>OX422217.1:169884674-171084674 GCA_949130495.1 Sambucus nigra
TTTTTTAAATGTGATCTCCAACCAATCCAAGTATTCGATTAAAGAAATGAGAGGAAGGAAAATAATAGTTTCTTTTTTTTCTTTTTGGGATATGCTGGCTAAAGTGGGTAGAGGAGATTATCCCAATATTTTTTTTACTTTCCCACTCAATCTCAAAACATTACATTTCCAGGCTTAATTTTTTTTCTTTTTTCAAACTGCCCCAAAACTTATTTTTTTTTCTCAAAGTACCAAATTTTATGGCTGGAGCAGTTGTCCTTGTCCCCCCCCCCCCCCCTTCCAAAAAGAGGGGCAGTGCCCCGCTTCCGATTCATGGAATAAGTAAAATAACATTAAAAGTAGTGATATTTAACTTTCTCCGTTTCTAGCTCCCACTTATCCTACACCTCTCAAGTCATTTCACAAAGTCGGACTAGAGTCAAGGTCAACGGGGTCTTCTTTCCTTGCCCCCAAGCCATACACTGGCTCCGCCACTGCCTATACCGATTCAAAAATCAAGTTAAAAATGTGGAGTTCGAGGTTAACGCCTTACGAACTTCCCTGTGTAGTATTGTAGTCACAATTTATTTTTTGAAAATAACCATTTTTAAAAACATTTAGTCCGCCGTTTGTTTTTCGCTCAAATACTGATATGTATATGAAGCAAAGTCCCAGTCACTGATAATAATGTTGGATAATATGAATGAAAATACAGAAATGGAACTCTTTATATATCACAGTAATGTCAACTTTAATACAACAATGTAACTTCTGAATATAATAGAAAACTTCAAGGCGTGATGTCACTTTCCTAAATACAGTATTTGTCCCACACGAACAACTTCGGTATACAAACGGGAATCAGCAAATCCGTACTCAAGATACAATGAAGCAATTGCACTGTCTGCAAATTGTATGTTTGAAGACATCCCTTAGATGCAGCAACGAAGAACAGTCAATCAAGTTCTTATTCTGTTTCTGTGCACAAAACAGAATAAGAGAGTTTGTATCTCCTGAAAATTATAAGAGAGTAATAGCAGGGTTTGGAAATTATAAACTGGGTTTTTTGTTATTATCCAATTTCATTTTAGGCAACCTTTATTTATAGATAATGAAAAGCTTTGTCTTCAAGAGTCATGACTGTTGGATTAACAGTCTTAATCTATTCCAAAATGGCATGGCTGTTAATTACCAACAGTCTTAAGTCATTTCCGAACAGGTATAATAATACCGAATCAGTTTTGCACGGGTCAACCAAAAAGTGACTGCGCCCGAGCTACCGCGATTCGACCCGAACGAATCCCGGCAAACCGATACCACTGCAGACACGCGTTGTGCGAAGTACAAAGTGCGCCACTAGCGCCTCTACATCCAAATGCCCCGCACTAGCACGCGCTCCCTTGCGTGTGCGTGTGCGTGTGTGTACGGTGCTTCGCACCGTATTGAGGTCTCTTGAATAGACTCTTAAATGATAGATGAATTAACTCTTCATCTTCAATTTGTACTTATTAAGTGGACAAATTCATAATATTTTTCCAATGTTGGACTCAAAGGTTTCCCACTCCTTTTATAGCTTAGTGGTGACACTTAGCTTTGTACATTTTCAACTGTGGGACACTATCCCTTTTTATAGTTGGGTTAGCTTCCCACCTCTTCCTCACACTTCCAAAGTGGTACAACCTCTTTAAGCTTTTACACCCAAAAACCCTTACTCACTTATTTTAAAAAACACCAACATTCCACCACCATTTTCAAAATAAGTTTTGTAAATCTTTGATTGTCTGTAAGACTGTGTATAAGCATTGGTGTCTCACGACTTGAACTAATACCCTGTGAAGGTTTGTCAAGGTTAACCATGAAAGTATAGTAGACTTGTCTTTGAACTATCAATCTATATTGATTAGCAGGATTTGTCTTCACACACAAATCTTTTAGTCACTGATTATCCATATAAGCCGACACATGTATTAGGCCTTGTGTCTGTACCTTGATTTCATGAGTGCTTTAGAGTCAAGCCCAGTTCTCATAGGAAGCGGCACCACTTCCACACTCATATAGGTAGATTATCATAGGTGTCCATGTAACTTAAAACACCATAAATCTATTAAGGTTAAACTCATCCATTTTCATTATTCATTACATGTTCTAAGCACTTATCCTTGGGATGTTAAATTTTATAGTGCTTACAATCACGTCGTATGTTGTACTTTAATCATTGAACTTGAGACTTGAATATATCAAGTTTCAAGTTGAGTTTCCATCAAGAGTGATTATTATTAATGGTGTTTAATCCCATCCCTATTGATGTCTTAGACACCAGTCCTCTTGCAAGACCTTTTGTAAAAGGATCAGCTAAATTTTGACTTGATTTTACATAATCCACTGTGATTACACCATCTGTAATCATTTGTCTGACATAACTATGTCTCAGACCAATATGTCTAGAATTTCCATTGTACACTTTACTATAAGCTCGGGAAAGTGTAGACTCACTATCATAATGTATAGATATTGGAGGCATTGGTTTTGGCCAAACTGGAATTTCAATTAATAAATTCCTTAACCATTTTGCCACTTTACTAGTTGCAACTAATGCTACAAACTCAGCTGCCATAGTAGAGTCAACTATACAAGTTTGTTTCTTTGATCCCCAGGAAACATCTCCTCCACCAAGAGTGAAAATCCATCCACTTGTTGAGGAATGATCCTCCCGCTCAGTTATCCAACTGGCATCAGAAAACCCTTCTAATACTGAAGGATATCCACTATAGTATATACCACAGTCCATAGTTCCTTTCAA
The DNA here is from genome assembly GCA_949130495.1 of Sambucus nigra. NCBI lineage: Eukaryota > Viridiplantae > Streptophyta > Magnoliopsida > Dipsacales > Adoxaceae > Sambucus > Sambucus nigra. The sequence goes on from OX422217.1 coordinate 169,887,454, forward strand.
ATATTTTAATATTCTATTGATAGCATGCCAATGCAATAAACTTGGATTACTAGTATATCTACTTAATTTACCAACATCATAAGCAATATCAGGCCGAGTACATGTCACGGCATACATTAATCTACCAATTACTCGTGCATATTCCAATTGTGAAATAGCTCTACCATTATTAGGGATCATCTTTATCTGTGGTTTAAAAGGTGTACTAATCGGTGTGCAGTCAAACTGATTAAATTTCTTTAAAATTTTCTCAACATAATGAGACTGAGTGAGAATTATATTCTTATCTTTCTTTATTATTCTCATTCCAAATATGACATCAGCTACACCCATATCTTTCATAACAAATTTAGAAGATAGAAAACTCTTTGTATTATTAATGCTTTCTAAATCAGTACCAGGAATTAACATGTCATCTACATATAAACAAATGATCACACCTTTACCATTAGCAAATTTACTATAAACACACTTATCAGATTCATGAATTTTGAAACCATAAGAAATAATGACTTCATCAAATATTTCATGCCATTGTTTAGGTGCTTGTTTTAGGCCATATAAGGACTTAATAAGTTTACATACTTCATTTCCTTGTCCAGGCTTAACAGACCCTTCAGGTTGATCCATGTAAATTTCTTCTTCTAAGTCACCATTTAAAAAGGCAGTTTTCACATCCATTTGATGAATCTCAAAATTTTATATAGATGTTAATGCAATTAAAATTCTAATAGTGGAGGTTCCAGCAACAGGTGCATAGGTATCAAAATAATTAATTCCTTCTTTTTGTGTAAAACCTTTAGCAACCAATCTAGCCTTGAATTTATCAATTGTTCCATCTATTTTCATTTTCTTTTTAAAAATCCATCTACTCTTAATGGGTTTAGATCCTGGAGGTAAGTCTACTAATTTCCAAATTTTATTTCCCAAGATTGAAACCATTTCATCATTTATAGCTTCTTTCCAAAATGCAGAATTTACAGACTTAATTGCCATACTATAAGTTTGTGGTTCTGTTTCAACGCTAAGAGTCAAAGCATATTGATTACAAGATATGTCTCTAGTTCCTTCAATAAGATAGACTACAATGTCGAGACCAAAGATTTCTTCTTTCCTAGGTCTTTTACTTTTTCTAATCTCTTCTTGTTCTACTGGTGGAGTTTCTGGTAACTGTGAAGGAGTGCTTACTTCTTTTTCATTATTAATTCTAGGAATAGAAGAAAACCTTTGTTCATAAAAAATTTCATCTCTCGATTCAATTATTGTATTTACCTCAACAGAATCATTAGGTTTACTAACCAAAAATCTATAGGCTTTACTATGTTGTGCATAACCTATGAAAATACACTCAACACCTTTACTTTCTAATTTCTTTCTCTTAGTTTCAGATAGTCTTACAATAGCTCTACAACCCCAAACTCTAAGATAACCTAAATTAGGTTTTCTATTCTTCCATAATTTGTAAGGAGTTTTCTTATTATCTTTAACAGGTATCCTATTCAAAATATGACACGCAGTTAAAAGTGCTTCTCCCCAAAACCCTTTACTTAAACCAGAATAAGAAAGCATAGCGTTAACCATTTCAGTTAGTGTCCTATTTTTTCTTTCCGCTACTCCATTTTGTTGTGGTGTATAAGGTGCAGTAACTTCATGTATAATTCCCATATCTTCACAAAATTGAGGAAAGTGATATTCACCACCTCTATCAGATCTAAGACAATTTATTTTAGAATCACATTGATTTTCAACTTCATTTTTATATGTCTTAAATCTATTAAGCACATCATCCTTAGAGTTTAAAATATATACGTAACAATATTTTGAAAAGTCATCAATAAATGTAGCAAAATATTTACTACCACCTCTAGTAGGTGTTCCATGCAAATCACAAACATCACTATGTACTAATTGCAACAAAGATGTAGTTTTTTTCTTTTGTTGGAAAAGGTAATCTTGTTATTTTTGTTTGCATGCATATTTTACACTTTTCATTCATATCATTCTCATATTTAGGAATTAAATTTAAATTAACCATGAAATGCATTTTCTTTGTATTTACATGTCCTAAACGACTATGCCATAATGAAAGACAATCAACGATATAAGCAGAAGAATATTTTTCATTGATATTGAGCTTAAACATGCCCTCATACAAATATCCTTTGCCTACAAAGGTACCATTCTTAGTCAGAATAAATTTGTCTGACTCAAATACAAGCTTAAATCCAAATTTGTTAAGAAGACTTCCAGAAACTAAATTTTTCCTAACATCAGGAACAGGAAAAACATTGGTGAGGCTAAGAATTTTTCCAGAAGTGAATTCGAGATCCACTGTCCCTTTGCTTTTAACCGCAGCAGAAGATGAATTTCCCATATAAAGAACATCTCCTTCCACTGTTTCATAGGCAGAGAACAAGTTCTTGTCCTTACAAACATGCCTTGTGGCACCAGAATCAACCCACCAAGAGTTGTCTTCTCCAAGCATACTAGCCTCGGATATCATAGCAGCAAATTTTTGCTTTGTGTCTGATGTCCCTCCTTTTTCCTTTAGTTTCTTGAACTCACGACAATCCTTCTTGAAGTGACCTATTTTGTTGCAATGAAAACATTTTCATTTTTTCTTTTTGTTTGCTTTAGAATTATTTGAAAAATTCTCCCGTTTGTTATTTTTTCCATGATTGCCATATTTTTGCTCCTTTCCTTCCTCCACCACATGAACCTTAGAAATCGAATTTTCTTGTTCCTCTTTACCATCTATAATTCGAGACTCTTTTTCAATTCTTAAATGAGTCTCTAATTCTTTAAGTGAAAGATCCTCCTTTTTGTGTTTGAGTTCTTTATTATAATCTTTCCAAGAAGGAGGAAGTTTTTCAATTATAGCAGCAACAATTACATTATCATCCATATTTAATTTATTCAGTTTGCAATGATTTATGATGCGTTGGATGTCATGAAATTGTTCTAGCACAGGCCTATTATCATCATTTTAAAGTTTAAAAACTTACCGATAAGGAACTTCTTACTTGTAGCGTCTTCCGTAAGATATTTGGTCTCCAATATTTCCCACAAAGTTTTTACAGTCCCAACATTTTGGTACAAGTCGAACAAATTGTCAGCAAGTGCATTGAGAATGTGACCACGACACAAGTAATCATTGGTCTCCCATTTTGTGCGTTGCCTAGTCTGTTCCACGGCTTCATCTTCATCTTCATTTGGTTTCGGTTGTGACAAGACATATACAATCTTCAATGTTGTTAGAAGAAAATGAACCTTTTACCGCCAACGCAGAAAATTACCACTATCAAAACGGTCCAACTTGACAAAACTTTCTGTTATTTGTCGAAGTGATTTGGAAGAGTCGGCCATTTCTGATAATACTGTATTTAGATTGTTGGATAATATGAATGCAAATATAGAAATGTAACTCTTTATATATCACAGTAATGTCAACTTCAATAAAACAATGTAACTTCTGAATATAATAGAAAAATTCAAGGCGTGATGTCACTTTCCTAAATATGGTATTTGCCCCACACGAACAACTTTGGTATACAAACGGGAATCTGCAAATCCGTACTCAAGATACAATGAAGCAATTGCACTGTGTGCAAATTATATGTTTGAAGACAACCCTTAGATGCAGCAACGATGAATAGTCAATCAAGTTCTTATTCTGTTTCTGTGCACAAAATAGAATAAGAGAATTCGTATCTCCTGAAAATTATAATAGAGTAATAGCAGGGTTTGGAAATGTGAAACTGGGTTTTTTGTTATTATCCAATTTCGTTTTAGGCAGCCTTTATTTATAGATAATGAAAATCTTTGTCTTCAAGAGTCATGACTGTTGGATTAACAGTCTTAATCAATTCCGAAATGGTATGACTGTTAATTACCAATAGTCTTAAGTCATTTCCGAACAGGTATAATAATACCGAATCGATTTTACACGGGTCAACCAAAAAGTGACCACGTCCGAGCTACCGCGATCTGACCCGAACGAATCCCTACAACCCGCTACCACTGCGGACACGCGGCGTGCGAAGTGCAAAGTGTGCCACTAGTGCCTTTACAACCCACTGCCTCGCACCGTATTGAGGTCTCTTGAATATCCTCTTATATGCTAGATGAATTAACTCTTCATCTTCCATTTATACTTATTAAGTGCACCAATTCTTAATATTTTTCCAATGTGGGACTCAAAGGTTGCCCACTCCTTTTATAGCTTAGTGGTGACAATTAGCTTTGTACATTTTCCAATGTGGGACACTATCACTTTTTATATTTGGGTTAGCTTCCCACCTCTTCCTCACACTTCCAATGTGGGATAAGCTCTTTAAGCTTTTACACCCAAAAACTCTTACTCACTTATTTTAAAAAACACCAACATCCTCCACCATTTTCAAAATAAGTTTTTTAAATCTTTGATTGTCTGTAAGACTGTGTATAAGCATTGGTGTCTCACGACTTGAACCAATACCCTGTGAAGGTTCGTCAAGGTTAACCATGAAAGTATAGTAGACTTGTCTTTGAACTATCAATCTATATTGATTAGCCGGATTTGTCTTCACACACAAATCTTTTAGTCACTGATTATCCATATAACCCGACACATGTATTTGCCCTTGTGTTTGTACCTTGATTTCATGAGTGCTTTAGAGTCAAGCCTAGTTCTCATAGGAAGTGACACCACTTCCACACTCATATAGGTAGATTATCATAGGTGTCCATGTAACATAAAACACCATAAATCTATTAAGGTTAAACTCATCCTCTTTCATTATTCATTACATGTTCTAAGCACTTATCCTTGGGATGTTAAATTTTATAGTGCTTACAATCACGTCGTATGATGTACTTTAATCATTGAACTTGAGACTTGAATATATCAAGTTTCAAGTTGAGTTTCCATCAAGACTGATTATTATTAATGGGGTTTAATCCCATCCCTATTGATGTCTTAGACACCAGTCCTCTTGCAAGACCTTTTGTAAAAGGATCAGCTAAATTTTGACTTGATTTTACATAATCCACTGTGATTACACCATCTGTAATCATTTGTCTGACATAACTATGTCTCAGGCCAATATGTCTAGATTTTCCATTGTACACTTTACTATAAGCTCTGGAAAGTGTAGACTCACTATCACAATGTATAGATATTGGAGGCATTGGTTTTGGCCAAACTGGAATTTCAATTAATAAATTCCTTAACCATTCTGCCTCTTTACTAGTTGCAGCTAATGCTACAAACTCAGCTGCCATAGTAGAGTCAGCTATACAAGTTTGTTTCTTTGATCCCCAAGAAACAGCTCCTCCACCAAGAGTGAAAATCTATCCACTTGTTGAGGAATGATCCTCCCGCTCAGTTATCCAACTGGCATCAGAAAACCCTTATAATACTGAAGGATATCCACTATAGTATATATCAGAGTCCATAGTTCCTCTCTAATAATTTAATATTCTATTGACAGCATGCCAATGCAATAAACTTGGATTACTAGTATATCTACTTAATTTACCAACAGCATAAGAAATATCAGGCCGAGTACATGTCATGGCATACATTAATCTACCAATTACTCGTGCATATTCCAATTATGAAATAGCTCTACCATTATTAGGGATCATCTTTAGTTATGGTTCAAAAGGTGTACTAACTGGTGTGCAGTCAAACTGATTAAATTTCTTTAAAATTTTCTCAACATAATGAGATTGAGTGAGAATTATATTTTTATCTTTCTTTATTATTCTCATTCCAAATATGACATCAGCTACACCCATATCTTTCATATTAAATTTAGAAGACAGAAAACTCTTTGTACTATTAATGCTTTCTAAATCAGTACCAGGAATTAACATGTCATCTACATATAAACAAATGATCACACCTTTACCATTAGCAAATTTACTATAAACACACTTATCAGATTCATGAATTTTAAAACCATAAGAAATAATGACTTCATCAAATTTTTCATGCCATTGTTTAGGTGCTTGTTTTTAAGCCATATAAGGATTTAATAAGTTTACATACTTTATTTTCTTGTCCAGGCTTAACAAACCCTTCAGGTTGTCCCATGTAAATTTCTTCTTCTAAGTCACCATTTAAAAAGGCAATTTTCAAATCCATTTGATGAATCTTAAAATTATATATAGATGCTAATGCTATTAAAATTCTAATAGTGGAGGTTCTAGCAACATGTGCATAGGTATCGAAATAATCAATTCCTTCTTTTTGTGTAAAACCTTTAGCAAACAATCTGGCCTTGAATTTATCAATTGTTCCATCTATTTTCATTTTCTTTTTAAAAATCCTTCTACACTTAATGGGTTTATATCCTGGAGGTAAGTCTACTAATTTCCAAATTTTATTTCCCAAGATTGAATCCATTTCATCATTTATAGCTTCTTTTCAAAAGGCTGAATCTACAGACTTAATTGCCTCACTATAAGTTTGTGGGTCTGTTTCAACGCTAAGAGTCAAAGCATATTGATTACAAGATGTGTCTCTACTTCCTTAAAAAAGATAGACTACAAAGTCGGGACCAAAGCTTTTTTCTTTCCAAGGTCTTTTACTTTTTCTAATCTCTTCTTGTTCTACTGGTGGAGTTTCTGGTAACTGTGAAGGAGTGCTTACTTCTTTTTCATTATTAATTCTAGGATTAGAAGAAAACTTTTGTTCATAAAAAATTGCATCTCTCGATTCAATTGTTGTATTTACCTCAACAGAATCATTAGGTTCACTAACCAAAAATCTATAGGCTTTACTATGTTGTGCATAACCTATGAAAATACACTCAACACCTTTACTTCCTAATTTCTTTCTCTTAGTTTGAGGTAGTCTTACAATAGCTCTACAACCCCAAACTTTAAGGTAACCTAAATTATGTTTTCTATTCTTCCATAATTCGTAAGGAGTTTTCTTATTATCTTTAACAGGTATCCTATTAAAAATATGACACGCAGTTAAAAGTGCTTCTCCCCAAAACCGTTTACTTAAAACAGAATAAGAAAGCATAGCGTTAACCATTTCAGTTAGTGTCCTATTTTTTCTTTTTGCTACTCCATTTTGTTGTGGTGTATAAGGTGCAGTAACTTCATGTATAATTCCCATATCTTCACAAAATTGAGGAAAGTGATATTCACCACCTCTATCAGATCTAAGACAATTTATTTTAGAATCACATTGATTTTCAACTTCATTTTTATATGTCTTAAATCTATTAAGCACATCATCCTTAGATTTTAAAAGATATACGTAACAATATTTTGAAAAGTCATCAAATAATGTAGCAAAGTATTTACTACCACCTCTAGTAGGTGTTCCATGCAAATCTTAAACATCACTATGCTCTAATTGCAACAAAGATGTAGTTTTTTCTATTTTTGGAAAATGCAATCTTGTTATTTTTGTTTGCATGCATATTTTACACTTTTCATTCATATCATTCTCATATTTAGAAATTAAATTTAAATTAACCATGAAATGCATTTTCTTTGTATTAACATGTCCTAAACGACTATGCCATAATGAAAGACAATCAACGATATAAGCAGAAGAATCTTTTTCATTGATATTGAGCTTAAACATGCCCTCATACAAATATCCTTTGCCTACAAAGGTACCATTCTTAGTCAGAATAAATTTGTCTGACTCAAATACAAGCTTAAATCCAAATTTGTTAAGAAGACTTCCAGAAACTAAATTTTTCCTAACATTAGGAACATGAAAAACATTGGTGAGGCTAAGAATTTTTCCAGAAGTGAATTCGAAATCCACTGTCCCTTTCCTTTTAACCGCAGCAGAAGATGAATTTCCCATATAGAGAACATCTCCTTCCACTATTTCATAGGCAGAGAACAAGTTCTTGTCCTTACAAACATGCCTTGTGGCACCAGAATCAACCCACCAAGAGTTGTCTTCTCCAAGCATATTAGCCTCGGATATCATAACAGCAAATTTTTGCTTTGTGTCTGATGTCCCTCATTTTTCCTTTAGTTTCTTGAACTCACGACAATCCTTCTTGAAGTGACCTGGTTTGTTGCAATGAAAACAATTTCCTTTCTTCTTTTTGTTTGCTTTAGAATTATTTGAAAAATTCTTCCGCTTGTTATTTTTTCCATGATTGCCATATTTTTGCTCCTTTCCTTCCTCCACCATATGGACCTTAGAAACATAATTTTCTTGTTCCTCTTTACCATCTAGAATTCGAGACTCTTGTTCAATTCTTAAATGAGTCTCTAATTCTTCAAGTGAAAGATCTTCCTTTTTGTGTTTGAGTTCTTTTTTATAATCTTTCCAAGAAGGAGGAAGTTTTTCAATTATGGCAGCAACAATCACATTATCATCCATATTTAATTTTTTCACTTTGCAATGATTTATGATGCGTTGGATGTCATGAAATTGTTCTAGCACAGGCCTATTATCATGCATTTTAAAGCTTAAAAATTGACCGATAAGGAACTTCTTACTTGTAGCGTCTTCCGTAAGATATTTGGTCTCCAATGTTTCCCACAAAGTTTTTGCAGTCCCAACATTTTGGTACAAGTCGAAACATTTGTCAGCAAGTGAATTGAGAATGTGACCACGACACAAGTAATCATCGATCTCCCATTTTGTGCGTTGCCTAGTCTGTTCCACGGTTTCAGCTTCATCTTCATTTGGTTTCGGTTGTGACAAGACATATACAATCTTCAATGTTGTTAGAAGAAAATGAACCTTTTACTGCAATTGCAGAAAATTACCACTATCAAAACGATCCAACTTGACAAAACTTTCTGTTATTTGTCGAAGTGATTTGGAAGGGTCGGCCATTTCTGATAATACTGTATTTAGATTGTTGGATAATATGAATGCAAATACAGAAATGTAACTCTTTATAAAAGGATCACAGTAATGTCAACTTCAATTCAACAATGTAACTTCTGAATATAATAGAAAAATTCAAGGCGTGATGTCACTTTCCTAAATACAGTATTTGCCCCACACGAACAACTTCGGTATACAAACGGGAATTAGCAAATCCGTACTCAAGATACAATGAAGCAATTGCACTGTCTGCAAATTGTACGTTTGAAGACAACCCTTAGATGCAGCGACGAAGAACAGTCAATTAAGTTCTTATTCTGTTTCTGTGCACAAAACAGAATAAGAGAATTTGTATCTCCTGAAAATTATAAGAGAGTAATAGCAGGGTTTGAAAATCTGAAACTGAGTTTTTTGTTATTATCTATTGAAAAGCTTTGTCTTCAAGAGTCATGACTGTTGGATTAACAGTTTTAAGAATTTGTGCACTTAATCAAGCCTCTTAAATGCTAGATGAATTAGCTCTTTATCTTCCATTTGTAGTTATTAAGTGCACAAATTCTTAATATTTTTTCAATGTGGGACTCAAAGGTTGCCCACTCCTTTTATAGCTTAGTGGTGACACTTAGCTTTGTACATTTTTCAATGTGGAACACTATCCCTTTTTATATTTGGGTTAGCTTCCCACCTCTTTGTCACACTTCCAATGTGGGACAATCTCTTTAAACTTTACACCCAAAAACTCTTACTCACTTATTTTAAAAAACACCAACAAATAATGCATTTCCATTCCATGCCATTCTTTCAAACAGAACCTCCTATTCTTTTGAGTTAATTAATTTGACTTTTATACTTCTTAGTCATTATATAAAATGTTTTCGTGCTACAATATTTTCAAAGAATGAAGCCGACGTGATTATGTGCGTATATATCATGCTTGCAAAAGTAATTAAGATCTATATATGGAGTGTTGGGTTTGGTTTGATCATACTAGTAGATATGTTAATAAAAGACTGTTGTGGGTGGCGATCTAGGCCAACTGTTACCCACCAAATTTCTAACAGGAACTGCTCACCTAATGCCATTACTATACTAAAATGAAGAAAACAGATTATTGTCTGTAAAATTACTTGAGAGAGAGAGTATTCTTTTAATACAGTTCATGACCTTTTTTCGTAGAATCATGCTAGTCTTACTAAATCCTAATCCTGAGGATTCAGGGAGCCCAACGTTTAACCTATGCTTTCATAAAATTAATAGATGGCTTCACATACAAACATAAATTAATTAAGAGTCCCAACCAAATGCAGCAATAACTAATATGTTTTGATTTTCACAATTGATTAAGGCCCTGTTTGGTTGTCCCAAAATTGTAAATTGTATCATTAATAAATTGTCCCATTTACAAATTGACTCATTAATTGTGTTTGGTTTCATTAATGAAATGATTCATTAATTGTCCCATTTTAGCTCATGTGCAAAATCTGAAATTTGATCATTTCACAAAAAATGTGAAATGAATCCATTTAAAATAGAAGTCACATTAAGTGCATGTCCCCTCTCCCCCTTCCTCTTCCTCTCCCCCTCTCCCTCTCTCTTTCCCTCCCCCTCCCCCTCTCTCTTGATTTGATTTTATATTTTTTTCATAGAACCTTAACATCAATTTCAAATTACCAAACATCGTGTAAAATTTAATTTAACTCATTTTAAATTCACTCATTTATAATTCACTAATTCACAATGAAACAATTTACATAATCAAACAATTTTCGCAATCAAACCGGGCCTAATGCATCCTTAATAAACACAAATGTCAAATAGCGACTCTTAAAATTGAAACATAAAAAGTATTTTGATTCAACAATTTCGAACTTTGACCAATTGAAAAAGATATAATTTTGACAAACTTACATGTACTTTCGACCATGTTATTGATATTTGGACTAAAATATAATATAAATTATTTTGATCAAATTATAGATACTTCAAACCAAATTATGAGGGGAGTAATATTAGGGAGATCATTTTTCGTGATTATTTTTTGTGATCCTGTTGATGCGTCAAACACACATTGATGGTGTTTTAAATAAATTTACATGAATTACAAATTTCATTCAATATGTGTTCGACACATCAACGAGTAAATAAAAAGAATCACGAAAAAAATCTCTCTAATATTACTTACTATGAGGGTGGAAAGAGCAGCGGTGGTATGTGTTATAGGGACTATTAAGTTAAGAGATAGGGTTAATTAGTTATAGAAAAAATGGGCTTTGTAAATTTATGAGCTATTGTAATATGTATTTTGGAAATAAGACAACAAACATTTTATTTATAGTTTTAGTCCCTATTTTTTAATAAAGCAGTTGGTACGGGCGCATATTCATAAAACGTCAACCAATCACAGCATACCACGTAACCCTTTAATTTGAAAACAAGGACTAAAAATGAAAACGAAATGTTTATTATCATATATCCATAATCAATATTATTTTAAGTCCTAAAAATACATAATCTATAAAAAAAAATACAGGTGTTTGTTCTCTCAAATCTTTTGATAGAGGCTTGACTGATTTTCTCTTAATACATAAATTGCTTTACATAACTACCTAGCAAAAAGTCAACGAAATTAACTTGTTCATCTCGTTGATTCTCCAACATGAATCTATTAGGGGCCCATTTTATCAGGTAAATCTAATGAGTAGTTCTATAGAGCCCGGATTTTTGACTTAATTTTGGCCGACACACTGGCGTGTCGGCCTGCTATTGGTTGGTTTTGAGGTTCCGCTGGCGCGGACCCCACAAATCAACCAATAGCAAGCCGACACGTCAGTTTGTCGGCGAAAATTCGGTAAAAAATTCGGGTAAAATAGAATTTTTGAAATGTAATAGCTAATCTATGCAATTTCCCTTACCTTCCGTTTAATGTTAATAAGCAAGGGGAGGGTGTTTAAAAAAAGAGCAGTGCTATGCGTATCAAACAATTTCACAAAGCCTTTTTTAAAAGTCATAATTTTTTGTACCCTGGCAGAACCCCATACCACAGCACAATGTTTAATAGGTAGGTGATAGAATATGTGAAATCTACATCAGATTTGGAAAAGGTATTGAGGGAGTTCTTTTGTAACCATATCAATATTCTTAAAAAAATATACATATATAAACAAAAAATATACATATATTAACCGTTTATCTATTTGGCGCACGGGGTTGGAACAATTTATTATTGTAATATAAAGAGTTTTATGAAAAAAATAAATACTCAAAATAAATATTTTGTTTTAATTTTTTGTTCAAAATGAAATTGTTACCTCATATGATTATCACAAATATCAATCGCATGGTCTTGAATCTAAATATATATATTGCACAATAAAAATAAACAATATTACCTTAATTGTTTATAAAATATACAATAGACGATTCTTGGGTTGAGTCGCGGACTAGGTAACTCTATTTAAGACTTTTCGTGACTCTACCCTCTTTGTGTAGGTAGTATACAGTCACGTTGTCCCCAAGATAAAAGAAGTCCAGAATAATCCTTGTGTCTAGAAAATTATGCACGATAGTAATATGGTATACTATCCCCCAATCGTAATTTATTTCTCAATATCACAGTATTACATTGGGGGAACAAATATTTTGGGAGAAATTTTTTCAGAGGATATTCTAAGAGAAGTTCCCCCCCCCTTTTTTTCCAGCAGTGAATAGCTCTCTCAGCGTCTCACCTTGGTCTAAATCTTCTATCAAAGAAGACAAAAACAAATATATATAATCTTTAGAGGCCACCGACGAGGTTCACAAATAATGAGTAATAAAAAAATAATTGCTCAAATGGCATCTTCAAAGAAAAAGCTAGTGGTGTGCAAGTCGCAAAAGTGCAACACATGTTCTGATGAGAACATGGGGTATGTGGTCTGATCTTTATTCCAAGAAAATGGGAAAGGTGGGAGAAAAAGGGGGTAGCTGTCCAAAGTGCATGTGAGTTTTTCATTTTTTTTCAAAAGCTTACACGAAGTGCCAACAATTTCCCACTTGTAAATTTTAGAAAATACTTTTAGTGAGCAATAATTCATAGAATTGTGCATAAGCAAAGGTGTCTTTCGACTTGAATCTTTACATAGTAAAGATGATTCAGAATATACTAGAGTAACCATAGTTTTGAACTCTATCTCTAACAACATCCCACACACAACTATACTTGGGTGTAGTCCTCAATCCAACACGTTACGACCATGTGCTTCTATTTCGGTATGTGAACGCTTTAAGAAATTTTCCCAAATTACTATAAGAAGCGGACACACTTTCACATTCACATAAATGAGTCTATCAAGCATACTTACATAGTTAGGTACCCCATTCAAAATAGAGCTATAGATTTTCATTAAGAGTTATAATTAACTCAACCTTAACTCGCTTTAGGATATAATTCTCTATAGGGATGGACTCAAATTAAAATCCTATATGCAATAATTTATTCAACCCATATCACTTGTGACTTGTTTACCCTTTGAACTTATTTCTTGGGATCTCGAGTTTAGAGGTTGAGTAATCACCACAAATGATTCACCTATCAACAAGCTTTAGTCCCATTCCTTTCTTGGTGTTAAACACCTTTCCTGCACTAGTCCTTTCGTCAAAGAATCATTCAGGTTTTGTTCTCATCAATCCGAATATAATTCACTATCACAACCCATTAGTTATAAATTCTCAATTTATGTTATGCTTACAATATATTTATCATTCTTGTCGTTATAATAACTGTTTTAAAATTTTACAATAGCTATTGTTCTATTGTTGTGGATAACCATACTGATATTAATCTATCCCATATATGGGTATCTTATAATAGGTCTTTCAACCTTTTATTTCCTCACTAGCCATAACGAATGATATCATCATAAACTCCATCATTAATTATGTTTTTAATTAATATTTCTTGGAGGTCCAAAAGAATGCATCATAATATATGTTAAACATATATCCGTTTATCAATTTAGAATTAATTCCAGGTTCATGGTTTTTATCAAAACACATAACCTTTTCTCGATAGCATAAGAAGACACTTTTCAATTATAAACCTTCATAGTACTCTCACAAAATAAATAATTCCAAGAAAACTGTATTTAGTAGATCATTGGAGACTACTTAAGATGTTCTTATATTCATATTTCTTAATACTATATATAGTGTTCTTATACTTGGGTCATGTATAATACAAGATGGTTCACAATAAGCATATATCTAATAAGTAGATATTCTATTATTTCAAGGTACTCGATATATTAATGATTCATATTTGGCCTTATACTATTAACAAGTAATATCCTTATATCATCGAAACTTAATATTTCAATAGTATGACTTAGCATAAATTTGATTTTCTTGGCAACAAAATATCATAACCAAAAATTAGCTAATCACACTGGCATAAAAAATATTAGTGCATTCATATTTCAACGCACTTAATGATAAATACAATTTATATTATTCTTAATTCATTCTCATTTGATGATTTAAAATTATCAATATATCATGCCATTTATTGGTACCTTCCATATTCATAAATTATCAAACTTCAAGTTGGTCCAAGTAAGTTGCTATACATAGGTCACCATCAAAAAGAGATATTATATACGTATAATTTTAACTCAACATCATGTATAATATCAATGGAAATTATATTAAATGAATCTACACCATTTTCATGAGAATAATTTCGCATGCTTCATATATAAGTAAGTTATCATACTGTCGATAAATCCAAGTGATTAAACAAAGCTTATATTCATAAATGATCACGGTCTCAATATTCTTTCAAAGGATATGTATACTCATCATTGTCTTAAAATTATAAGATAAGTCAATTGTAAACTAATTTTTAGTTTACTCCTTAGAACTTAATCACACATTTGTCACATGAATTCTAATAGGATTTTTCAAATCCTTTTTAATAGCATAAATAAGCTTTTATTTTTAAGTCACAGCTTAAAAAATTAAGATTTCTCCCGAACACCAAAATTTTAGATTCTATTAAAATGTTCTTCAATTATAGTTGAGTGGTACTCGCTTGAGTGCCCCCAATATTCTCTAAGTATAACATTGAGAAGAAACATATAATGTGCCCCCACTATATCTTCAATTTATAAAAATGGAATACAACCTCATGTTATTTTAGCATTAAATAAGAATTAATCTCATTCTTTACATTCATACATACTTTATACTTACAAGTATAACCTAATTCAAAAAATACATGTTCATTCATTCTAGTCATAAGTTCAGTCTTTTGAGTATCTGGAAATCACATATAGATTATACAATCTATTTCTTAAAGATACGAAACATATGATTTTTTACACATTATTTTTAACAATGTATAAGATACTATTCGTATTAGAATTTAAACCTCTATTCCAAATCATTCAACTATAATATCTTTACCAAAGTAAAGAATATTTTTGCACCAAACTCAATTATGATAAAATCCTCCAATTATTATCATTTAGACATATCCCACATATGAGATCTCTACTCATCATGATTGAGGTGCAAAGTATTATATGTAATTTTCATAACTTGCACAAATAATGGCAGAAAATTCATCTTTCATTTCTAATCCCAAAAGATTCTTAGAACTTCATAACCTTCCAATTTAAAACTAATAAAAGATATAAAAGATGTAGAATCTCTTTTCAATAAAAACGTGGTTCAAATTTTCAAGAAAATGTTTAGATTCAAAACATATCACTAAAAAACTTCAAGTTTGAAATTTCACTACGATCGAACCGCTTATTGAAAATTTACAAAAAATTGTAGAATTCATCCTTTACGAGTCTAATTTAATATAAAAATATGATCACTCAAAAACATTGAGTATAAGTTAAGATAAACTTAATTTACTACAAGCTGCCCAAAAATTTCAACAATATGTATCAGATTTGACAAAATCATAATAAAAGATTTACATTTCACTTTTCGGAATCTCCAAATCCCAAAATTCATAATCGAATCATACTATATGCGTGCCAAAATTCACAAAATTTTTATGTATATATCATAAAAAATCGAGCCGATATTCCAGCAAAATTCATAACAAAAGTTATAATTTTTTTTCATCGTTGATCACTTTAGTGTGATTGAAAATTGTCAACTACACTTTCATATAAACACTTCAAAAAATATTTTGATAAATTTATTTTATTATTTACATCACACAAGGTACAAATGGTTATTATTTACCATTCGAATCCTTATATCAAATTTCATTTGATTTCATATAACAAAGTTTTATTTGTTTTCAAATACCAAATTTTCTTTTGATTTCTTAATCACAAGTAGCTTTAAATGAATTATCTAAAGAGATAGACAATTTCATTTTCAACAATAATATCTTATCTGATATAATATTTCACATTCATAACTAAAAAATAGGATTGAACTATTTAAGAGTTTTTCATGAAGGGTTTCATTATTGTTCAAATTCTAATTTTTTAAGAAATTATTAATCGATTCCCAATTGACTTAAATTTTGAAATTTATTCTTCTACTTCTCAAAATATAATATTTAGAAAGTCTGGGGGCTAAATTATAATTTCTAAAGGTATATGTTGAAAACTTATAATTTCTCGAGGCAGAAACTTTGTTGACCATTTTGCATTTTGGGCATCACAAGGATAATCATATAATTCCATCAGATTTTTTTTCGATTTCCATGGTAGATATAAAATGTCTTGAAATTATTGGGACAATTTATTATTGTAATTAAAAATTACAAAAAAGAGTTTTATGGAGAAATCGAATACTGAATATTTTATTTTAATGTTCTGCTCAAAATGAAACCTCATATGATTATCGCAAATATCAATCACATGGTATTGAATCCAAATATATACTGCACAATAAAAATAAAAAATATTACCTCAATTATTTATTAAATCTGTAGCAGACGATTCTTGGGTTGTGTAGCAAAATAGGTTGTTCTCTTTAAGATGGTTCGTAACTCTACACTCTCTGTGCAGATAGTATATAGTCATATCGTTACCGGGATAAAATGATCAGAATCACCACTGTCTTAGAAAACTATACACAATAGTATTCTGGTATACTATCATCCATTTGGCATTTATTTCTCAGTATCACACTATTACAATTGGTGGAACCAATATTTTTGGGAGAATTTTTTTTCTGATGGAATTTTAAGAGAGATTTCCCCTTTTTTTCAGCAGTGAAGTGAAGAGCTCTCTCTCACTGTCAAACGTTGTTCCAAATCTTCTATCAAAAAATATAAAAACAAAGAAATATAATCTTTGAAGACCACTAGTGAGGTTCACCAATAATGAGTAATAAAAAAAATAATTGCTCAAATGGTATCTATAAAGCAAAAGCTAGTGGTGTGCGAGTCACAAGAGCGCAACACATGTTCTGATGAGTACATGGGGTATACTGTGCTATCTTTATTCCATAAAAAGTGGGAGCCGTACAAAGTGCATGCGGGTTTCTCATTTTTTTTCAAAAACTTACACAAAGTGTCAAGAATCACCCACTTATAAATTTTGAGAAACATTTTTATCAAGTAATAATTCATAGAATCGTGCATGTGCAATGGTGTATTTTGACTTGAACCTTTACGTAGTAAAGATGGTTTAGAATATAATAGAGTAACCATAGTTTTGAACTCTATCTCTGACAATATCCCCCACATAAGACTACTTAGGTGTAGTCCTCAAGCCATCATGTTACAGCCATGTGCTTCTATCGCAGTATGCGAAATCTCTTAGGAATTTGTCCAAAATTATCATTGAAAGCGGCCACACTTTCACATCCCAATAGGAGAGCCTATTAATAATACCCCCGTATCTAGGTACCCCACTCAAAATAGATCTATAGTTAACTCAAACTTAACTCTCTTTAGGATATCATGCTCTATAGGTATGGACTCAGAGTAAAACTTTGTATACTATACTTAGCACTATTCAACCCATATCCATATCACTTGTGACTTATTAGTATCTTTTGAACCTATTTCTTGGCATCTCGAGTCTATAGGTTGGGTTAAATACTAATTGAAAAGTTATTGGTACAATATATTCACACGCCCATGTTATTTTTTGGGATAAAATGATTTTGGACATTAAAATTGGGTTAATTTTAGTCGTAAAAGTGGGACCCACACACCTCTTTGTACAGGTCCACATGAGAATACGTTCCTCTCCGCAAGGAGATTACCGCGGTATATTCATATGTTAAAATCCATTAGAAGGTGAATGAAAATTTGGTCTCAAATTACCCCTTTTAAAATTGGTAAACTAGTGTGTATTGAGTAAAATGAGTTTGTTCCACATAGAGAAATTATAAGAAAAATGAGTAGTATATATACCCATTAAAGGATTGAGGGTTTACATTCCGTTGGGATATCCCAACCCTTTTAAAGGAAAATAATCTATATGATGGTACTGACCTATTAAAATATTTTTCAAGGATCTTGATCAATCTTAAATGAAAAGTAACTCAAGAATACATAGAAAAATCTATACATTAAAGTAGGGTTTGTAAATTTCGTACCTTTTTGGATCTTGCTATCGATTCATGAAACGGAGTCGAGTTGATGTATAACCTGACTTGGGACATCCCTTTGTCTTTCAATGTATGGTCCCTTAGATGAGTGAGAATGTTAGTATTTTCCCTTGAAAGAATGCCTTGAATATTTCCTCGTAGAAATTTTTATCTCTCCCCTCTTTGTTCTCTCTAGAGTGAATCCAATTTTGTTCCACTTATCTTCACCTCATTAATTGAATCCCACTTATCCTCCTCAAACCCAAAACATCATGAGAAGAGTTGGACCGAGTATGGACTCCTCCAAAAGCTCCTGAAAAGGATCTTTTAGTTAATTAAGGGGTATAAGTGACCAAACAAAATTATAAACTCAAAAGAACTATGGACTACAATGGGGACCCAAGGCTAATAACAAAAATTGACTTCCAAAAAAAAATAAAATTCCAAATTAATCTCACGTAATTTATTTCCTTTTCCATTTAATTATAATTAATTTCACTAAATAATTACGACTTCACTCTAATTTTAATTACTTAAAATAACCACAATAGAGAGGACTAACATTTGCACGGTTGGATGGGACATATATGATTCCTTGTGTAAAGCGTATAATACCCACTTGGTAAAACTAATTTCCTGCTAATTGATATTCACCAACATCTTATAGACATTCCTTGAGATAAAATGTAGCTTATTTGATATCTCTACCAAATTATGAATTCCACCGACTGGGTTTACTGGTAGAGTCAAAACTTATAAGCTTATTAGGGGGGTATCACATTCCAGAATACTTTCTGGACACGGATTCCTCTGGAATATCATCTTAAATATACTAACACGATCACTACCCAAATTACAGGGTATATTAGCCCAATATAAAACTGAATCATACCCATCATCAAATCAAAGTAATGACGATGCGAATACTCCGATCCTCATACCCCTTAGGATTAAGAATATAGGGTCACCCTATATAAACCATTAGATTGTGCAAGTCTTTTCAAGTCATCATCAAGACTCGAATCTCATCCTTGTTCATATTCAATACTTTCCTGAAGTACCGGTACATTCTTCGTTGATCTATCGAATAAGTTCTTCAACCATCTTATAGGTTCCCGTAGTCAAGACAAACTTATAAGATTGTACTCACAACCTTATCGATAGGATGTCAACCCTCTTATCTAGGTTGTGAACTATTCAATCATACTAGAGACAAAATTTGGATCTTCTATGATCACACCAAAATTTCTAGTGAGCATAATTAACTAACATTAAGATATATTTACAAACAAATATAAAGAATTTATATAATCATGATTTTCTATTTAAAATGGGTTATAATGAACCTTTATGGATGAAGGGTGAAAGAATATCATAAATATGGTTTTAATAATAAAAACCTAGCAATCTGCCATTTAGTCTTAAAGCCGTGTGCCTAAATACTTAACACCCAATCTATATACACAATAGGTGAAGTACTTGATGTATAAAGATTATACAGGTGTTGATACCAAATTTATTCTGCTGATGTGGACCTATCATTTGAAGATGCGTGTCAACATATGTGGCAACTGTAAATGCCTATACCGAGCTACTTAACCCCCCGAGGAACTCCTATACTCCAAACATATCAAGAGTATCGACCAACTCATGGGCCCCGAGGAACTCAAGCATGCCGAGCTACTTAGGCGATCCGAGAAGCTTAGGCAGTCCGAGCTACATAACGTACAGAACACTCAAATCAGGATAATCAAGGAGATGACTGCGCATTAAATGCTCATTATTATCATACATATGTACATGTCTGCTAGATAACAACGCATTGTCTTTTTATTTGTACAGCCTCAAGGCTATAAATACATTGTAACCTCCTTATTAGTGGGGGACTGGAATTTCTTGAGAAAACCATTCCTCGAGAATTCCAAGAAAACAGTCAGCAATACAAAAACAGTGGATGTAGGCCATTCTTATAAGGCTGACCACTTTAAAAATCTATTGTCAATTATTTCTTTATTCATTTTTATATGTGATTAGAATAATTAGGTCAAATATATTTTTTTACATCAACATAGAATAATTAGGTCAAATCTAATTTTTTACATCAACAGATTGGCGCCGTCTGTGGGAATCGATTGTAACTAGCGTTTTTTACCAAAACAACTCATCATCAATGGATGATAATCCGAAATTCAGTAATCGAAACACTGGGATTCTCCCGAATCCTTCTGCTCCCCCAAAATTTTCAGATCTGGATGGTATAATGGCTAATTTGGCCCAAGGGCAAACGACCATGCAAGAAATCATGCGTCAACTCATACAAACCGTTCAGGCGGAGTGCCAGCCCAATCAGGATAGCGAAGCGTTTAGAGAAATACTCGTTTACTCTCTTCGCGAACGTTATTCCCAGAGGAATCTCAGTCCAGACGCACCGATTCGTATCATACTGAGAGATCTAATGATCCTTCTTATTAGCCTGGAAGGACTTCCTCGGTTCGAGCTACAGACACTCACCAAAACATCACTGTATCTCCAGAAAGGACAAGTGCTCTTGAAAGATTGAATAGAGTCTCTCCTTTTAATCGTTTGGGTCCTAGGAGGAATAGAAGTCCCCCTAGGATTATGTCGAGCAACTCTCAATGACCATCTGATTTAAAGGAAGGCTCTGCCCAATCACGACCAGCTGCTTGTCATGAAAGATCCCAAGAGGCAAATTCAACACGATCAGTTGCTCGAACCAATATGATCGAAGAAGGAAATGATGCATGGAAGGGATCAATTAAAAGGTTGGAGGATAGATTAGGGGAGATTGCTAAAACCAGGAATCCTCTACACAGGACTTTTGTCCGAGGAACATCATTCATACAAGAGATTATGGACTTTCCCACACTGTCAAAATTCAAAGCCTCGGTAGTAATACCAAAATACGATGGAAAAACAAATCCTGTTCTCAATATAGAACAATACCAAGTCGCTGCTGATATCTATGCTGTTCCGAACGAGATGCGATGCAGGGCATTTTCAGGAACTCTTACCGGATCTGCTCAGATATGGTACAATAACCTTCCTCGGGGGAAAATTGCGACCTTCTTTCAGCTAGTAGAACTCTTTATTAGAAATTTTTATTTTCGAGCAAAGACAGTCAAACGAGTAGCACATTTGCTAAGCGTTAGACAAAAGACAGGTGAAAGCACCAGGGATTATATTACTTATTTCAATAACGAGAAACTGGAAGTAATTGATTATGAGGAGAAAATTGCAATTACTGCTTTAATGAGTGGAATGTTACCCAATAAATTATACTACACTTTAGCCAAAGATCCGCCCAGGACCATGGCAGAATTGATGGCAAAAGCAGCCAAAATCATGAATGCCGAGGAAGCCATGGCTGCGAAGAAGAACGTAGACACTAAGGAGGCCAAGGTGGAAGATGGAAAAATCGAAAAGAAGGATCAAAAGAACAATGGTGGTAGTAGGCAATCAAAGGGTAAGCAAGCATTGGAACAGATGAAGAAATACGGAAATTATACTCCCTTGAATGTGGATATAAATCACATTCTGGAAGAGATCAAGAGCAACGAGGAGCTAGCCTGGCCAGTAAAAATAAAGGCAAATCCTGATAAGAGAGACAAGTCCAAATATTGCGAATTCCATAAAGATCACGGTCATATGACCAAGCGTTGCATAACTCTTCAGAATGAAATTGAAGCACTCATTAGACGAGGAAAATTGACCAAGTA
Organism: Sambucus nigra; assembly: GCA_949130495.1. Classification (NCBI taxonomy): domain Eukaryota; kingdom Viridiplantae; phylum Streptophyta; class Magnoliopsida; order Dipsacales; family Adoxaceae; genus Sambucus; species Sambucus nigra. Next base: position 169,909,552 of record OX422217.1, read on the forward strand.
TGTTGATCGTCAAAGCAGTGGTTGAACCAACGAACGAGGAAGGCAAAGGTCTAAATCTCCTTTTCGAACAAAAGATGACAAGAAAAGAGATCATGAAGATGATCCAGAAAATGACCCCGATCTCCCCAAAAGACCAAAACGGCCAGAACGTGAGGTATTTTCAATCCACTTTGGATCATTTGAGTGTAATGTCATTACAGGTGGTGATGCAGGAGGAGGAGATCTTATCGCAGAAAGGAAAACCTACCTTAATGAGGCTAAAGCTTGCTCATACATACAATGAATAAATTTGGCTGAAGATGATCGTCCGAGGAAGGTGAACCAGGACAAACTGGTCATCGGTTTCTCTAAGAATGACCTCGTAGGTGTGCTATATCCTCATGATGACCTATTGCTGATCAAAATGAGAATGAAGGAAGTAATGGTAGTGGATAATGGTAGCTCGACAGATATCATGTTCTACCCATATTTTGATAGTTTGAATATAAATCTATCCTAGTTGGAACCATATCATAGGCCCCTCCTTTGTTTTACTGGCGATGAAGTTTTTCCACCTGGGACGATCAATTTGGATATGTTCATCGGTACATGGTCTGCTTGTCGAACAGAAAGAGTACGCCTTTTTGTGATGGATAAAAATGTCCAATCATCTTACAATATCATCGTGGGAAGGTTAGGTTTGAAAAAGTTCAAAGCAGTACCATCTACTATACATCAATGTTTAAAATTCCCAATCAACTTTGGAGTAGGAGTGGTGAAAGGCGACTAAAAAGTAGCTCGAGAATGCTACTATTCATCTACCGAGAAAGAAGAGCGTGAAGAATCTAGGAAGAAGACTACTACTTATCAGGTAGATGAGATAGAAGATGCGAAGATTGAGACTTTAGACCCAAGAGATGAGTCTCAACTCATTAAGGGCTAGGTCATGGAGGCTACTAAAAATATCATTCTGGACGACGAGCATCCAGAACGAACAACTCAAATCGATACATCACCAGATGTGTCAATAAAGCAAGAGCTGAAAGCATTTCTAAGACGCAGAAAGCAGACTTTTGCATGGAGTCACGAAGATATGCCAGGGATAGACCCAAATTTCTTGTGTCACGAGCTCAATGTGAACAAGGAAATCAAGCCAGTGAAGCAACGAAGAAGGGTATTCAGTCCCGAGAAGAACCAAGCCATACAAGAAGAAGTAGAGAAACTACAAAAAGCCTCTTTTATTGAAGATGTCAAATATCCTGAATGGCTAGAAAATGTGGTAATGGTGAAGAAGAAAAACAACAAGTGGAGGATGTGTGTGGATTTCACTGATCTTAATAAAGCCTGCCCAAAGGATCATTTCCCTTTACCTCGAATCGATCAGTTGGTGGATGCTACCTCGGGACACAAATTGTTGAGTTTCTTGGATGCTTATTCTGGTTACAACCAGATCAAAATGAAACCTGAAGACAGGGAGAGTACCTCTTTTATCACCCCAAGGGGAACTTATTGCTATAATGTTATGCCTTTCGGTCTTAAAAATGCAGGTGCGACATATCAGAGGCTGATGAGTAAGGTGTTTACAGAACATATAGGTCATAATATGGAGGTGTATGTTGTCGATATGCTGACAAAGAGAAAGAAAGCTGTTGATCATCTAATTGACCTAGGTCAAACTTTTGATCAACTAGAGAAATATCAAATAAAGTTGAATCCCACTAAGTTCATATTCGGAGTACGAGAAGGAATGTTCCTCGGATATATTGTCAATCAATGTGGAATTAAAGAAAATCCTGAGAAGATCAAGGCCTTATTAGAGCTAAGATCTCCAACCACAAAAGGAGAAGCAAAGTCTCACAGGGCGAGTAGCAGCACTCAACAGATTTGTGTCACGAGCAACAGATAGATGTCTCCCCTTCTTCAAAACGCTCAAAATTTTTTTTAGTGGAATGATGAATGTGAGGAGGCCTTTCAATAACTGAAGAAGTACCTAGTAACACCTCCCTTGCTATCTAGACTAGTGATGGGAGAGATATTGTAATTATATCTGGCAGTTTCAGAAAATGCAGTTAGCTCGACGTTGATAAGAATGGAAGGTGGAGTGTAGAAACCAGTCTACTACACTAGCAAAACTTTTCGAGGAGCAGTAATCAGATATCCAAGATTGGAGAAGTTGGCATTAGCTCTAATTGAAGCCAGCAGAAGAATGAGACCATACTTCCAAGCCCATACTATAGTTGTGTACACTGATATGCCATTAAGGCAAGCTCTGCCTAAACCAGAGAAATCGGGAAGATTGATGTACTGGGCAGTGGAGCTCGATGAATATGACATAATCTATGAGCCTAGGTCGTAACTCAAAGGTCAAGAAATAGCAAACTTTATCGCAGAGTTTACTCAAGAAACCGCCTCCTAAGAACAGGATTTAAAAACTGATCAACCTGTGGATGTTACAGGATCATCAAATGCAAACCCCGACCAACTTATGTCAGTAGGCAAGCGGAAAGAAATTCCTGTCGAGCAAGAAAAGATGACAGACGAACAGCAAGAAGTACTGAAAGAGGAGAGGAGGAAGTACCAGATATTGCACCGAGGAACTCTCTCTGATCAAAATTTCAATAATAAGTTACGCATATGGAATTTGTATGTGGATGGCTCTTCGTGCATTGCAGGCAGTGGAGCAGGGATTATTTTGAAAAGTCCAAATGAGATTGATGTGGATTATGCTATGCGCTTTCAATTTAAAGCTTCTAATAATGAGTCCGAATATGAAGCAATGATTGTAGGTTTAAGTCTAGCCAGAACTATGAAGGTAGAGCAGATTGTTGTATTCAACGATTCGTAGTTAATCGTAAATTAGATTCTTAGAAGATATGCAGCAAATGGAGAGTTAATGATCAAGTACCATGCAAAAGCAATGGAGTTGGTATCAAGTTTTATTGCTATTCAACTGGTTAGAATATCGAGATTGGAGAATGCAAGAGCAGATGCCCTAACCCGACTAGTATCAGCCACCCACACCGAGTTACGAAGAACAATCCCAATAGAAATTCTAGCTGGTCGGAGCATAGATGAAGATCTAATGATAAATTTCATTGCTCTTGACTTAGGACCATCCTGGATGGATCCAATCAGAGCCTATATTGAAGATGGGACTTTACCAACTGGTAAAGTCGCAGCCAAGAAACTAAAGTTTAAAACTGCTTGTTATGTGTTGACCAATGGCATTTTGTACAGACGAGGAGTGATAGCAGGGCTACAAAGATGCGACCATCCCACTGAAGTGAAAGATTTGATTAAAGAGGTTCATGAAGGGTCTTGTGGAGCAATTGTAGCTGGTCGAACGCTCTTACGAAGAATAACCACACAGGGGTACTACTGGCCGACGATGAGAGCTGATTGCGCAGCCTATGCTAAGAAGTGCAATAAATGCCAACACTTCTCATCCATTCGAAGAACTCCTCAGGCATTGCTAACACCCATAACGTCCCCTTGGCCATTTTCCATGTGGGGAATAGACTTGGTCGGGCCACTCCTAACGACCAAGGAAAGATTCAAGTACCTCGTAGTCGCTGCGAATTACTTTACCAAATAGGTGGAAGCTGAACCCCTTATTGATATGACATACAACAAAGTCTATTAATTCATTTGGAAAAATATTATTTGCAGATATGGTCTCCCACATGCATTCATTACTGACCATAGAACCCAGTTTGACAACGAGGAGTTCACTGCATACTGTCATCAATCCAATATTGTGAAAACTCATTCTGCACCAGGTCACCCACAAAGCAATGGACAAACTGAGGTGACAAATAGAACGCTACTAAATGGATTGAAGAAATGACTAGATAGTGCAAAAGCAAATTGGATTAATGAACTACACTCTTTATTATGGGCTTATCGCACCACACCACGAACAGCAACTGGAGAGTCTCCATACATGCTGGCATTTGGAAGTGAGGCTGTGATACCTGCTGAATTGGGTCTACCCACGAACAGGGTACTTAATTTCAACTCCCCTATCAGCGATTTGATGAGAAGATTGGACCTGGATATGCTCGAGTAAGTCAGAGAAGAAGCAACAATCAGGAATGTAGCTTATCAACAACGAACAACTTTGTTCAATAACAAAAGAGTGAAGAAGTGTGATCTGAAAGAAGGGGATTATGTGCTGTAAAAAGTGATCCAAAAGCATAATAAGCTGGAAGAAAACTGGCACGGACCCTACAGAGTAACAAAAGTTGTTTGACCAGGGACATACAGGATTGGAACTTTGGAGGGAGAAGAATTTAAGAATGCATGGAATGCAGAGCATCTACGAAAGTATTATCAGTAGTTGGGATTATTATGTAAATGCAATTTTCTTCAATATGAATAAAGTGTTGAATTTTTTACCCAGTTTTCTCTTTATTCATTAAAATCTTTTCGGTTAGTGCTACACACTATACAATCCAATTACCACCAACTCTGGTTGGTCGGAAAGCAAATTACCACCAACTCCGGTTGGTCGGGAAGTAAACACGACCAACTCCGGTTGATCGGCAATTCAATTACCACCAACTTCAATTGGTTGGGAAGCAAATTACCACCAACCCAGGTTGATCGGGAAATAAACACGACCAACTCCGATTGATCGACAATCCAATTACCACTAACTCCGGTTGGTCGGGAAGAAAATTACCACCAATCCAGGTTGGTGGGGAAACAAACACAACCAACTCCGGTTGATCGGCAATTCAATTACCACCAACTTCGGTTGGTCGGGAAGAAAATTACCACCAACAAAGTCTTGTCGAGAAACAAACACGACCAACTCCGGTTGATCGGTAATTCAATTACCACCAACTCCGGTTGGTCGGGAAGTAAATTGCCACCAACTCCGGTTGGTTGGGAAGAAAATTACCACCAACCCAGGATGGTCAGGAAATAAACACAACCAACTTCGGTTGATCAGCAATTCAATTATCACCAACGCAGATTGTCGGGAAACAGACACGACCAACTCCGGTTGATCGACAATTCAATTACCACCAACTCCGGTTGGTCGGGAAGCAAATTGCCACCAACTCCGATTGGTTGGAAAGAAAATTACCATCAACCCAGGTTGGTCGGGAAACAGACACGACTAACTTCGGTTGATTCGACAATTCAATTACCACCAACTCCGATTGGTCGTGAAGCAAATTACCACCAACTCCAATTGGTTGGGAAGAAAATTACCATCAACTAAGGTTGGTCGAGAAACAAACACGACCAACTCCAGTTGATCGACAATTCAATTACCACCAACCCAAGTTGGTCGGGAAACATATACGACCAACTCCGATTGATCGACAATTCAATTACCACCAACTCCGTTTGGTCGGGAATTAAATTACCACCAACCTAGGTTGGTCGGGAAACAATTACCACCAACTCAAGTTGGTCGACATTTAATTACCACCAACTCCGGTTGGTCAGCAATTTAAAAACCAAACAAGACATTTTTGTCTTTCTACAGATATACATACATGTTCATCAGAGAGATATTCTATAAAATATTTCCAAACCAATGACAATTAAATTTTAAAGAAAACTAAAAATTTCTTCATTAAAACCAGAACAAATTACATATGATATAAATTGCAGATCGCATGTGATATCAATTGAACAAATTCTACTATATGGGTTTATTTCCCTCTGCCCACGATATAGGGTCTACCCCAGATGGAGGATCATCAAGATTATAAGGGGAATTTATAAAGTTCAGATCTTGCAACATTCTGACGTTTATTATAGATGGACGATCAAGCAGGTGTTTTGGGTGAGATATTTCAAAATCTGAATGAAGACTATAATCATCAGGATACTTGGAGATCAGAAAGCGAGGAATGGCCCGGGATGGAATCCAACTAAGGTCAAGCTTGAAAGGAGGAACGGGTAAATCAAGAACTCCAGGATTATAGTAATCCCACAGGAAATGACCTCTCTCCAATTTTAAAACACAAAGAGCATTCAACCATCCCTGTTTATACCCTTCATTGTTCGACTGTTCTAAATGAGCATCAAGATGCCAAAGTACTTCATTATACCCAGCCATCCAAAACTCTCTGGGCTGCTTATGGAATTGATAAGTTAGTCTCTCAAGTTGTTCATTAAGTTTCTTAACCAAAATTTCTTTACTCTCCAGAGCAGAATTCTGATTAGAGAGTTTATCGGAAAGGTTCATAATTTCTTTAGACATATCTGCCAGGGCTCGATTCTTCGCCACCAACTGAAATGCCTAGTTCTCCAAAGCTGCTTGAGTTCTTGCTTCTTCAATAGAAACCTGACCAGCCCTTGCTCGTCCCCGAGAAGAAGATCTTGCTCGTCCACGAGTAGAGGTGGAAGGTCCAGATCTTTTCAAAGTTTCCAACTCATCTCGCAAGTTGGCATTTTTACCTCCAAGAAAGAAAAACCTTCATCATTAACAGGGACCAGGGCCCCCGAGGAAGATGAGGCAGACTTGAGTTGTTTAATCTCTTCTTGCAAAACAATGTTTTCCTGCTCCAAAAGCTTAGCGATTTGCCTATGCTCTTCAACCTCAAGCTTCAGAATGATCTCTTTCTTTTCATAAGTAGAGATTAATTTATCATAACCTTTTTCACCGCTCAATTGCTGAATTTCTTTTCATACCCTTGATGCAGAAGGGTGGAGGATTCTTTGTACTGATGCTGAAGTTCCTCAATCGTTCCTTAGAGGTCCTCAATCATCTCATAATAAGACATATTATTAGCAATAGCTCGATTGAGCAAGCACTTTAGATATTGGTAAGCTTTGACTGCTCGTTCAGAAGTATCTGGACCAAGGATGTCAATGATTTGAGCATCGTTTAGGTCTGTATGACCAGCTTTAAAATAGTTATTGCATTTCTTCAACAACTATGTCTCATGAGCTGATAGGAGCTCCATCCTAGCCAAAAACTAGCAAAGAAAAATAAAGAGAATCAATACGGATGCATACAGAACAACTAAAAGAGAAATTCAAGGTGAACAACCAAAGTTTGAATTTTTATTTCATCAAAGAAGAAAATACAAAGTCTGAGGTTACATTCAAAAATAACAAAACAAACACCCGAACAACTCCAAACCTTCTCCTTGTTCCCTATGACTTCCTCAGAAATTTTGGAGGGAATGACTGGTTGCTCGGAGGATGAAGGTAGCTGCTCGACAGAAGTGCTGGTGGGTTTGATTTTCTCGGAGAAAGTTTGAACAACTGGAGCAGAAGGAACCTGATCTCCAGTCATCATGGAAGACTCATCTGAGGCAGTTTCATCCTCTTTTTCTTCTCTAGGAGAGGGAGGAGGGCCATGAGTGTGTTGCTGGAATACCTCAGAATTCTCAGCAATTTTTAGCTCTTGCAAGGCTGCAACCCATCCGTCCCTAAAATATTTAAGGATGGCATACTCCATTTGTGAAGACATGGCGGCCAAGCCTTTATTCAAGCCTTTATCCTAACCAGCGCTGAAAGACTTTTTGACTGCCTTCTTCCACTTTGCCATCTCCGAGGAGATCCTTTCCCTAAGGAGCTCTTCAGCAGCCTTTAATTTCTCCTCCACCTCCTGTTTCTGGCGATCAACATTATGAAGTCTAACAATTTCCTCTTCAGCATTTTTGAGCTTATTCTCAAGCTCTTTAGTATTCTTGAGCTTATCCTCAAGCTCTTTATTGTTCTTCTCAAACTCTTTTAATTTCTCCTCCAAATCCTTGGAGGCATCCATAGCTCTATCTCTCTCTTGTTCAACAGACTTAATCTGCTTCTCCCAAGCAAATTTATTTTCCTTATATTTCTGATGAGAGTCTTTCAAGGATTGGGTTAATCCAGTAAAAGCCTTTTCTACTCCATTCGAGGAATTGGAGGCCCTGATGGCTTCATCCCTTTTTACAATGCTGTTGAAATACGTTACCAGTTGAGAAAAGAAATAACTCTAAGTCAATGTACGGACATAGTATTTAAAAGTAAAAGGCTCAGATCAATAATACTTATTGAGGCAATGTGTTGAGCAGCTAGAGCAGTAACTCTCTCACCAGTGAGAGAATTTTCAATGTCATGGACCTCTAGGATAGTCCAAGATTTTACTAAGCCCACAGCAGAGCTTGGGGGAATAAAGGTTGAAACACCAACTTTAACAGTTGATGGTTGAGAGACTAGTTCAGCAAGTCTCTCGGAAGAATTTTTCTTTATCCTCCTTGGAGGAACATGAACATTCTCAACTACAGGACGTTGTTTTAACTGGTGATATGACAATAACCTTATTAGGAGGAGTAATATCAACAATCTTGCTCGGAGCCACCGGGGGCTTCTCAACAACTTTCTCGGTAACAGCAGGAAGAGGTGCATCAATAATTTTTGTCCCTTCTTTTGGGACATTTTGTTTGCTTTTCTTTGCCTCCACATTCTTAGAGGCAGATTTATCAAAGAAGGAAGGAGATCTTCTTCTCTTCATTATATTACTGATGGGAGCAATTGACTCAGAAGAAAAACCTTCCAAATTAGTTTCAGAAGATGGTACTTGGTCAAGACTCACTACCACTCGACAAGGTAGAGCAGTGAAGGAGGAAGTATAACTCTTGTACTGCAAAAATAAGAAACAGATCTAATGTGTTCCTCGGCCACAGATTGGTGCAAATCCCAGATAAGTTTCAATTGCTTCAAATTAACGTTCACTTCTTTTAGAGGCTTTCTCTTACAGTCAAGTGTAACAAATAAAATTAAATGTCAGTGATACATTTTATCAAACACAAAGAAAAGAAGATTTCAAAAAATAAAAACAACCTATCCCATTTCCATAAGGAGGACATCTAGGACCTTGGTATACATCATATCCATTAATGGAGGGTGTTGCCAATTTTTCATTACCACTCCATGTTCAAAATAATCTCTGTTGGGGTCAGGAAGATTGACAACTAACGCCCTATTCAAAAACCTAGTTTTTAAATAAAAAGTTTTATCGCTGACAACCCATCTGTAGCAATACATTGTCTCTGAAATCCCTAAACGGGTTCCATGAAGTTGGTTCAACCTATGAACTCTATTAACTATCCTTCAGGTATTTGGCGCTATTTTTGTAGGTACAACGTCAAAATATTGACAGAACTCCAAACATAAAGGATTTGGAGGAAAAGAAAAGCCATATTCGGCCACAAAGAGACTTGGGAATCAATGTCCCTCAGCCAAAGAAAAATAGTCAGAAGGTTCAGATTGTTCTTCCAATATGACCCATGAAGGAATTGAAAATTCAGAACGAAATTTTTAAGCAATTCAATAAGGTAAACCATGATGAACAAAGTAAATAAAGGAGAAGGAAGAAAATATTACAGGAAAAGAGTGAATCAGTTGACAACGAACAATGGAAGAAATGAATGCACAAGATAGAGAAGAAATATAGAGTTCAAAGATACATATTTGAGAAGTGAAAGACGATAGGATTTCTGCCGTGCTTAAATAATTTACCTCGAGAATAGAGAAAGCAATAATTATAAGGAAGGACGTTTGCGTATCCGGCGGCTAAAAAGAAGAAAAGGGGCACAAAAAACGAAGCGGTTATGGAAATTCAAAATACTTTAAATGCCCGATACTATGCACTCAAAAAAGGAGTTATATACAACGAAAGTTTGCCTAAAATTCATTAAAACTTAAAATCTAAGCAGAAGAATGTTCCATACTTTTCTTCAACATTCAACTACGAAACATTGGGGCCTTCTGTTGATACCAAATTTATTTCACTGATGTGGACCTTTCATTTGAAGACGCGTGTCAACCTATGTGGCAACTGTAAATGCTTATACCGAGCTACTCAACCCCCCGAGGAACTCCTATACTCCAAACATCTCAAGAGTATCGACCAACTCATGGGCCCCGAGGAGAAGTTGGCATTAGCACTAATTGAAGCCAACAGAAGAATGAGACCATACTTCCAAGCCCATACTATAGTTGTGTACACTGATATTCCATTAAGTCAAGCTCTACATAAACCAGAGAAATCGAGAAGATTGATGTACTGGGCAGTGGAGCTCGGTGAATATGACATAATCTATGAGCCTAGGTCGTCACTCAAAGGGCAAGTAGTAGCAGACTTTATCGTAGAGTTTACTCAAGAAAATGCCTCCGAAGAACAGGATTTGAAAACTGATCCACCTGTGGATGTTACAGGATCATCAAATGCAAACCCCGACCAAATTATGTCAGTAGATAAGCGGTAAGAAATGCCGGTCGAGCAAGAAAAGATGACCGATGAGCAGCGAGAAGTACTGAAACAGGAGAGAAGGAAGTACCAGACATTGCACCGAGGAACTCTCTCTGATCAAAATTTCAATAATAAGTTACCCATATGGAATTTTTATATGGATGGCTCTTCGTGCATTGGAGGCAGTGGAGCAGGGATTGTTTTGAAAAGTCCAAATGAGATTGATGTGGAGTATGCTCTGCGCTTTCAATTTAAAGCTTCTAATAATGAGGCTGAATATGAAGCAATGATTGTAGGTTTAAGTCTAGCCAGAACTATGAAGGCATAGCAGATTGTTGTAGATTCTGGGAATATATGCAGCAAAGGGATAGTTAATGATCAAATACCATGCAAAAGAAATGGAGTTGGTCTCAACTTTTATTTCTATTCAACTGGTTAGAATACCGAGATTGGAGAATGCAAGAGCAGATGCCCTAGCCCGATTTTCATCAGCCACCCGCATTGAGCTACAAAGAATAATCCCAATAGAGATTCTAGCTGGTCGGAGCATAGATAAAGATCTAATGATAAATTTCATTTCTCTTAACGTAGGACCATCCTGGATGGATCTAATCAGAGCCTATATTGAAGATGGAACTTTACCAACTGATAAACTCACAGCCAAGAAACTAAAGTTTAAAACTGCTCGTTATGTGTTCACCAATGGAATTTTATACAGACGAGGAGTGATAGCAGGGCTACAAAGATGTGTCCATCCCTCTAAAGTGAAAGATTTGATCGAAGTGGTTAATGAAGGGTCTTATGGAGCTCATATAGGTAGTCGGACGCTCTTACGAAGAATAACAACATAGGGGTACTACTGGACGGCGATGAGAGCTGATTGCGCAGCCTATGCTAAGAAGTGCGATAAATGCCGATGATTCTTGTCCATCCGAAGAACTCCTCAAGCATTGCTAACACCGGTAATGTCCCCTTGGACTTTTGCCATGTGGGGAATAGACTTGGTCGGGCCACTCCCAACGACCAAGGGAAGATTTAAGTACCTCGTAGTCGCTGTGGATTACTTTACCAAATGGGTGGAAGCTGAACCCCTTATTGATATGACATAAGACAAAGTCTATCAATTCATTTAGAAAAACATTATTTGCAGATATGGTCTCCCAAATTCATTCATTACTGACCATAGAACCCAGTTTGACAACGAGGAGTTCGCTGCATACTTTCATCAATCCAATATTGTGAAAACTCAATCTTCACCAGGTCACCCATAAAGCAATGAACAAACTGAGGTGACAAATAGAACGCTACTAAATGGATTAAAGAAATGACTAGATAGTGCAAAAACAAATTGGATTAATGAACTACACTCTGTATTGTGGACTTATCGCACCACACCGTGAAGAGCAACTGGAGAGTCTATATACGTGATGGCATTTAGAAGTGAGGCTGTGATACCTGCTGAATTGGGTCTACCGACGCACAGGGTACTTAATTTTAACTCCCCTATCAGCGATTTGATGAGAAGATTAGACCTGGATATGCTCGAGGAAGTCAGGGAAGAAGCAGCAATCAGGAATACAGCTTATCAACAACGAACTACTTTGTTCTATAACAAAAGAGTGAAGAAGTGTGATATGAAAGAAGGCGATTATGTGCTGAAAAAAGTGATCCAAAAGCATTATAGGCTGGAAGCAAACTAGCACGGACCCTACAGAGTAACATAAGTTATTCGACCAGGGACATACAGGATTGAAACCTTGGAGGGAGAAGAATTTTAGAATGCATGGAATGCAGAGCATCTACGAAAGTATTATCAGTAGGTGGGATTCCTACGTAAATGCAGTTTTCTTCAGTATGAATAAAGTGTTGAATTTTTTACCTAGTTTTCTCTTTATTCATTAAATTTTTTTTGGAATATTAGTGCTACACACTATACAATCCGATTACCACCAACTCCGGTTGGTTGGGAAGCAAATTACCACCAACTTTGGTTGGTCGGGAAGCAAACAAGACTAATTCTGATTAATCAGCAATTCAATTACCACCAACTCCGGTTGGTTGGGAATCAAATTACCACTAACTCCGGTTGGTTGGGAAGCAAATTACCACCAACCCAGGTTGGTCGGGAAATAAACACGACCAACTCCGGTTGATCGACAATTCAATTACCACCAACTCCGATTGGTCGGGAAGCAAATTACCACCAACTCCAAGCAAATTACCACCAACCCAGGTTGGTCGGGAAACAAACACAACCAACTTCATTTGATCGTCAATTCACTTACCACTAACTCCGATTGGTCGGGAAGCAAATTACCACCAACAAAGGTTGGTTGGGAAACAAACACGACCAACTCAGGTTGATCGGCAATTCAATTACTACCAACTCCGATTGGTCGGGAAGCAAATTACCACTAAATCCGGTTGGTTGGGAAGAAAATTACCACCAACCCAGGTTGGTCGGGAAATAAACATGACCAATTCCGGTTGATCAGCAATTCAATTACCACCAACCCAGGTTGGTCGGAAAATATACATGACCAACTCCGGTTGATCGACAATTCAATTACCACCAACTCCAGTTGGTCGGGAAGCAAATTACCACCAACTCCAGTTGGTTGGGAAGCAGATTACCACCAACCCAGGTTGGTCGGGAAACAAACACGACTAACTCCAGTTAATCGGCAATTCAATTACCACCAACCCAGGTTGGTCAGGAAATAGACACGACCAACTCCGGTTGATCGACAATTCAATTACCACCAACTCCGGTTGGTCGGGAAGCAAATTACCACCAACCCAGGTTGGTCGGGAAATAATTACCACCAACTCAAGTTGGTCAGCATTCAAGTACCACCAACTCCGATTGGTCGGCAATTTAAAAGCTAAACAAGACAGTTTTGTCTTTCTATAGATCTACACACATGTTCATCAGAGAGATATTCTATAAAATATTTCCAAACCAATGACAATTAAATTGCAAAGAAAACTAAAAATTTCTTCATTAAAACGAGTACAAATTACATATGACATAAATTACAGATCGCATGAGATATCAATTGAACAAATTCTACTCTATGGGTTTCTTTCCCTCTGCCTTTGATATAGGGTCTACCCCAGCTGGAGGATCATCAAGACTATAAAGGGAATTTATAAAGTTCAGATCTTGCAGCATTCTGACGTTCATTATAGATGGACGATCAAGCAGGTGTTTTGGGCGAGATATTTTGAAATCTGAATGAAGACTATAATCATCAAGATACTTGGAGATCAGAATGCGAGGAATGGCCCGGGATGGAATCCAACTAAGGTCAAGCTTGAAAGGAGGCACGTGTAAATCAAGAACTCCAGGATTATAGTAATCCCACAGTAAATGACCTCTCTCCAATTTTAAAACACAAAGGGCATTCAACCAGCGTTGTTTATACCCTTCGTTGTTCGACTTCTAAATGAGCATCAAGATGACAAAGTGCTTCATTATACCCAGCCATCCAAAACTCTCTGGGCTGCTTATGGAATTGATAAGTTAGTCTCTCAAGTTTTTCATTAAGTTTCTTAATCATAATTACTTTACTCTCCAAAGCAGAATTCTGATTAGAATGTTTATCGGAAAGGTTCAGAATTTCTTTAGACATATCTGCCAGGGATCGATTCTTCACCACCAACTGAAATGCCTGGTTGTCCAAAGCTGCTTGAGTTCTTGCTTCTTCAATAGAAACCCGACCAGCCCTTGCTAGTCCCCGAGAAGAAGATCTTGCTCGTCCACGAGTAGAGGTTGAAGGTCCAGATCTTTTCAAAGTTTCCAACTCATCTTGCAAATTACCATTTTCTTCCTCCAAGAAAGAAAAACCTTCATCATTAATAGGGACCAGGGGCCCCGAGGAAGATGAGGCAGACTTGAGTTGTTTAATCTCTTCTTATAAAACAATGTATTCCTGCTCCAACAGCTTAGCGATCTGCCTATGCTCTTCAACCTCAATCTTCAGAATGCTCTCTTTCTTTTCATAAGTAGAGATGAATTTATCATAATCTTTTTCAGCGCTCAATTACTGAAATTTCTTTTCATACCCTTGATGCATAAGGGTGGAGGATTCTTTGTACTGATGCTGGATTTCCTCAATCGTTCCTTGGAGTTCCTCAATCATATCATAATAAGATACATTATTGGCAATAGCTCGGTCGAGCAAGCACTTTAGATTTTGGTAAGCTTTGACTGCTCGTTCAGAAGTATCTGAACCAAGGATGTCAATGATTTGAGCATCGTTTAGGTCTGTATGACCAGCTTTAAAATAGTTATTGCATTTCTTCAACAACTATGTCTCATGAGCTGATAGGAGCTCCATCCTATCCAAAAACTAGCAAAGAAAAATAAAGAGAATCAATAAGGATGCATACAGAACAACTAAAAGAGAAATTCAAGGTGAACAACCAAAGTTTGAATTTTTATTTCATCAAAGAAGAAAATACAAAGTCTGAGGTTACATTCAAAAATAACAAAACAAACACCCGAACAACTCCAGACCTTCTCCTTGTTCCCTACGACTTCCTCAGAAAGTTTGGAGGGAATGACTGGTTGCTCGGAGGATGAAGGTAGCTGCTCGACAGAAGTGCTAGTGGGTTTAATTTTCTTGGAGAAAGTTTGAACAACTGGAGCAGAAGGAACCTGATCTCCAGTCATCATGGAAGACTCATCTGAGGCAGCTTCGTCCTCTTCTTCTTCTCCAGGAAAAGGAGGAGGGCCATGAGTGTGTTCCTGGAATAACTCAGAATTGTCAGCAATTTTTAGCTCTTGTAAGGATGCAACCCATCCGTCCCTAAAATATTTAAGGATGGCATACTCCATTTATGAAGACATGGAGGCCAGGACTTTATTCCAGCCTTTATCCCAAACAGTGCTAAAAGACTTTTTGACTGCCTTCTTCCTCTTTGCCTTCTCCGAGGAGATCCTTTCCCTAAGGAGCTCTTCAGTAGCCTTCAATTTCTCCTCCACCTCCTGTTTCTGGCGATCAACATCATGAAGTATAATAATTTCCTCTTCAGCATTTTTGAGCTTATTCTCAAGCTCTTTAGTATTCTTGAACTTATCCTCAAGCTCTTTATTGTTCTTTTCAACCTCTTTTAATTTCACCTCCAAATCCTTGGAGGCATCCACAACTCTATCTCTCTCTTGTTCAACAGACTTAATCTGCTTCTCCCAAGCAACTTTATTTTCCTCATACTTATGATGAGAGTCTTTCAAAGATTGGGTTAATCCAGTAAAAGCCTTTTCTACTCCATCCGAGGAACTGGAGGCCCTGATGGATTCATTTCTTTTTACAATGCTGTTGAAACACGTTACCAGTTGAGAAAAGAAATAACTCTAAGTTATTGTACGAACATAGTATTAAAAAGTAAAAGGCTCAGATCAATAATACTTACTGAGGCAATGTGTTGAGCAGCTAGAGCAGTAACTATCTCACGAGTGAGTGTATTTTCAATGTCATGGAACTCTGGGATACTCCAAGATTTTACTAAGCCCACAGCGGAGCTCGGGGGAATAAAGGTTGAAACACCACCTTCAACAGTTGATGGTTGAGAGACTAGTTAAGAAAGTCTCTCAGAAGAATTTTTCTTTAACCTCCTTAGAGGAACATAAACATTCTCAACTAAGGACGTTGTCTTAGCTGGTGATATGACAATTACCTCACTAGGAGGAGTAATAGAAACAATCTTACTCGGAGCCACATGGGGGCTTCTCAACAACTTTCTCGGTAACAACAGGAAGAGGTGCATCAATAATTTTCTTCCCTTCTTCTGGGACATTTTGTTTTCTTTTCTTTGCCTCCACATTGGTAGAGGCAGATTTATCAAAGAAGGCAGGAGCTCTTCTTCTCTTCATTAGATTACTGATGGGAGCAATTTACTCAGAAGAATAACCTTCCAAATTAGTTTCAGAAGCTGGTACTTGGTCAAGATTCACTATCAGTGGAAAAGGACGAGCAGTGAAGGAGGAAGTATAACTCTTGTACTGCAATAAATAAGAAGAAGATCTAATGTGTTCCTCGGCTACAGATTGGTGAAAATCCCAGATAAGTTTCAAATGCTTCAAATTAACGTCCGCTTCTTTTGGAGGCTTTCTCTTACTGTCAACTGTAACAAATAAAATTAAATGTCAGTGATACATTTTATCAAACACAAAGAAAACAAGATTTCAAAAAATAAAAACAACCTATCCTATTGCCTTAAGGAGGACATCTAGGACCTTGGTATACATCATCTCCATTAATGGAGGGTGTCGCCAATTTTTCATTACCACTCCATATTCAAAATAATCTCTGTTGACGTCCGGAAGATTGACAACTAACGCCCTATTCAAAAACCTAGTTTTTAAATAAAAAGTACTATCGCTGACAATCCATCTCCAGCAATACATTATCTCTGGAATCCCTAAACGGGTTCCATGAAGGTGGTTCAATCTATGAACTCCATTAACTATCCTTCAGGTATTTGGCCCTATTTTTGCAGGTACAACGTCAAAATATTGACAGAACTCCAAACATAAAGGATTTGGAGGAAAAGAAAAGCCACATTCGGCCACAAAGAGACTTGGGAACCAATGTCCCTCAGCCAAAGAAAAATAGTCAGAAGGTTCTTCCAATATGACCCATGAAGGAATTAAAAATTCAGAACAAAATTTGTCAAGAGATTCAACATGGTAAACCATGATGAACAAAGTAAATAAAAGAGAAGGAAGAAAATCTTACAGGAAAAGAGTGAATCAGTTGACAATGAACAATGGAAGAAACGAACGCACAAGATAGAGAAGAAATGAAGAGTTCAATGATACAAATTTGAAAAGTGAAAGACGATAGGATTTCTGCCGTGCTTAAATAGTTTACCTCGGGAATAGAGAAAGTAATAATTACAAGGAAGGGCGTTTGCGTATTCGGCGGCTAAAAAGAAGAAAAGGGGCACAAAAAACGAAGCGATTATGGAAATTCAAAATACTTTAAAAGCCTGATACTATGCACTCAAAAAAATAGTTATATACAACGAAAGTTTGCCTAAAATCCATAAAAACTGAAATTCTAAGCAGCAGAATGTTCCATACTTTTCTTCAACATTCAACTACGAAACATTGGGGGCTTTTGTTGATACCAAATTTATTCTGCTGATGTGGATCTATCATTTGAAGACGCATGTCAACCTATTTGGCAACTGTAAATGCTTATACCGAGCTACTCAACCCCCCGAGGAACTCCTATACTCCAAACATCTCAAGAGTATCGACCAATTCATGGGTCCCGAGGAACTCAAGCATCCCGAGCTACTTAGGCGGTCCGAGCTACATAATGTACAGAGCACTCAAATCAGGATAATCAAGGAGACGATTGCGCATTAAATGGTGATTATTATCATACAGATGTACATGTAAACTAGATAACAGCGCATTGTCCTTTCATTTGTATAACCTCAAGGCTATAAATACATTGTAACCTCCTCATTAGTGAGGGACTGGAATTTCTTGAGAAAACCATTCCTCGAGAATTCCAAGCAAACAGTCAGCAATACAAAAACAGAGGATGTAGGCCATTCTTATAAGGCTGAACCACTTTAAAAATCTATTGTCTATTATTTCTTTATTGATTTTTATCTGTGATTAGAATAATCAGGTCAAATCTATTTTTTTACATCAACATAGAATAATTAGGTCAAATCTAATTTTATACATCAACAACAGGTGATCACCTTTTCCTACGATCTATCGTAACAGGTGAAACCTTCACTCTTATGTTTCTTCATCCTTTATGGTATTGGGCCCTTAAAAAAGAAGAACCACCCCTGTCCTTTATGAAGTTCCCTAGCCATATAACCTCCTTCATTGTATATAATTTTACAATTATTTGGCTCCCATGGTGGAATCAGTAATATGTGATTGAGAGATACTCCTCCACCCAATGACCACAGTTCTCAAAATTTAACACATTTCCAAAATTAGAACCACTAAGAACGTTATCTAATTAAAAATCCTAGTCTTTGTACCGTGAATGTACTAGACTATGCACATAATATCATTCACGAGGCCGCCCATAACCAAACTATTAGATATGTTCCTCATATCCTCTATCTAATCAAGTGTCAAATGATTTGATATTTAGACAAAAAGATTACATGTTCGAAAAGGATAAACATTTTCTTTGAATCTAACATGATAAACTATGTGATCATAAAATTTGATATAAGAATCTTGGCATAAGCCGAACGTCCTATATATCCGTGATCTAGCAAAAGCTTGATCCCTAGGATGTGTTTGGATCACCTTAAATTCTTAATATCAAATCACTCTCGATTATGAGAATACCATCCACACAATGTACACGAAATACCACCACATTTCTGCTATACTTCTTATACACACAAGTTGTATCTAGCACATCGATCAAAATAAAAAGAATTGATTTCTGGATCAAAATGGATGTTATCAAGACAATGATGCTTGCTTAAGTCCATAAATAGATCTCTTAGGCTTGCATACTTTGCATTCTTGACTTCTTACTAAGAATAAGAATCCCGATAGACTTTACCATGGCTATTGGCAAGAAGATTTACTCATATTCAATCCCTTATCTTTCTGATTAAACTTTCGTAACAAGCCTTGCCTCGAAGATTTACACATTCCTATCTATCATTATTTTTCTTCTTGTAGGTCCACTTTCACACCATGGGTTCTATCCCATAAATAAGTCTACAAGGCACCAAACTTGATTCGAATACATCGAATAGATTTTGGTATCCACAACCATAAGTCAAATCTAAGAGTCTTTATCTTAAATAGAGTCATTATAGTGCTTGGGATCCGATTTTTGTTTCCTTGGGAGTTCACCAAAGTGTTAACCCATGGGTACCTTTTTATTTCTTAACTATAAAGTGTTTTAAGGAAGGCAAAATAAATTTCTCTTTTTATGAAACCTCTTTTCCCAATTTTTAATTCGTACCAAGTTGTGAACAATTTTAACTTAACCAAATTTTATCTTGATTAATCCTTAATATCCATCTAGTGATTAAAGCAAATAAAATAAAGTAAAGAATACTCACAACACCGGATGTATGAGGAAACCCCAACGGGAAAAAGCCTCGGACGACCCAAGCTAGAAAATCACTATGAATGTGGAATTACGACAAATAGACACAAGTCTTACTCAAAGACTCGATCCCTAAGAGACTTGATGCTTTTCTGATCTTCAACGACTCCTCTCACAATGCCCACGCAGAAAGTCCTTTTTCTAAGATACCTGTCCATAACACACGCGTCCACATATGTCTCGGTGTCCACCGATATAGCTTCTAACGTCTACGAAATTGGAACACGAACTCCTTCGCTTCTTCTCTGTAAAACCAACAATATTCAATGTAGAACAAAACCTTCTTGCTGCTAATAAGATCACTATTGCTTATTGTAATGAAAACTAGGATCTTGTAAACTTTAAGGATGTGTTTAGACTTAAAACCTTAGAAAACTATTGTGCAAAAAGTACGAAAGCTATTTTTCAGACTGCGCACTTACGAAATTTGATTGGAAAATATCATTAAATATTTTTCCTAAGGCGGTGGCTCGCTCAAGTGATATAGACATATCGCTCGAATGAGATGCATATCTTCCTCGAACGACACGAGTATTAGAGTCCCACTTAAACTCAACTCTAATCCGCCCTTATCAGATTAAAACAAAGTGTAAACTAATTCAAACACTATAAAAACATTTTAAAAAGATTTTCTTAATAAAATAACATCGTTTAACATTTTAAAATAAATTTCGAGTCCCATTAAAATTACTCATTCGTACCTGAGTGATCTCGAAATGCAATTGAACTTTGAATACGAATAAACTGGCACCAATTAAACATTCAACATAATTAATTCCTTGAAGCTCTATCGCAACGTATTTAATAAACTTCAATACGTCATAGTCTGTGTGGGATAGTGACAATAAAAATCTCCCTATGACTAAACGTGTTTTGTTTCGAGAATAAGTAAAAACTATACAACGGACTCAATTGAAAATTTTGTTCTTACAAATCTCCCCCTTTGACTATTTCGGGACAAAACCAACAGTGAAATTCCTAAGCCGGGCCGTCAAGCGGTATGACACTTAAATCCCATCCCATAAACCCAAAATTGAAAAAATAAGACAAGACTAGTAAACATGGTCCGAAAAGCATGCACTCTCTCTGAATGTCTGAATGTGATGTAGTCTTGAAATCTCGAATCTATTTAAGCATACCTACACACATGAAATAGAAAAATATCTAGTGATGTATGGAGGAACAAATGATATAAACTAATATGAAAAATTCAAATCCAAATCATTTGTTATGTGAGCAAACACATGATATCAGTATGTAAAAAAATTAAATTAGGATACCAAGCTCATCACACAAAATCTCCCCCTACATCACATACATCTCTCCCCCTTTTTATCTCGAATAGACAATCCGATGAAAATATACCAATTTAGCCTGATATTTAGCAGAAGCATTATTAATGAAATACAACTAGATAATCATGACACAACTAGCTAATAATGATCAATACTATCAAATTCATATCTAGTTAACAATAATCACACTATATGAATAAGCAATCTATGCATGTGTGACTAAACGATCCAATGCAGCAAAATATCAAATCTATCAAAGCAAATTGCATAATCAGAAACCAGAAGCAACCAGTAATGCTAAAATATATAACCAAAAGAACCAGGGTACTAAAATAACAGAAAACCAGAATTCAAGGGGGTCATTCGAACGAGATTGCCTTATCGTTCAAACGACATAGGCATCTCGCGAGATAAACTTCGCGCGACAGTAGTAAATCGCTCGAACAAGGTACCAAAAAACTCATATTTAGTGCAGAAAGTCCAACAGTTTTGCCTAGTTAAAAAAATTCATAAAAAATAACTGGAAGGGGCAGAAAATTGTAAAACAGTACCAAAATAGTAGCAAAATAAAGAAAAAACTATATGAGTTACATGCTAATATAATACCGATGTGCTTAAACATGAACATGGAATGTATGGGCGTGAACTACAACAAATGAATCACAATTCCAACACATCGAAACGATCAACAAGCTCTAATTGATAACTATAAATCATCAAACTTTATTTTAGCAATATGTGACAATTAAAGTGTGAGCTAATTGAACTAAATAATCAAACATGCACACAAATTTGGAATATTGATGATTCTACAAATAATAGCATCATGATACAATTTTTCAACTTTAGGATTCGTGGTGCAAACTCGTTTAAATTATCCATCCAAACTCCCTCAAATATATATCATATTTTTGTGGAATGAACGTAAACTAAATGACCCAGATTTTGGCATACGATTATTTTTATTGCCTTTAATTTTTTCAGGCTCTTTTAAATGGTGGCTTTCACGACAAGTCAATTTTACACTCTCGCAGCCCTTTACCGTGAACACTCATCATTTTTTTCAATTTCAATCCTCACGGTAAACGGTTCTTATATGCACACCTCCTCCTTATGTCTATTTATGCATAGAGGACAAAATTGAGATAAGAACGTGTCACCAAACTCAAATATGTAATAGATGTCAAACATCCATATAAACTTCCTAGGAGCATTCCTAAGGTCATAGAAAAAATGACTAAGGTGAACTTTCCTACCACAATGTGTTCGATTACTAAAATGTCGACCTCTCATCACATTCCTAATGGCCTCTCTCACACGGTTGGTATTGGCTTTGGGAGTGGGAACAACTCTATCATTGTAGCCTATACCACACCTATCACTTTTGACTTGGACAGTGCCAAAAATCCTATCCAAATTCTCCGATCTAGATTCCAAGTCAAACTTAAGCTTACTTGAGTCTCTCAATTTCTCCTTTAACTCATAAATCCTAGACTCGAGCACACACCTAGACTCTTCAAACTCTAGAATATCATTTTTTAATGCCTCCATCAAATCACTAAGGCTATATATCTCTTTCTCCACATATTATAGCTTCTCCCTAAACATATTCTCCCGTGCCCTAAGATCCTCAATCAAAGCATCATTATTTTCTATGTCACACTCATTCAACATAGCTTTCAATTTATAGTTTGCCTTTTTGACTTTCAATGCCTCGGTGTACAACTCATTAATTGCAGCTTGTAATTCTTTCACATCAACCTACTCCTCGTCACTCTCATCACCCTCACACACTCGTGATTCACACTCAACGGCCTCGAAAATTTCATGCACCTGAGAATCTTTGTGGGAAGATTTATCGTTGCCACTCACATGACATGCCAAGAAAGTAACAAACTTGCTCTCATTAGGGGAACTCTCTCCCTCTTCTGGATCTATATCACTTAAGGAGGCACTATAAGCTATCAATTTCTTTCCCTCCTTTTTAAGTCTAGTGGGACACTCGGTAACTTTGTGACCATACCCCTTACATCCAAAAATCCTATCCGACTCAACCTTATTAAATTTCTCACTCTTATCCTAGGGGTGGAATCTACCTTATTGTTCTTGAATTTCTCAAACTTTTTAGCATCTTTCGATTTCTTTGGAAACTTAAGAAATATTTTGAATTTCTTTGCCAATAAGGTGACATCCTCAAAATCGGAATCGAAATCATCATCCAAAACTTTAGATTCTTCCTTTCGGGCCTGCAAAGCAATGCCTTTTTCTTTCTTTGGTACTTTCTTGGAGATAAACATATTGAGTTCGTAGGTTTGTAAGTCACCTACAATCTCTTCAAGTTTTGTCAAATAAATCATACCTAAAGAGTTTAAAACTATCACTTTTGCATCAAACCTACTCGGCAAAGATCTCAAATTTTTTTATCACACAGTTATCGGAAATCCTCTCTCCTAAGTTAAATGACGAGTTGATAATATTAGACAACCTAACGTAAAACTCATCAAATGACTCACTACCTAACATCTTAATCGTCTCAAACTGTGTAGTGAGGTTTTGTAACTTCGACGTCCTAACTGTGCTAGTGCTCTCGTGAGTAAGTGAAAGTGTATCCCAAGCCTTTTTTGATGTTTCACAGGTCGTGATTCTATTATACTCTTCAGGTGTGACATATGAGGAAATTACGTCCAAACCTATAGAGTTGTAAAATGCAACCTGAGGTTCAGCCTCGGTCCATGACTCAACGGGTTTCAAGCTAGTGACCTCACCCTCTCGTGTGATTGGTGGTGTCCAACCTTTTTCAACTGCAAACCACACACTCTCATCAATGGATTTTAAAGCACTTCTCATTCGCATTTTCCAATAAGCATAATTGGTGCCATAAAAATAAGAGCCCGAAAATATTCAAAACCTCCAAAATTCATTCCGTAAAACATAAGGGATTAAAAACAATAAGAATATGTTTCCAGCTCTAATACCAATTTGTGGGTCCCTTTTTATTTCTTAAGCATAAAGTGTTTTAAGAAAGACAAAACAAATTTCTCTTTTTACGAAAAACCTTTTCCTAATGTTTAATTCGCACCAAGTTGTGAACAATTTTAACTTAACCAAATTTTATCTTGATTAATCATAAAAATCCATCTAGTGATTAAAGCAAATAAAATAAAGTAAAGAATACTCACAATGCCGGATGTACTAGGAAATGACAACGGGAAAAAACCTCGGACGACCCAAGCTAGAAAATCACTATGAATGTGGAATTACAACGAACAGACGCAAGTCTTACTCAACAACTCAATCCCCATGAGAATTGATGCTCTTATGATCTTCAACCACTCCTTTCACAGTGCCCATATAGAAAGTTCTTCTTCTACAATGCCTCTCCACAACACACATGTCCACGTATGTCTTAGTGTCCACAGATATGTCTTGTAACGTCTATGGAATTGAAATACTAACTCCTTCGCTTCTTCTCCGCAAAACCAATAATATTCATTGTAGAACAAAACCTTCTTGGTGCTAACAAGATCACTATTGCATATAGTAATGAAAAATCGGATCTTGTAAAATCTAAGGACGTGTTTAGAGTTGAAAACCTTAGAAAATTGTTGTGCAAAAACTACTGTTACGAAAACTATTTTTTCGACTGCACACTTATGAAATATGATTGGAAAACATCATTAATTATTTTTCCTAAAGCGGTGGCTCGCTGAACCGACATAGACATGTCGCTCGAACGAGATGTAGATCTCGCTCGAATGACCTATCTGGTCGTTTGAACGACACGCAGGACCGGTCCTGATATTTGTAGTACCCTGTGCGATATTTAATTTAGGTCCCTTCTAAAAAAATATTATACAAAAGTATTAAATACCTAAAAACTCATTGAAAAATTGTTCTTCTAGCATTTCGACTTGTAAAGAATTATTTTTTTCATTTTTGATATTCGGATGCTTGTTTTTTTGGTAACATTTCTAAAAATTATAAATTTATAAATAACAATAAAACACGCAATTAACAACGAATCTAATATATAATTTTAGTCTAGAAATATCTCAATTGATTAAATATAAAAAATATGAAAAAATGTCATCGGTTTGAGCCTTTTATTCCCTCTCAAATTTCATCGACTTGATTAATGTAGAAAGAAACAACCTGATAAAAAAAATTAATTACATAAAAAATATATTAGTAAGACATTGATGAATTAAAAAAATAGATTATTAAAAAAATATAGCAATAAAAAAGATTAGCACATGTATAAAAAAATAATAAATTAAATAAGTATCATAATCCCATCTTTACCTTTGCCTTTTGCTGCAAAAGAAGACAAGTTGAAAATGCAACATAAACACCTTTTGGTGCAAAAGAAAGCTTGCACTGTTCTTGCACAGAGAGAGAGGGATGTAAGGAGAGAGGAGAGAAGGAGAGAGTGGGCCGGCGTGCAAAATAAAGAGAGAGAGAGAGAGAGGGAGCCAAAAAGATTTTGTTGGTAGTTGAAAAAATGGTTTCTAAAAAAATGGTAATCTTAAATGAGTTGGGTGAGATTTTTTTGGGAAGTTGTATCATTATTTTTTTTAATAGTTGAAAAAATGGACCCCTAAAAAACTAAACTCATTAAAAAAAACATTTTTTAATATACATAAAATATTTGTGTACCCCTTAAATACACATATACCTGTACTGATTATAAAATGGGACCTGTGCCACTGCCATCTGGCATATGGCCAGGGCCGGCCCTGACGAAACGCGTGTTAGAGTCCCACTTAAACTCAACTCTAATCCGCTCTTATCAGATTAAAGCGAAGTGTAAACCTATTCAAACACTATAAAAACATTTTAAAAATATTTTCCTAATAGAATAACATCATTAAACATTTTAAAATAAATTCTGAGTCCCATTAAAATTATGCATTCATACCTGAGTGATCTCGCAATGCAATTGAACTTTGAAGACGAATAAACTTGCACCAATTAAACATTCGGCATAATTAATTCCTTGAATATTTGTCGTAAAGTATTCAATAAACTTCAACACATCATAGTCTGTGTGGGATCATGATGATAAACATGTCCCTATGACTCAAACGTTTTTGTTCCTGGAATAAGTCAAAACTATACAACATACTCAATTGAAAACTTTGTCCTCACATGACTCATGATTATCCCACTATGATGTGGCTCCATGTGTGTTCTAGTATAAGTGACACTTGCATATCGATGCTCAGTAATGCTCCCACTATTGTAAGGTAATGTATTATTGATATAAGATTATATTCTTTCCGTACTAGTGGTCTATCAATACTGGTAATATGATGTTACTTTGTAATAACTTGTAAGACTAACTTACCCCCAGGTAAGTGGTTTATCATATAATCCTTTTTAAGAAACATGCATTGTGTTAACAATGACCTTCTTGTCCATAGGATTATAATATAAACCACTGAAGGTGCCTTTGAGATATCCAATCTAGAGACATACTTTTGTGCTTAATTCCAACTACCTTCCCACCTCAGCATAAGTGTCGAGTACTCTCAAAACCCAACATGCCTTATACTGGGCTTGTGCCCATTCCAATGTTTTGTGAGAGTCAAAGAGACTTATCTAGATGAAATTTAGTATAAAATGTATATATCCATACCCATGTAAAATCCCTAAAAGAAACTTACATTCTTGAATAACCTACCATGGACCTTATTATACCTAAAAGAGTCTTTATCCTTCTTATTGCTATATGATCCCGCACTAAGGTGTCTGGTGTAGGCAATTGGGATGTAATCCTAACCTAATAAATGATTCCTCAACATTCCCAAGAGGTACACACCCATACGGTCAAATCTTAAGGTTTAGATTAGTTTACTCTATACTCCACCTTATCCTTGTACACTTTGAACAAATCAAAGGCTTCAAACATATGGTTCATAAGGTATATTAATCCATGTCTTGAGTAATTATCAATTAAATTGATGAAATACTCATAAACTCATGACCGAATTGTTATAAAACCATAAAATTGTAACAAACCATTCCTAACACATCTTTGGTGCTTTGCCTATGCTTGTAAAGGGCTATTAGGTCATTTTACTTTTTAATTGGAATTTCAGACTAGAAGTGCCGTAACTTCCAATGATCATAAATGTCCATTTTAAATCAGTTATTGAATTCTTATTAGAATAAATTGTCCCAAGCATAAGTACCAATATTGTGCTTGGTTCGTCCTAAAAGAAAGCTTTCTATATTAGTGGTTATCCATTAAAATTATTAATGTCATCATTTAGCAGTATTATTGAGACAAATTTATAATATTTAAATTTATTTTCGAATATACCAAAAGAGATAAAATATATTATAATATAAATAAACTAATTTTACAAAATTAATCGAATATCTATTCCGAACAAATTTGAAAAACGAAAAATAAATTTTCTTTCAAAAATAGGTACATCTAATAATTTTTCGATATTATCTTCTCGTCCCTACCAAAAATATAAAATAAATAGTTTAATGCTTAATACATCTGTCTTGTTATAATTACCCATTATTAAAAACTTCTCTCTTTTAGGTAATTGTCTGGTTACCTGGAACCTTTGTAATTAGTTGTAATCTTGATTTATGGTTCCCGAATCTACAAAACAGGTCACTATAGATTGGAACATAAATCATGCTTCTACTTTAAAGAGATAAAGACATTATCCTATCCCATCTTCCTTATAGATCTAGGAAAATTGAAGAATATTACTAGAAAAGCTCCATACCTTTGGGCTATTTCATTACTACCAATGAGTATAAACTTTATTTAACCCAAACCATTGTACTTGAGACTTATCCTTATCCTCATACGTCCTTTTTGGGAGAGAAGTAAATATCCTCTCAAATAACTAACACCAAAGGTCCCAATAAATTCTCATCGGTCAATTAAAACGTCCATATAGACCTTTCCCGATAGGAGGACCGAACATTTGTAACATATAATTTCCATCTATTCTAAAATGCCGTGATTCCATTATTAAAACCATCCGATGGGGGGCCAGATCAAATTGACACGAGGAATCAATCTTATCACAATTTAAAATATTGATGAGAATTGAGGGTTAATTTTTTCCCCCATAAGTTACAACAATGTCTTATAAAAATTTAAGTCCTACAAATTTATTCCATTTGATTAATACCATTAATACTAAACAAGTAGTTGAATAGTTGACCCATATATTAATATAGTAATCATTCAAAAAAAAAACTTTCAATTAAGTATGTAAAAATTAACCTTTTGATTAAATATAAATTAGCTTCCCACTACCGCTATTTAAAAATAATCCTACCGACGTCCGAATTTCTTGTGAAAGTAAAATTTCTTATTGGGAGATTAAATTATTTGACCTTATATTAAACACTCCTTATGTCTTTTAATTATATTATCCGAACAATCCGGGAACTATTCTGTCCAAAATAATTAAATGGTCAATAATTTTTAGTTTCGCAATTAGGGACAAGTGCCTCATTGGGGAGGATATCATTACTTTCATTTAAGTGTAAACTAACAGTTCATTCCATTTAAAAATAAATTCATATAGGAATTACTCGTTGGGATGACCGTACATACTCAATATTAATTTTAGAAAATTATCACTTAAGAATTTTAAAATCTTTATGATGTAATAATAAACTCCCTCTGTTGGGAAGAAAATCCAGTGATGCTAACACGAGGATTAATCATATCACAATTTTAAATTGCCGATGGCGATCACAAGGTTTGTTTGAAAACCTTTCTCTCACTTAATATTCAAAACTCGAGGGTATTACAAAAATAAATTATTCAATTCAAATTTTCCAAAATAAATCAATGATAATATCATAATTTATTATCTAAATTAAAATACCCACTCACATTATATTAATTTTAAAATATTGTAATATCATGATAAATTTCCTCAATCAGGGAGAAAAGCCTATGCTAACACGAGGAATAAAGCTAATAAAGTAGAAATCACTTCACTATTTGAAATAAAATCCGAGACCAAAATTAATTCCACAATAAATTAATTATATGATCGAATTCAATTTGAAAATAATTTTTTTTTATTTTCCATAAAAACGTGATCTTGGACATGTCACACAATTATTTTCCATGTATCCATATATAATGTGGGTTTTCTAATTAATGAGAATGATTATTACATGTAATTTATCAACATAATTAATTACATGGAAGAATTATAAAGCAATAAAAATATGCAATATAAAATAAGAAGGAAACAAATTCCCTCTCCATCACGGACTAAATTAAAAGAAGTAGAATCCCAATGGGATACCTCTACTGAACCTTATATGATCACAATAAAAACCTGAGTTTGTCATTATAATTTGAATTGGCATTTAACAAGAGCTCATCACAAAATAGTTGGTTTGTAGGGAAATAATATTTGACTACTGCTTTTATTTTTTAAGATTGTTGTATCTTGGGAGTCAGTCATTCAACAAATCGTATATTATCGAAGCAGGCACATAATTTCCTTAGGGATTAAATATCAAACACTAGCCTCGATCAAAGTCAATTCTTCTACATCCTTAATTAGTTACTCAAAAATTTGTAAGTATGTAATTCATTTTATTTGTAATTGTATTGCATTAATAAATACATTTTCTGTAATCCTATCAACTAGTACATTTTGTTTATTTATTTTGTTATATTATGTACTCACATCAGACAATAATCTAAAGAAAATTATTTTGTTAATGTGTATTGGATTCATGGAAAATTAGAATCCTCATATGACCTATCTTGAGAAAATAAAGAGATTTGATGGAACTGACTTCAATCGTTGGCACCAAAAGATGTTGTTTTATTTAACAACATTAAATTTGGCAAAGTTCTTAAGGGAAAAAGCCCCACAATTAAAAGATGATTTTGATGTTGGAAATGTTGGTGCAATTGATGCTTGGAAATATTCTGATTTTCCATATCAAAATTACATTCTCAATGGTTAGGATAATTCTCTATAAAATGTATATAGTCCAACCCAAATAATAAAAGAACTCTAGGAATCCCTTGATATAAAATACAAAATTGAAGATGATGGGCTTGTAAAAGGTTTTTGTTTGAAGGTTCTTGTATTTCAAAATGGTGGATTCAAAGAATGTTTTTAGTCAAGTCCAAGAGATTCAAATAATCCTTCATGGATTCATATCGGAGGCGTGTATTTAAGTAGCAATTGTTATTGAAAAGTTCCCTCCTACTTGGCAAGTTTTAATAATTACTTGAAACATAAGTGTAAGAAAATAAAACTCGAGGACTTTACTATTGGTTTGAGAATAAAAGAAGACAACAAAATTAATGACAAGAATATAATGGAAATTCTATGGTGGAAAAAAGGCTAATGTAGTGGAGGAAAGTTATTTAAATCTTAGATGATACAACTCCCACAAAATGAGAAAATGAAACTTTAACCCAATGGGCAAATGGATAAGATTATAAGTAAATCAAGGGTGAGTGCTGGTTTTGTAAGAAACTGGGACACCATGATCAAGGGTGTTGTAAACGCAAAGGGTAATGTTCTAAAACTACGTATAATCAAGCTAACATTACACAAATCGTTACCAAAAATGGAGAATATTTTCAATGTTGTCTTTGAAATCAATATGGTTGAAAATTCCAATGAGTGTTGGGTCGAAAATAGAGCGACACACCACATATGTATCGATAAGTGCATTCAAATTCTAATAAAAGATCGATAAAGGAAAACAATTATTCATGGGGAACTCCTCAAGTTCAATTGTCAAGTGACAAGTAATGATTATTCTAAGGTTCAACTCTAGAAAAACTCTTACTTTGAATAATGTACTCCATGTCATTGAAATTTGCAAGAATAGCATGTCTAGATTATTATTAAGTAAGAAGAGATTTGAATTGGTTTTTGAATTGGATAAATTTGTACTCACAAAGGGTGGGGCATTTAATGGAAAATTCTATATACGTGGTAGGTTGTTTAAACTAAATGTAGCTATTGACTCTATTCTTTATGACAATAAAAATAAACCTATTTCTTGTATGCTTAAGTCATTAGTGTTGAACATGGTAGGTTATGACATGTTAATTATGGATCTATTCATAGAGTAATTAGACTAGATTTAGTTTCAAACTTTTAAACCAATGATACACATAAATGTTAAGTTTTCATTGAATATTTATTTTCTTCGAAGCCTTTAATCCTCTCGAAAAAGTACTGAACCTTTAGAACTAATTCATTCTGACACATGTGATCTCAAATATATTAAAACTAGTGCTTCACTGACTTTGTTTCTTTATGTGTTTTGATTGTGTTCAAGCATGCCATGATAGATTATGGTCTTTCTAAATAGTTTATTATCTTAGCCTTATGATAATGAGACAATTGTGTACCGTTCAATGTTTCAATTAACAAGACTTGTACTCCACTTTAAGGAGACTTAACTTTGAGTGCTAAATAATTCTAAACAACTAGAATCTAAGAAAAAAGATGTGAAGTACATAACTAAAGATGAAAAGAAGGTTTAAATAAAATAGAATAGTGAAGTAATATAAATAAAGTAAAAGAAACTAATTTATTAAACAATGTAAATTAAGTTATATTGAGAAAAATAAAGACCGTTTAGATATGTAAAGACAAATGAACTTTTCATAAAATATAAATATAATTACATAAAATCTACCTAACAAAGTAATTCTAAGAAGAAAAATAAAAATTCTAAAGAAATAAAAAGAAAATAAAATAAAAAGAAAAAGAGTTTAAACGGATAAATATAGTTTTTTTCTTATTGAGGAAGCCCTTCTTTTGTCTTCATGAAGGGATGGATTTAGAGTTGTCCGCAATAACTAATACTTTGACTTTAAGTAACTTTTGATTTGAATTTAAATTAATTTTTTTTAATAACCACCCATATTTTCCTCCAAATAACCTCTAGTTCGAATTCAAATAATAACCGCTTTGACCTATCTACTTTTTCTACAAAAAATTCTTACAATAACTACCATATAATCATTACCAACTTCCCCCCATCATCTAGCCACGTGTCAAATTGTCATGAGATGAACTCAATAAAATATGGTGTAAATGACTAGTGGTGGTAAAAAATACTTTTTCACATTAATTGATGATTGCACTAGATATTGTTATATTTATTTATTTCATAGTATGGATGAAACACTTGAAATGTTTACTATTTACATAACAGATGTTGAAAATCAACTTAATAAAAATATTAAAATGTTAAGATCTGATAGAGGAGAGAATGTTCACTACCTTTACATGAATTTTATTAACAATATGATATTATCCATCTAACCACAACACCTTACACTCCTTAGCAAAATAGATTTTTTGAGCGAAATACTAGAACATTGAAAGATATGCTATGCTTGTCAAATAAGGATTACCTTTATGGGGGAAGCTTTATTTTCGAAACATATTGTGAATTTTTCTGTGGCCATCCCCTTCTGATCCTCGCGGTGGGAGAGGCGATGAAGAGAGGTATGTCTCCCCTTTCGTCTCGAGAGGATCTTGGTCCCGTGCATCCCTTTCGGGAGTGCTTCGACCAGCATCGGTGATGAGGTAAAAATGTAGAAGGATAGATTCGCCAGTCTATTTTACTCAAAATAGACAAAAGAAAAAAAGGAGCCATCCCAAAGGATAACATCCAAAGACATACTGATACATACGTAACCAAAAATGATTCGAAAAGGGTCCGGAGGCTAAGTGACGAAATGGGAAGGTGTTAGGCACCCATTCCGCCCTTATGGTCTCTCATAGGTCATTGCTA
The DNA here is from genome assembly GCA_949130495.1 of Sambucus nigra. Lineage (NCBI taxonomy): Eukaryota > Viridiplantae > Streptophyta > Magnoliopsida > Dipsacales > Adoxaceae > Sambucus > Sambucus nigra. The sequence continues at coordinate 169,941,945 of OX422217.1, forward strand.
TTTTCCTTTATTTTCCCATGATATGTGTGCATGTGTATATGTAGCGGAGATAGGAATCATCAACTCGTTTCATAGAAGAGATAAAGTGAGTCATCCGTAAGAATGTTCCTAAAAGTAATATTAGAAAATAAGATTTATGCGCTTATCCTGGTGTCGATCATTATAAGGGAATGATAACGCATGCGGGATAATATGCTACTAAGAACAAATATACGTATATGTAAATATATAGAATCTAAAAGAGTTAAGGTTTAAAGTATATATAAAAAATAAAATGAGAAGAAAAGTAGGAAAAGGACTCGAGTCTCGGGTTTTACCCTGAGATGCCTACGTAGCCTATAGAGGCATTAAAGTCCATGTAGTTCATATACAAAATGAGGGCGTGGGATTTATCCCATAAACCCAATCGGGGACTTCTCTGATGTGTGTGTGTGAAAAAAGTGTTTTAGTTGTGAGAAAAGTGTGAGAAGAGTGTAAGAATTCCCGTTTGGAATTTATGTGAAAATCCTCTTTTTCTTATTTTTTTGATTTTTATTTATATGAAAATAAGAGATGTGCAGTAATACTAAATAAAAAGTATATTAGAATATGTGAGATGAGAGAATAAAATTTCTAAGTAATAAAACAAATTCTGAGGGCTTGAGGGTGAGGGTGACTGATTCTGCGAGTCAAAGCCAATTCTGCGGGCTTAAGTTTGAAATGACCAATTTTATGGGTCGAAGCCAATTCAGCGGGCTTAAGTTTGAAATGACCAATTTTGCGGGTCGAAGCCAATTCTGTGGGCTTAAGTTTGAGATGACCAATTCTGCGGGTCGAAGCCAATTCTGCAGGCTTAAGTTTGAGATGGCCAATTCTACGGGTCGAAGCCAATTCTGTGGGCTTAAGTTAAAATGACCAATTCTGCGGGTTGAAGCCAATTCTGTGGGCTTAAGTTTGAAATGACCAATTCTGCGGGCTTAAGTTTGAAATGACCAATTCTGCGGGTCGAAGCCAATTCTGCGGGTTGAAGCCAATTCTGCAGGTCGAAGCCAATTCTGCGGGTTGAAGCCAATTCTGCGAGTTTAAGTTTGAAATGACCAATTCTGCAGGTCGAAGCCGATTCTGCGGGCTTAAGTTGAAATTTTCTCGGGGAACTCTGCCGGGAAAATTACCTCATGATTTTGATTTGAGTTGGGGAAATCCTCGTGTCTTTGGAGACTTTACCGGGGAAACAACCAATTTTAATGCTGGGGAAGTGATTAGGTGGTCCAAGGTTTGGACGTATTGCTCGAGGAAATTGTAGACCTTTGGGGAATTTTAGGATACCTTAGGGGTCCTCTGGGGACGTTTTCGGGAGGAGATTCACTTGGATTTTGAGAGTTCTGCTGGGGAAATAGGTATTCCACTTGAGGGAGTGCAGAATTTTCTTGGTGAAAATGTTCTAAATCCTTTCCGAGATTTTTAGGAATTTTCTGAGGATTTTTTAGGTGACCTTTTAACCTTGGGGGATGACTATTCCGGACACGGGGTTGACTGGGATGAATGCATAGATGATGCATTTATTCGGGCATGAGTTTGGCCACTCTTGACATCTCGGGGAGAGGGTGGTCCGACAGATTGCTGAGGAGGAGGTGGTGGTGCCACCTGCGAGACCCCCTATGTCTATGAGGCGGGAGCGGCTGTTGCTCGAGGATGTGAGGATCGAGGCGATGATTGGCGAGTCCTACCTGCTGTACACCGATACAGTTGTTCCGTATGATTATATGGACTTTGTGATGAGGGTTATGTCTTTTGTGGGGGTTTTTAAGTATAAAAGAGGGGTAAGGGTGGAGTGTTTTCCTCACACCTATACATTCCTACTCTCTTGTTATGTGAGATGGATCTCCCTAGTAGTGTTAAGTTTGCCAACTACCTCGAGACTTTGGAGGCGATGTGCTCCTATAATGTCTTCTATGATGCTTACAACATGCATCGAGTTTCTTTATGGCGTAATCGACACATATAGTGGAATATGCTGATGGCGGCTGTCAAGTTTGGTATCCCGAGGATCATGTCTTCCGCTTCAGGTTGGATGGGATTTTTCATACCTAAGAGGAATTTTATCCTAGTGTTGCTGCAGCTCTATATAAGTTTTCCCGTTCTCCCCGAGATTTATTGGCCGAGCTTCTTTGCGTTTCGTCCTCGGTGGTCAGATCATTGATGGCTGGAGGTATGATTTCTCTTCTGGCGGTGTTACGGTCTGTCCATTTGGAGGAGGACGGTGATGTTGGATATGCTGGAGCTGTCGTTCTGGGCTTAGTTTTAAAATTGCTGTTGGTGGACCCACAACTTGTAGCTATTACTTCATGGATGTCCTACTGTCACAATTCTACGGTGGTGATATTGGTGGAGACTTTGAATGGCTTAGATTCCTAGCGAGAAGGTCGTTCTGATTTTCTGAGGGGTAGCCCTGTGATGATGTTCATGTGGTTGTCTGAAAGATTCTGCCTGGTGACTCTTTCGAAATACCCTTTGTCGGATGTACCCAACTTCTTTTCGTGCCATTTCATCAGTGTTAGTCTGGATATTGAGAGCTGGGAGAACTGGTTTGTGGATCATGGGGCTATAAATCTGTACTGGTCTGTGCCTTGGTGAGGATGGCTGCTGCCTATTCTAGAGCTGGGAGAATACCCGTATGTCAGGCTGGTTGGTCTCAGACAGACCTCTTTCTATTTCCATTGGTGGCTTCTGCACCAATTTGGCTGGTTGCAGGTCATGCCACCTCGGACACTAGACTTCTTTCCGATAGAAGATTTGACAGAGCGTCTGTGCATGCATCTTGGATCTTTATGGGAGAGTCATCGTCTGTTGATGTGTCCCTCTCAGTCTGCTGGGAGAGTTTGGCACATCCCTGGGGATTATATGAAGTGGTTATGGAGAAACGTAGTTAGCAAGATATTGGTAGTGGAGACTGGACAAAGGTGGCTTGTCTTATGTGATACCATGGAGGGGGTGGAGGTAGTTTTTTCGAGTTTGGTTCGAGATTATCGATCCATAGAGAGTCTGCGGCACTCCATTCAAGCAGGGGGAGTTTGGGTACCCCAGAATGTAGATGACGATGATGGAGCGGTCTCCTATGGTAGCTGTGGGTAGGACTCTTGGGGGGAGTTTATTTTGTATCGGGAAATAAGTTTGGGAATTTATTTGGCCTTTTAGGAAGGTAGGGGGAAGGGTGTCATCCGTTCCTTTTCTTATGTAATTGTACTGTAGTTTCTTATTAGTGAAATAAAAAAGTTTTTGATCATATAGCTGTGCCTTTTGATGAATTTTGTATTTTGAATTATCTATACCGATTGCTAAGGCATGCATAATCCTTTTGTTCAAATATATGTTAGAATGGACTATCATTCTCGGAGATAAGAAAAGAATAGTTTTCTTGTGAAAAAGAAAAGGGTCGTGCTCATGTAAGATGTATGAGCTGCCTACGTACCTCTAGGGTTTTTGAAAATTTTCAATTTTTTTGAGAATGATTTTTGCAGAGGATTAGGCCCACGTAGTTCTCAATAGAAGGAAATGAAGAGATTTTTTTAAATTTTTTTTATAGAATAGAAGGGAGATTAGAAGAGTCGCAGTGTGCCGAGATTTAGGACTAGGGGTAGAAGTTCTTGAGATGGACTAGGTTGACTGGACGAGACATCTCTTCTCCATCTAGGTCGGTGAGCATGGCGGCACCGTCGAACAAGATCTTCTTCACAATGTATGGGTCGCTCCAATTGGGCTTCAATTTCCCTCTAGGGTCCCAGATGGGCTCTACTATTTCTTTTAGGGCTAAATCCCCTTCTCAGACACCGCAGTATTTGACTCTCTTATTAAATGAATGCGCTATACGACGATGGTACCCTTGTATGTGATATAGCTCCTTCAGTCTCCTTTCGTCCAAGAATGACAGATCGTCGAGGCGGCTTTGATTCCACTCCTCCTCATTGACCTTGCTTTCAAGCATGATGCGTAACGAGGGTACTTCTAGCTCCACAGGTAGGACTGCTTCCATGCCGTAGGCTAGAGAGTAAGGGTTAACCTCATTAGAGGTTCGGATTGGGGTTTGGTAGCCCCAGAGGGTGTACAGAATTCGATCGGCCCAATCTCGACATCTTTCAGTCATCTTACTAATGATGGCTTTGAGGTTCTTATTGGAGGCTTTGACTGCACCGTTGGTCTGAGGTCATTAGGGAGAAGATTTGTGTCTCTGAATCCCATACTCGTTCACCACTTCTATGACTTCTGCCTAGAAATGTAACCCGTTATCTGACACTTGCTCGTGCTGGACCCCATATCGGCAGATAATGTTTTTCTTGATGAATTGGCCACTTTCTTGGCGTTCAGGACTGCATATGACTCATCTTCGACCCATTTTGTGAAGTAATCAATGACAACTAGGATGAACTTATGCCCGTTGGAAGCCTTGGATGTAACCTTCCCTATGGTGTCGATGCCCCAGGTGGAGAACGACCAGGGAGAAGTCATGTTGTATAATTCATGCAGAGGCAGGTGTTGAAGGTTGAAGAACTATTGGCATTTGAGGCATCTCCGGACATAGGTGGTGCAATCCTGGATCATGGTGGTCCAGTAGTAGCCTTGTCGCATGATCTTCTTGGCAAGCATGTAACCGTTCATGTGGGGTACGCATTCCCCGCTGTGGATTCTTTGCATTACCTCTTCAATGTCAGCCCTTGGGATGCAGTGAAGGATAAACACCCAAAATTGTACATTTTATACCCCGAATAGATGTATTTTAGTTGCTAATTCTCGGTAATATGGGTCTTATAGGCTTAAATATTTATCTTGTAGGTCAAACGTCCGTTTGCAGTGTCAAAAGCTATATATCGAGGCAAATGCACATTGAATGGAGCTAATTTCCTCCCCCGTAACTTTACCCGAGCCCAAACCTACTCCGAACCATGTTTATGATTAGTTTGTGACCTTTTATATTTTTCTTAGATTTTTAGTTTGAGTCGTTTTATTTTTAGGTTTTATTTTAGATTTATTTAGTTTTATTTTCTATTTTATTTTTATAATTTTATTTTGATTAGTTTTTAGTTTTATTACTATTAGTTTTTAGGAGTTTATTTTTAGTTTATTAGATTTTATATTTTTTAGGACTTTAATTTTCATTTAGATTTTAAGTTTTTATTTCTTTTGTTTTATTTTAGTTTTTATATAAGCTTAGGATTTTATTTTTTATTTTTAATATTTTTATTTTTTTAATTTTTAGTTAGATTTTTTTTTTATTAATTTTAGTTGAGTCTTCATTATTTAAGGGTCACAAACTAATACACACACTCATACAATACACTACCCTACACACACCACACCTAAACAACCCCTCACCCTCACACTAATTTCCTACACGACACGCACACCCTAACCAACCCCCACTCATCTTCTCCAATAAACCTGCCACCTCTTTCTCTCTCCTCTCACCAAATTTCCATAACCACCAGAAAGACTTTCTCTCTCCTCACCTCCATCAAAACCCACAACCATTACCCCTACCCAACTGGCAAACAGCCATCCTAACCGCCCACCAGCAGCCGCGGACCCTTAGTCCGGCGGCGCCCCTTGAACCCCCACGCGACCACTTCCGGCGACCCTGTTTCCCAACCCGTGATCGCTCCTTTTCACTACCCCCTAACCCGCCGACGCCCCCTCTGCTCCGGCCATAACCCGCGCCCTAACCGGTGACGGAACCTGCAAACGGCGAGACCCAGATCCGAACTCCCCTTCCCGTCCTCCAACCCGAGCCCTACTCTGCTAACCCGATCGGCCCCAGCCCACCATTTCAATCCATAACCCATGTTCAAACCATCCAACCCATCACCTTCCTTACACCTCCAACCCATTTCCCATTTATGACCCAAGGCTCATACGATTTTACCTGCCAACAAACAAACCAAAGCCAAATAAGTCTAAATGCCCACATGCCATTAAACCCCTTTAAGCCCCAATTCCTAAAATACCCCCACCTACCACTTCTACCCCAATTTCGAAATTAACCCTTAACAAAATCTGATTTGTTTTATTTCAATCCCCTCACCCACATGTCCTCACACCTCTCTTACCTCATGTGTACACACCCTATTTCCATGCCCATTAAACCTTCCCAAAATACCCCTTAGCCCCATGTGTGCCATGCATCTACTATAAAAGAAGACTCAAGACCCCTTTTAAAAAAAAAGGAAGATATAGATCATCATCAAATAGAGAGAGAAAATTCTAGAGAGAAGTAAAGAGTTAGGTTAGAATAAATTAGGTTGAAATATTTGTAAATAGTTTTATTTTTGTTAGATATTTGTGAGGTTAAATTTTGTAAGAGATTTAATTGAGTGGATATTTAATTGAAAATCACTTGGATGCTCAATTAGAGGGATTGTATGCTTCAAATTGAAGATTAGAGTTCAACTTTCTTAAAGAAATTTGGTTTGCTTGTTCTATTCCCTTCTATTTTATTTTAGTAGCCTTGATTATTTGTTCATCATGTTTAATATCATATTAGGCTAAATACCCTTGCAAGGGGGTGGGGGTAAACCCTTATTTGATGTTATTTTAGTTTAATTAGTTGATTACTTGAAAATTCCCTTTGAATATTAATTTTGATCCCTCACCCTTAAATTTACGCCTCGAGAGAGGGTAAATGATTTTCGAGAGAAAATAGAAATTCTAGTTATAATACCCATTTTAGATTCGAACTTGAGATAAGGGTTTCTTAAGTGGGGTATTATTACTTAAATTTCAACTCTAAATTTATTTTCTAAGATTTACATAAGTTTTAATTGATCGATCCTAGAGGGTGATTAATTAAAAAGAGTGTAGATCTATTTTCTAGAGTTGTGGGTTGTTAAACTTAATTTTCTAAAAGGTTACTATTAAAATTATATTTGCAACGAGAGTTGATTTGTAATTTTTATATTAATTTGGTAGAATTCAATTAATTAAATTAATTAGTTAGAATAGCTGAAATTTGTGGTGTAATCCCACTCCTTAATTGTTCTCACATTTATTTACCTCACTTTATCTCTTATTTTAGTGTTAGATTTTGTTTTTCACTTTTAGTCACTTTCTAGTTAGTTGTTTTCATCTCACATTTTAGTTTATTGTTATTTCATCTCACCTCACCAAATTGTTTTAATATTTGAAAAAGCTAAAAAAAATAGAAAAACAAAACCCTAAAAAGAAAATAAAAATTGAATTACAATTGAATTTGTCTCTAGCTTACCCCTTGATGTGGATTGATACCCTTACTTACCTCTAAACTTTAGTTTGTTATAATGTGTAGATATTTGAGGTTTTGATTAACTTGTCTTTCAACAAAAACGACACACAAAAAACCAAGTTATCAGTGAAGATGGGTTCCATCGAAGTTTCTCTTGTGAAGTGCTTTGTGACAGATGATGTATTGGGCGGCCAGTCTTCGGACGGTTGCTCGGTCTTTCTTTTTGGAACCCTCGGGATACCTACCATGCTTGAGAAGGTGCCAGTTATCATAATACCAACAATTGGCTAGCTCGGGATCTTCTTTAGTGATTAGCTCAATGTGGTAGCAGTGGGTTGGTTTATCTTGATTTTGAACTAGGAAGGGGGCCATTGTTATTCCTTTGGGAATGTCGACCATGGAGGCTAGGGTATCAAGGGCATCGGCTAGGTTATTTTTTGCTCGAGGTAGTTAATGGAAGGTGATGTCTTGGAATTGGGAGGCTAGTCCTTCTAGGTGGGCATGGAATGGTTGGAGTTTCTCGTCCTTGACTTTCCATTTTCTGAGCATCTGACCAATGATTATGACAGAATCCCCATAGACATCTAGGCATTGAATACTTTTCTTGAGAGAAACTTTGAGGCCTACCGTAAACACCTCGTATTTAGTCATATTGTTGGTGCAGGGGAAATCCAATTTGATGGCTATGGGAGTGTAGGAGTCATCTGGAGCGATCAGAAGTATCCAATTTCCATATCACTTTTTATTGTCTGCCCCATCAAAGAACATTTTCCATCGAAGGTCATACTGAGCAGCGTAGAAGATATTTTCATTTGGGAATTTGGAGATCTAGTCATCAGCCTCTTCCATAAGGTAGTCAGCGAGGTAGTCAGAGATGGATCTTCCTTTCATGGCTTTCTGTGTGACATATACGATATCAAACTCGACTAAGAGCATCAATCGCTGAGACATTCGGCTAGATAAGGAGGGTTTCTCAAGCACATACTTGATGGGGTCCATTCGGGATACAGGTTTAATTGGGAGGGCGAGCATGTAGTGTCGTAACTTTTGGGTGACCCAAACAAACGCGACGCATGATTTTTCCAAAGCAGTGTAGTTGACTTCGTACTCGACCAGTTTACGACTGGCGTAATAGATGGATTTTTCTTTATGGGAATCTTCAAGGTATTGAGCTAGCAAATCCCCAACTGCAGTGTCAGTTATGGTTAGGTATAGGAGTAAGAGGAGACCAGTTTTTGGTGGCATGAGTACCGGAGGTTGAGTCAGGTATTGTTTGATTCGGTCAAAATTTTCTTGGTAGGCCTCATTCCAAACTTTAGTTGAATCCTTTCGGAGGAGTTTGAAAATCGATTCACAGATTGAGGTGAGCTGACTGATGAACTGACTGATGTATTGCCATTTCCTAAGGAAACCACGGACTTCTGTCTCCATTCGGGGAGGTGGCATCTCAAGTATGGATTTTAGCTTGGAGGGATATGTTTCTATCCCTTTCTCACTGACCATAAATCCCAAGAGTTTTCCCTTTGTAATGCCGAAGACACATATCTGTGGATTGAGTCTCATCTGATATCGTCGCATTATCTTTCGAAGAACTTTCGGAGAGCGGGAACATGACCTTTTCTAGTTTTTGATTTTATAATCATATCATCCACATATACCTCGACTTCTTTGTGAATCAGATCGTGCAGGATGTTTGTGGCAGCCATCTGGTAGGTAGCCCCAGAATCCTTGAGACCAAATGGCATAACAGTGTAGCAAAAGGTTCTCAATGGGGTGATAAACGCAATTTTTTCTTGATGATCTGGGTGCATTTTGATTTGGTTGTATCCGGTAAACCCGTCCATGAATGACTTTAGAGCATGACTAGCTGTGTTGTCCACGATCATGTTGATATTAGGTAGCGGGTAGTCATCCTTTGGAGAGGCTTTATTTAAGTCCCGATAGTCTACACACATCCAAACTTTCCCCCTTGATTTCGATACATGCACTATGTTGGCTATCCATGTGGGATATTTGATCACACGAATGAAACCCACGTTCAACTGTTTGACCACCTCTTCTTTGACTTTGAGCGACCATTCAGTGCAGAGCTTTCTCAGCTTTTATTTAATCGGCTTATAATGCGGAAGAGTGGGGATCTCATGCTGAACTATTTTAGGATCAATGTCGTGCATATCATCATAGGACAATGCGAAGACATCCACGAATTTCTTCAATAATTCTTCGAGTTGTACGCGCTCATGCTCGTTGAGGGTAACCCCTATCCTAATCTCCCGCAGTTGGCTACTAGAACCGAGGATAATAATAACACTCTCTTCTTTATTAACTTGAACGCGGTTATGTTGTTTGTTATTAACCTTATTTAGATCAGTTAAGAATGGTTCATTTGTAAAGTCATCATCATCAAAAGTTTGATTGGAATCTAAACAATTAATGTAAGTCATAACAAGATACTCAAAATCTTCATTTACTTCATTGATAGGAAAAATAGTATTAAGAACCTCATCAAAGGAGGTCTCGATTACATTTGAGAAAGGATAGACAACAAAAGAAGAAATGGGGTGAACATTAGGGTTAGGTGGGATATCAACAGGTAGAACCGACGCCGCATGCCAGTTGAGGAGAGGTGTATCAGCAGCTTTAGTCAAATGGGATGGATCCAGTGATGTAGTGCTTGAATGAACCATGCAGAGTGTCAGCCCCAGTGTCTGTAAGTTGAACGAGTCCTCGAAGTCACTTTCCTCAGTCTCTTCGGTATCTTTGATGAGCGGTTGTACATGGTGTTGGAAACTTTCGGCCTATGAGTAGCTGTCTTGGAAAAAGATCTCCATTCTGGGTTTCATCTTCTTGTCTGTATGGTCATACTAGGGTTTCGAAAAGCTGCAAAAGGGGAAGTCCTCGCCCTCTTTAATGAATCATCCATTCAAGGAGTCACCTGAGATAGTCTGGATGTAGTCTAGTCTTCTCTTTGGTTAAGACTGGAGGATCATTCTTAGCTCTTGTTTTGATGGTTGATACCCTAAACCACAAGGGGGGAAGCTTTCTTCAGTTCAATGGGCTCAAGTATCCTTTGCTATCTTTGCCCTAGCCCCAGTCCGGGCATGAAGTGCATGTTTTTGAACATCTGAATCACATTGACATTGCCATAAGGGTCGTATTCGGGATAAATCCTTTCTTTGTAATTGTCCCCTATTGGGAGTAGAAGTGGCTCAACTCGGAATCCTGATAAGGGCATATCATTTGACCTGTGCGGTATCTTAACGATTGGACTGCTGGTTCTTGCACCCTCAACATTATTGTCGTCGCCCAAAATGGTGATGACTCATCCGTCGACGAAAAACTTTAATTTTTGATGGAGTGAGGAAGACACACCCTTGATACTGTGGAGCCAAGGTCATCCTAGTAATAGGTTGAAACAAGTTGGGATGTCAATAACTTGGAATTCAACGAAAGGGTTTATAGGGCCAGCCCCTATTACAAGTTTTATGGATCCTATCACCTCTCGACGGGTATTATCGTAGGCACACAAAGTAGTGGAAGTTGGAGCGTGGCCAATTTCAATCAGTCCTAAGCATTTGAAGGTTCTTAATGGATAGACATTCAAGGCGGATCCATTATCGACAAGAGAGAGTGGTACAATTTTCCCCATAACTTCGACAGAGATGTTAAGTGAATGATTATGGTTTGACCCGATTCTAGGTATTTCTTCTTCAGAAAAGGATAGCATTCGGGTAGAGGTCAAGAATCCGACTAAATTTACCGCTTCTTCTGGTGTGATAGAAGGAGGAACTGTGGGTCCAGTGAGAAATTTGATCAAAGCATTTCTGTGCAGCTGGGAAGACAAAAAAATCCCCCATAGAGTGATGTTAGCTTGAGTTTTCTTTATTTAATCTAGGATCTTGCTCTCCTCGAGGGTCATTTCTGGCATATGAAGGTTGTCAACGCCCTTCCCTTTGTCATTGGCTGGTAGTGAGCTTAGGATCTGGTAATGCCTCCCTGATCTGGTCATGTGATTTACTGAAGAAGGGAAGAACATGAACCCTATTTCTTCATCAATCTCGGGTTGTTCTATCACTTTATTTATTTTTCCGAGGAGATCCTCAAATGATATCATCCCACACATGTCAGATACCGGGCTAATTTTCTCAAATGCTTGTTCTTCATTCAAATATTTGAATTCTCCTCCCATTCGGCTGTAACAATTCTGTATTTCCATGTAAAGTCAATGCATTCCACAACTTCAATGGATTATTCATACAGGTCTTCCCATTCTGTGGGGATATGTAAGGGTGAAGGGACCAGGTGCCTTTGTAATTTTAGAGTTTCAAGTAACTCAGTCATACTGCAAATATCGTTGGCTTGCCTTAATAATTCTGCCATGATCTGGGCGACATCATCTAGACTGACTTCATCAGTTGGTACCACCCAACTATCTGAATTTTGTGCCCATTTCCGTGCTTTCGAGAACAGTGTGCTGAACCTCTGTGAGGGAAATTTCAGCCCGAACTCTAGGAGTTGGTTTAACAATTCTGATAATTCCATACCTCCATTTTCAGAACGGGTACGGACAGCGATGCATGCTCTGATAAGGAGTGACAGTGCCTGATCAGTGAGGCTAACAGGGTGTAAGAGGAAATATGGGAAAGTTTAGAGAGGCTTGGGAGAGTGTATGGGTGTAATTTGGGTTGAGGGATCAAATTCTGGGTTCATTTCTAGGAAGATAACATTGGTATGATTTGGGAGTGGGTTGTGAGTAGTGTTCGAATTAGGATTGGCTGATGGAGAAATGGTACCCCGATCAATTAGACCTTGGATTATGTTTTGAAGGTGAAAGCATTGGTCGGTGGTATGACTAATGATTTAGTGAAAGGCGCAATGGGAATCTTCCTTGAAGTTTCTTGAAAGTGGATTGGGCAATGGACGGGAATCCAAGGGTTTGATGAGGTTTCGGCTTAACAGGGATTGATAAACTTTGGAGAAAGGATCATGGAGCTCGGTGTATTCCTTTCAGACTGGGACGGAGCGGATTTATGGTTCCTATGAAGTGGTCGGTTGAGATATGTTGTTGGTGGTTGAGACCACAACACTGACAGGTTTGTCATATTTTCTGGCGGTGAACTTTCCCGACACTTTCTTTGGTTCAACCTCTGTTTTAGCAAGACCTTCCTCAATTTCTACTCCTACTTCTCTGAGATCTCCTAAGTGGGGATAGTATTGTCCTCCCATGGTTGCTCGGACATGGTTCAAGAAGTTATTCTTCACTATGTTGACTTGTTCTTCCTCAGATGGCCGATTGGTCATAGTAGCTGCCTTTTCCCTCCATCGGGCTATGAAGTTACTGACTGATTCCCCAGAGTTCTGTTTGAGCATCTCTAAATCACAACGGGTGACCTCAAGCTCTTCATTGTATTTGTAATGTGACATGAATTCTCAGTCTACATCCTCCCAGTTACGGATTCTGAACTCCTCGAGAGATAAAAACCATCGGAGAGCGCTATCCTTAAAATTTTACTGAAATAATTTGGCCATCACTTCTTCAAAAGCCCCTAGGAGAGTCATGGAATGTTGTTAACTACGAAGATGAACAATCGGTGGTCCACTTCCTTCGAATTTCTTGATATTTGGCATCTTGAACTTCTCGGGTAACCTTGCCTTTGGATAAGGAGACATGTGGGTGTAGTCCATGTAATTTTCATAGATTCTGACTTGGTCTAACTTCTTAGTTAGCATCTTGAGATATTCTTTGACCTTGTTCAATTCTTCCTCTTTCAGATCAACGATCACATGTAAGTTATCCCCAGCTTGGGCAAGGTTCGGCATAGGAAGCTGGGTAGGCGGCGACCCATTAGCAGGAGGGGCACGCAGAGCGTTGCTGATACTCTTTAGGAACCTAAATAGGCTCGGGTGGACCCATATCACGGGGAAAAAGGGCCTCTGGCTCTTGAGGAACAGGAACCTGGTTTCATTGCATCTCTCGAACCTCAGTCTGAAGGTTGTCAATCTTTGATAAATTTGGATGGCCTTAGCAATGGGCTTGTATTTATGAGACTCATATTTAGTAATATTGATCCAATGTTCATAAGTCTTGAGCGCCTCCTCCTCACTATTATCATTTTGATAAATTTGGATGGCCTTAGCACTGGGCTTGTATTTATGAGACTCATATTTAGTGATATTGATCCAATGTTCATAAGTCTTGAGCGCCTCCTCCTCACTATTATAATAACAATTAAAGCCACTAAAAAAGTTAAAGTTAGACATTTCAAATTGGACATTTCAAGAACGTGACACCCATATTTCTGAATTTTTTGTTTTGGATTTTTTTTAATTTTTTTTAAGTTTTAATTTTTTTTAAAGGTCAAATTCGGGATTAAACAACCTAACCTAAAGTCTACCTAATTCCCCGGCAACGGCGCCATTTTGATCGAGTGGAAAAATCGAGTGTCCGTGTAAATACGCTAGTCGTTGTTATTGGCTTCCAATCGCAATACAAAAACCTAAACTTTAACTACACTCTTGCGGAGTATAGTGGTGAGTCTGGGTATCGAATCCACAGCGAGTTAGGACGTGTGAACGTGATGACAAAGGTAAGGTAGTTTAATCCTAAAATTGATGTTAAAAGAAAAGAAAAGAAAAAGATGAATGATTTTTGGATTTTATCTATGAATTAACTAAATCCAATTAAATTAACCTACGCATGCAAAATTAACTATCTAAGAAGGAATTAATATGAATGAAGAAATGAGTTAAGAATACACTCCCCCAAACCCTAGTGTGTATGCTAGTACAAAATTAGTCATAAATTAGATAATTGATCAAATCAAGTCTTTAGTACTCCAAAGCATTACATATATGAGGTTCAAGACTGCATCATACATAATCAAAGAATGTGTAAAGCAGTGTCGCAATAGTTCACATGCGTTGCATCCTTAAGCACCCCGGTTACCTAGGGCAAATGAGGTCAAAAGGTCTACAACAATTGTGAAACTATACAACACGATCTAATCACTTATTTAATTTAGAGGACAAATTTTATATCTATGCATACCACATCGGGTTGGGTTCATGTATCCCCACCCTTAAAAAATTAGCTTAACATGATTAAAATAAAAGAAAACTTAAAACTGAAAGTGCAGGAATCCATAACTAAATCTAAAAAATTGAGAACATGACTTGAATTGGGATTGGAAAACTAGAGAGAAACAATAAATTAAACTAACTATGAAAGCAGTAAAAACAATAAATTAAAATTACTTGCAATGGATTAATGATGAATCTTGAATAGATCTTTGAATCTTGAATAGTAGCCAAACTTCAAAACTAGGGTTCTTGGATACAAGAATCCTTTAAAAACTAACTACTAGCATCCTACAACGTGAAGTAACAAATCTTTCTCTCTTCCTACTAGGGTTTTCCCTTTTATATATCTCAAAAATGAATCTTCCCATGCCTCTACACGTTTTACAACTAATAAAAAGGAATTATACAAGAAATTTCAAGAGTTGAAACTCTTCAGCTTCGAGAATTAATTTCAACTTTGACTTTCTATGTCCAACTTAAAATGGGCATAAAATCTTCACCGTAGCTCGGATTGGGGTACCGTTTTTTCCAATGTTCTTGTAATTTAGATCTCTTCAACTTACTAGTTTTCCCCACCACCGAAATATATATGTAAAATTATAAAAAATGCCGTTGAACTCCCCATTTCTTGCTTTCTTTAACTATTTTGCATTCTTTTTTGCACTAATTTGCATGAAATACTTGTAAAACACATAAGAGATAAAAAAAATATGAAATACTTGCCAAAAAGGGTTAGTAGCATAAATATAAGACAAATTCAAGCAATTTACAATGCATGGGATCATAAAAATACAAAAATTAAGGGGATATCAGCTCTTGAGGAACAGGAACCTGGTTTTGTTGCATCTCTCAAACCTCAGTCTGAAGGTTGTCAATCTTGGACACGAGCTGAGCTAAAAATGCTGTCAGATCTGGCTTCACAACTGGTACTTGATCTGTGTTCTCCATGGAAAATGGATGGATATCAGGCTCGAAATAAGCATCAAGGAAACGAACGGAGCTCCGGGGTGATTTGACTGAAGACCGAATCCAAAAAGGAGACAGGCCAAGGGCATGCGATCGTCCTGAGAAGGCGTAAAATGGAATTTATTTTTTTTTTGAAAAGAAGGAAGGAAAATATTTTTAACATTTTTTTTGAGATTGAATGATAAAATATTTTTGGATTTTTGATAAAGAAAAGTGAAATATTTTTGGATTTTTGATGATGAAGGGAGAAATATTTTTGGATTTTTTTTTAAAGAACGGAGAAATGTTTTTGGATTTTTGATAAAGGAAGGAGAAATATTTTGGGAGACGGGTCTCAGCATGATTATTATTATTATTATTATTATTATTATTATTATTATTATTATTATTATTATTATTATTATTATTATTATTATTATTATTATTATTATTATTATTATTATTATTATTATTATTATTACGTTCTCACTTGTATTAAATTCTCCTAAATGAAAAATGAAATTTCGGATGGGACCCGAGCCTGGAAAAGTTGGGTTTGTAACATATGCAAAGCTATGGCTAGACCTAAATCATGAAATGTCAAATTATTTACAAACATAAAATTTTGTTGTTTACGATAGAAATGCCCCTGTTTAAGACTAATTTTGACCTTTATAACATAACAATTGACTTGAGGTGAAAACAATATAATTTTAGTCATATGAGTTAGATTTTTAACACAACAATTGGTACATCAAACGGATGTACGAGTAAGATGTTAGGCCAAATTTACGAACAAGGGGAAAATTTGTCAATTCCCTTTAAGTGGTAAATTGTCTTTTATTAAACCAAATGGTTTAATTTGATTGGTTGGCTTGGGAGGCATCCTTGGACGACCTGATACCCTTGAAATAGCCTTATCCTTCAGCCAAAATCATCCATGAAAGGGTTTTAACTTGAGGAAATAGAATTAGGGAGTTTAGGAAGGAAAAGTGAGGAGGAAAAGTGTGGAAACATCCGTAGAAATTACGTAAAAGTCCCGAAGGTAATCCTAATTGCAATCCCTGTTATTTTTATTATATTATTGATTTAGATGATATAAATCGTCATTTGTTTACTAAAGTTTAAGCTATTTATATATATGCATGGTTAGATGAAAGTTTAAGTTAAATTAAATGTACAAACCCTTAAAATTGCTTTGCATTTAATCCCCTTGTATTCAAACTTTTATATCTCTTTGTGTGCTTTTATAATTAAGAAATTCCAACTGGATATGAAAGTAGACTCATATATTCATATCATATCCGAGAATTAGGATTTAACTCCTTGTGGTTAGGCCGTAGTGATGGCTGCAAGTTGGTATATAGTTGCTGTTTGTATATTTCATTTCGGTATGCCCCGCGATTTGTTAAGATTTTGACATAGCAAATGAAGTAAAAAATTTATGAAAATTTAATTCTGTACTATTAAGTATGTTTAATGAAAATGAGTTGAAAATCATGGAAAGTTATGTTGTATAAAAATTATGAAAATTCAGGGAAGTCGAAGGAACAATAGATGAGCTTGTAGGGAAGATTTCTTGTGTTGTAAAGAATTGGTCATAATTTGCTCTAGGAAGCTTGAAAAATTACATCGTCACTTGTACTTGAAAGTATATTCATATATGTTTTCATATTGATAAGGTTGGATACCTGTGTTTATACAATTTGGGAATATAGGATGGTTGAGTATAGAAGACAATAATTTAAGGCCATACTGAGTACCCGATGAAAGAATATTGTTATCTCCTCTTTCTAAAGAGTATTTTGAGTACATGTTTCATGTGTATATACATTGAGAATTATCTTATCATATTTACTTGGGTTAAATTATGAATACCTTATGAGGTATTTCCTACGGTTGAATGTTCATAACGTTATCAACATTTGTACCATTATTTTGTCCTTACTCATGTTTCATGGAATGTGATTGAAGTGGAATTATATTGTTGTTGTATAGTCGTGGAAAGTTATATAATTATGTTAGGATAATATTTATGATTGAGATTCAGTACTGATTTAGTTGGATTGACAGGTGTAAGGTCTAATCAACCTAGTTCAGCTCCATCCGAAGGAAACAAAAATACGTAGTTGACAACCCAAGGTGAGTGTACTCACTGGAATGATGTATTTGTATACTGTTATGAATATGATCATAATGTTATGAATATAGAATTATTCATTTTGGTTTACCGAAATGGGAGGTTACTCCTCGACCCGGAATGAGGGATATTTGTCTGTTAATGACAAGTGGTTACTCCTCGACCAGGAATAGGAGAGAATTGTCTATTTAGACGAGATATGTGAATCATGATTCGAAAAAGTTGGTCATTCATTATGAATGAGACGGATAAGTTATTACATAATTATATGGACATGATATATTGAATTTAAATTCATGCAGTAGTATAGTAGTGATGCATTCACTGGGCTATTTTTGCTCATGGTTCCTATGTTCACATTTTTCAGGTAACACGATGTCACTGCCAAATCTAGGAGGTCGGGTTGGGTTAGCCAGGAATGGGAGAAACAATGATTTTTTGTAAATGTAAATGATGTAATTAAGTTAACTTATCCTTCAAGAAAGTTTTTATGGACTTGATTACTCTGATGTTGTAAAAAGGCTTTCAATTATATGGATTTACAATGATGACTCTGAAATTAAAACTCCTGTTTATGGTTTGGTTAGATTAATTATGGTTTGTCACACTTTAACTTTAAGACTTAATTATATGTAACTGGGTTAGGGTGTGTCAGCTTTTGGTATCAGAGCCTAGGTTTTAAAGGTTGTGGAGTGAGAAGAGTCTAGATTTGGCAGTGAATGTCAGAAATATGTTTTGTTTGATACTAACGATTATGTTGGAAAAAATATGTATATATATTGTTATATATATGATTCATTTCAGATATAAGAGAATGGAACATGGGGATTTAAATGTCAGAATAGAAGACGAGGCTTCAAATATTCCAGTAGAAGCGGAGGTTGCGTAACCTATTTAGATAAATGTGGAACCCGAGCCAGAACAACTGACAAATATGCAAAAAATGGCACGTGCTATGACTCTAATAGCAAGGCAGCAAGCTATATTTATGGCTCAGATGGAAGAACAACAGACCAGGCAACTGGAGGCACAAGCATTGTCTAGGGATGAGGAGGTGATACATCGAGAAGAAAGGAGTATTTAACATGAGAAATTTATTAAGATGAACCCACCATCGTTCGAAGGAGAAGTTGATCCAGCAGAGGCAGAAGTTCGGGTTAAAGAGATTGAACTTATCTTTGGGACAATGAGGATGCATGAAAATCAACAGGTGACCTTGGCAGCGTATATTCTAAAAGGAGAAGCTAAGTACTGGTGGGATGCCACAAAATATTTGTTGATTACTCCAGGAGGCGGGAATGTGATCTCATGGGATGATTTTGTTAGAGCCGTATACGACAAATATTTCCCCCCAATGTTTCGAAAACAAAAGGATAAGGAATATTTCATGTTGAATCAGGGGAGTATGACAGTTAGAGAATATGAAGCTAAACTTATAGCCTTATCTCGTTTTGCTTTGAGGTTTATACGAAATGAGGAAGATATGTGCAACCGATTTCTCGATGGACTAGAGTTAGTTATTAAATCAAGCCCATCGGCTTTAGAGACTATTAAATATTCAGCCTTAGTGAACAAAGCCCTGCTGGTAGAAAATGACGTGGATGAAGAGAGAGGGAATCAAGAACGAGGTGTAAAGAGAAGCAGATTCAATCCAAGTTATCAAAAAGGTAGTGATACAGATTATTCGAGTCTTGGAGGGCAAAAATTTCGGCATGGTAGAGGTATGGGATGTGGTTCGTAGAGGGGTGAGGCTAGTAGTGGAAGAGGTTCAGTAGCTTCAGCGCAAGGAGATTAAAATGTTTGTTTCTTTTGTTGTACATCAGGCCATATAAAAAAAATTCGCAAAGTTAAAGAATATAGAATGTTTTAACTGTTATTAGAAGGGTCATCTGAGAAAGAATTTTCCTATGTTATCTAGAGCGGTTTCAGTTAGTAGTGTGGGGCCTCATAAAGGATCATCTCCAGGGAATTCAACCAGGGGAAGGGATACAGGACAAGAAAGTGGATTGAAGGTAGGAGGAAGAGTGTTTGCGATGACATTGCAAGATGCCCATGCTACACCAGAAGTGGTAACATGTAAACTCTCTGTTGCAAACAAATATTTATATGCACTCATTGATCCTGGATCTATGCATTTATTTGTGGCATTACATACTGTTTCATATTTGGGTAGACCATGTTCATTTCTCAATTGTTCCTTATATATTTCTACCCCAATGGAAAGTGTGATTTTGGTTGAGAACGTTTATAAAGATTGTTTCTTACGAATGGATGAGTGAGATTTCTATGTTGACTTGATACCGTTGGCCATTCGGGATTTTGATATTATATTGTGGATGGATTGGTTATCATCGTATCATGCTTCCATTAATTTTTTTCGAAAGGAAGTTACATTTCATCTTCCTAGGGAACCCGAGTTCCAGTTTATAGGGGAAAGGAATGTTGTCCTTAATTGGTTTATTTAAGTAATTAAGAGTAGAAAGTTATTGAGTAAAGGTTGTACGGGGTATTTAGCTTATGTTGTTGATGTTAGTAAGTAAGAACTTAAAGTTGAAGATATACCAGTAGTTAGAGAATTTTCTGATGTCTTTCCAGAGGAATTTCCAGGATTGCCACCCGAAAAGGAAGTAGAGTTTTCCATTGAACTAATTCCAGGTAGTGGTTCGATTTCCCTTGCTCCTTATAGAATGGCACCAACAGAGTTGAAAGAATTGAAAGTGCAATTAAAATATCTAATAATCAGAGGTTTCATTCAACCTAGTGTTTATCCATGGGGAGCCCCAGTGTTATTTGTGAAAAAGAAAGATGGGACAATGCGATTATGTATTGATTATCGGTAATTGAATAAGGGGACCATTAGAAACAGGTACCCTCTACCTCATATCAATGATTTGTTTGACCAATTACAGGGGGCCACAGTATTTCGAAGATTGATTTGAGATCTGGTTACCACCAATTGAAAGTAAATGATAGTGATATTTCTAAAACATCTTTTCGAAGTCGATATGGGCACTATGAGTTTTTGGCGATGTCATTTGGATTAACTAATGCTCCAGCAATTTTTATGGATTTGATGAACCGGGTATTCCACCCTTTCATTGAATCATTTGTGATTGTATTCATAGACGATGTGTTGATTTACTCACATAGCATGGAGGAACACGAGAAACATTTGAGACTTGTATTGCAGATTTTGAGAGAGAAGAAATTGTTTGCTAAATTCAACAAGTGTGAGTTTTGGTTGCATGAAATTGTGTTTTTAGGGCACGTTGTCTCGAAAAATGGGATATATGTTGATCCAAAGAAGGTGGAAGTAATTATTGAATGGGAGAGTCTTAAGAATGTGACAGAAATTAGGAGTTTCCTAGGATTAGCAGGTTACTATCGCAGATTCATTAAGGGATTTTCAGCAATAACATTACCATTAACAAAGTTGACTCATAAAGAAGTGAAGTTTGTAAGGGATGAAGAATGCGAGAGGATTTTTAAAGAATTAAAGAATCGGCTAGTTTTATCCCCTATACTTACTATTCCATATGGGAATGAGTCTTTTGTAATCTATACAGATGCTTCATTTCAGGGGTTAGGATGTGTTCTTATGCAGAATGAGAAGGTAATAGCATATGCTTCCAGACAATTAAATACGCATGAACGAAACTACCCTACACACGATTAGGATCTAACATCCATTGTTTTTGCTTTAAAGTTGTGGAGACATTACTTGTATGGAAAAACTTGTGAGATATTTACAGATCATCAAAGTTTGAAATACTTGTTTACACAGAAAGAACTGAATTTGAGACAGAGGCGTTGGATAGAGTTGATTAAATACTATGACTGTACCATCCATCATCATCTTGAGAAGGCCAATGTAGTAGAAGATGCTTTGAGTAAAAAATCATCAGGGATTCTTGGTTGCATACGGTGTGTCTGTATTGGAAATATTCTTGACTTGGCATCGATGGGGATTGAATTAAAGTTTTCAAAAAGGGGAGGATTATTAACACATGTCACAGTGAGACCTTTATTGGCAGAACGCATACGAAATTTGCAGATCAGTGATCCATTCCTTAAGAAGAAGAAACAAGAATTTCGGGATGGTAGAGAAAGTGACTTTGAGATTAATAATGATGAATCGTTGTGTTATAAAAATAGAATTTGTGTACCGAATGATCCATCCTTAAAGAAGGATATATTAGAAGAAGCCCATAGTTCTATTTACTCTATGCATCCGGGAGGTACCAAAATGTACAAAGATTTGAAGGAGTATTACTAGTGGAACAATATGAAATGTGAGATCACAGACTTTGTGGCTAAATGTTTAGTATGCCAGCAAGTAAAGGCGAAGCATCAGAAGCCGACAGGATTATTATAGTCGTTGCCTATTTCGGAATGCAAGTGGGAGCATATAACGATGAATTTTGTTACGGGATTACCACGGTCACCAAAGGGGCATGATTCTATTTGGGTGATTGTAGAACGATCGATGAATTCGACCCATTTTCTTCCAGTTAAGACCACCTACACTGTTGACAAGTATGCACATATGTACATTGATGAGATTATCCGTTTATATGGGGCAACAATGTTAATTGTATCAGATAGAGATCCAACATTCACTTCTAAGTTTTGGCCTCGTTTACAGAGTGCCATGGGCACAAGTTTGAAGTTCAGCACTGCATTTCATCCATAAACCGATGGGCAATCTGAAAGGACGATTCAAATATTAAAAGACATGTTACCAACTTGTGTATTTGACTTCAAGGGTAGTTGGGACGATAATTTTCAATTGATGGAATTCTCGTATAATAATAGTTATCAGTACACCATTGGTATGTCTCCGTATGAATATTTATATTGGAGGAGATGTAGAATGCCCTTGTGTTAGGATGAAGTAGGTGAACGGAAAATTTTGGGTCTTGAATTGATAGATATGACAACAGAAAAGATTAAAATAATCCATGAACGAATAAAGATAGCACAAAGCAGGAAAAATTTTTATGCAGATAAAAGGAAGTATCCATTGGAATTTCAGAAAGGGGATTTTGTATTCCTGCGTATTTCACCATGGAAAGGCGTTATGAGATTTGGGAAGAATGGGAAACTAAGTCCAAGATACATTGTACCATATGAGGTGTTGAAAAGAATTGGGAACCTGGCATATAGATTAGAATTACCTCCAGATTTATCCCGTTTGCATGATGTATTTCACGTATCGATTCTTCATAAGTATTTAGTGGATCCATCTCATCAGTTGAAAACTCAACCAATTGAACTGGAGGAAGACTTGTCGTACATCGAGGAACCATTGGAAATTATTGATCGTAAGGAGTAGGTATTGAGGAATAAAGTTATTCACTTAGTTAAAGTTATGTGGATGATCCATGGATTTAAAGAGGAATCTTGGGAAATGGAGGATAGCATGAAGAAATAATATCCCCATTTGTTTGGTAAGTGACCTTTATATTAAATTTCGGTGACAAAATTTTCTAGGGGTGAGTTGTGACAACCCGAATATAATTATGATAAATTATATTTAAATCATGATTACCTTATGTGATATGAAGAATGTGTTATTAGTATATCTAATTTTAAGTGATTATGTTTAGTCTAATCCTACTTTCCTAAATTATGAAATGTCGAATTATTTACAAACACAAAATTTTGTTGTTTTCGATAGAAATGTCCCTGTTTAAGACTAGTTTTGACCTTTATAACATAAAAATTGACTTGAGGTGAAAGGTATATAATTGTAAACATAGGAGTTAGGTTTGTAACACAACAAACAGTGCATCAAACAGATGTACGAGTAAGAAGTTAGGCCAAATTTGCGAACAAGGGGCAAATTTATCAATTCCCTTTAAGTGGTATATTGTCTTTTATTAAACCAAATGGTTTAATTAAATTGGTTGGATTGCGAGGCAACCTTGGCCGATCTTATACCCTTGAAATAGCCTTATCCTTCAGGCAAAATCATCCATGAAAGGGTTTTACCTTTAGGAAAGAGAATTAGGTAGTTTAGGAAGGAAAAGTGTAGAAAAATCCGTAGAAATTACGTAAAAGTCCCGAAGGTAATCCTAATTGAAATCCTTGTTATTTTTCTTATATTATTGATTAAGATGATATAAATCATCATTTTTTTAATAAAGTTTCAGCTATTTATATATATGTATTGTTAGATGAAAGTTTAAGTTAAATTGAATGTACAAACCCTTAAAATTGCTTTGCATTTAAACCCCTTGTATTCAAACTTGTATATCTCTTTGTGTGCTTTGATAATTGAGAAATTCCAACTGGATATGAAAGTGGACTCATATATTCATATCATATCCGAGAATTAGGATTTAACTCCTTGTGGTTAGGCCGTAGTGATGGCTTGCAAGTTGGTATATAGTTGCTGTTTGTATATTTCATTTCGGTATGCCTTGCATTTTGTTAAAATTTTGACATAGTAAATGAAGTAAAAAATTTATGAAAATTTAATTATGTACTATTAAGTATGTTTAATGAAAATGGGTTGAAAATCATGGAAAGTTATGTCGTAGAAAAATTATGAAAATTCAGGGAAGTCGAAGGAGCAATAGATGAGCTTGTAGGGAAGATTTCTTATGTTGTAAAGAAATGGTCATAACTTGCTCTAGGAAGCTTGAAAAATTACATCGTCACTTATACTGGAAAGTATATTCATATATGTTTTCATATTGATAAGGTTGGACACCTTTGTTTATACAATTTGGGAATATAGGATGGTTGAGTATAGAAGACAATAATTTAAGGCCATACTTAATACCCGATGAAAGAATATTGTTATCTCCTCTTTCTAAAGAGTATTTTGAGTACATGTTTCATGTGTATATACATTGAGAAGTATCTTATCATATTTACTTGGGTTAAATTATAAATCCCTTATGAGGTATTTCCTACGGTTGAATGTTCATAACGTTATCAACATTATGGAATTTGATTGAAGTGGAATTATATTGTTGTTGTATAGTCATGGAAAGTTATATAATTATGTTAGGATAATACTTATGATTGATATTCAGTACTGATTTAGTTATATTGACAGGTGTAAGGTCTAATCAACCTAGTTCAGCTCCACCCGAAGGAAACATAAATACGTAGTTGACAACCCAAGGTGAGTGTACTCACTGGAATGATGTATTTGTATACTGTTACGAATATGATCATAATGTTATGAATATAAAATTGTTCATTTCGATTTACCGAAATGGTAGGTTAGTCCTCGACCCGGAATGTGGGAGATTTGTCTATTAATGACAAGGGGTTACTCCTCGACCAGGAATGGGGGGGAGAATTGTCTATTTAGACGGGATATGTGAATCATGATTCGGAAAAGTTGGTCATTCATTATGAATGATACGGATAAGTTAATACATAATTATATGGACATGATATATTGCATTTAAATTCATGCAGTAGTATAGTAGTGATGCATTTATTAGGCTATTTTTGCTCATTGTTCCTATGTTCACATTTTTCCGGTAACGCGATGTCACTGCCAAATCTAGGAGGTCGGGTTGGGTTAGCCAGGAATGGGAGAAAGAATGATTTTGTGTAAATGTAAACGATGTAATTAAGTTAACTTATCCTTCAAGAAAGTTTTTATGGACATGATTACTCTGATGTTGTAAAAAGGATTTCAGTTATATGGATTTACAATGATGACTCTGAAATTAAAACTCCTTTTATGGTTTGGTTAGATTAATTATGGTTTGACTCACTTTGACTTTAAGACTTAATTATAAGTAACTGGGTTAGGGTGTGTCACGATGTGTCTAAATATGCGGGATGGAATGAATGAGTGTGAACTAGATACAAATGAATTATGACCCAAACATTCAAATATGTTCAAGAAGTTCTAATTTACCGCAAAACTTTATCAAACTAAGCTTTAGCCTTAAGTGACAAGATAAAGTGAACTTTAATGATAAAACAACCACACTGCACACATGCCTAGAATATGCATGATTCTACAAATGAATAGTTTCATGACAAAATAAATATAACTAGGACCCGTTGATCTTCAACTAAATTCCCTCAAAAGATAAACATGTATTATATTTTCTTTTCTTTTTCTTTTCTCAATTCTTTTGAAGTGATTTCTTGATTTCTTTCCAATGAACAAACATTAAACTAAGCTAGCCTTTTTCTATTTTTATTGCCTTTAATTTTTTATTGGGCTCTTGCCAATGGTGGCTTTCCTGTAAAGGAGATTTGCTCCTTTCGTAAACTTTCCCATACACACTCATATTATTTTAATCTAATAAAATAAAGCTCATGGGCAACGGTTCTTACATCCTGATGAACTTAAGGAAAAGACTCAACTTCAAAGATTTTTGGGTAGTCTCAATTATATTGGTGACTATTATAAAAATCTGGCACAAGATAGTGCAATACTTTATTCCAGGTTAAAAAAGAATCCTTCTCCCTAGACTGAAGAGCATACTAAAGCAGTGCAGAAAATTAAATTAAAAGTTAAGCTTTTACCCTGCTAGCTTTAGCTAACCCTTCATTTTTTAAAATTGTCGAGATAGACGCCTCTGATATTGGCTATGGAGGAATTTTAAAACAACTCAATTCTTTTTCTCACAAAGAAGAACTTGTTGTGATTCTCCTGCTAGACAAAAGAAAGGATTACTGTCATCATCCTTATTTAGTGAGGACATAAATGCATCATCATCTGTAGGTATCTTTTTGCTGGATTTTTCTCCGAAAGATTTCTTGAATTGAGTCTGGGTTTGTTCCATGATCTTCTTCAAGAGTTCCTGCTCAGTTGCCTTAGGAAATTGTTTCATTAGGGAGCTGAGGTTCACAACCTGGCTTGCTGGGTCGTGCATGTTTTCAGGAGCTGGAGAAAAAACTTGAATTGTTTAAACTCAGTGATCTTATTGATCACATAAATGATAAGAACTATCATTTTATTCATGTAGGATTAATTCAAATTGCTTTTAAACTTTTAACTATTGCTGGTATGAATGCCTGTCTACAAGCTACACTACGTGATGGTAGATGTACTGACTTTCGACAATCATTAATGGGGCAGCTTCTTGAGCATAACAAGCTTGGACTAGCTTGAGTTTAACGTCAGGGTCAGTAACCTTGTTAATGATGTCAATCATATTTTGTTGCTGACTGGTCAGGACATTAAGACTTAATCCATTTCTTTGGATAATAGACTGGAGATGATCGCATCATACATAAATCCGCCATAGTCACAAACACGTAGATAACAAAAATAATGGGAGAACATATGGCAAAGCTCAAATATACATGTGAAGTTAAGGTTCAAAAAGCTCGTGTATGTGTGAGCGGAGGCATACACAAAGTCGATTCCATAAAGAAAATCAAGTTTGAAACATCTCCATGCAAGCATGATTAAGAACAATCTAAGTATATACAATCATAACCAAATTTCCATACACGTGGAAAGTACGGAGTGGATTGGATTCAAACACATAATTATGCCATGCCAAATGTGTAAAACTAAAATACACAAAGTAAAAAAAATATTTTTGTATTTTTTGATTTTTTTTATCATAATAAAATATTTTTGTGTATTTCCAATATGACTCAATAAAAGAAAGATATAATACAAAAGATACATGTTATGCCCAATACTAGTACTTCGACCACGAAAGGCTTAAGATATAGCCGTTACCCGAGATTTAGATGTGCCGCGACAGTTTCCTTACTTGCAAAATACAATGGGGCCACGGTTGCATCCCTAGCAGGCCACAACCACATACCTCTTCAGGAGCACATAACCTACTGTGGACTTAACCATGTAAGCATTTACTTTCCAGCTGCCCAACTTCTAGAATTATTCCTTACTTGCATCACTTATCCACACGTCATGTGCTTTGCGCATGTGACATCTCCTTTTAACTTTTATAAATAGAAGTTCTCTACTCACAAATACTAAGACATGATTTTAACAGTGAAGCCCTACCCAAATCTCTATACACTCACTCTCTAGGAGCTCCAAATCACCTGGGCTACTTCAGGCCACAACCCTCTATAGACTTTCTCTAGAGGCTGCATCGCGCAGTGCACAAAACTACATTCTTTATGTCTTCAACTCTCTCTCTCTCTCTCTCTCTCTCTCTCTCATACACCTTCAATGGAAACTCGATCATGTATTAATGATTATATATAATGAGAGTAAGGCACCAAAGTGGACGCATGCTCATTTAATAGTCAAACCACACTATATCTTTGTGTTCTACTTCTTTATTTACTTTATTTATGCATTTACATTTGATACGATGATTGTGAATGATATATATATGATTTATCGCATCATCATTTTGGCGCAGTATGTGGGAAATGAGATATTTAATCAAGTTTCCTCCCAAATCGGGTTTCTAATACCATATTTCATTCACAGGGATCCCAGATCATTTTCCTATGGGTGAGACCTTGTTTTTTAGACACATATTTTGAACATAAACTCCCTAAGGGGAATTTTCAATTTCTAAATTTCTTTTTAGACCTTTTTATATGACCTTAGATCTATTTCTCTTACCCCAATGATGTTTCCCTACCTAGTTCATGTTCGAAAAACTCAAAAGGCCATGACCTCATAAAGATGGGTAACTAGGGATGCATTCCTCTCCAGTTACCCCTATTTTTGGGGATCTTATTTCCATTTTATATCCCATACACTAGGATGTTTTTTACCAAAATTTTTCTATTTTGAAATATACGACTTTTAATGTCTTGGGTTAGCTCCTAGAAAACCCCTTTTTTTTTATTATTTTTATGGGTGAAACCCAAATTTCGGGTCCATTTTTAGAGAAATACCTTAACTGCATCTTGCTGGACGTGGCTTGGCAGGTCAAATACCTATAGGTCGCACCATCTATAAAATAACTTGGGCAATTTTTTGTAACACCACATATTTTTAATGATTTTTAAATATTGAATTAATTAAATTAAATAGGGGAAATTAATTGATAATTAATCTGGATTAAAATAAATATTAACTACTGAGAAAAGTGCTAGTATTTATTAGTGAGAATAATATTGAATATTAATGAGTGAATAAAGTAATATATGAATGTGAATTTATGAGAATTATCACGAGTGGGAACTACGACAATTGACAATTACGGTAATTAAGTCGGGACGCACGTGTCAGGAGTAAATTAATGGAATAAAAAGTAAATTATTTTTAAGAATTCAAATGGTCATTTTGAGTGTTCCAATGTGTCTAGAAGGGTCGAGATAGTTTTGAGATAGTTAGAAAAGTGTACTCAGGAGTTTAGTTTGGGTTCCAGGGCAATTTTAGGCCAAACTGACATCCCGGGAGGGCATTTTGGTAATTTTTATTTTTGGGCTTTAATTACCTATGAAAATAGGAGAGGGAATATATCTGATACGTAAGAAAAGTTAGGATTTTCATTCACAAAATCCAAGGGAGAGTCACAGAAGAAGAATAAGAGCCAATTTTAGGAGTCTAAGGCCAAGAACCGCCATCTTGCACCACCGAGACCACCACCGCGTAGATCGGAGAACGAGGAACACAACCGTACCAACTAAACCAGTGGATCAAACCTACCTTTGAGAGGCAAGTGTTTAAACTTGAGAATTTTGAGCAATAATATCACCCATGTTAGTGTCGGTTGAAATTGAACATGTATTGTATATGGTTTGTATGAAATTGAAGGATTTAGATCATGATCTGGAATTGAAATCAATATAGGTTTGATTCCCCATGATATATAGATGATAACCCTCTAAATTGGATTAATATTGATGAATAATTCTGGGTTTTTATGGCAGTTCTTGAAGAAGATGACAACTAGGGTTCTTAATGCTTATACATGAAATAAACCCAATTAATTGACGCCCTTCGATGAAATTGTAGTTATTGAATATTAGAACTTGTTTAATTATGTTAGTATAACATTTAGTATGTTTGAATTGGTGTTTGGGATGATTAAAATAAGGATTTGGGGTTGAAAATTGGAGAAACCCATAAGAACACATATGCAGAATTTTCCATATGTGTATGAGAGAAATGATTCAAACCGGGCCGAATCGATTCGGCTGCCCAGTTTTGGCCACTTTTTTCCTTTTGTTTATTATGGTTTGAAAATCATTTGGAATTTATTCTTGGGATTTATTTTAATATACTTCGACTTATGTTAGAAGACCAATAGGCCTAGGTGGGCATTAGGCTTGATATCAGAAGTGAATCATCGACCCAAAAATCTAAATTATGGTTTTTTCTACCCATAAAAAACCATAATCATTGTCCTCAAATTATTATTGTTTATACCTAAATACTCCATTATGAGATCATGTAATCCTCTCACATTAACCTAATATGTTTATCCCTAATTACTATGAGATCAAGCCTTGTACCCACCTAGTCCTACTGGTCTTCTAACATATGTCCAAGTATATTAAAACGAATCGCACAAATAAATTCCAAATTATTTTCTAACCATAATAAACAAACTGGCCCAAATTGTGCAGTCGAATCGATTCGCCTTGCCGAATCGATTCGGCTAGGACCGAATCAATTTGCTAGTACACGTATGGAAAATTTTTCATAGGTATTCTTACGAGTTCCTCTAATTTTCAACCCCAAAGCCTTATTTTAATCATCCCAAGCACCAATTCAAACTCACTAAATATTATACTAACATAATTAAATAACTTATAATGTTAAAGAACTACAATATCATCGATGGACATCAATTAATTGGGTTATTTTCAAGTATAAGCAATAAGAACCCTAGTTTGTCATCTTCTTCAAGAACTACCATAAAAGCCCAGAATTATTGATCAATATCAATCCAATTTCATGGGTTATCATCTATATATCATGGGGAATCAAACCTGTATCAATTTCAATTTGAGATTATGATCCAAATTCTTTAATTTCATCCAAATCATATACAATACATATTCAATTTCAACCTACACCAACATTAGTGATATTATTGCTCAAAGTTTGCAAGTTTATACACTTGCCTCTCAAAGGAAGGTCTGATCCGCTGGGGTTGTTAGTATGGTTGTGTTCCTCGTTCTCCGATCTACGTGGTGGTGGTCTCGGTGGTGCAACATGGTGGTTCTTGGCCTTAGACTCCTAGAATTGGATCTTCTTCTTCCTTTGTGAATCTCGTTTGGATTTTGTGAATGAAAACCCTAACTTCCCTTACGTATCAGATATATTCCCTCTTCTAATTTCATAAATAATTAAAACCCAAAAATAGAAATTACCAAAATTTCCTCCCGGGATGTTGGTTTGGCCTAAACTTTTCTCGGGACCCAAACTAAACCCCTGAGTAGAATTTTTGGACTACGTCGACCCTTCCAGACACATTGGCATCTAAATGACCATTTGGATTACACGCATGTCCCGACTTAATTACCGTAATTGTCAATTGTTGTATTTCTCACTCGATACAATTCTCATAAATTCACAATCATATATTACTTTGTTCACTCACTAATATTCAATATAATCCTCACTAATAAATACTATCTCGTATCTCACTAGTTAATATTTATTTTAATTCGGATTAATTATCAATTAATTTCCCATATTTAATTTAATTAATCCAATATTTAAAAATCATTAAAAATACATACTTCCCCCCATACAATGGAATTTCGTCCCGAAATTCAAAAAATAAAAGTGTACCTGGTTAAAAAAACTTTGGATATTTTTCGCGTACATTTTTGGCGTATCTTATCTCACGCTCCCAAGTAGACTCCTCAACATTGTGATGCCGCCACTGGACACGTACTAACGGTACCACCTTCGACCTCAGTTTCCTCTCTCTACGGTCTATGATAGAAACTAGCACTACACCAAAACTGGCGATTGGTCACGGCCAAAATCCCTGACCAAAGTTGTGGGTCGCGGACTTGGGCCGTGACCATTTTTGTGGGTCGCGGCCCAAGTCCGTGACCAAAAAATGGTCACGGCTGAGAGGGGCCACGGCAGATGGTCGCGGACTTAGGCCGTGACCCATGTTGTGACGGGTCGCGGCCCTCATCCGCGACCCACAACCGTGACAAATTGGTCGCGACCAAAGTCCGCGACCCACAACCGTGACAAATTGGTCGCGACCAAAGTCCACGACCCACAACCGTGACAAAATTTTTTAAAAAAATGGTCGCGGCCCTTATCCGTGACCCACAACCGTGAAAAATTAGTCGCGGCCAAAGTCCGCGACTCATTACCGTGACAAAAAAATATAAAAAAAATTGGTCGCGGTCCTAATCCGTGACGCACAACCGTAACAAATCGGTCGCGGCCAAAGTCCGCGACCCACAACCGTGACAAAAAAAATGGTCACGGCCCAAGTCCGTGACCCACAACCGTGACGAAAAAATAAAAATGGTCATGGAAAAAGTCCATGACTATATTTAACTATAATTTAAAAAAAAATGTATTTTTTTGGTCCAATCCTAAAACTGGGGGTCCTGTGAGTGCACCATCAGTTGCTACGTGTAACGTTTGACGCGTACGAGGTGTTACAAATATTTATTATTGGCAAAATAATAAAAAAAATCACAAATTGCGATTCGATAACGTTGTTAATAAACAAATATATATACAAACTTATAAATATTACACGTCTTAATAATTCACAGACCAAAAAAAAAAATTGGGCAGAGTTTCCTCTATTTTCTTGACATTCCAAAACCTATAAATGTAAAACCTACTTATTATAAAGCCTGCACGGCCATAAAATTCAACAATCAAATTATAAAAGCCTGCACGGCCATAAAACTAAACAATAAAAGCCTACATGGCTGATAAAATCCTGATTGTCCACAACCTATAAACAATCTTCATGCTGTAGACCATTGCCTCCTTCGTTTGTTCCGCGTGCAAAAATCCTACAAATGATGGGATATAAAAAAAAATATCAGTAACCATGTAGTTTTACAAAAAAATTAATCAAGCAGAAAAATTACATATATGAGTTAAAATTATCAGTAACCAAGTAGAAATATGCAAATTACCGTCATATTCTCAAATTGGGAGTCCCGTGGTTGCGGGGTCAGTTCCTACAGGTTACATTGGTCCCGTGGGATGTGTTGATGCCACCCACGGGGACGTTCGGGGGCTGTTTCGAGTTCTCACCCTCTAACGCCATGTTTTTAAGCCTAAGTCTACAAATATGAAAATTATCGTCGTATTCTCAAACCGGGAGTCCCGCGGCTGCGGGGTCAGTTCCTACGAGTTACATTAGTCCCGTGGGAGGTGTTGGTGCCACCCACGGGGCCGTTTGGGGGCTGTTTCGAATTTTCACCTTCTAACCATGTTTTTAAGCCTAAGTATAGAAATATGCAAATTACCGTCGTATTCTAAAACCGGGAGTCACGCGGCTGCGGGGTCAGTTCCTACGAGTTTCATTGGTCCCGTGGGAGGTGTTGGTGCCACCCACGGGGCCGTTCGGAGGCTGTTTCGAGTTCTCACCCTCTAACGCCATATTTTTAACCCTAAGTCTATAAATATAAAAATTGCCATCTTATTCTCAAACCGGGAGTCCCGCGTTTGCGGGGTCAGTTCTTCGAGTTACGTTGGTCCCGTGGGACGTGTTGGTGCCACCCACGGGGCCGTTCTGGGGCTGTTTCGAGTTTTCACCTTCTAACCATGTTTTTAAGCTTAAGTCTAGAAATACGCAAATTACCGTCGTATTCTCAAATCGGGAGACCCGCGGCTGCGGGGTCAGTTCCTATGAGTTACGTTGGTCCCGTGGGAGGTGTTGGTGCCACCCACGGGGCCGTTCTGGGGCTGTTTCGAGTTTTCACCTTCTAACGCCATGTTTTTAAGCCTAAGTCTAGAAATACACAAATTACCGTCGTATTCTCAAATCGGGAGACTCGCGGCTGCGAGGTCAGTTCCTACGAGTTCCATTGGTCCCGTGGGAGGTTCTGGTGCCACCCACCGGGCCGTTCTGGGGCTGTTTTGAGTTTTCACCTTCTAACGCCATATTTTTAAGCCTAAGTCTAGAAATACGTAAATTACCATCGTATTCTCAAACCGAAAGACCCGCGGCTGTAGGGTCAGTTCCTACGAGTTACTTTGGTCCCGTGGGAGGTGTTGGTGCCACCCACGGGGCCTTTCTGGGGCTGCTTCGAGTTTTCACCTTCTAACGCCATGTTTTTAAGCCTAAGTCTAGAAATACGCAAATTACCGTCCTATTCTCAAATCGGGAGACCCGCGGCTGCGGGGTCAGTTCCTACGAGTTACGTTGGTGCCGTGGGAGGTGTTGGTGCCACCCACGGGGCCGTTCGGGGGCTGTTTCGAGTTTTTACCTTTTAATGCCATGTTTTGCTTAAGTCTAGAAATACGCAAATTACCATCGTATTCTCAAATCGGGAGACCCGCGGCAGTGGGTTCAGTTCCTACGAGTTACGTTGGTCCTGTGGGAGGTGTTGGTGCCTCCCACGGGGCTGTTCGGGGGCTTTTTCGAGTTTTCACCTTCTAACGCCATGTTTTTAAGCCTAAGTCTGGAAATATGCAAATTACTGTAGTACTCTCAAATCGGGAGACCCGCTGCTGTGGGGTCAGTTCCTACGAGTTACGTTGGTTCCGTGGGAGGTGTTGGTGCCACCCGCGGGGCCGTTCCGGGGTTGTTTCGAGTTTTCACCTTCTAACATCATGTTTTTAAGCCTAAGTCTAGAAATACGCAAATTACCGTCGTATTCTCAAATCGGGAGTCTTGAGGTTGTGCGGTAAGTTTCTACGATTTACATTGGTCCCGTGGGAGGTGTTGGTTCCAACCACGGGGCAATTCGGGGGTTGTTTCGAGTTTTCACCCTCTAACGCCATGTTTTTAAGCCTAAGTCTAGAAATATGCAAATTATCATCGTATTCTCAAACCGGGAGACCCACGGCTGTGGGGTCAGTTCCTACGAGTTACATTGGTCCCGTGGGAGGTTTTGGTGCCACCCACGGGGCCGTTGGGGGGTTGTTTCGAGTTTTTACCCTCTAACGAGTTACATTAGTCCCGTGGGACATTTCAAATGATTAGTTAGATAGCTTTGTTTTATTCAAGGATTGGCCTAAACAGACCCCAAATACTAACTTTGACATGCGGAATCTTGAGATAAATAAAGAGAGGGTTAAAATATACATGTTCTAAGTGTTATGAATGTAAAATCAGTCCACATATAACCACATCCTGAAAAAACAAAGCTATATACAACTTAGAGGTGTTTTCAGTCCACGTAAAATCACATCTTGAATAAATCAGTCCTCGCATAGCAGATAGGTGTTCTCAATACATTGTTTTGAGTTTACATTTTTTATACCAACAATCTATATAAACAAAAAATATATACTAGTAATCTATATAAAGATAGACGGGAGAACCACTGCTGTTTATATGGTATATATTGTATACAAAACTGATGTTTATATACAAAATTAATGCATACCGAACTGCTCAAATGTATGTATTGTATCTACTCTCAAACAAAGTAATGATTTAAGATGCTATAACTGTCAACCATGACATTTTGTTTAGACATTTTTTCAAATAAAGTAATGATTGAAGATGATATACTTTAAAAACATAAGAGTAAGTGTGGTTATATTAAACTATTGTATTGATGATTTGTTAATACTCCATCCAGTCCACTCTTTAACAAGTGATATGATCAAAATTGGTAATTTACCTAACTAACATAAACCATAGCGTTGATAGTATGAGTGAATGGAATTTACCTATAAAAACACAAATGAAAGCCCATATTGAAGTGACATCTTAGCTCACGTCTGGCGCCAATGCACTTATTTCGAGATCTGATGTTCAGTAAATCTGAAAATACAAATAATACTTTATGTATAGAATAATCAAGATACAGAGTTTACCTAAGAGATTCAAGATTCTGAACCTAATAAACCAACCTGCTGCTAGCAGAAACAGAGGGATAATACACATCTCAACAAAATTATACCAGTATAGATATCCATGTTGGCCAATCTTACTCATTTTTGGCCAGCATGGATCAAAATGCAAGTACACATCCCCCGTCTATCTATATAGATTACTGAAACAAAAAGAATATTCTTACAATTGAAACAAAAAAAATATCATTCCAAATGAAACAAAACCAATATTCTTACAACTGAAACAAAAAAATATCATTCCAACAGAAGCAAAAACAATATTCTTACAACTAAAACAAAAAAAAATTATTACAACTGAAACGAAAGAAAATATTATTAAATCTTGGCCAACAGATAAAGTGGCCAAGTAATAAAAGATTTTGCATAATTCCTCAATTCCATCCCATCCCTGCTGTTAACGTACACAGGTACATCTCCTCAGACGTTGTATATTTCATCGACCATTATTTTAGCCTCACCCTTCTCCAAAGGTCGGTGATGCACTAGAGTTCCAGGAATCCTGGAGATGAGTATGCACACGCCAACAAACCTCGAATTGCTCATGTCCTTGATATAGTACTCTTCGCCATAGTCACTGTGAGTTGTTGACGATGATCCGAGCCCCGTAATTGGTGGAGGTGTAGGGGAGGGGAATGTTGGAGGATGAGGCATTTGAGAGGGGAATATTGGAGGGGAAGGATGTGTGAAACCGTGAGTAGGAGTAGGGTAAGGGTAACCTTGAGGAGGCATTGGGGGCCTATAACTTTCCCAAAGATTCACAAGTTTCCCAATTTGATTTGTCAATAATCCCAGGGAATTTTTAATCTCATGGACATCCCCATCGGTCTTCAACTGGTGCTCCTTTTGGGATGAGATACAATTCTTGACCGAAGAAAGCTCATCCACAAGAGGTGCAATGTGTTGAAGTTTTGTTTTTGGCATATGTGAGCCAACAACTCTCGTCCTCCCCCTTTTGTCCTTTCCAAAGGTCTTAGTCAGGGCATCATTTTCAAGGTCAAAGTCATCAGTAGGGCTCGAATCTGATTGACTGCTGATGGCCTCCATTGATTCCAGTGTCTTAGCCAAGTGCAGTGAGAATTTATTATCTTTGTCCCGTCGAGCATGAAGGAATAAGTTGGACCGATTTGAGTTTTTACCGGCATCTGGACCATCTTTTGTCCTACTCTCCCATTCATTATTCAAATCCTCATTTGATTTGGATCCCAGCTTATGGATATCAGTTTTTTTGCCCTATTTTTTTTTGTTTTGCTCCCTCTGGACCAACTTTTTTTTCCTTCGCCTCATTCTCCAAAAACTTATTCCACTGATCCACCAGCATTTCAACATTGGGAGTCACTTTCTCTTTCAAAGCTAAAATATCTGAGCTCACTGCCTCTTTCGGGAAATGTTTCTTCCGAAGGTTTCTCCTATATGTCCTCAATCCTTCAGCAACCCGAGATAGAACCTTATTCTTCGAACGGTCAGGAAATGAGAAATGCTTGCAAAGTTGGTCATGTATGTCATATTTGACAGCTTGATCAACAAGGTTCCAATTGTCTGGTCCACTGACTCCCACGTTCATTTTTCCCAGCGATAAACACCGGACTTTAAAGTTCAGCACGTCATTCCTATCACCCGTCGGGTTATTCCCAAGAAGGGAGAATCCAATAGGTTTCTTTTCATTTGAGTGGGTGGCATCATGAGTGTTGGATGGGGGTGTTAAACCAACGGGAGTGCTGGATTGGGGCGTATGAGCACTTGGAGTTGGACTTGGTGAGGAGTGAACCATTGGTGGAGTTGTGAATTGCTCAGCCATTGGTGTTTAGAATTCGGGTTCTGCACGAGATGGTGAACCTCATTGTGGTGTCACATCGGCACTTGGTACCCTTGGGTTGTTTCCTCTCGACATTATCTACAAAAATTAAAAAATATAAGTGACTAAATAATTATAGTAATATGAAATTATAACTAATTAATCAAGCTTAATTAGTTTTATATATATAGATAGATAGATACATTTTCAAAGTAAGACTTAAGAATAAGTTCAATGTGTCTGATCTCCATCCATTCAGTATTTGTTTTTAAGAACCTATGAATTTTTGCACGTGGCCAACTAGAAGGAAGGGTATCTATGATTGGTATGTAGATGTCAGTGACATGAACTCAGAATCCCCTATTTCTCAACTTGTTGGCAAGATTCAATTTTACGTGCATGTGGCGCGAGACATCACAGTCTATGTCAATGCTCTTTGTACGCAGTTGTATCCATAACGGGTGGATTTTTTTTTTGCCTTCTCCACAACGTAACCAAGGTCAGGGCTATGTCGGGATTACGTGTGTGAAATATATTTTGTATAACGTCATCCCAATTTTTTGATAGAGAAAATAAAATACGATCGAACAAGTAATCTTGCTGGATATCAAATCCATGATTTACAAGGTAGTTAAATTGTTCGATCTTTTTATTTCCGTACCTATAAATAGGAGTACCCTCTATATGACGCATGCTAATAAAAGAGTTATGTGTGCGGTCTAATTGCAACCTCTCCCACTCTTGTTGACAGTATTTATCACCGTGCCTCATTTTTCCTGAGAAAAGTATACGAGGGCATGAATACGAGTCCTGCTATTAAGGTTTAGGTTTGAAAGTTATGAGAGTTTAAACATACATATACACATAAACAATTTGTTCATAATTACACACATAAACATACATATACACATAAATCTATACACAATTTATTTGTTGGCCCAAGTCCACGACCCACTGGGTATGACAAAAAATGCACATTAATCGCAAGATATGTGATATACTTTTTCATAGGCAAATCAAGAGCACACCCAACAAATTTAATAACATATACATTTATCGACACTAGTATCAATTCAATAAATTCAACATAGTATCCAACAACCAAGCCAACAATATCTCACTATAGTAATGTGCACACGTGTTTGCGACTCGTATGTAAAAAAAAATCATTTAATTATATTTTCTCAAGAAAACAAACAAGACAAGCATAATTTGTCGAAAAAAAATACACACATATACAATCTAGGGTTTATTGACATAATCTATACATACACACACATACAATCTAGGGTTTATTGACATAATCTATACATACACACACATACTATTTAAGGTTTACTAAACCCTAATATTTTTTTTGACATAAATCTATACATACACACACCTACAATCTATACATACACACATACAAACATAAATCTACACATACATACACAAAAATTAGGGCTTTAGATAGAAATCACGAAATCCAAATGAATCAATACATACCAACTGAAATCGATTAACCAAATGCAAATCCAACTAAAATCCAATGCAAATCCAACCGAAATCGCAGGAGCTCGAAATCGCACGAACCCCAACAGCAAACGAAGTCGGACGTAATAAATGAGAAGTTGGGAATATTTCTTTTTAAGACCAGACTATGGTCACGGCCTAGAGCCGTGACCCCATGTGCGCGACCCATTAATGACCACGAGGCCGGCGATTTTGACCTGGTCACGGCCTAGAGCCGTGACCCATTACTGACTTGGACAATGGCGATTTCAAATTGGTGTCGACTAAGAGTCGTGACCCATGCACGCAACCCTTTACTTACTTGCAGGACAATGGAGATTTTGATTTGGTCACGGCTTAGGGCCGTGACCCATAATGCGTGACCCTTTTCCAGCAGCCTTGGTGTTTGAATTATGTATGGTCATGGCCTATAGCCGTGACCCAGACCAACAAATGGTCACAGCCCTAAGCCGTGACCCTTAATGTGTGTGTTTTATTCTTCGTCGGGCCTTTGGTCACGGCCAAAGTCCGTGACCCATCCGCGACCAGTTTGGAGGGAATTTTGGCGCCAAGATGGTCACGACGTGGTCACGGCTCAAGTCCGTGACCCACTATGGTCAGGGATTTAGTCCGTGACCACTTCCAGAGCATGGATAATTTAGTGTGGTAATAAAATTGGTCACACCAAATATTGAGTGGGTCACGGCCCAAGTCCGCGACCAGCTGGTCGCGGACTTGGTCCGTGACCCACTTGGCGTGACCATTCGCAGGATTTGGTGTAGTGTAGAAGCTCCTCGTAGGAATTATCGAGATGTAGATCAATCTCCCCTAAAGTAATATGAGTGTGGGCCAACTTATTTTAAAGATATCTCCTTAGTGAAGAAATGTGGAATACATCATGAATACTATGCAAGTGCTTGGGAACCCAAGTTTGTAATCCACTGGGCCAATTCGCTGAATAATAAGGAATGACCCTACATTCCTCGATACAAACTTTCCTTTCTTCTTAAATCACATTATCCCCTTCATAGGAGATACTCATTGTAATACCTGATCCCCACACTAAACTCCCAGAAGAACGTCTTGGACTCAGCGTAGATCTTTTGTCTATCCCGAGCTACCCGAATACGAACTCAAATCACCTCTATCCTGGCCGTAGTGTACTGAATCAATGCTGGCCCGAGTAGCTTATTAATTTCCACCTCTAGCCAACAAGAAGAGAATGACAAGGCCTATTGTAAAATACCTCAAATGGTGTCATGCCAATTATAAACTTATAGGAGTTATTATATGCAAACTCCATTACTGAAATATACTCTCCCCAACCTACGCTCAAGTCCAGTATACACACTTGCATTGTATGTTCCAACATTTTATTTGTCCTCAGAATTTGAATATGTCCTGATACTATCTGATGATACGAGAAATCGTACACATGTAGATCTCGTGCCACCAAATCAAGTGTGAAGTGTAGAATAAATAGATAAAGCAAGCAAACAGAGAGTAAACAAGATATAGAGTGGTTCAGCCCCTAAAATGGGCCTACGTCCACTGTGTTGCTTCCTTCTCATTATGTGCATTGCATTGTACAATATTATCGTGCCTATAGAGGCGTACAAGTATGAGAATAAAGGAGAGTACATGATAGTATTAGAGATTCTGGTGAGCCCGTGAGGTGGCTGTGATGTAGATTCTAGGCCTCCAAAGCTTATGTTGGGGTGATGTAGAGAGAATCCGCGTTGTAGTGCCTCGGGTGTATCCGGGACCAATCCCTCACTTTCAGGTGTGATCCTCTATTTATAAGGTAGTGTGTTGAATCACGTGCCCTAAGCACGTGGCGTACACCAAGTCTGCAGTAGATGTGGATGAGGGTGTGCGGCCCAGAGCAGCAGCGCTGAGCTGCTGGAGGGGGCCCGCAGACCCTGAGCTGGGGTGCCGCGACCTCTTATGGAGAGGGACACACCCTACAGTTCTGGCCGCGCCTCGAGTGAGATACCGTCCGCGGCCTGTATGGCTTGAATGCGATAGTAGAAGTACTGCCACGTCAGGGTGTTATACTTGTACTATCAATAAGCCCCCAAGCCGTAGTGCCAAGGGAGATATATTGGGACTGCGGCTTAGTAACCTAGGTGCCGCGGTGCTTCTAAAGCGACGATTCGTCTTCCGTGCTCCCTTATATAAATTGTTTCTGGCCGTGGACTTCATTACGTTTCCAAAACTTTTGAGAGAAAATCGAGAGCGAAACTCTGCACATTTCTTCTTGCATATTCCAACGACCCTCCGAGGCGGTGTGTGGCAGTTCAAGGTGGTCTGTAGCTGATCTTCGCGATTCTCTTCATTCCCAGGTGATTTTTCAACCACTATTTATAATTTTCTCCCCTTTTTATGCCTTTCCTGGTTCATTTGCTAGAAATCTAGGGTTTTATTTGTTCGTTTTGCTTTTCCCACATACACTGCATATGAAATACATATCACTGTTCTTGATGTTCATAGTCAAACCCTCCACATTTTGTGAATTTGATCCTAGAATGGTTAAAAATTGGATAATCAACTGTTTAGGATAGAGGCCACGGCATGATAGGATTATAATAATCGTCTGAACTTGCAATTGTCAAACCGTGCTAAATGGCCGCAGTCCCTCAAGCCATCATCCGCGGCATCAAATCACCCCCTTGGTCATCTCGGAACAGCCTTAAAACTTTCATGAACCCAAGACATCCAAGGCTCTCTTCATTCTCCGCGCAGCCTTTGCAG
Organism: Sambucus nigra; assembly: GCA_949130495.1. Lineage (NCBI taxonomy): Eukaryota > Viridiplantae > Streptophyta > Magnoliopsida > Dipsacales > Adoxaceae > Sambucus > Sambucus nigra. Next base: position 169,983,292 of record OX422217.1, read on the forward strand.
TAGTGTCCCAGGAGGAATTTGGATCAGGCTGCCTTAATTGAGGCCTTGGCCTACCGTCTGGCCCGGACTCTCCGCGAAATTGGGGAGGTGGCAAATTTGCATTAACCGCCACTACATTTGGCGGGGGAGGAGAGGACGGTTGAAGGGGGACTTCCGCTGACATCAGGCCAGCCACGACCAAATTTTCCCCTATGTCGTCACCAAAGTGTTCATGATGCGCGGGGTTTTCATCATTAACAACCTGATCCGCGACAGGATCAGTGGACTTATCTCCAGTGGGGCCCGCAGTAGGTACCTTGGCTCTGGACCTCTTCCTTTTTTTGCTTCGCGCAGTGTTATTCAGGACGACCGCGTCATCATCCATCTCTTCCAGCTGCGCAGCCAGCAGTTCCCTATCAACTTCTTCACCTGAAAGAATAGCATGAGTTCAACAAGTTCAAGAAAATAAAATGACCGTGGAATAAAAATAATGGCACAGTTAATTACCTTCTGCGCCCATCTGTTGAGGAATTGATTTGTTTGGGAAGAATCCCGCCTCAAATATAGTTGCCGACGTTACAAGTACGCTGAACTTCTTATGCTCAGCAGGAACTTTCGCGGCCTCAACAACTCTTTTTTCCTGCCGCTTGTTCAAGTGCAGATTGTCAAGGGCTGCAGAAAGAAAAGACAATTCAAGTTAGTGGAAGTTACGGGAAATTAAATGACGCGGCTATAATCTTATACCTAGTTTTGAGGGTGAACCCCACTGCCGCGACATTTTATATGATCTCTCTCTTTCATTCTCCTCGGGGTGCGTCTCCCAGCCTTCACCGGAGATGTACAAATATTTCCCCTTCTAGTTTTTCACACTGGTCGGTCTCCCAGTGTAAAGGGTCTCGTCCCTGCCGCGGCTAGAAAAATAGTAGTGGCCCGCGAACTTTACTGAGTTCTCCTTTGGGCGGTAGAAATGAAAGAACTCCGCGGGAGTAATGTCCTTTTTGAACAACTTCTCCCAAAGGACAGCTGCAGCAAGAACAGCTCTCCAACCGTTGGGATCTAATTGAGCTGGGGCCAGTTTCATTGTCTGGAAAATGCGACGGATGGGAACAGGAACAGGCAGCCGCAACCCATAGATGAAGGCGTGCAAAGGGAAGCAAATTCCATCGTCGGACAGAACCGTGCACGGTCTTTGGTTCGCGGCAGGGGCTGAGCACACCAAATTTTCTGGAAATTCGAAAGTCTCAGCAACCTGCTCAACCCAATCTTGGGTCATCGAGCCGCGGATATCAAGCGCAGCCAATGGTCTCTCAAACCTCCCAGACGTGCCTCCTGGGTTATTTCTAGCAGCCGCGGCATTGTCTCCTACACCCATTGGATGTGTACTTGAGTTGGCTTCCTCTTCCATCGGCTGAGATTGGGAATCCTTCCGAGATGCAGAGTCCGCGGAGGTTGAGTCAATTATCACGCAGCTCGAGCAATTTATCAGTTTGCAGGGCCCAACTGATCTCAGAGGGGGAACGGAAGTAAGCTCGGGGGGAGAGGTCCCAAAATGCTTTGCCCAAAAGCCTCTCAGGAACTCGTCTGGGTCAAAGCTCGTATGGCTGCAGCAGTACCTGAAAAACAGAGTTCGCAGTTAGGCGCCGCAGCCAGTATGACTCGTAAGACTTCAAGAAGCCACATAAGGGTATTTTTAAGTATTAAAAGTTTGGAATTACGTCCCTAACACAATTATTAATGGGCGAACTCTATTGCTTATGGGACCGTACGGACCCAACCGGCCGCGGCCACATCCATATTTGCGGAACATGCGCTGCCACGGAAATAAGATAGAATTGCTTTAAGGCATTCCCGACCGCGGCCAATCCTAATTCTTCAGACAATTCGATATGCTCTAGTAGCAACTACAGTTATTTACATGGATGTCTTGGGTTCATGAAAGTTTTAAGGCTGTTCCGAGATGACCAAGGGGGTGATTTGATGCCGCGGATGATGGCTTGAGGGACTGCGGCCATTAAGCACGGTTTGACAATTGCAAGTTTAGACGATTATTATAATCCTATCATGCCGCGGCCTCTATCCTAAACAGTTGATTATCCAATTTTTAACCATTCTAGGATCAAATTCACAGAATGTGGAGGGTTCGACTATGAACATCAAGAACAGTGATATGTATTTCATATGCAGCGTATGTGGGAAAAAGCAAAACGAACAAATAAAACCCTAGATTTCTAGCAAATGAACCAGGAAAGGCATAAAAAGGGAAGAAAATTGTAAATAGTGGTTGAAAAATCACCTGGGAATGAAGAGAATCGCGAAGATCAGCTACAGACCACCTTGAACTGCCACACACCGCCTCGGAGGGTCGTCGAAATATGCAAGAAGAAATTTGCAGAGTTTCGCTCTCGATTTGCTCTCAAAAGTTTTGGAAACGTAATGAAGTCCACGGCCAGAAACAATTTATATAAGGGAGCGCGGAAGACGAATCGTCGCTTTAGAAGCACCGCGACACCTAGGCTACTAAGCCACAGTCCCAATATATCTCCCTTGGCACTACGGCTTGGAGGCTTATTGATAGTACAAGTATAACACCCTGCCGTGGCAGTACTTCTACTATCGCATTCAAGCCATACAGGCCGCGGACGGTATCTCACTCGAGGCGCGGCCAGAACTGTAGGTTGTGGCCCTCTCCATAAGAGGCCGCGGCACCCCAGCTCAGGGTCCACGGGCCCCCTCCAGCAGCTCAGCACTGCTGCTCTGGGCCACACACCCTCATCCACATCTACTGCAGACTTGGTGTACGCCACGTGTTCAGGGCACGTGATTCAACACACTACCTTATAAATAGAGGATCACACCTGAAAGTGAGGGATCGGTCCCGGATACACCCGAGGCACTACAACGCAGATTCTCTCTACATCACCCCAACATAAGCTTTGGAGGCCTAAAATCTACATCACAGCCACCTCACGGGCTCACCGGAATCTCTAATACTATCATGTACTCTACTTTATTCTCATACTTGTACGCCTCTATAGGCACGATAATATTGTACAATGCAATGCACATAATGAGAAGGAAGCAACACAGTGGACGTAGGCCCATTTTAGGGGCTGAACCACTCTATATCTTGTCTACTCTCTGTTTGCTTGCTTTATCTATTTATTCTACACTTCATACTTGATTTGGTGGCACGAGATCTACATGTGTATGATTTCTCGTATCATCACTATCACTTAGGAATCTAACACTCAACTCATCTGAACGTATTCACAGTAAATCCCGTTAAACTATTTTGGTGCTTCCACTATACCTATGCCAGTGCCACCATTATGACTGAAAGTCCACTTCTTATTACTCCAGATTAGCTCTAAATAATTTCCATTCTTATATGATGATATAATTCTTCGGGTACCATTCATTTAATGACATATCGAATTATTATGAATCCACTAACAATGCTTCAAAAAGACGAGTCGACACTCTACACGCTTTTTCATCTTTATATGGAAAAATGTCATATTACTTAGGTGCCAATTTCTCTTGATGCTAACTCTCGTAACTCTCTCCATGAGAGACATTCCTAACCAACCCTGACCACTTATGTCAGATTCAAAACTTGGTGTACGGTGGTACACTCTCACCATATGAGAGTATAGCCAGTAGGGAAACCATTTAGATGATTTTGACAGATTGAATTCCTACAAAATGACGATGGAGTCAATCAGAGCCATAGAGGCCAAAAATAAGTTCTATAGGTCCAGCGTAGCCAAAGGGACAATGGGAGTAACAATTGGGGCCAAGACTACCAAGTCTGAGAGGCGAACACCTCGACATGGCCAGTGAGGCCAAAGGTAAGGGGATAGAGCAGGAAGGTGTCCTATGTGTTAAGAGTGGGGTCATCTGTGTTGAACTTATTCACAGTAAGAAAGTGAGACTAGTCAGACTTAGAACTATGCCAGTGGAGCACAACATCAGGAGGAGAGGGATTTTAGGTAATAGAAATCGAGCTAAAAGAGTTAGGTTAGGGGTTACCAACCCAAGAGTAGTGGGTTTAAGTAGTACCAGCAAGGTCCGCGGCATATCCGTTCCTTCTTAGGGCCGTTAGGACTATATAGAAAGATGGTGGAGGCCAGTAGGGCTAGAGTCAGGGACATGGGTGTTTCTCTGACGGTTGTTACATCGAGAAGAGATTTTTGGGTCGATAATTCACTTAAGAAAGGGTAAGCCATAATGAAAGAAGGGATTACCCAAAGCGAGGCATGATGCAACTACATGATTAGATCCTAGATGTACTACCATTGTAACAGATCAGGGGCCAGTTCCGATACGAGATTACATTTAGGGAACCGATGTGATATGCCCCAAGTGTAACCTCAGCCTAGAGACACCAACCTCGGCCGAGATGATGGCCGAGATATTGATCGACCCAAGAAAGGCCATGGGCCCACGATATCATCCCTCGGCCAGACCAGGGTCGGCCCATGCCGACACTACCATCTACACTTCCAATGGGCACTGCGCGCATCACAGGCATCGACAACATTCTTATATACCTGGGTATGGCAACCTTGGCCGAGGGTAGGCGGAGGTGACAGGGGGCCTTGATAACTTTTAATATGGAACCAGTTCAACCACGGCTTGGGCCGAGGTCACAATAAGCCTTAGTAATCGTCAGCATGGAATCATTCCTACCTCGGTTGGGGCCGACCCCAGCATAATGTCTCGGCTGAGACCAGGCCGAGACTCCCTATGGCACATCTCGGATTGAACGACTATCAAGCCTTTACAACTCGGCTTCTCCTAGGCCGAGGTCATCCACCAACATGGCGGCCGAGCATCTGTTGAACATTTGGATAAGGACACATGGGCACAAATCAGTTATAACAAGATTATTCTCCACATGTGGGGAGAATATTTCATCATCATTACTTACATGTGGCAGTGAGAGATGGCACTCCCCTATTGGTGAGGCTACCACACACATGCACATTACATGCATGGGGGGTACATTACACCCCCTAGGCACTATATATAGGGATCATCCCCTACCTTGCAAAAGGATCCCAGCTATTCAACCCTAGCTGAAACTCTGTCTAAATATACAGTAGAGAGAGAAAGCTTGAGAGAATTGTATCCATAGCCATTAGTGCCTTCATTCAGTGATATTACTCACACACTCACAGTGGAAGTAGGCCAGATTGGCTAAACCACTCATATTCCGGTGTTGACTCCTCATATCCTCACCTCATTCTCTTATCTCTTTATATAGCTGTGCTGCCATTGTTATTCATATATTGCGCTTGGAAACACTTTATCTGGTGATGCTGATTCTTAGCATCATCATTTTGGCACCGTCTGTGGGAACGAGAAGCTATCTCTTCCTCCTTTTCTGCTTAACCTCATCGGAGACTCTGGTGGTGAACCAGGAACCACCCCTTGCGTGGAGCTGTTTCACCATTGAAAGAGGTCCTTTAAGGTATTAAGTTCACTTACTACTCAAGCTCTATACAGTTAACATATGGCACTAGAATTACCATCTCCTCTTCCGCCGCCCGGAGGTGGAGGGGCTAACTCCAGTCAGGCTCCTCCCCACTCCGAAATGGCGGAGGTAGTAGCAGCCTTGAAATCTTTGGCTGCAACACAACAAGCCATGAAGGAGCAATTTTCCCAGCTCAATCAAACCATGATGATGAGGCCACCTGGAGTCTCACCGGACATGATCACTCCGGCGGCAGTTCAGCCTCATCCTGACACCAGGGGACCACCCCAGGCGTCGATGAAGGACCATCCTACACCCCAGCGGAGAAGGGACGTTGCTGACCTTAGGCGCTTGCGCCTGGGGAAGCAAGGAAACCCTTGTCCAGAGGGAAGGTATGATGACCTAGGAGCTGAAGAGGCCCCAGAAGACTGCTGGGAGCCGTATGAGGTGTCAGATAACACCATACGACCTCTTAGGCAGAGTCAGGGATGTGTCGACCGAAGAAGAGAAGAGGCCCAACAAAGAGGGTCGGCCTTTGACAGGTTGAGTAGAGGGTCGGCCTTCGAGAGGCTGGGCCCAGTTAATGACCTGAGACAGAGGCTATCGAGGTCAAGGAGCGTGGCAGGCTCCCAAAGAGGGGATAGGCAGGCTCAGCCAGACCAAGGCCGACCTTGTGAGAGAAGAGACAGGGAGCAGGAAGAGGTCAACAGCCAACGGGTCATGGCTGGGGAACCCGCTGTCCATCGCAGGGAGGTGGCAGGGGATAACCTCGGCCAAGTCGATGACAAAAGACCCTTGAATGATTCATTCCAACGCCTTGAGGAGAAGATAGGGGACCTCATAAAGAGCAGGGACCCATTACATAGGGGCTACTCGGAGGGCTCCCCGTTTGTGGTTAGGATAGTGGGGTTCCCAACCCCAGCTAAGTTCAAGCCTCCTACAGTGACTCCCAAATATGATGGCAGCACTAACCCTGTGCACCATATCGAGATGTATCAGTCAGTGGCAGATATTTACTCGATACCCGATGAGATGAAGTGCAGGGACTTCTCGGGAACCTTGACAGGGGCAGTGCACAACTGGTTCACCTCTCTTCCAAAGAACTCGATTGAGAACTTCAAAGGCTTGGCAGAGCAGTTCATCCACAACTTCTTCTTTGGGGTAAGACCTCAAAAGAAGACTACCCACCTGCTATATGTCAAACAGGCTAAGGGTGAAAGCCTAAGAGACTACATAGAAAGATTCAACAAAGAGAAGTTGGAGGTGGAAGACTATGAAGAAAGCATAGCTATGACAGCCCTTATAGGAGGCCTTCAGAAGGGGAAGATACTGTGGAAACTGGCGGAAGACCCTCCTAGGTCTATGGCGGAGTTGCTGGAAACCGCAGGGAAAGTGATGAATGCAAAAGAGGCAATGGCCGCCAAATATGAGGAGGAAAACCGCGGTAGCACTGGGAGGTCCCAAAGTAAGAAAGAGGGGAAGAAGAGGTCAGGAGATGACAAGTTCGCTCATTACACTCCTCTGACTGTGAGCTGTGAGCACATCCTTAATGAGATTAAGACTGACCGAACTCTGAGGTGGCCAGAGAAGCTGAAGGACCCACCACATAAGAGGAACAAAAATCTTTGGTGTGAGTTCCATCAGGATCATGTCCACATCACAGATAGATGCTTCGCTTTAAAGGATGAGATTGAGAAGATGCTGAAGTCCGGAAAGCTGAGGAAGTATGTGGATGGCAAGGCTCCAAAGGGTGGAAGAGAATACCCTAAGAAAAGAAGGAATGACAGATGCCGTGGCGATGTCCCGGTCAGAAGGGACGACGATTCAGAGGGAGATGATGAAGACTACCCAGATCTTCCGCCAAAGGATGACAACACCCCTGTAAAGAGGGTCGGAATGATCTCCTTTGGTGTTAGGACCATCTGTGGGGGATTTGTAGGAGGTGGCTCTGAGGTAGCCGACATGAAGTCTCACGTAGCAGAGGCCAGGTCAGTGGCCAAGCCTGAAGTTGTGAATCTAACGTCTTCTGACGCAGTGCAGAAAAGGAAGAATGTAGACATGGACACCCTCGTAGTGGGGTTCTCCAGACTCGACTTTAAGGGTATCTTAGCCCCCCATGATGAACCTTTGGTCATAACAACAAGGGTACATGGGTGCGAGGTAAGGAGGATCCTCATAGATGGGGGAAGCTCAACAGACGTGATGTTCTGGCCTTATTTCAAGAGCCTGGGTCTTAGCAGGACAAGGCTGGTGCCCTACCATCACCCATTGATAGGCTTCAGTGGTGAAAAGGTGCACCCCTTAGGCATGTATGAAATGGATGTACGGATGGGGGATGAGTGGCCTAAAAGGTTGAACAAGAAGATAAACGTTTTTGTTATGGACGAAAATGTCTTCTCGGCCTACAACCTCATCATCGGAAGAGTGGCCCTAAAAGAGTTTGAGGCCGTGCCGTCGACGGTCCATCAGATGCTAAAATTCCCGACTCCTTATGGAGTAGGGGAAGTGCAAGGGGACCAGACCACGGCGCGGGAATGTTACTTCAACTCGGCCAAAGAGAGAGAGTCACATAAGAGAGCAACCGCCACTTACAGCATTGACACTGTTGACCAAAGAGATGAAACAAAATTGAAGAAGGGCGAGGCCGCGTAAGAGGTAGAATCCATCATCCTCAATGAGGACGAGCTGAAAAAAACCGTCCAAGTCGGTAAGGCCCTAGAGCCAGGGATCAAGGAAGAGCTGGTAAAATTCCTCAGAAGAAGACAGAGTATCTTCGCATGGAGTCACGCAGACATGCCTGGTATCGACCCTGAGGTCATGAGCCACAAGCTCAACGTGGATAAAGATGCCAGGCCGATCAAGCAGAGACGAAGAGTGTACTCCAGGGAGAAGTATGACATCATCCGGGAAGAGGTGAAAAAGTTGGAGGAGGCCGAGTTCATAAGAGAGGTTACCTACCCGGAGTGGCTCTCAAATGCAGTTATCGTGCCTAAGGCCAATGGGAAGTGGCGAATGTGTGTAGATTTTACTGACCTGAACAGGTCTTGCCCGAAGGACAGCTATACCTTACCTAGGATAGACCAGATGGTCGACGCAATGGTAGGGCATGAGCTCATGAGCTTCATGGACGCTTATTCAGGTTATAACCAAATCTTCATGGATGCTGAAGACTCTGAGAAGACAACCTTCATCACTGACAAAGGGACGTACTGCTACAAGGTGATGCCCTTCGGTCTGAAAAATGCGGGGGCAACGTATCAACGTCTTGTCAATAAGATGTTCGAGGAACAAATAGGTAAGACCATGGAGGTGTATGTGGACGATATGCTAACGAAGATCTTGAAAGCCTGTACTCACGTAGTAGCCCTGGAGAAGACCTTTGATGTCATGGACTTATACAGAATGAAGCTCAACCCAGCGAAGTGTGTCTTCGGGGTAGGAGCAGGGAAGTTCCTGGGGTTCATCGTTAATCATAGGGGGATTAAAGAAAACCCTGAGAAAATCAAGGCATTACTCGACATGAAGACTCCTAAGAGTATCAAGGATGTCCAGAGACTCACGGGAAGGGTGGCTGCCCTTAACAGGTTTGTTTCCAGGGCAACGGACAAGTGTCTTTCGTTCTTTAAAGTTTTGAGAAAGGCCTTCCAGTGGGACGAAGAGTGTGAAAAAGCCTTTGACCAACTCAAGTCCTACTTGAGGTCTCCCTTGTTGCTGTCTCGGCCCATCACGGGGGAGAGGTTGTTTGTGTATCTGGCAGTCTCTGAATCAGCCATCAGCGCAGCCATCATACGAGAAGAGGATGGAATCCAGAGGCCTGTGTACTTCAACAGTAAGGCCCTTCAAGGGTCTGAACAAAACTATCTCTGAATGGAGAAGTTGGCTTATGCCCTTATACATGCTTCAAGGAAAATGAAGCCTTACTTTCAAGCTCACTCCATGGTAGTCCTTACAGACTCCCCGCTAAGACAGGTTCTGCACAAACCTGAGAAGTCCAGGAGACTGATGACCTGGGCCATCGATCTAGGAGAGTATGATCTTACCTACCAGCCCAGGACAGCCATCAAGGGGCAGGCCCTCGCAGACTTTGTCGCAGAGTTCACTTGAGAAGAGGCCGAGACAGAGAAGGGCTTAGATAGCGACGAAAAGACGAACCGTAGTGTCTTCCGAGATTCGGAAGAGACTTCCCCGAATATCTTTCGAGGCTGAGAAGAGGTTATCCCAAGCAAAACTCGGGGCAGAGTAGAAGAAAATGAAGAGGATCGATACCTCTTCGAGAAGGGGATTATGAGAGAAGGGGTCTTCTCATCGGATGCAGACGTCTGGAGCCTCTTCGTTGATGGCTCTTCCTGTGACAGTGGAAGCGGCACGGGGCTAATACTCTCGGCTCTAGATGGCGCCAATATTGAATACGCCTTGAGGTTCAACTTCCCGGCCTCAAATAATGAGTCCGAGTATGAGGCCATGATAGCGGGTCTCTTATTGGCAACAACTCTTCGAGTAAAGCGGCTCCTACTCCATAGCGACTCAAGGTTGGTTGTCAATCAGGTGTTGGGGGTATATGAGGCCAAAGACGAAAGGATGGCCAAGTACTTAAAGAAGATAAGAGGATTGCTAGAGTATTTTGAAGAAGCAAAACTGAAGAGAGTACCTAGACTGGGAAACAATCACGCTGATGCATTGGCAAGGCTGGCCTCGGCAATGAAGACAAATTTGGGAAGGACCATCCCAATCGAGGTCTTGGGAAAAGCAAGCATCGAGGAGGACGAGGTATGTAGTCCTTGTCACAATGTGAACCTAGGAGACTCATGGATCGACCCTCTCGTCAGGTACCTAAGAGAGGGGGAGCTACCTGAGTCCAAGCTGGAAAGGAGAAAGTTGAGATACAGGGCTGCAAAGTTCTCATTGGTAGGAGATGTCTTGTATAAAAAGGGTTTCTCTTGACCCTCCTCAGATGTGTGCATCCCATGGAGGTACCCCGGGTCTTGCAGGAGGTTCATGAGGGTTCTTGCTCTAGCCACATTGGGGGGAGGCCCTTAGCCAAGAGGATCATCACTCAGGGATACTGGTGGCCTACCTTGTCTAAGGATGCTGTAAACTATGTGAAGAGGTGCGACAAATGCCAAAGGTTCGCCACTATCCCTCATCAACCCCATCATCCTATGACGTCAATCTCTTCTCCATGGCCATTTGCGGTCTGGGGAATTGACTTGGTATGACCTTTGCCAAGAGCTGTCAACAACTATAGGTTCTTGATAGTTGCCATTGACTACTTTTCAAAGTGGGTGGAGGCAGAACCAATGATAACAATCACAGAGCAGAAGACCTTCCAGTTCATCTGGAAAAACATCATATGTAGATATGGCCTCCTAAACACGCTCATCTCGGATAATGGGACCCAGTTCAAGAACTCCTCCTTAGAGAAGTATTGCCAAAGTGTGGGGATTAAACAGTTCTTCTCATCTCCTGGTCGACCTCAGGCCAATGGCCAAACCGAGGTCACAAATAGAACCATCTTAGATGGAATCAATAAGAGGTTAGAAGACGTGAAGGGGAGATGGACAGAAGAGGTCTACGCAGTGTTGTGGGCCTACAGAACTATGGCCAGGACACCAACAGAAGAAATCCCATTCATGCTTGCACATGGCTCAGAGGCTGTCATACCAACGGAAGTAGGACTACCAACTCATCGGATTCAGACCTACGACCCTGACAGCAATGGGGAAAAAGGAGGCTAGACCTGGATCTTATCGAAGAGAGAAGAGAAGATGCAGAGGTCAGGAAAGCAGCCTACCAGCAGAGGGCAGCGAGATTCTACAACCAGAGGGTGAAGTCAAGACCCATTGCAGTGGGAGACCTAGTGCTAAAGAAGACCCTACAGAAGGCAAATAAGCTACACCCAAACTGGCATGGCCCCTACAAAGTAACAGAAGAGGTTGTGCCTGGCACTTACAGACAAGAAAACCTAGAAGGAGAACCTTCACTAACCCATGGAATGCTGACCACCTGAAGAGATATTACATATAATGTTGCATAGAATTTGTAATTTGTAAATGTACCATCTTATTGAGAAGAGGTTATTAATAAAGATCAGTTCCATGACAAGTTCTTACTCCATTCTTAGATCAAAGATATTATATGGGGATAACATCAGAAGTGATGACCTCAGACCCTCATAACATCACTCGGTGGTGACGAGGTCTGAGCTCAGGCAGCTTCCTAGATGACCTCAGACACAACATCATTAATTTGGTGAAAGATATTATATGGGGATAACATCAGAAGTGATGACCTCAGGACCTCATAACATCACTCGGTGGTGACGAGGTCTGAGCTCAGATACCTTCCTAGATGACCTCAGACACAACATCATTAATTTGGTGAAAGATATTATATGGAGATAAAATCAGAAGTGATGACCTCAAACCCTCATAACATCACTCGGTGGTGACGAGGTCTGAGCTCAGATTCCTTCCTAGATGACCTCAGACTTAACATCATTAATATGGTGAAAAATATTATGAGGCTATCAGAAGTGATGACCTCAGACCCTCATAACATCACTCGGTGGTGACGAGGTCTGAGCTCAGACACCTTCCTAGATGACCTCAGACCCTTAACATCATTAAATTGGTGAAGTTAATTATGAGGCTAACATCAGAAGTGATGACCTCAGACCCTCGTAACATCACTTGGTGATGACGAGGTCTGAGCTCAGACACCTTCCTAGATGACCTCAGACCTTTAACATCATTAATTTGGTGAAGTTCATTATGAGGCTAACATCAGAAGTGATGACCTCAGACCCTCATAACATCACTCAGTGGTGACGAGGTCTGAGCTCAGACACCTTCCTAGATGACCTCAGATCCTTAACATCATTAATTTGGTGAAGTTCATTATGAGGCTAATATCAGAAGTGATGACCTCAGACCCTCATAACATCACTCGATGATGACGAGGTCTGAGCTCAGACACCTTCCTAGATGACCTCAGACACAACATCATTAATTTGGTGAAAGATATTATATGGGGCTAACATCAGAAGTGATGACCTCAGACCCTCATAACATCACTCGGTGGTGACGAGGTTTGAGCTCAGACACCTTCCTAGATGACCTCAAACACAACATCATTAATTTGGTGAAAGATATTATATGGGGATAACATCAGAAGTGATGACCTCAGACCCTCATAACATCACTCGGTAGTGATGAGATATGAGCTCAGACACCTTCCTAGATGACCTCAGACACTTAACATCATTAATTTGGTGAAAAATATTATGAGGCTATCAGAAGTGATGACCTCAGACCCTCATAACATCACTCGATGGTGACGAGGTCTGAGCTCAGACACCTTCCTAGATGACCTCAGACCCTTAACATCATTAATTTGGTGAAGTTCATTATGAGAACAGCATATTAGGTCACGACTTCAGAGCTTAATAGCATTCAGAAGCATTCAGAGATCAAAATAAGAGAAGAGATTGGCATTCAGTAAGAGAAGATAATATAACATTCAGAGGTGTTACAAGCTACAAGTTAAAAATTACAAGTTACAAAATACAAATTTGTTATAAGTTAAAGGTCTGAGGGGGGAGAATTGACAGTCTCGGCTGGGTTGACTTGATTAGCGTTGGTCACCTTGGCCACATCATCAGCAGGGTCAGTCCCTCCGAGCTCAGTCCCTCCCAGAGTTGCAGTCTCGGCTGGAGCAGTAACCTCGTCTTCTACCTCTTGAAGGGCCTGTGAGAACTGAGGGTCGGCAAAGCCGAGACCCACAAAGTCAGAGGCCTTCAGAGTGCCGACCTCCTTCTCTCTGACCCCGGCCCATTTGGTAGTGGCTTTGATACCTCTTTCAAGATATTCAAAGCCATAACCCATGAACTCGTCTGAGCCTTTGTACTCAGAAATTATTTTGGGGGTGGCATCTTCAAGGGAAGCTTTGACTGCCGCGCTGACCTTCTGTTGTAGAGCGTCATCTTTGTCCTTCAGGGCTTTAGCGTGAAGAGAGACATCTTTCTCCAAGCCCTTGACCTTATTCTCAGAGGTCTATAGCTCTGACTTCAGACGGTCTACCGCGGCATTCACGGCACTCTCAACCTTCTCGGCATCTTTCCCCTTCTGGATGAGGGGCAATTTACTCATAGCCCAGTTAGACAATTGATACATGGCAGTCACCCCCTACACATTTAATGAAGAGGTTAAGTGTGAGAAAAATCAGATGTTGCACTTATAAAACTTTGACAAAGGAACAAGTCATACCTGGACGACTCGGTGAAGGCCGAACTGAACCATCACAGGGGTGTCCATGGCTCTATAGAAACGCTTGTCTGCCTCGGTCATTACAGAGGCAAGTGCTTCCATGGCCTGTCTGCTATTGCCGACCACGCTGTCCGTTAACTTCAACTGCTCCAGACGAGCCGTCAGGATGTCAGCCGAAGAAATTAGGATCGCAGCCTCAGAAGTCTTCTTTTGTCTCGAGGTCGGCCTATGATCCTCAGAGGCCGGGACCTCAGGGGCCCTCTTTTTGGAGGCCTGGGATTTGGATGTAGTGGGAGGTAGAGGAGGAGCGTTCAGACCAGCCTTCTTTGCAAGCCTTTCTAGGCTCGGAGCTGCCATCTCCCACAGTTCGTCGGGGATACGTAGTGGTCTCTCTACAAAAGTTAAAAGATAAGGGTTAGAGATCAGATATGAATGAGTTCAGAGCTTAGACTTAAAAAGAAAAATCCTTACCAAAGTCGGCAAGGGGACTCCCACCCAGGCTCGTCCCCGAGAGATACTGGGGGGTCAGCAGATGTTCAAACTTGACAAACAGACCATGCACCCCTTGGTCTTGCAGGGCCTTCACCTTTTTGATATTCTGAAGACTTAGACCGGGATCGGCCCTTGCAGACATGGTGACCTTACCCCATCTGAGGGGTATCCTCGGCCCAAGAGTGGAAGAGGGAACAGATGATCCGAATTCCCATGGCCCTGAGGCGAAAAAATATCGGGGCTTCCAATTGTGATTTGAGGTCTGAGTCACCTGGAGCATCTTCTTCTCAGGCCTTCGAGCCACGAAATGATAGTAGCTCGAATGGTTTTTGGCCGAGGTTGGGACATAGCAACCAGCAAAGACCTGAATTGGGAGGTCAGAGTGGTGGACTGCCCTCCACAAGTGATGGCTCCTATAATGACTCTCTAGGCATTGGGAGAGAGCTGCGAGGGGGCCAAGTTGATAAAAGAGAGAATGGATCTGATGATAGGATGAATGGGTAGACGAAACCCTAACTTAAACATCTGCTCGTACAAGTAGATTTCTCCATCTCGGCCATGGTAGGCCCTCTCTTCCCTCAGAGGTCTCCTTAATTTGATTGAGGGACTGATGGAGTATAAATATCTAAAGTGCAAAAGATCCACTTCAGTAACTGTGCTCTCGAACTCGGCTGCTTTAGAGATGTCAACATCACTTTCAGCATCCTCATCATCGTCAAGCTCAACGTCGGCTGGAGCAGACGTAGATGGGTGACCAGGGAATCTTTGAGCAAACTCAGCCCCTGTTACGGCCGACAGAGGGATGGCATCAAGAATGGGTGGCACAGCCACACTCGGCTCAACAAGTTCAACATCTGAAGAAGAATCTGAGGTGCTTGAGCCATTTTGGGATGAAGCTCGGCTGGATACCTCGGCCTGATCAGGGTCCTGATCAGGCCGAGGTGTAAAATCCATGGCTTCTTAGAAGGAGTCCACATACATGGGGTCTGAGGTGGAAGACTCAGACTCAGACATCGGCAATGGGTTGGCAGAGACGTCTGTCTGATAGAAGTTCTCAGGAGGATCAGGATATACCACCTTGAGAGGTGGGGGAAAGATGGGTCTGACAGGAAATTCTTGTGACCTACGAGCTTCCTCTTGAGCTCTCTCTATTTGCATAATCTTTTCTAGGGTCTTCTCTCTAAGAGAAGGGAAATCCTCAAGAAGCTGGCATAGGGGTCTGAGCATCAGAGGACAACCCTAAACTTTGAGGAAAACTCCTAAAACTACAAAAATGATTGACTTATAAAACAAAGAAGTTTAAAGATCAAACTTAGAAGTTTCAAGAAAACGCAGGTCGCCTGAGTTAATGAAGCTCACCGAAAAACACAAAAACACGCCGGAAAATGCAAACCAAATACCAGAAGCAAAGGAAATAGAAAGGAAGAAGTACCTGGAGAATGAATCGATGAGTGAAATGAACGAAACTCGCAAGAAAATCGACGAAATTCTCTGCAGAAGAACGATTGAGTGGAGGAGCTTAGAGAGAGAAAATTCGCAAGAACAGTGTGCGCGGGAACGAAATGAAGAAGAAGAAAGAGAAAGGAAGGGTTTAAACCCTTAAGTACTTGGGCACACTTCCCAAGGCCCATCATTGCCTTGGCAAACCCAAGGGACAACTGACAGCACACGCCAACCAAATTTGCACGCTCTAGCTTGGGACATATGTCATACAGGTATTAACTTGGGACGGACAGGCCTCAGAGGTGAAGCAATCCCCTAGCCACTTGCTCTCGTATATGACTAAGGGCTGAGGGGTGATTGATATGCCCCAAGTGTAACCTCAGCCTAGAGACACCAACCTCGACCGAGATGATGGCCGAGATATTGATCGACCCAAGATAGGCCATCGGCCCACGATATCATCCCTCGGCCAGACCAGGGTCGGTCCAGGCCGACACTACCATCTAAACTTCCAATGGGCACTGCGCGCATCACAGGCATCGACAACATTCTCATATACCTGGGTATGGCAACCTTGGCCGAGGGTAGGCCGAGGTGACAGGGAGCCTTGATAACTTTCAATATGGAACCAGTTCAACCTTGGCTTGGGCCGAGGTCAAAAGAAGCCTTAGTAATCGTCAGCATGGAATCATTCCTACCTCGGCTGGGGCCGACCCCAGCATAATGTCTCGGCTGAGACCAGGCCGAGACTCCCTATGGCACATCTCGGATTGAACGACTATTAAGCCTTTACAGCTCGGCCTCTCCTAGGCCGAGGTCATCCACCAACATCGCGGCCGAGCATCTATTGAACATTTGGATAAGGACACATGGGCACAAATAAGTTATAACAAGATTATTCTCCACATGTGGGGAGAATATTTCATCATCATTACTTACATGTGGCAGTGACAGATGGCACTCCCCCATTGGTGAGGCTACCACACACATGCACATTACATGCATGGGGGGTACATTATACCCCCTAGGCACTATATATAGGGATCATCCCCTACCTTGCAAAAGGATACCAGCTATTCAACCCTAGCTGAAACTCTGTCTAAATATACAGTAGAGAGAGAAAGCTTGAGAGAATTGTATCCATGGCCATTAGTGCCTTCATTCAGTGTTATTACTCACACACTCACAGTGGACGTAGGCCAGATTGGCTGAACCACTCATATTCCGATGTTGATTCCTCATATCCTCACCTCATTCTCTTATCACTTTATATAGCTGTGCTGCCATTGTTACTCATATATTGAGCTTGGAAACACCTTATCTGGTGGTGCTGATTCTTAGCATCATCATGATGGTTAGGTGAGATAGATGCCAAAGAGAGGTAATATCTTAGTTCACCCTTGCAAATATGGGATTAGCTCGGGTGACATGTAAATTTCACAAGATATGCTCATTAACATTAAAATTCAAGAGTGTAAGGACATATTTCTCATGTCCGTTATTATACATTTGTATATGTCATACGCCGTTACATTTGGCACGTCTCTACACGATCTCACACGACGGCCTCAATCCAAATTTTGGGAATCAAGTATTCATTATCTCTAATATGTGTCCCTCATCTGCCTCAATGACTTCATGTTCCATGGTTTTAGGCTCGTAATGCAAGTGGTATGCAAGAGAAGTCAAAACAGTAAAATAAGGCACGATAGGGAAGTTCAAGGGAAATTTGGTAATTTTACATCCATCGTGTGGAGGAGCAGTCAACTGGAAAGTTGAAGAGTTTGACTCAATAAAGATACTGGAAGAAACGACACCTCAATCTGAGCTACGGTGACCAAGTTATGGACCATCGAAAATGGAGATAATTCTAAGAAAAAACCTTGGAATTTTGCTAAGTGTTTAAAACCCCTTGACCAACGATTTTTCCCGAACCGAGGGCCAAACCGGTTCGTGGAGTGAACCGGTTCGAGGTACACCTGAACCGATTCGGGGTACCTGACACTGGATAGAGTTCAAGATTTTTAAAACTCTTCATTTGTTTTTCTATAAAAACCAACTTCAGGGGAGCTATTTTGCAAGACTTTCAGAGACGAATTTAAGAGTCCTAATTACTCAAGTCTTCACCTTTTTGAGACCCAAGACTCATGTTTTGATTCACACAATTTTGCCAAACCTTTGTGAATCCGTTTGCAACCCAAGAACACAATCTTCTGTTTGTTCATAATTTTGTGGAGAAGACCGTCCTTCTTCATTGCTGCCCTCCTGAAAAGGGGAAGTTCCAGCCGCTGACTACAGAACCGACACCCGCGGGTATTTCTGTGTCACTGTATTTTTACTACAATCCGTGTAACCGTTCCTTACAATATTATAGTAAAAATAAAATATTTTGCCCCTTTGGGGGATTTTTCCTCACATGTATGTGTTTGAATGTTCTTGCATGTTTTATCATCTTATTCAATCACATATAGATGCATGTTTTGAACTTAATTGATAAAAACTGAGTTTAATTAAATAATATCTCTATTTGAACGCACGCTCACTCCTCTCAAATTGGTATCAGAGCCAGTTACGAAACTTTACCGTGTAATTTTCCACAAATTTTTTCTAAGATATCAATTTTTTGAAAAATTGATTTTTTTTGAAAAAGAGCGTGTTCATAATGGAGAAATTATATAATAAAATGCTAGTTTTTGACAGGACAAACTATGCATACTAGAAAGCCCGCATGAGATCTGCATTAAAAGGCATTGATGAACGTGTCTAGATTTTGGTTGAAAGAGGGTAGACTCCTCCCTCCGTCATTGTTAATAACGTGATTAGTTTAAAACCTGACACTACATGGACCGAAGAATAATTTAAATGTTCATCTTTTAATTCTAAGCGTTTAAGGCCTTTTTTGGATCTGTCACACCAGATGAGTTCAAACGCATGATGACGTGCACCACGTCAAAAGAGGCATGAGATGTTTTGAAACTTACCCATGAAGGAACTAATGCTGTGAAAGAGTCTAAAATACAAAATTTAACAACTCAATTTGAAACAATCACCATGCTTGAGTCTGAATGTTTTGATGAATTTTATGCTAGACTGTTTGATATTGTTAACACTAGCTTTAATCTTGGTGAACACATTCTTAATTCTAGAGTTGTTAAAAAGATTCTTCGTTCTCTCCCTAAGAGTTTTATTCCTAAAGTCACTGTGCTAAATTCTATGGGTAATTTAAATACGCTAAAATTGGAGGAACTTGTAGTAGATTTGCAAACTTATGAAATTGATATCTTTCCTAAATCTGTCAAGCCTAGAGATAAGGGAATTGCACTTAATGCCCAGGAGAGAAAAGGTGAGCGGTCGGTAAGAAAGATGGAGTCATCTAGAAAAATAGAGATTGATACGTCAGATTCTGAGTGTGATTTTTATTTAGATGATTTGGCACTGTTTGCTAAAAATTTCAAAAGAATTCTCAAATTCAAGAAAAATGGTAATTTTAAAGATAAAAAGAAGTCTGAGAAAAATAAGTTTGAAAAGAAAAATGAAAAAGTTTTTAAAGATGCTCCTAAGAAGGAAAGTGAGAGATGCTTTGAGTGCGACGGTAGGGGTCATAGAGCCTTTGAGTGTGCTACTAGGTTGAATAGAGAAAAGGGAAAAGTTGTCCTTAATGCCACCCTTAGTGACGACAGTGAGGTCGAGTCGGTGGATTCTGAAAATGAATCACCGCATGAGTGTAACTTCACCGCATTCATGGCTAGTCATGTGAGTACTTCTAGTGCGTCTCACGATGATGAGGATGCTGCTTCATAGGGACACCTCGACAGTGAGAGCGATGTGAGTGAGGGGGAGGATGACACAAGTGAGAGCGAGAGTAATCTTCAACGCACCTACGTCGAACTTTATTCTGAGTCATTTAAAACTAAAAAGCGTAACAAAGCATTAGTTCTTAGGATCACCGCGTTATAGGAAGATTTAAGAAAAGCGAGAGAGAGAGAGAATCCTCCACCTGCACTACCTTAAGAGAGAGAGAGTCTGCCTATGTTGAGAAAGAGAGTTTGTTTAGAGAGAGAGAGAGTTGTTATGAGAAAGAAATAGGGGACTTGACTAAACAAGTGGGTAGTCTTAGGACTGAGCTCCATTCCTCTATGGAGACTCGAAAGAAACTTGAAGCTCTTGTAGCCCAGCTTACTCATGATCTGGAGAGAGCATGGGAAGTCAAGGTACAAATCGAGGACAGATCTGGGAAGATGGGAAAGATGCTCCTCGGCCCCGCTTTAGGTTTTGGTGATAGGCAGGGAATAGGTTATAATGGTGCCTCCACGTCTAAAATTTCACCTGGACCAGTTCCTGAGTTCACTACAACTCCTTATAGACATCGTTAAAAACCACGAAGGAGAGTTCGACCAAGAAAATCAAACCAAGGTCCGCCTAAGACTGTGTTCTTTTGTACATATTGCAAAAGAAAAGGCCACCTGAGGGAGTTTTGCTATAGTGTGGATCGGACACGATGTACTACTGCTCCACCACAGCATACTGATGATTTTACCAGTCTGAGAGAGCGAGTTCAGTTTTTAGCTGCCACATCACAGAGTTTGATGGAGGAATTCCGACGGATGTCTTTACCGTCAATGAATGCTTCTCACATTCTGGCTAAAACCAACAACAATAAAGGTAAACAAAAGGTCACCACTACATGGGTACCTAAGAAAGATAAAAAGGCCTTTGTTGTTCATGTCGCTCTCAAAGCACATAATACCTCACAGTGGTATTTTGATAGTGGGTGCTCCAGACATATGACATGTGATGCCTCATTTTTTACGTCTCTTAAGGATTATCAGGATGGCAGAGTCACCTTTGGAGATGGGATCAAGTCTAGCATTGTAGGATGTGGTACTGTAGAGTTACCAGGATTTCCTAAGCTAGAGAATGTTTTGTACGTCAAAGGTTTGAAAGCAAACCTTGTCAGCATTAGCCAGCTGTGCGACGCTGACTTTGCCGTAAAGTTTGATCGGGATGCTTGTAATGTCTATAATCAAGACTGTAAAATTTTAGTGCGAGGGGTGAGGACAGAGGATAATTTCTATGGAACTGAGCCCAAGTCCTCACTTGTCTGCAATAGCGCCACAATCACTCCTATGGATCTGTGGCACCAACGTCTAGGTCACGTGAACGTTAGAGACTTAACTCGTTTATCTAAAAAGGACCTAGTACGTGGCTTACCATCACTTGGAAAGCCAACTTCGACGGTTTGTGGACCTTGTCAGTTAGGAAAACAAATTTGTAGCCCCCATAGGAAGTTACATTCCATTACCACCTCTCGTGTACTTGAGCTTATTCACATGGATCTTATGGGTCCTACTTGTTCTGAGAGTCTGGGTGGTAAGAGGTATATCCTCGTGATGGTGGATGATTTCTCCAGCTACTCGATTGTAGGTTTTCTGAGGGAGAAATCCGATGCTGTGGAGTTTTGACGACCAAGTGTCGTGTCCTGTAAAATCAACACGGAGTCACTATTAACAAGATACGTTGTGACAACGACACTGAATTTAAGGAAGCAAAGGTAGATCTTTACTGTGATAACATTGGGATCAAACATGAGTTTTCTGCTGTGAAGACTCCTCAGCAAAATGGGATTGTTGAGAGAAAGAATAGGACGATTCGAGAAATGGCTAGATCTATGCTTCTAGGTCGTAAGGTTTCTAGGAGATTTTGGGCAGAGGCAGTGTCTACTGCATGCCACACGGTGAATAGGGTTTACCTGCATTCACACACTCTCAAGACTCCATATGAATTGTGGACTGGAAAGAAACCCAACCTTGCATATTTATATATTTTTTGGAGTAAATGATACATCTTACGGGATAGAGAGCAATTAGGAAAGTTTGAATACCGAAGCGACGAGGGAATACTGTTAGGATATTCATCAAATAGTAGAGCGTACCGGGTTTTTAACCTGAAGAGGTCTAAGGTTATAGAGTCAATAAAGTCACCGTGTAAGATGACGAACCTTCGGCATTTATTGATTCTAGTCTTCAGTGTGAGGGTGAGGATGTATCTGGCAGCAATTTACTTGTACCTCACCCACATTATGTGGACCCTACTCCTGTGTTAGGGGACACACCTACTTGGGTTTGCACGAGTCATGACCCAGCCTCCATTGTAGGCAATCCCACTCTTGGGGTCAAGACTTGTGCTCAACTAGAGAACGTCGTCAACCACTTTTTCTACACGTCCAAAGTCGAGCCCAAGAACCACAAAGAAGAACTCAAGGATGAAAACTGGATATCTTCTATGCAGGATGAGCTGCTTCAGTTTAAAAAGAATAATGTCTGGGAACTTGTCCACCGATCTAGTGAGACTAATGTGATAGGTGCCATATGGATTTTCAAGAATAAAATGGATGAGAATGGTACCATAATCAGAAACAAGGCTAGGTTGGTCGCTCAAGGCTACACACATATAGAAGGTGTAGGCTTTGGGAGACATTTTCTCCTGTTGCGAGGCTTGAGTCCGTCTGCTTACTACTCTCCATCGCATGTCATCTGTGCTTTAAGTTATATCAGATGTATGTCAAGAGTTCCTTCCTGAATGGCATTCTACAGGAGGAGGTTTATGTAGAACAACCGAAAGGGTTTGAAGACCCTAAGCACTCGGAGCACGTCTACTATGTTAGGAAAGCCTTGTATGGTTTGAAGCAAGCACCTCGTGCTTGGTACGATAGGTTTACTTCCTATCTCTTAGTTCGTGGCTTCAAGAGAGGGGGAGTTGATATGACGTTATTCGTCAGGAGAGATGACAGTGCTATTTTGGTTGCCCAGGTCTATATGGACGACATAGTCTTTGGATCCGTGTGCTCCCAACATGCTCATCACTTTAAGGAGGACATGGAAAGTGAGTTTTAAATGAGCATGGTTGGTGAGCTTACCTTCTTCCTTGGTCTCCAGGTTCATCAGCTAAAGGATGGCATGTTCACCTCCTAATCTAAGTATGCTAGAGACCTAGTGAAGAAATTTGGTTTAGACTCTGCTAAGCATGCACGTACACCTATGAGTACTTCTACCAAGCTTAGTAAGGACACTTCAGGCAAGGACGTAGAGCAAACATTGTATCGGAGTATGATAGGTAGTCTTCTCTACTTGATTGCCAGTCGTCCCGACATGGCCTTTAGTGTTGGAGTCTGTGCGCGATATCAGGCGTCCCAAAAAGTGTCACATTTGATTTCTTTAAAATGTATTATTAAATACGTTAGTGGGACTCTCTCATATGGTATTTGGTATTCTTTTGATACTGATGACCGTTTGTCTGCCTATTCGGATACCAATTGGGTTGGGGATTTAGATGGTTGTAGGAGCACTTCTTGTGGGTGTTTCTATTTTGGTTCTGCTCTTGTATCCTGGCTGAGAAAGAAGCAAAATTCCATCTCTTTGTCCACCGCGGAGGCTGAGTACATCGCCGCCCAGAGTTATTGCACGTAACTCTTGTGGATGAATAAAATGTTGGTGGATTATGTGATCTCACAGGACACCATGACTATTTCCTATGATAACATGAGTGCGATACACATATACCGCAATCCAGTCCAATATTTGCGCACAAAGCACATCAGGATACGCGAGCACTTTATACGTCAGTTAGTTGAGGAGAAAGTCGTATCCCTGAGTTTCGTACCCACCGACCGTTAGTTAGCTGATATTTTCACGAAACCTTTAGATGCCCTTAGATTTGAGAGTCTTAGGAAGTCTTTGGGGATTTGCACAGTTGACTGAGGGGTTGTTCTGTGTCTAGGATAGGATGTGTTTTCATGTTCATATCATATGCTTCTTATTGCTAGTTTGATTTATATGTACTCTTGCTTGTTGTACATAGATTTTTTTTTTAAATCCAAAAAGATTTTTGTATTTTATTTGTACCTTTTATGGTTGAGCATTTAAGAAAGCCGAGTCACAATTTCATTCCATTTATCCATGTGACTGTTTGATAGATATTTGAGACGCTACATCATTTCATCCATGTGATTTACATTGTTTAGAGTCTTTGATATGTTATTAGTGATATCTTTCTACATGTTTGACTCCTATCTCCTTTATTGCACACATCCACGACTATATTTGATTATTGTAATTGTCTATCACATATTGGCTTGAGTGTTTCCATCTCAATTCTGTCTATACAACTAACAATATGAGATAAAACATGAAGATTGGAATGCATGTAAAAACCATTTTGGTGAGACTGTGTGTTTGTTTGAAAATGGGGAAGGGCTGTGAAAGGTACGTTTAGCCTTTGCGATTCTAAGCCACCGTTAAAAAGGACCTAAAAAATTGAGGAATTTTATTATCCGGGGTCCAACGAGGTTAAAAGAGCCCAAAAAAATTTAAAGGCAATAAAACGCAATACATGGAAAATATGGGCCATTAGGTTTCACCATCAATTCTCCAAAGTTTGAGAATTTAGATCGCCTCTGTACAAAATAAATCTGAGGGAGTTTGGTTGGACAATATAAACAGATTTTCACTTCCTTGAAAGTCCTGAAAAAAGCCTAAAATAGTTTTGGACGTTATTGGTGTGGAAATCACTTTGCGCTTTGATTTGTTGATTTGATTGAGTCAATGCCTCATATTTCCATTTTTTTACACCAAAGGAAGATTTTGAGTTCATTCGTTAGGAGTATCCAATATACATCGTGCATATATATCATGTTTGTATGCATTGATTATCCTATCGAATTTGATCACACCCATCCATTTACGCTATCATCGACTTGGTTGTTTTGTGCTCGCTCATGGTGTGTTTCTTTGTTTATATATTTCATGTGAAAATTTTTGAACAATTCAAAAATAGTAAGTTTATATCCTTGTGACATTCTCCATGTGCATCTATTTTTGCTTCTCATATCTGTCTATTTGGGGACATCATAAAAAGGGGGAGAAAGAATTATCATATTATGTTGGAGTTTTTTTTTAGACTTGAGATTTATCATATTCTTTCATTGTAAATTGGTATCTATGTTTATCTCATTTCAAGCTCGATATGTCACTTGGTATTTGCTTTATCTCATGTGTGTAGGTACTAGATTGATGTTCATTGAATTTCACACCCTGATGAGAAAAGCTTTGAATGTTATTGAAGATTTAAAGATGATCAAACTGTGGTGGAAATTATTATGCAACACAAATAGATAAGAAAAAAGCAATCACCAAGCAATAATATGGAATGTAAGATGACAATCACACAATAATGGATGTATGTGGTTCAGCAAAGATGTGCCTACGTCCACGGTGGTGAAATCGATGTTATTTCTATATACTCCGGGGATTCATATAGAAAATACAACTTGTCCTTTTGCCCCGGACCTAGGTTTCAATATATACACGTACATTTAGGTGAGTAGGGGTCTTGGATTTCCCCACGTCTTCCATCTCTCCCTATAACCTTCCTTAATGGTAACGTGGGAAGAGACCAGATCACAATCAAAATAAGAGGTGGGGGGGCTGGACTTTGGGCCGCCAGAATTGGGCTACTCGTCCAGGCCCATGACCTTAATTTTGGGTACCCACAACTTCCCCTAAATTTGTTGGGCCATGTTTTGGGCTCAATAAATTTAAATGATTAGTCATAATGGATTTCTGTACATCGTTCAACTCTTCGAAGGTTGTGAAGCTGATTTTGGCGGCATCCGCTTCGTATTTGGTGCACTATGATTAGCAAAAATTTAAAGGTTTTCTAAAATAGCCACTTTTCTACCGTCGTTTCAATCTTTCCAGCACTCTTCCATCCCTTGTGAGCTCTATCACTTCGTACCTTCTTCTCTCAATCTCCATTCTCATTTCTTTCTTGTTGTCTGGACCCGTGCATCTTCATCGTTCGAATCGATCTTTTATTTTGTAAGTTTCTTGTACCTTTTCTTTGCACTTTCTCTTTGAGTTTGTAGCTTTCTAGGGTTTTCCAATGGCAAAAATTAGGAATAGGTCGGTCTCTGAGTTTAGGAAGTTTTACAACATCCCTGAGTGGGTAGGTATTGAGTATTGTGCTTCCCTTACTATAAACGTTAGAGAGATAGATGGCGCCCACTGGATCCATGTTTTGTTTCTTTCCCGGGGGGACTCACTTTTCCTCCCAATGATTTGTTCTTGCATTTTTTTGGCTATTTTAATATTGTTCTCGCGCAATGCTCGCCCAACGTGTGGAAAATAGTTAATGGCGTACATAGAATAAATCAGTTATATGGTACTAGGTTAGGGCTCGGCGAGGTCTGTTTTTGCTATTCCTTTTCTCGAACTAGCTCTGGTATCCTCTATCTCAAAGCTATGAGCCCTGATAGGGTATTGGTAGTAAATCTACCTGATTCCCATAAGGATTACTGGCAAGAAGGTTTCCTCGTTAGAAACTGGCAATTTTCTCCCCAATTAGAAGGGTTGAGGTCCGAGAGGTTCTCTGTTCCCTTTCATGGGGAAGAATACATAGGTAGACTTTTCTCTGTTGTTTCAATTTTTGCTGATTTGTGATTTTTCTAATTCTTCTTTGTTCGTCTTCTATAGCGAGGTCAAAGAACTTGGAGCCTTCTCTCAACGAGGTCCGTCTCTCTGAACTGTTTAAGGCTTGGAACATCAGGGATCCTTTGGGTGACGGCGAGCATCCCAGGTCTGCTGCTTTTCTACTTGAGTACAAAAACGTTGGCTCCAGTTTCATAGCAAGGCCTGTGGACAGTATCCCAGAGTTTGATTTCTCTAAAGAGACTGCTGTGGATCTTATTCAGTTGGACGAGGAGGAGAGCTGCTCTAAAAGTGACATCGTAGGTGCTGTAAGCAATTTGGGAGGAGAGAGATCCAGTAGTAGCAGTTCTTGATCGTGGGGAGGTTTCTGAAGCTCAAGAGTCGTCGAGAACATCTAGCAGTTCGAGCGAGGAAATGGCTCCTCCAAGGAAGAACTTAATCCGGGATGATGATGATGAAGACCACATGCTTCTCGCACAGAGGTCGAAGAAGCAAAAATCTAGCTCTAGGGCTGTGGCTACTGGTTTTCGGTCCTCTGCTCAGGAGCAGGAGAAAAAGAGGAAGGAGGAAGAGCAGGGGAGGGAGAGGGAGAGAAATAAGGAAGAAGATAAGAAGAAGATGGAGGAGAAGAGGAGTGTAGAAGTGAGGACGAAGGCTAGGCAAGCCTTGGTCCCGGTTTTCGCACTGCCCGAGGGGGATTCTGTTGCAATTTCCCCTCAGTTGGCCTCCGCTCTGCTCGAGAGAGCTCTTCTCCCAGCTGATCGTCAAAGGGAGGTGGGGTCTGAGCAATTAGCCCTTCAGGATAGTTAGAGGCTAGCTTTGGTAAGACTTTTCCTTTTATCCCATGTTTTTACGTATTCCATCATTTCCTTCTTTTAACGTTTTCTTCTTTTTGCAGTTTGTGACTGACTTTGCCGTGCTATATCGTTCACGCGATGAGCTGGTGAAGAAAAATAGCGAGCTGGAGAAAGAGAACGCTGCCCTGAAGCTAAAGGGTAAAGAGCTCGAGTCTAGTTTTAAAGCCGTTGACGCTGCTCAGATTTTATCCGACCTGGCTCTTGCTATAGCTAACTGGGAGAGGGACGCAGCGGTTAAAGATCTGAAGGAGATGCAACAAGCCTACGACTTGGTTTGCTCGAGAAAGATGGTCGTTGTGGAAGAGAATAGGGTGCTTTCTGAGAAGCTAAAGAAGAAGGAGTCTGAGGCTGCCATTGCCAAGGAAGACTCGTACAATTCTAGTTGGGCTGTGGCATACAAGGATGCTGAAGTTCAGATAGGCTATATTAGTCGTCTGAACTTCAAGAAGGGCTGGAACAAGGCCCTATTGGCTGCTGGTGTTGATATTGACTCCCCTCTATTTGACGAGCATGACCCGGGTCCAAAGCCAACTGTGGATGAAGTCCCTGCCTCTGCTATTGAAGGTGCTGACCATGTTCCTCAAATGACCCCTGCCGATGTTTCCCTCATTGTTGTGACAGAGATTATTCCTACCGAGGACGGTGTCCCTACTGATGCCGACAAAGGAAAACAACCATCGACCTCTGGGCAACCTGAGGCTGCTTACTAGATATCTTCTAGGATTCCTTTGTATTTTTGCTTTTTCTGTCTGTAAGCTTTCTTTTTGCTATTCGATGTAATTTCAACCTTTATTAATGAAAAGACTTTTTCTTCCCAGTGCACTGATTCTGTCTATCTTTTCGATGCTTCCT
This sequence comes from Sambucus nigra, assembly GCA_949130495.1. Classification (NCBI taxonomy): domain Eukaryota; kingdom Viridiplantae; phylum Streptophyta; class Magnoliopsida; order Dipsacales; family Adoxaceae; genus Sambucus; species Sambucus nigra. The sequence goes on from OX422217.1 coordinate 170,011,142, forward strand.
CATGTCTTGTAGTTGGTTGATGTAGAAGAATATGTTCCTGCCACATCTCAATTAGGCAGGACCCTTGGTCCTAATGCGAGTCCCGAGGTTCGCCAGACCTTCATTAAGCTTTACAAATCCCTTAGGTCTAGGAATCAGAAGTATAAGGAGCAATCTGAACTTGTGGCCAAGTTGAAGGACATGCTCCAGGAGTGCAAGAAGAAGTGAATGCATTGAGAGAAAAGCTTCTCGATGATTACGAGATCAACCAGGTTAGTGAGATGCTTTAGCAAGAAAATGAAGCTTTAAGACAGGAGGTCTCTCGACTTAGGGAACACGCACCAAGCACCGCCCCTTTAGTGTTGCGAGGCTCTTCATCGACGCGAGCTAGGGCTGGATCAAGCGGTATTCATCCTGTGCTATGAGGTTCCTCATCGACGCGAGCTGGCAGGAGCACCAGGGGCCGAGATAGGGAAATAGAAGAGCTTCGAGAAAGGGAGATGGAAGAGCTTCATGGTGACGTCCATCGAGCATATGTGATCGCTGCTAGGCTCCAGAGGGATGTCACTCGGTTGCAGCACTTGTTCAAGAAAGGTCATCGGTAAGTGTGGGCTGATGGCTATGACCAGGGTTGGTCAGATGCTCCAATAAGATTGTCAGTGTTTGAGGAGCTTTCTTTTATCAGGGGGTGGCTGAGTGCCTTGAAGGAGCTTCAAGTCCCGTGGAACTCGATGCTCTAGTATCGCCATGAGATTTCTCCCTCTACCCTGATGCCTAACCCCTTTCGAAGGGATGATCGATGGATTCCCATCGATGCCATCCCTCGACAATTATTGGAGTTGGATACGAATGAGGTTGAGGAAGAATTAGCTCTTGCTCCCGATGACGGACGAAGAGCTCGAGTGACTGACTATCTCGCTCAGAGACCTCACCCCCATTGAGATTTTGCCAGTTGTTGCTTTTTGTATTTTTGATAGTGTAAATGCTTTGGGAGAGTTCGCCGACTAAACATGTATCACCATTGTTGTAAGTATGATGAATTAATGAAAAGTTTGTGTTTTGGGCAAATTTGTCGACTAAACAAGTGTATCATATTCTTTATATTCTTGCTGCTTTATGATCTTATAAATTTGTGTTATCATGCAAGTGTCCTCCTAGTCCAGTATAATATCGAGATACCATTGTGCATCACTTTACCCTTTAGGCCGTGTCGTCACACTCCCTTAGGCCTAAGTGTGGCAATTGGTGAGGACACACTTGGTGTTGGATGCTCTATCCGATCAAGATTTTATTCAACCAAAGAAGGTTTGATGACCAGTATAAAATTTATCCATATTGCCTAAGGATCCCCTATAGGGCTTCATATATTGCCAAGGGCAATGCTAAGAGGTCCTTCGTGTTTCATAACGATGACCTGAGGAGGGACACTTCCCTGCTAAGGCGTGGTGATCAATGTGTCTGTTATTTGGAAAGGATGTGCGATAAAGCCCATATAGCTGCTACTTATTAGAATGCAATTATTTAAATAACTTTCATTAATGACAAAGGAAATGAACTTATAGTTACATAACAAAAGAATAAGCAATAGAAAAGATCTGAAAATAGAATCTCTTCAGATTGGCTGCATTCCATGCTCGTGGTATTTCTCTGCCTTCCATCGTTTCTAAGTGATAGGCGCCCTGCAGATCGTCTCTGGTTATCTTAAAGGGTCCTTCCCAGTTTGGGCCTAGCTTGCCGTCTGATGGTTTTACTGCGCTGCCCAGGACTTTCCTTAGAACGTAGTCCCCAACTCGGAATGCCCTTAGGTTGATCCTTTTGTTGTAAAGCCTCGCAAGCTGTTGCTGATAGCTCGCTAGTTTTACTAGGGCTAGCTCTCGGCGCTCGTCGGCTAGGTCGAGCTCAGTGAGTAATGCTACATCATTATGGCCCTGGTCGACAAGGTTGGACCTCATTGTTGGCAAACCTACTTCTAGTGGGATGACCGCTTCCATGCCATATGTCAGCGAAAATGGGGTTTCTCCTGTTGCTCGCCGAGGAGTGGTTCGGTATGCCCATAGGATATGGGGTAGTTCATTTACCCATACGCCTTTGGCTCGCTCCAATCACTTATTTAATCCATCGATCACAGTTTTGTTGGAAGCCTCAGCTTATCCATTGCTCTGAGGGTAGGCCACCAAACAGAAGTGGTGTCTGATACCGTGTTCGTTACAGAAGTTCTGAAAGGAGCCGCTTTTGAACTGTGTTCCATTATCGATGATAATGGTTCTGGGGATCCCAAAGCGAGTGATTATATTCCTCCATATGAACCTTATCATATCATCATCTCGGATGTTCGCCAGGGGTTCCGCCTCGATCCATTTGGTGAAGTAGTCAGTCACAACTAACAGATATTTACGATTATCGGTGGCGGTAGGCAGTGGTCCCACGATGTCCATTCCCCATTGGGCGAATGGCCATGGGCTAGATAGTGATTTTAGGTCACTAGTAGGCTGGTGGACCATAAGAGCGTGAAGTTGGCATTTAAGGCACTTGCGTACATACATCGCAGAGTCCATTTGCATGTATGGCCACCAATGGCCCTCCTCCATTGCTCAAAAAGCTAGAGACCTTCCTTCGATATGGCTTCCACAGATTTTTTCGTGAAGCTCATGTAGCACTTACTCGACATTCCCTGGGTGAACGCATTGGAGGTAGGGACCGGAGAAGGATTTCTTATACAGGTTCCCCTCTGGGGATAAGTGAAAGCGAGCAGCTTTGACTCTTATCTGGTGGGCAGTCTTCTTGTCATTCGGGAGCGTTCCGTCCTTCAAATAGTCCCTCAAAGGGTCCATCCAGCTGGGAGTTGATACCACCTGGAGTACCTATTTCCCGCCTAGTAGCCTGCTCTCGTGGATGCTCGGGTGAGTGAGGAAATCGATGGGGATGGTTCTTTTTAGGTCAGAGTCGACTGCCGAACTCAGGCCTGCTAGGGCATCAGGATGGCTGTTTTTCCCTCTGGGAACCTGCTGGACATGGATCTATTCTAAGCTCGCCATTAATTTTTTAACTGAGGTGAGGTAAGCTGCCATTGTTTCATCTTTTGCATTGTAATCTCCATTTATCTGATTGGAGACTAATTGGGAATCGCCAAACACCTGTAAATTCTTTTCTCCCAAAGTGTGTGCCGTCTGGAGGCCGGCTATTATGGCTTCGTATTCTGCTTCATTGTTGGAGGCTGCAAATCTAAGCCTGATTCCTTATTCAAGGATTGTATTTTCTGGAATAACGAGGACAATGCCTACTCCTGCCCCCTTTGAATTGGAGGCTCCATCAATAAACAGTTTCCAGGTTCCCACTGTCGCTTGGTCCTCCTTTGGCCTTGGTAGTTGAGGTTGTTTAGAAGGTACCTCGCTCATGAATTCGGCTATGAAATCAGCAAGGATCTGTCCCTTGATGGTGGTCCTTGGTTAAAATTGGATGTCAAATCACCCGAGCTCGACTGACTATTTAGATAGCCTGCCCGGCAAATCCGCTTTCCTCAGGACTGCCTTAAGGGGGTGCGATGTAAGAACGATGATTGTGTGGGATTTGAAATAGTGCTTCAGCTTCCTCAAGGCCACTACTAGTACATAGGCGAGCTTCTCCAGTGGTAGGTAACTTTGTTCGGCATCGAGTAGGGTCTTGCTCGCGTAATAAATAGGGTGCTGGATTCCTGTAACCTCGCATATTAGCGCAGAGCTGACAGTGTGGTTGGAAACGGAGAGGTAAAGGTACAAAGAATCTATTTGTCGTGGTATGAAGAGCAGTGGTGGAGAGCTTAAGTATGCTTTGAGCTCGACCAGTGCTTGCGAGCAATCTGGGCTCCATTCTACCGTTTTATTTCCCTTCAGAAGCTGGAAGAAAGGCTTGCATTTCTCGGAGGAATTAGAGATGAATCGATTTAGGTCAGCGAGCATACCAGTGAGCTTCTGTATGCCCCGGATTGTTTAAGGTGGTTGTACCCTGTTAATTTCATCGATTTGGTCTGGGTTAGCCTCTATGCCTCTCTTACGGACCAAGTACCCAAGAAATTTTCCTGACTAGACACCGAAAGAACACTTGCTTGCATTAAGTTTCATTCGATACTTCCTGAGGATTTCAAAGGTGTTTGATAGGTCTGAGAGGTGATTTTCTTTCCTCTTACTTTTAACGAATATGTCATCGATGTAGACCTCCATGGTGCTTCCCATCTGGTACTTGAACATCTTGGTGACCAGTCGCTGATAGGTTGCCCCTACATTTTTAAGCCCAAAGGGCATTACCTTGTAGCAGTATAATCCAACTATCGTGATGAACACTGTTTTTTCCTGGTCAGGGTCATACAAGGGGATCTGATGATACCCTGAGTATGCGTCCAGAAAACTCATTCGTTCATGAGCTGCAGTGGCGTCCACTAGTTGGTCTATTTTTGGGAGGGGGAAACTATCTTTCGAGCACACTTTGTTGAGGTCAGTGAAGTCGATGTAGACTCTCCACTTCCCGTTGCTTTTTGGAACTACTACTGGGTTGGATAACCACTTGGGGAATTGTACTTCCCGTATGGATTCTGCATTCAGCAGTTTTTTGACCTCCTTCTCTACCGCTTTAGACTTCTCGAGTGCAGTTCGCCGTGCCTTATGCTTGATGGGTTTGAAGGCAGGATCGACGTGCGGCTGATGGCAGACCAAATTAGGATCGATTCCAGGTAGCTCGTATGGCTCCCATGCAAAAACATCTATATTGCGTCTCAGTAGAGTCATCAAGTCCTTTTATTCCTGGTCGGTGAGAGATGCTCCAATCAAGAAGACTCTACTACAGTCGCTATCTCCAGTCGCTACTTTTACTAGATCCTTGACGACCCGCTCGGAGGGGAGGAGCCTGGTTTCCTCCACTCCAGGTCTTTCGTACTTTAATTACTATTTAGAGGGTGTCAGACCTTCTTCTGCTTTCTCGCTGGGATGATCGGCCTTCCTTTCTGGCCTTGGTCGGATGGCTGCTATGAAGCACCTTCTTGCCATTTCTTGGTCATCGTGGATCTCCATTACTCCTCGCTCGGTTACATATTTGAGTTTCTAATGGTAGGTCGAGGAGACTGCCTTCATCGCATGAAGCCATCCCCTGCCGAGGATGGCCTGGTATGTCGAGTCGATGTCAACTACTAAAAACTCGATCATCTTGGAGACGTTTTCAATGCGCACCGGTAATACAATCTTTCCCAAGGGCATAGTTATTTTTCTAGCGAAACCAACTCAAGGGACAGTAGCTTCTTTTAGGTCGGCGACACTTAACTTCAATTTTCTGAATAGGTCAAGATACATTACCTCGGACGAGTTTCCTTGGTCGACGAGCCACTTGTCGACGTCAAAGTTAGCTATCCTGAGGGTAATGATTAGAGCGTCATGATGTGGGGTTCTCACTCCCACCAGATCTTCATCTGTGAAAACAATATATTTGTTATAGTCGACGTCATCCCCTCGTCGGCGCTTTCCTGATTGTGACTTTACTGGATCGATCTGAAAAGCCTGCATTACTGCTGTAATTTTCTTCATCTCCATTCGAGATGAATTTCCTTGGATCTGCTTGGCATCAGATGCCCCGTGAATTACCGCAAACTCATGTCCAGCGTCATCTTCGAGCACGTTGTCAGGTCTCGCTTCTCTATTGGCAGCCACTTTCTCTTCTATTTTCTCCACAAACTCGTTCAAATGCCCAAACTGGGCTAGTTTCTCAAGATGAGACTTAAGAGCTTTGCAGTGCTCAGTCTTATGTCCTCTTTTTTTGTGAAAAGCGCATATTAGTGCATTGTTCCTCTTCGAGGGATCTCCTCCCATCTTCCTGGGCCACTTAATGAATGTCTCATCTTTGATCTTCGTAAGAATTTTATAAATTGGTTCTTTAAAGACGGTGTTGACCGCCTGGAATTCTTTTGATGCATCATTGTTCCCTCCGTTCTTGGAGCCATTTTTGCCCCCATTCTTTCCTCCTTTCTTCTGGTTCTCATCTTTGTCACTGCCCTTGGTAGTGAGTTTAGCTTGATCGTTTTCTCTTGTACTGAGGCGGGTGATATATTCCACTTTAGCGTACTTCTCGATGTGAGCCATCAGGTTGTCAATAGTCATAGTCTCCTTCTTCGTCAAGGACTGGTAGAGAAGGGAAGAACTGGGTAGCCAAATTTTGAAAGAGGCCACTGCCACCCCATCCGAGCAATCCTCGATCTCATTGAATAACTCCCAACACCTTTTCGCGTAGTCTCGGAGTGTTTCTTGAGGCGTTTTCTTCATTGTTAGTAAAGCATCCATCCTTTTGGGATGGGAGCTACTAGTAATGAAGCGGGCCGTAAAGAGTTCCGCTAGGGAATTGAAACTTCTGATGGATCAGTGGGGGAGCCTTTCAAACGATTTCTGCGCAACGTCATGCAAGCTCGAGGGAAAAATTTGGCACATTAGCTCGTCTCAGTGGTTCCAGAGGACCATGGCCTGTCGGTACTACATGACGTGATCAATGGGATCAGTCTTAGCGTCATAAATCTTGAACCTTGGAATGGCAAATTTCTCGGGGACTTCTTCTTCTTCCCTCGTGAAAGGTGACTTCATTTGGGTTTTAAGAGCTCGTCTAGCGAGTTCTCAGGTCGATCTGGTACCGTGGTGGGCAGGATGTTGGTTTATCTCCCTGCGGACCAGATTTCGTATGTTATTGTCGCTGCGAGTAGGGCTCTGGTAATGGCGAGCTCTTCGCTGCTACTCACGGAGGTCGTCGTCTGATTCACCTTCTACAACCTTTTGAGATCCCCGCCTAGGGCTCCTTCCTCGGCTGCGAGACTTACTCGCTTGAGGGCTAGGAGTGCGGTATGAACATATCCTGTTATCAGGATGAATCTCCCTCTCCAGTCTTTCTAGTCTTCTTTTCAAGCGAGCATTCTCAACCTCGTATCTGCGAGAAGACTCCCTCTGCTAGTGGAGCCTTGCCTCGTATGCATCAATCAGTCTGGATATTTGTGTGGACCTCGCTGGTCCTTGGCTTTCTTATGAGGCTGGCCTTTCCAAGCGAGCCCTCTGATCTGAACGTCAAACTTCAGACCTAATCCTGCGAGGAACAGGTGGTTCTTGAATATCCCCTGCCTGGGGGGCATTGCTGCTGTGACCGGACATTTTAAATTCCTTTCTTGGTGTGGAATCTTCTCAGAGAAAGATGAACGCTTCCCACAGACGGCGCCAATTGTGGTGGAAATTATTATGCAACACAAATATAAGAAAAAAATAATCACCACGCAAGAATATGGAATGTAAGATGACAATCACACAACAATGGATGTACGTGGTTCAGTAAAGATGTGCCTACGTCCATGGTGGTGCATTCGGTGTTATTTCTATACACTCCGGGGATTCATTACAGAAAATAAAACTTGTCCTTTTTCCTCGGACCTAGGGTTCAATATATACACATACGTTTAGGTGAGTGGGGGTCTTGGATTCCCCCAATTCTTCCATCTCTCCCTATAACCTCCCTTAATGGGAACATGGGAAGATACTGGATCACAATCAAAATAAGAGGTTGGGGGCCTGGACTTTGGGTCTCCAGAATTGGGCTACTCGTCCAGGCCCATGACCTTAATTTTGGGTACCCACACAAACGATGAAGACTTATTCATTTATATCTTTCCAGTTTTGGGTATGTAAGGGTAGATTTGTATAGGGAAATTTTTATTTGATAATTCGAATTTTTATGCATGTACTGGCATAGACATAGGGGGAGATTTGTAAGGACATATTTCTCATGTCCGTTATTGTACATTTGTATATGTCATACGCCGTTACATTTGGCACGTCTCTACACGATCTCACACGATGGCCTCAATCCAAATTCTGAGCGTTAGATGGAAAACAGAAGAAAGCACCAGGGATTATATTACTAGTTTTAATAATGAGAAACTTATGGTGATCGATTACGATGAGAAAGCCACAATTACTTCTCTGATGAGTGGTCTATTACCGAACAAGTTGTACTATATGTTGGCCAAGGATCCACCCGGGGCCATAGCAGAATTGATGGCGAAGGCAACCAAGATTATGAATGCCGAGGAAGCTATGGATGCGAAGAAGAATACAGACACTAAGGAGACCAAGGTTGAAGGTAGTAAAACTGAGAAGAAGGATAAAAAGAACAATGGTGGTAGTAAGCAGTCAAAAGGCAAACAAACACTAGAGCAGATGAGGAAGTATGGAAATTATACTCCCTTAAAGGTAGATATAAATCACATTCTGGAGGAGATCAAGAACAGCGATGATCGAACCTGTCCAGAGAAAATGCAGGCAGATCCTGACAAAAGGGACAAGTCCAAATATTACGAATTCCATAAAGACCATGGCCACACGACCAAACGTTGCATAGCTCTCCAGAATGAAATTAAAGCGCTCATCAGACGAGGAAAATTGACTAAGTACGTTGATCGCCAAAATGGTGGAAAGACCAGCGGCAGAGGAAGGAAAATATCTAAATATCCTCACCTAGCAAAATATGACAAGAAGAGAGATCACGAAGACGATCCAGAAGATGATCCCAATCTTCCAAAAAGCCCAAGGTAGCCCGAGCGCAAGGTATTTTCAATCCATTTTGGATCATTTGAATGTAATGTCATTACAAGTGGAGATGCAGGAGGTGGAAATCTTATTGCGGAGAGGAAATATTACCTCAATGAGGCCCAAGCTTTCTCTTAGCATGTGTACTATATCCTCAATAATGACTTAGAATCGTCTTTTCTAAAAATGACTTAGCATGTGTACTATATCCTCATGACGACCCCTTGGTGATCAAGATGAGAATGAAGGATGTGGTGATTTCACGGGTATTGGTGGATAATGGTAGCTCAACAGATATCATGTTCTACCCATGCTTCGATAGGTTTAATCTGAAGTTAGCCCAATTGGAGCCATATCATAGGCCCCTCCTCGGTTTCACTGGTGAAAAGGTTTTTCCACTTGGGATGATCAAGTTGGACATGCTTATTGGTACGTGGCCTGTTTGTCGAACAGAAAGAGTACACTTTTTCGTAATGGATAAAAATGTCCAATCATCCTACAATATTATCATGGGGAGAGTAGGTCTGAAGAAGTTTGAGGTAGTACCATCTACGGTACATCAATGTTTGAAGTTCCCAATAAATTTCCGAGTGGGAGTTGTGAAAGGCGACCAGAAAGTAGCTCGGGAATGCTACTATTTATCTTCCGAATAGGAAGAACTGGAAGAAATCAGGAAGAAAACTACTACGTATCAAGTGGATGAAACAGAAGAAGCAGAGATTGAAACCTTGGACCCTAGAAATTAATCTCAGCTCATAAAAAGTCAGGTTATGGCAGCTACGGAGGATATCATTCTGGATGATGAACGCCCATAATGAACAACTCAAATTGGTGCGTCATTGGAATTGTCAATAAAGCAAGAAGTGGTGGCATTTTTAAGGCATAGAAAGCAGACTTTTATATGGAGTCATGAAGACATGCCAGGGATAGACCCAACTTTCCTATGCCATGAGCTCAATGTAAATAAGGAGGTCAAGCCAGTGAAGCAGCGAAGAAGAGTATTCAACCCAAAAAAGAACCAAGCCATACAGGAAGAAGTAGAGAAACTATAAAAAGTCTCTTTTATTGAGGACGACAAGTATCCTGATTGGCTAGAAAATGTGGTGATGGTGAAGAAGAAAAATAATAAGTGGAGGATGTGTGTGGACTTCACCGATCTTAATAAAGCCTACCCAAAGGATCATTTTCCTTTGCCCCGAATTGACCAGCTGGTGGATGCTACATCGGGGCATAAATTATTGAGCCTCATATATGCTTATTCTAGTTACAACATGATTAAGATGAAACCAGAGGACAGGGAAAGTACCTCTTTTATTACCCTAAGGGGAACTTATTGCTATAATGTTATGCCTTTCGGACTTAAAAATGCAAGTGCAATATACCAGAGGCTGATGAATAAAGTTTTTACAGAGCAAATCGGTCATAACATGGAGGTCTATGTTGACGATATACTGATAAAGAGCAATAAAGCTGCTGATCATTTAGTTGACCTGGGCCAGACTTTTGATCAACTCGAGAAATATCAAATGAAGTTAAATCCCACCAAATGCATATTTGGAGTACGATAAGGCATGTTTCTTGGGTATATTGTTAATCAACGAGGCATTGAGGCGAACCCTGAAAAGATAAAGGTCCTACTGGAACTACGATCTCCAAGCACGAAGAAGAAAGTGTAAAGTCTTACAGGACGGGTCCCAATACTTAATAGATTTGTGTCACAAGCAACAGATAAATGCCTCCCATTCTTCAAAGCACTTCGAAAAACTTTTGAGTGGAATGATGAATGCGAGGAGGACTTTCAAGAGTTGAAGAAATATCTGCGGACACCTCCATTGTTATCCAGACCAATGATGGGAGAAATATTATACTTGTATCTAGCAGTGTCAGAGAATGAAGTTAGCTCGGCATTGATAAGAATGGAAGACGGAGTGCAAAAATCAGTCTATTACACCAGCAAGGCCTTCTGAGGAGTAGAGCTTAGATATCCAAGGTTAGGGAAGTTGGAAATAACACTAATCGAAGCGAGCAGAAGGATGAGGCCATACTTTTAAGCCCATATTATAGTAGTGTATACTGATATGCCATTAAGACAGGCTCTGCACAAATTGGAGAAATCAGGAAGATTGATGTATTGGGCGATAGAACTTGGTGAATATGACATAGTTTATGAGCTTAGGTCATCACTTAAGGGGCAGGCAGTAGCAGACTTTATTGCAGAGTTTACTTACTCTGACACATTTAAAAAGCAGGAGCTTAATGTAGACCAACCCGTGGATGTTACGGGATCATCTAAGATAACCCCCGACCAACTTCCATTAATAGATCAGCAAGAGACGATAGACAAAAATCAACGGGAAGTGTCAGGTAATTGCCTAAGGATAGTAGAAGATAAAAGGAAGTATCAAATATTCCACCAAGGAACTCTGTCTGACCAAGAATTTGATAATGATATACCTATGTGGATTTTATACGTGGATGGCTCTTCGTGTGCCACGGGTAGTGGAGCAGGAATAATCTTAAACAGTCGTGATGGAGTTGATATTGAGTATGCTCTACGTTTTCAATTTAAGGCTTCCAACAATGAAGCTGAATATGAAGCTATGATTGTGGGTCTTAGTTTGGCCAAAATCATGAATGCAGAGAAGGTTATCGTATTCAGTGATTCAAAATTAATTGTAAATCAAATTATTGGGTTGTACGCAGCGAAGGGAGAATTAATGTTAAAGTATCATTCAAAATCTATGGAGGTTGAATCAAATTTTTCCGCAGTCCAGTTAATCAGAATATCGAGATTGGAAAATTCAAGAGTTGAGGCCCTAGCTCGTTTGGCCTCAGCAACATGCATCGAGCTATGAAGAACTATTCCCATAGAGATTCTGGCAGATCGAAGCATAGACGAAATTTTGATGGTGAATTTCATTACCCTCGACTTGGGTCCATCCTGGATGGACCCCATCAGGGCCTATATCGAAGAAGGGATTGTGCCAACTGACAAACTCACAGCTAAGAAACTGAAGTTTAAAGCTGCTCGTTACGTACTGACTAATGGCATTTTGTATAGAAGATGCATTATAATAGGACTACAGAGATGTGTGCATCCCTTTGAAGTTAACGATTTGATTGAAGAGGTTCACAAAAGCTCTTGTGGAGCTCATATAGTAGGTCGAATGCTTTTGCAGAGGATAATGACACAGGGATATTATTGGCCAACGATGAGAGATGATTGTGCAGCTTACGCTAAGAAGTGCGATAAATGCCAACGTTTCCCTTCCATCCGATGAACTCCCCATGAAATGTTAACGCCCATTATGTCCCCTTGGCCATTTTCCATGTGGGGTATAGACTTGGTCGGGCCACTTCCAATGACTAGAGGAAGATTCAATTATCTAGTAGTTGATGTGGACTATTTTACCAAATGGGTCGAAGCTGAATTTCTCATTGACATGTCATATGATAGGGTCTATCAGTTTATTCGGAAGAGCATTATTTCCAGATATGGTCTCCCACATGCATTCATTACTCACTATGGAACCCAATTTGACAATGAGGAGTTTATCGAATATTGTCACCAATTCAATGTACAGAAGATCCATTTTGCACCAGGCCATCCCCAAAGCAATGGGCAAACTGAGGTGACGAACAGAACTCTTCTGAATGGTTTGAAAAAATGGCTAGATAGTTCAAAGGGAAATTGGATTAACGAGCTACATTCTATGTTGTGGGCTTATCGCACTACACCATGAACAAAAATTGGGGAATCTCTGTATATGTTAGCGTTCGGAAGTGAAGCTGTCATACCTGCTAAGTTGGGTCTGTCCACACATAGGGTGCTTAATTTCAATACCCCTGTAAGCGACTTGATGAGACATTTAGACTTGGATATGCTCGAAGAAGTTAGGGAAGATGCAGCGATCAGGAATGCAGCCTACCAATAACGAACAACCTTGTTCTACAATAAAAGGGTGAAGAAGTGTGACTTGAAAGAGGGGGATTATTTGCTGAAGAAGGTGATCCAAAAGCACAATAAACTAGAGGCCAACTGGCATGGATCTTACAGAGTGACTGAAGTTGTTCATCCTCGGACATACATAATTGAAACTTTGGAGGGAGAAGAATTCAAGAACGCGTGGAATGCAGAGCATCTGCGCAAGTATTATCAGTCAAAATTCATATGTAACACATTTCTTTTAATATGAATAAAAGTGATATTTTACCCATTTCTCTCTTTTGTTGAATTTTTTTTGAGTATTCGTGCTACACACTTCACAAACTAAGTCAACAACCACCAACTCCATTTGGTCGGCAATTCAGTAACCACCAACTCCGATTGATTGGCAATTCATTAACCACCAACTCCGGTTGGTCGATAAATAAAAAATCACACAAGGCAAAAGCCTGTTTGATCACGGGTGATCTCAAGGGACACCCAAAACTAGACAAGAAGATGGGTGACCTCCCGGGGCATCCACTGTCTAGGCAACAAGGTAATCCTGATCTATTACTACAACTAAGCAGGAATATGGGATGCAAATCATTCCATTGCTTAGGCACAAAGAGTGACAAGTCACTATAATCAAACAACAAATGGGACAAGTTCCATTGTCTAAAACAAAAAAAGGACATTTTGTCCTTCTACATATATATATATATATAATGAAGTAGAAAACTTATGTATGTAATATGCTTAGTTAATGATGTCATCAATATGCATTATTTCCTACAATGTCTATTCTACCCTTGAAAATTTTGAATTCCCCTCTATCACTTTAATTCAAACACAAGGCCATTTTAGTAAACACACACCAAAATGTATAACTTCTCACCACACACTCCTATATACACACCAAAATTCATTTCGATCTCGCAACACAAACCCATACCCTCTTTTCTCATGGCCTCTCACGCTCTCTCTCTTAAATTAATTTGAAGTACACATTTACAGATGTTAATATCCATTTCTTATCCACACAAATTAGGAAAGAGATATTCTACCAACAGGACAACTCACACCCCTCTCCTTCATAATTTAAAAAAACCACCACTACAACTACCTGTTCACGAGCTTCAGTCGAACCAAACGACTGAGATTTTCCCTCTATAGAATCAAACTCCAAACGGTTGAGGAATCCTTCATATCTCTTTTAGAGGTTTCTATTTCTCTTTTCCTTGATTTATTCTACTAAAACCTGGCCATCACATAACTTATCTCAATTTCTCGCTTTCGCTCTCTTGATTTGCAGGTTTATTTTCACTCTCATTTTATGAGTTTAGATTTGGGGGCTAGGGATTTTTTCCAGGTTTTTAAATATCAATATGTTTTTTTAGATCTATATATAATTTAATCATCTCACACATATAGTTTCTGTATCTTTAGATTATTCATCCAACCCATCTACTATTTGACATTGAAGGTATTCTCTATCAAACTTTTTTTTTCTCTTATATCTCGCGTCTTTGTTTTTTTTTTTACCAAAGTTTGATTTTTTTTCCTTTTTATTTTAGATTAGTAACAAGTTTTCAATCTTCTACTACTTTTTCGATTGTTTTTAGTATCTATTCTTTTTATTAGTTCAAAATAGGTTTTCCGATTCAGTTCATTAGGGTGAAGAATATTTTTTTTTCAAGTTTGGTTGCACATGACACTCGTAAAACACAGAGAACTCTTTATCTGTACAATAACTCTGTTTGTTTTGCAGATTTGGTATCAATATGCCAAAAATACTTTCAACACTACAAGGTTTTCTATTTCTCTCTTAACTTTTCTATTTGTTTCTTAATGTTCAGCATATTGGGGAAAATGACAAGATTTTGAGTTGGACAATTTAGCTTCCGTCTGAATGCTACTGGCATGGTTTGAAAAATAATATTATTTCTTTGTTTTACTTATCGTGTGAATGCTACTAGCATGTCTTGAAGAAGAAATATTTATGAGTTTTGGTTTCCAAATTTTTTGAAATATAGTTCGGATATCTAAGGTACTCACCCTCCCTCATTTTCCAGATGAGTTGTAGTGTTGCCTTTTTAGATCCAATCAGCAGTGTCTCAATGCTAATAACACGACTCAGTTTTGTAGGTTGGTTAGTTTTTATCAACTCAAGGCATTTGTAGGTTGGCAAGGCATTATTTTCATTTTTTATGGTTCTAGAATAGGAATTCGTAGGTTGAGACCGATTTTATTTATTTTCAAATTTTTGGAGTGTTTTGGGTTTGATTCATGGGTTTTTAAATTCTTTTTTTTTGGTGGGGTGGGTGAGTGGGGGTGGTGGTGGAATTCAGGGTGTTTTAGATATATGTTCTCTCACAATCTCAACAATCCCGTCACTTTTGTGTTTGATTATTTTCAACTTTGATGTTAGGCTTTTCAAATTTTGAAATCAAATTGGTGAAATCATAGATATGTTTGATATCAAGTATTGACAGCGGAGAGTATTGATAGATGAGAGTATATGCACCACATATCATATACCCAACAAATAAAGAAACACAGGAACTACCACCAAAGCCAAACATTTGTTTAGTTATGTTTTTATTGGTTTATTTCTTTTATTTGTTTGTCTTGGGTCTTTGGGTTGTTTCTATTTCTTTCTTTCATGCCTAAATCAGTATTATTATGGTTGGAGGTATAAGTGATCTTGGAGTGTGGTTTGCGGAGAATCGGGGTGCCTATGGTAATGGTTTTAGAGAGTTTAAAAATGGGCCAGTTAGAGAGAGTGGCGGGTTTTAGATTCGAGGAATTTCATCAGTGTACTCTCTCCCCCATATTTTGGCATGCTGGTGTAATTTTTTGAATAACATCTATGCAAAATGGAACAATAAGCATGTTCCTATTTTTTGTGGCTTTTTAGTTATGTCGGATATGAGTATGATGTCTAATAGTCATAATTATAGTCATGATTTTTGAGGTATGATGTCTAATAGTCATAATTAAAGTTATTAAAATCTGAAAATGGTCAGTATGAAATTGATATATGTTTTTTCTTGATGTAATTTATACTATAAACAATATACATTGGTAGAACAACAACGTAGGAAGTGAGATGGAATCCAATAGTGCTGTTGTGAAAACACAACTGAAACTGTTAAAGGAACTACTACCATTCTTATAAATTATGTTAATATATTAGGATTTGTTTGCTACATTTAAGCCTTATATGTTTTTAGTAGTTTAAGGTCATTGATCTCGATGCTTGGTATGTAGTTCACTATCCACATTAATTTATCACGATAATTCTTTATATTAGGTGTTATTCAAGATCCTATTCATCTGAACTGATTTCTTCATTATTTTTGTAGCAGGTTCAATTTTGTTGTAGCAGTTTACACGAAACTAGAACCTAATGGACTTCAATGGGTCTATGTGGAGGGCTATTATGTGGCAAGCCAAGACAAAATGAGAGCATCCTTATGGAGTTCAATGGGTTTGTACAGACCAATCTAACACTCTGTTGGACTTTGACATACTCTAATATTTGAGTTGGTGTTCATACTCTGTTTTTAGTCACAAAAATCACGGATTGCAATTACTTCAGGTAAAAAATACAATATCGAAATGTATTAAGGGTGTGTTTGATAACGTTTATTTTCCATGGAAAACAAATATTTTTCTGTTTTTTCCATCTTTTTAGTGTTTGATACCAATTTTTTTCCAAGGAATTGAATTCTTTAAAAGGGGTCACGTAACCATATTTTCCACATATATGTGGAAAACAAATATCTGATAAACACTCGTTTTTTGTTTTCCATGGAAAATAAACGTTTAGACCCCCGACTTTTTCGGCTCTCTCCCTCGCGCCATTGCAATCTAGCAGGTAAACCCGACTTTTTCGGCTCTCTCTCTCATTCACTCTCTCACGATCTCAGATCATTCACTCATTCACTCTCTCACGATCTCTATCATCTTCTCTTTCTCACAGCTTGGTTCTAAGAATTTCAACAATTTGAAGGTTCGATTTCAACAATTTCACAGCTCGGATCTAAGGAATTTCAACAATTTCGAGGTTCAATTTCTGTTTTTATTAAGATTTATGATTTCTAGGGTTTGTATGGTATTTAGATGGTAATTTTTAGGTTTTATACAGTGATTATATCATGATTTGGTTATGAGTTAACATTCAACATGTATAAACACAAATTTTAGGATTTCTATGGTATTTTTATTATATTATCTATTGTGAGTAGATATTTAACAAGTTTATGCATAATTTTTGGGTGCAAAATGATGTGTATATCATTAATGTGGTTGTGATTTTAGATTTAACAAGTATATACACAATTTTTAGGGTTTATACGATGATTGTCTTGCTTGTTTAATGAATTTGGGTTTATACACAATTTTTAGGGTTTATACACAATTTTTAGGGTTTATACGATGTTTGTCTTGCTTGTTTAATGAATTTGGGTTTATACACAATTTTTAGGGTTTATACACAATTTTTAGGGTTTATACGATGTTTGTCTTGCTTGTTTAATGAATTTGGGCATTTTAAAATTGTTGATGATTATATGTTTGTTTATTTATTTGGTGGTTATGTATTGTTTTTAATTGTATATGTAGAATGGTGGGTGAACAAGACCTAGACCCACACATACTAGCCGGTGATTTTTGGATGATGGTTATTCAAGCGGTAGTAATTTATCGCATCAACCATAATCGCCGTCTACCTAGGGCTCCTCATTCTATTTGGGGTCGTGATCGAGAGATATTACATCATCGAATGTTTGGTTCGAGTGATAGAGTTTGCCATGAACTACTTAGGATGAAAATGGGTCCATTTCAGAGGTTGTGTGCTCGATTACGCATGTATGGGTTGGTCGATAGTCGTTATGTGCGTGTTGAGGAACAAGTAGCGATTTTTCTCAATTTGGTGGGCCACGATCACCGCAATCGAGTTCAAGGTTTCACATTTTTTCGGTCTGGACAAACATTTAGCTACTATTTTCATCGAGTGCTAAGTTCTTGCCTTGAACTCTATAGAGACGTTGTCACGAATGCTACCTCTAATAACTCACCTTATGATAAAGACAACGTTCGTGATTGGTATCATTACTTTGAGGTTAGTTGTTTGTTAATTATACAATTTACTCTAATTAAAGCAGATCTATATATTATTTCTAAAAATAAATTTATGCCATTTAGGATGCTGTTGGCGCTATAGATGGCACTCATATTGCTGCAACCGTTCCATTGGATCAACAAGCTAGTTATCGTAATCGGAAAGGGGTGATATCTCAAAACGTTTTAGTGGCATGCACATTTGATATGAGGTTTACATACGTCCTTGCTGGTTGGGAGGGATCTGCCCACGACGGTCGATTGTTGAGGAGTGCGATATGGCGTGAAGGACATAGGTTGACCATACCTAGGGGTACGTATATAATCAACCCCTTTTCCACGATTTATAATAATAGTTACTTAAAAATTAATCTTTATCATTTTTCGATAGGTAAATATTATCTTGCTAATGCGGGGTTCCCTCTAGTTCCAGGATTTCTCGCACCATATCGCAAGACCCGTTATCATCGGAGAGACGTTGAGGGCCACCGTCCTGAAAATTATAAGGAGTTATTTAACTCTCGACATTCCAATCTCTGAAATGTTATCGAAAGAACCATTGGTTTATTAAAAAAAGAGATTTGCCTACCTCAGACATCAACCATTCCATGATATTGATACTCAGGCAAAGATTGTTCTCGCTTGTTGTGCTGTACACAATTTTATACGTATTGAGGATATGGACGATGAATGCAGTGAAGATGAAAGTAGCGATGACGAAGTTAACCCTCCGCATTTGGATGTACCGGAAATAGCATCGCTCAATGCTCATATCACTTTGTCCACTTAATCTTCATGGACTGCCCATAGGGATGCAATGTCAAATCTAATGTGGGACGAATACGATCCGAGATATGAGAGAATGGATTACTTTGATTGAGATAAATTAGTTTGTAATGATTTATGTACTAAGAATGTTTGTAGTCGGCCTTATGTACTAATGTTTGTACTTACCTCTCTGTTATAAACGTTTTGATATTTGAATTTGAGTGCTAAGATGTGTACTAAGAAATATATGGCATTTCCTGATTTTTAAATTTGTTGATGCTCTTAACATATAATAATCAAACTCAAGCCAGAATAGGTCAAATACACATGGGTTCTTGGGCTACCCCCATATGCAAATCTGCAAATTCTTATTTCTAATTTTATCCTCTCTTCTGTTATTCAATTACACATTCAGATGTTAACATTCCCTTCCATACATTGTATTCAAACAATATAGACTTACTAGATCTCAATCTAGAGTATTCATTGTTAATAAGAAAAAGTTGAAAAAGTTCAATGTTAATAAAACTCACAACTGACCACTCTCCTCTGCTTCTCACTATCAAAACTGAATTGGATGAAGCTCATAAAGCCTTCAAGTTTATAAACTTCTAGGGTTCCCACCCTGATTTTCTTCAAACTGTACTGATTTTTAGCAAAAACCTGCTTCTTTACGATGCTCTTTGTTATAAAAAGCCATTATGTTTCAAGTATACACAATTAGTACTATATATATATCACTGGCCTAAAACGAACGTTAATCACAACCAACTTACCTCTTTAATACAAAGCTACCTAATCTAATTTATAGAAACTGATGCAACTATTAACGTTATAAGCGTATAACAACATTAATTTTCATTGTGCAACTTTTTTTTGCATATTTCAGTTTTGATTTAATCTCCCATGTGTGTGTGCCATATATATAAATGGAGAATACATATAACGCATATATAAAAATGAGGCTGCGTTTGGTATTTGGTGGGTTATGGGGAGAAGAGGGAATTATGAAAGTTTATTCATTATAGTAGCTGATTATTTAAGCAGGGGTCTCAACAAGCTTATGGAAATGGGGAAAATAAAGTCATTTTCTCTTCCTAGTGGAAGCCCTATTATCTCTCACCTTGCTTTTGCAGATGACATCATTATATTATGTGGAGGGGATAAAAGAAGTCTCTGAAATCTCATGGAATTCTATAGTCATTATTCTTCCATTTCTGGCCAGAACATCAACTTATCCAAAAACAATTTTAGAGGGGATTCTAAATGTTTTGTCCCTTTCAAAATTAAGTACTATGATAGCGTGCAGAAATCTTTGAGATCTAAATTGGCTATTTGAAAAACTAAACTCTTGTCATCAAAACTCTTATTTATAAAATTCACTCTTTTTTCAACAAATTTTTCTGGGGTGGTAGTGATGATCAAGGGTGGAAATTTTAATGGAAAAAATGACAGCTTTTATGTAGAGACCCTATTGAAGATGGCTTGGGTTTCAAAGACTTTAGTCTTATCTCTACAGCATCAGCTATTAAACTCTTCTGGGATTTGAATAAAGAGTCATCTTTTTTGTCTTATTTTATGACAAAAAAATACAAGAATAGGAGTGCTACATCAACAGGTGGATCCCAAACATGGAAAATAATTCAAATTGTTAAGCTGACTTGCTTAGAAAATATGGATAAAGTGGGGGAGTCTTAGCTTTGAAAAACTCATCCATCTGGGAATTTCAACTTCTCTTCTGCTTATTCTATCGCCAAATATCATTTTCCTTATTCTAGAGTCTTTGAACAGATATGGGACCCTAAAATCCCAAATAAATGCTATATTCTTATCTGGAAGTTTCTTAATAGCAGTGTCCCTATTGATGATTTGATCCAAGAGGTGGGAATTAGGATATGTTCAAGATGTAAAGCCTGCAAGAAGGATGTTGAATCTCTTAATCATGCCTTCATTCAATGTCCTATCATCTAACCTATATGGACTTTCTTTGCTGATTTAATGGGTATTTTTCTGGACAGATTTTTTATCTCTTCTATACTGTATAGCTGGTGGATTAAATCAGGATCTAAAGACTACTATAGATATCTTTACAAATGCATTCCAATAATTGTTTGTTGGGATATATGTAAAGGTAGAAATCTATCTACTTTTAAAGACATAAACATGGATCCTTATATCATCATATCCCATTTTATTTCTCTCATCTTAGATATTTGTTCAGGCTTAACTTTTAATAGCCCTTTATCTGAATTTTATAGTGGTATTGTTGAGAATTTCCACATTCAAATTAACCGAAGAATCCCAAAATTTATGGCCATTAAATGGCCATTCCCCCCTGCTAAAGGCTTGAAACTTAACATTAATGGTGCTTCAAAGGGCAATCCTGGTGCTTGTGGCTGTGGAGGAATTATGAGAAATGATAAGGGTGATGTTATTCTTGCTTATAATTTAATCAGGTCAATGCTAGCAGTTATGAAATTATATTGATTTCAGGATCTTATAGCTGTATTCAAGCCATTCTGAGGATTATATTAGTTGGGGAAGAGTTTGGCCAGTTTCTAATATTCACGACAAATTGACTGAAAGATTAGAATTTCTTGAGAGATGCTCCATGCATATTGTTTTTTGACTGCTTAGGATTTCAGAGATAACTTGTGATCTTTTTGTAAACCCAATATGAGACGTGTTAAATGACTTATCCTCCTGGAATTATTATTGAGATTGTGTGTTAATGCTAGCATATGCTGCAAATGCGTACTAAGAGTACGAGCAGTTCCAGTGATGAAGATGCTGAGCTTAGAAGAGGGCCATGGACTGGTGAAGAAGACAATCTGAATAGAATTGCCTAAAGTAAAGCCCAGTCTGAATAGAATCCTATGCTGAAAAATGAGGAATCATATTAGCAACAAAAAGTTCAATTTAAATGGGGTGAGTTGGGGGACTGTAATTGTAGCTTTTTTCACCTTATGGTTAATAAAAAACGCAACCAATTAACCATTCACAAAATTAATGAAATGGATGGTAGCTGGACTACATTGGCTGAGGAAGATCATTACTAGTCAGGTTCTTTGTTACCTCTGCTTTGTCATTGGAATAGGGGATTGTTGTTGATTTTATTCTTGGCCCTGACTGTAAACTGGTATATTACTTGTTGTTTAGTTGGTAATTCAATTTTTTAGCTTCTCCTTACTGTGCTCCACAGTATCCAATAGCTGCCAAGGTAATGGTTTTGATCCTTCTAAATTCTCAACAAGGACCTGTGAGTCTGGTCCAATAACCAGATCAGTAATATGCATTTCCTTTCCAAGTTATAAGCTCACGACCACCACCTGAGTTCCACTGGGACGCTCCATTTCTGTTCACCCATAACTTTCAGCATATACATATGAGAATTATAGCATAAATAACTCGTAAATCTGTGATCGTGATCAGTATAGCATATATTGTATATATTGTGATCAGTATAGCATATATTGTATATGTGGATTTCCATTAATGAAGCTGCTAAACCCTGTGATGTGGAAATTTTTGTTGATGCATTCTTGTTCCTTAACAGCTGCATTGAAAATGCTATGCTTGAGCTATGTTGCTTTTTGGAATGTGAATTTCTATCATGCTCACACATTGAACTAATGACTTACAAAACATTATGTTCTTGTTTAAACAGGATCTTATGGCATCAAAAAAGCAAAAAACAGGCAGGGCGAGGTTTCAAGTACCGAGAATCAATACACTTTCTACTCGTGAACCCGAGGAAAACATTCAAACATCTTTTGATGATGGTGGCAGTTCCAAAAACTCACAATTGCGTTGGACAGAAAATATGGATGAGATTTTGTTAAGCACTCTTATGCAAGAAGTACTATCTGGACCTAGAAGGGTTGATAATGGATTTACCGATCTCCAAATCTTGAAGGTTATCACTCGAGTACGTGAACATTGTCACGTGGATGTTATCGAGAAGCACGTGAGAAATAGATTAAAAACAATGAAAGCTATTTGGCAAGATATCCGTGAATTGGTCAATGTGAGTGGTTTTGGATGGGATCCCAACGCATGTCAAGTCACAGCTGAACCATCTATATGGAAAGAGTATATTGAGGTTAGTTAAAAAATTTCATTTAGCTAGAAGTTTTTTCTTTTTTTAATGATTAAAATTCATATTCAAAGCTAAAATTTGTTATTTGGTTCAACTTATTATAGGGCAAACCGAAGGCTTACAAGTTTAAGGGTAAGGTGTTTCCTCATTTCTCCGACTTTGAGACCCTTTTCGCCCATGATACCACAACTAGCGATCGGGCAGTCACAGGTCATGATGTCCCTCCAATGAGTGGTATGTTAAATATACATCATTTTATAATTAAATTTGGCTTATCATATAAATATGTTTTGCTTATTTGATATATTATGCAAATGTAGCATCCGTCGACTTGTCTGCCGATGAAGAAAATGAGGTTGAAGAGAGTGTGTCAACAAGCCCTTCAAGTATGTCCAAACCACCTAGAAAAGGAGTGAGCATGTCATCACGTCGCAGATGGGCTATGGATGACTCCAATGCCCTTGATATCATTGATGAGTCCTCGAAGAAGTTTGCTACAGCTATGGAGGCCCATGCAAAAGCTATGGCAATACATGCAAATCAAGCTCACATCAATTGGCAAGAAATAATCGTGAAGTTAAATGCGATTGATATAACTAGAGTCGCCGTGATGCATCTCATGGAGCTTTTTGAGAAAGACAATGCACTGACACGTGTTTTTCTCGGCATTATTGATGATGACTTTAGGAGTCATTGGGTTTACAACAAGCTAGAACGTGTTCCTCCAAAATCTCCTTAAACCTTGTTATGTGTTTAGTGTAGCTTTAAAGACTTTTTAGTGTTTGGTGGACACGTGTTCTTTTTTTCCTTTTTTAAAGACTTCTCGTGTTTGGTGGATTCTAGTTATTAATTTTTAGCATGGAGTTTTAAGACATTAGTTGTGTTTTTTACATATGAAAAATTCTATGTTTAGTTGATATTTGTTATTGTTAATGACTTATTTTATTTTGACAATATATATGGTACTATCAAAATTACTTGTTCTGTTTGTTATTAAGTATTCCAAAATATACCCTTGTTTAGGTTCATATTTATTTTGGCAATAAAAAAGGGGTTCATTTTTTTCCATGGAAAATATTGTTTATCCAACACATAAAAGATGGAAAATAGAACATTTTTTACTTGGAAAATAATTGCAATCAAACAACACTAACAAATTTTTTCCATGGAAAATATTTCCAAGTTTTCAATTCCATGGAAATTGACTCTTAGCACTTATTTTCCATCGTATTTATCAAACACACCCTAAATGTTAATTCTTGGTACTAGGTGTTAATCGTGAAATGTCATGAAAAGAACACAATATCCAAACATCATTAATTTTTTTATTAATTTCAGAACTAAGTTGTTTTACACAATTAGGATTAAGCTTTTTCCTCTGTAAGAACACAATAGAATTATTTATTTTTTATTAATTCCAGAACTCATGTTTTACACAATATCCAGCCTTATTTTTCCATGGATTAAAGGGTGGTTACATTGGACAATGTGACCCCTAAGTTCTTTTACAAATAGGTGTAAGATTCAATAGTTGACATAATGTGTAGGTTAGTTATATTTCCAATTTGATTTTTACAAGATGTTATTATAGTTACATAATGTATTTATTTATTTGTCATTTTTTTTCCTTTCTCAGATGTCAACTAATAAAATTTAGTTACATATTACACGTTTGACATATATATATTTTTAATCTTTTGCCTTCCTCTTTTGAAGAAAAATATTTGAACTTTGGTTCTCTCTCTCGGCCAGCCCTGTTGTCCAGCCACTGCCAGGCAGCAGTAACTAGGAGCAGAGTAGCCCTAGCTCCTCCTCCCTCCTCTAAGCAGCGGAACTCTTCCTCTCAGATCGGTGTAGAACACCGACCATGTCAAGAAATAACAAACTCTAAATCACTAGCTTTATGTCGTGTTAGCATGTCATGTTTTATGCTACACTATGGAATTCATTTATTTGATGATGATCAAGGCCTTGAGTTGCATTTATTTTAGTTTATTTACTATATAGGATTGAGTACTAGCCAAACAATCTTTATTTTGACGTCGTTACTTTTGAGCGCAATTGGGAGCTTGAGGAGGAATTTCGTCATTGTGGGAGTTGAACCACCCTGTTTTGTTTTGTGGAATTTTTCACATCACATGTTTGTGGGGATTTTTTTTTATCTATATCAGATAATAAATATTGAAATTTTGTATCTCTATTGAAATAATTATGTAACCATACAAAGGGTTGGAATGATATTTATCGTTTGGTTTTATTAAATAAATGAAATGAGATCTAGGAGTTGCGTAGAGAAGAATAAAAATAGTTCAGAACTTGGATATTATAGGCAGTACATTAGACATCATAGATCCCACTATGAACTTATTATAGGAAATTATGCATGCCTCAAACAGTTTAGCATCAAAACATAACACCCCCAAAAAATAATATCTCTTTTCTTTACTTCTAAATTTCAATTTAGGTTGTGTTTCATGTAAATTTAAACATATAGTTAGCAACACCCACCATGAATGATTACATTTTTTTGTTATTTGGACAATGGGGTCCATTTGTTATGCGAAGCATAAGGTTGCAGTTCAAAGCTTTTCATATTATGAGAATGGGGTCCAAAAATGTATTTCAATCATATATTTAGGGCTGAATTTGCCTTCATAATTAGGGATTTTTTTCGGTTTTAGAATATACATGGATATTATCCGCTCACTCTCTCTTTCCTCTCACCTTTCTCACTCATGATTTTTCTTTTTTCTTTTTTGTGCAAGTTATTTTATAACTAATCGGTAAAGTTTTATGGTTTCAAAATATGTTTTTGTTCGTTTCATCTGAACATTGCTTATTGAGGCAACATGATATACATAGGTTAAAAGTCGGAAAAACAGTGAGAACTCTTTTAGTTTTTCGATTTGGCATAGTTGAGTATCCCCATTGTGTAACATTTTGATCTCTGTGTATTTTGAAGGAAACTTTTTCAATGAACCATGCATAGATATTGGCAAAGCAATGTTCTTGAATAATTTTGTTTAGATCCCAATTTTGTCTTGGGAATTTTAAATGACTAATTTATTCCTAAAAAAACTCTAAGTTCGTACACGGTGTTTGATAGCCAATGTAGTATGATGATACATGAAAACACGAGTAAAAATACAACTAAAACGATAATACACGATAACACTACTTATGAGCATGGCGTTGCACGACATCGTATAACACGACTTAAACAAATTAAACTTTTTTCCATTTTTAAAACAAATAGGTGCGTACCATAAGTTATTTTAAAAACTATTTCTGTTGGGAATTAAATACGACGTATGGTCCTTTCAACGATGTACACTTTCGAAAATTAGCGTCGTGCCCTCAGGCACGAGCATACCCTAGTATATATATATATATATATATATATATATATATATATATATATATATATATACATTCACCAACTAATAACAGATACATTTTACAAAGTATTTTCAAGAAAATAAATTTGCACAGAGAATAAATCTTTCTTTATTAAAACCAAGAAGATTACATACGAAATGAAATTGATTTCCATTATATACAAATGTCCTATTCCATGGGTTTCTTTCCTTCTGCTTTTGATACAGGTTCCATCCCAGCTGGAGGATCATCTAATGCATAAGGAGAGTTTATAAAATTCATATCTCGCAGCATTCTGACATTAATTATGGATGGTCGATCAAGCAGATGCTCAGGATGAGATATCTCAAAATCTGAATGAAGTCTATAATCACCAAGATACTTGGAAATCAGGCATCGAGTAATAACACGCATAGGAATCCAACCAAGATCAAGTTTAAAAGGAGGCACGGACAAATCAAGCACTCCAGGCTCATAATAATCCTATAAGAAGTGTCCTTGCTCCAGTTTCAACACACATATAGCATTCAACCATCCTTGCTTGTACCCCTCATTATTTGACTGTTGCAACCGAGCATCAAGATGATACAAAGCTTCGTTGTATCCTGTCATCGAATCCTCTCTAGGCTGTTTGTGAAATTGATAAGTCAATCTTTCAAGCTGCTCGTGGAGCTTCTTAACCAGAATCTCTTTACTTTCTAGAGAAGAACTCTGATTGGAGAGTTGGTTGATAAATCTCTAAATTTTTTAGACATTTCTGCCAAAGCTTGATTCTTCGCTGTCAATTTAATGGCTTGATTTTCTAAGGCCAATTGAGTCCTCTTCTTCTCAATATTAACCCGACCAGACCTTACTTGCCCACGGGAAGAAGCCATTGCTCTGCTGTGAGCAGGTGTGGAAAGTCCACCTCATTTCAAAGTCTCTAACTCTTCTATTATGGTAGCATTTTCAATTTCTAAAAAAGAAAAACCATCATCAGTGATTGGGATCAAGGCTCCCGAAGAAGAGGAAGCAACAGATTTGAGCTGTTTCACTTCCTCTTGCAACGCAATATTCTTTTGCTCTAGCAGCTTGGCAATATTTTTATGCTCTTCAATCTCAATCTTTAACACACTTTCCTTTTTCTCATGGGATGATATGTACTTGTCATAACCCCTGTCAGCACTCAATTGTTGGTACTTTTTCTCATAACCTTGATACAAAAGTGTATCAACCTCTTTGTGTTGAAGTTCCTCGATCATGCCTTGAAGGTCTTCAATCATTTCGTAATAGGCCACATTGTTGGCTACAATATGATCAAGTAGGCATTTCAAGTATTGGTAAGCATCAATTGCTCGTTCAGAGGCATCAGATCCGAGAATGTTTATTATTTGGGCCTCAGTAAAATCTGCATGACCAACTTTGAAATAATCATTGCATTTCTTCATCAACTCTATATCATTAGCTGAAAAAAGTTCCATCCTCGCCATAAACTAGCAAGGAGAAAATAAAATGCATCAATAATGATACAAGACAGGTCATAGAAAGACGCGAGATAAATAACAAAGGTTCATTCTTATCCATCATACAAAAGGAAAATACATTCCAAGTTACAACTGAGGAAAAAAGAAAATAACATAAGAAATGAACAACTTTACACCTTCTCCTTATTCACTACAATATCTTCAGCTGGTTTGGAGGGAAGAGCAGGTTGCTCGGGAGGCAGTGCAAGTTGCTTGGAAAAAGTGCTTGCTTGCTGAACTTGCTCGGGAGGTTGATAAACGACAGTAACGGGTACTTTCTTTGCTACCATCACAAAATACTCATCAAATGGGGATTCTTCTTCTTCTTCTTTACTGATGACAGGATGAGGGTCATGAGTATGTCTCTGAAACAATTCAGAACCACCCGCAGTTTTTAATTCTTTCAAGGCTGGAACCCATCCATCTCTAAAGTATTTTAGGCTGGTATATTCCATCTGTCAAGTAATGGAAGTTAAATCCTTGTTCCATCCTTTATCCCATCCAGAGCTAAAAGAATTCTTTACAGCAGTTTTCCTCTTCACTTTCTCCAATGAAGCGTGTTCCTCGGTAAGCTTCACATTTTCTTCCAGCTCTTTCTTAAGCCGTTCAACCTCTTTAAGCTTAGCCTTAACCTCCTCAGTAGATGTCAGCTTATCCTCAATCTCTTTCTTACGCCGTTTAGCCTCTTGAAGTTTTCCATTAATAGCCTTCAATTTATTCCCCAACTCTTTAGAATCACTTATAATTTGATCTCGAGTGGTCTTGACAGATTGGAGTTCATTCTCCCAAGCAATTTTTTATTCCTCGTACTTCTGACGGGATTCAATCAAAGAGCGGGATAGGCCAGTAAAAGCCTTTTACACTCCACCCGAGGAAGTGGAAGCCCTGATAGCTTCATCTTTCTTCAAGATGCCATTAAAGCAAGCCATAAACTGAAAAAGGAAAGAATTCAACTCAGAATATGAATGCAATATGTAGAGACGAGGAAGTAATAAGGATGAAGATACTTACTGACGTAATATATTGGGCGATTAAGTCAGTGAGTTTCTCCTGAGAAAGGGAATCATCAACAGATCGATGTTCGGCAAGGACCCAAGATTTGATCAAGTCCTTGGCCGAACTTGGAGCGAAGAGAGATGGAGCTTTAGCTCTCAAAGGACCTTCAATATCAGAAGGTTGAGCAATGGTTTCTGTAGGTCTTTCAGTAAGACCTCTTCCTAGTCTCTTTAGAAGAGCACTTTCAATCAAAGGTGCTGCCTCTTCTTGTGTAATAGCAACACCTTCAATCAAAGGTGCTGCCTCTTTTGGAACAACTGGGGGCTTCTTACCCACCTCCTTCGCAATTGTAGAGGTTACCTTAGATGGAGCAATGTCCATTTTCTTCATCCCCTCAGTTGGGACATTTACTTTACTTTTTTTTACCCCATCAACACCAGGGGCATCTTTAACAAAGAACTCAGGCATCCTCCTTTTCTTCGTCATCAAATCAATAATGGAAGTATCCAAATAAGACGAGGAGTCCCCCACGCTTGCTCGGGACGTTGTCGGTTGATTGAGATCGATTACTGTAGGAGATGCAATAGGACACACAATGAAATACAAGGTGGTGTTTTTGTACCTCAACAAATAAGAAGCAACTCTAATATGCTCCCCAGCAACTGATTGATGCAAGCTCCAGATAAATTTTAAATCTTTTATGTTAATGTCAATCTATTTTGGGGGCTTCCTTTTACTGTCAACTGTAACAAACAAAGTTAATGTCAGTGATGCATTTTGTCAAACATGAAGAAAGTTAAATTCAAAAACTAAAAACAACCTATCCCATTTCCATAAAGCGGACATCTGGGACCTTGGTACACATCATTTTCATTTAATGGGGGATGTTGCCAATTTTTCATCACAACCCCATGATCAAAGTAGTCCCTATTGGCGTCGGGAAGATTGATAACTAAAGCTCTATTCGAAAACCTAGTTTTCAAATAAAAAGTAATGTCACTGGCAACCCATCTATAACAAAACATAATTTCAGGAATTCCTAAATGAGTTCCATGAATTTAATTCAACCTATATACGCCATTAACTACCCTCTATGTATTTGGAGCTACCCTTGCGGGAACAATATCAAAATATTGGCAAAACTCCAAACACAAGGGATTTGGCGGGAAAGAAAAGCCACACTCCTCTACAAAAGGGAGGGGAACCAATGTCCTTCCACCAGAGAAAACAAATCAGAAGGACAAGAAATCTCCTCTAAAATAACCCAAGAAGGAATTGAAAAATCAGTCCAAAATTTATCTAAAGATTCAACAAGGTAAACCATGATGACTAAAGCAAAGAAAGATGAAGGAAGAAAATCTTATAGAGAACGGAGAAATCGGCTAATGAAGGACGACGAAAGAATGACAGTAAGAGAAAGTAAAGAGTTCAAAAAATGTGGATCGTAAAAAATAATAGGATTTCTGTCGCTCTTAAATAGCTGGCATCGGGAAAAGAGAAAAGAAATGATTACCAGGAAAGACGTTTGCGTTTCCAATAATTAAATCATGAGAAAGGCGCAAATGTCGAAGCGGACGATTAAATCGTGAGAAAATCACAAATGTCGAAGCGACTACTAAAAATTCAAAATATTTACAAGTTTGCCATTATGCGCTCAAACGAAAAAACATACAATAAAATTGTCCCAAGTGTTGGAGAGCTGTAATCCAGGCATCTCTTAGGCAAAATGTTCCACAATTTCTTATTTAACTTAACTGTGAAACATTGGGGGCTTCTGTTGATGCAAAACTTAGTTAGCTGACATGGACCAATTAGATAAAGACATGTGTCAACCTATGTGGAAAATACATACTTTAATCGAGCTACTCAAGAGTCCCGAGCTACTCAAGCATACCGAGCAACTCAGGCGGTCCGAGCTACTTAGTATGCAGAGCATCTAACCAAGAAAACCAAAATGCAACTACGCATTCAATGAACGTCAGATTTAATGCGCATTATTTTTGTACAGATGTATATGTCTGCTAGAAGACAACACATTACCTTTTCATATGTACAGTCTCAAGACTATAAGTACATTGTAACCTAGTCATAAAAGGGGACTTTTTGATCTCCTGGTAAACCTATGATCGAGATTCAAGGCAAACAATCAACAATACAATAACAGTGGATGTAGGCCATTTTGATAGCCGAACCACTTTAAAAATCCATTGTCTTATTTATTTATTTATTTATTCATTTTTATTTGTGATTAATTAATTATATTGCATCTAGTTTTTTACATCAACAGAGAGAGTTACAAGATTTAACATCAAGAGAAATGGGCACTTAGTCGATATAGAATTTTTCAACACAGATGATAGAGACAGTAAAGTGTAGGCTCGTCCTTTTGAAGTATTATTAGTGGGTTCACGATAGCATAGTGTGCCATTGTATAGGCGATATTTAAGAAATATATTAGCATATAAGAGTGGAAATGATTGGTAGCTAACCTGGAGTAGTAAGGAATGGACCTGAGCGTGTCAAGGTCTTTGATGATAGTATGTTGGTAGAAGACCTTAGGACACGTGAGAGAACTCTTCAAGAGAAGCTTGAATATGTAAAAGGTGAGAGAGAGAGCCTTAGGGTCCGTTTGGTTGCATATATGCAAAAGAGTGGGGATGGCAAAATTTGCGTACGCAAATTTTACCTAGTTTTTTTCACATGACGCTATCAAACAACTATTAGGCGAAATTAAAGTCAATCCAATTAATTTATTTAAAAACAGTTTTTATATTATATTCAAAAATGTTAAAAACAGTTTTTACAATATTTTTATATTACGGTTCTTTAAAAAAATTGTAAAATATTTTCTTAACATTTTTTTATAATATTAGAAACAGTTTTTAAAATATTACAAAACAATTTTTAAATATTCACAATAGTTTTTTTAACTATTTAAAATAATTTTTAATTTTGTTTTTAAACTTTAAAACAGTTTTTATATTATATTCAAAATAGCTTTCAAAAATGTAAAAACTATTTTTACAATATTTTTATATTACGATTTTTCAAAAAATTTGTAAAACATTCTCTTAACAAATTTTTATAATATTAAAAACAGTTTTTAAAATATTACAAAACAATTTTTTAACATTCACAACAGTTTTTTTAAACTATTTAAAACAATTTAAAAAAATGTTTTTTAAAACTTTAAAACAATTTTTATAATATATTCAAAACAGTTTTTAAAAATGTTAAAAATAGTTTTTACAATATTTTTATAATAAGATTTTTAAAAAAAATTGTAAAACATTTTCTTAACAATTTTTTCTAATATTAAAACCAGTTTTCAAAACATTACAAAACATTTTTTAAATATTTATAACAGTTTTTTAAGTATTTAAAACAGTTTTAAAATTATTTGTTAAAACTTTAAAACTGTTTTTATAATATATTCACAACAGTTTTTAAAAATGTTAAAAACAGTTTTTACAATATTTTGTTAATACGGTTTTTAACAAAAATTGTAAAACATTTTCTTAAGAATTTTTTATAATATTAAAAATAGTTTTTAAAACATTGCAATTTTTTTTTTTAAAATATTCAGAACAGTTTTTTAATTATTTAAAACAGTTTTTAAATTATTTTTTAAAACATTAAAACCGTTTAAAAAGTTGGCAAATTTGTTGGCAAATATTTCAAACTCAAATAGGTAAGCAAAATTTGCCCACAGATTGTGCATAGGAGGTGTTGTACATTGGCAAATAATGCCTAGGCAAATTATGCAACCAAACAACCAAAATGTGGGAAAATTTTCATATTGGCCAACTTTTTGGCATTTTCCTAGGCAAATTTGACCAACCAAACGGATCTTTAGAGGTTTAATGGAATCCTTGAAAAAGGAGCTTCTCGAGTTTGTAGAGAGAAATGTTTTATTAGAGTATAATATTTTAGAATTAAGAAATAAATGAAAAGACTCTAGGAAAGTCAAATTTGATTTTAAGTGTAGGTCCGAAACACTAGATAAAATCTTAGGCACAGTCCAAATAAAAAATGACACTTATGGTTTAGGCTTTGATACTTGTAATGAATCTACTAATAAATTCAAAACCCATGTTTTAGGAGAATCGCCTAGGAAAGCCTTTAGAGATCAATCCTTAGGTACAAATTTTCGACGGGCTTTTACTTGTGCACATTGTGGTCGAAAATGTCATCTTAGGAAATTTTATTTTGATTTTAAACGAGTTCCTAGAAAATCCAAATGTAAGGCAACCGAGGTAGCCAAGATTCCTACACCCCTTTATCGTCATTCATCATTAGTTTGGGTTAGGATATCCGACTTGGTAGCTTTATAAGATAGGGTTTTTGATTCTCATTTACTATCACACGCTTCCTCACTTGCTAAATCTAAAGGTTGAATATGTTAGTATTCTTTTCATACTCTAGCCTTTTGTGCTTCATATTATATATCATTGCTAGGTGTATGCATGTTTAGTCATTTTCTAGTCATTGCTTTATTTCATATCTAATGCTAGAAATTATGACTTGTTTATCTTTTGTATTATTTTATTTCTTTCATTTTTGTTTGCATTAAATGAAAAATACAAAAAGATTTTTGTTTATTATTTGAGTTTTTATCTCTTGGTAATTTAAGCTTAATGAAAAATTCAAATGATTTTTTGTGTGTCTTTTGAGTATATATTTTTATTTTTGGTTAAAAATTTCAAAAACTCAAAAAGATTTTATTTTGTGTGTATTTTAGTTTGACACACTTTATGTGGCATATACTTGTGTTTGAATCCCATCTTTTTCGCTCCCATGTGGCTAGAACTTTTGGTTTAGATTGTCAATTCTAATTATGTTCTTTACCATGCTTACATGGAGTAGTTGGTTTTTGTGTTGATTAATTAGATTCTATTTTTATATGCCTCTTTTCACACATGCACGAGCTCTTTTGAAATTTTCACTTCATATGTATATTTGAGCTTTGTGAGATGTTCTCCTACCAATCTTGTCATTTACATATTTGTGACCTAGGAGGACTAGTGCATGTCAAAATCCGTTGCACTTGAGATTTGTGAGAAATAAAAAAATGATAAATACAAATGTGCACGAGGAAGGGATCCGAAAGGATTTATTATCCTTTGCGAATAGTAATCCACCGTTTGTTTGAACCTAAAATAAATACGTGGTCCAAATGCCTTAAATATAATTATGGCATTAAAAAGAAAAATAATTGCCAAGGCCTATGTTTTATTGATATATTCATTCAACATAAATACATGCTTATTGAGGAAGATTGGGTGGTATATCAACGGTTTGCATAATGTCCGTTTATCCTAGTTGCGTTTTCAATGTCATGACTCTATTGGTTTGTAGAATCATCAACATGCTAGGCTTGTATGCATTGTGTATGTTTGTTCATTGAGTTCAATCTTTATTTTCACATGAGGTTATATTCAAATGTGATGAAGTTTACAATCAATTGAGAACTCTGTGAACATGTTTTAAGTGATTGGGTCTAAATTTAATTGTTACTAGTTCACACCCCAACACTTCCGTTTCCATATGACACATTTTTTCCATACGAGTGTGAAAAGCTCATTTTATTTTGTGTCATTTTGGTGTTTATATCTATATGTGTGTACTTATGCTTAGTTTGAATCCATTGTGTATACATATATATGATATTTTTATATGTCTTTGCCTTGCTTTATAGTCCATTTATGCTTTACTTCAAAATTAGTACCTTGTTTGTCGCGTAGTTTGTTTGATATCACATGCTTAGAATCTGATTTGTCAATTTGGTATTATTTGTTTTCGCATCATAGTTGGTATTCATTTGTATTAGTTATGATTTTTTTGCTTATGTGCTTTAATGTTCTCATCACTTTACACACTCTTGCATGTTTAGCTTGTTATACAATTCTATTTATCCCTTGTTTAGTTTAGAGGGTGTATATTCTTTAATTTGGGGAGATAAGTTAATTTTTGATTCTTTATCCTTTGTCTATTCCTGAACAAAAAGGGGGAGAATGATAGGGGGAGAAATGGTATCTATTCCTATTATAATCGTATCTTAGTTTGGGGGAGATTTATCTTAGAGGGAGACGTATTTCTAAGTAAGTCATTTGTTGATAAATGGGAGAATTAATTTAGGGGAGTATTTATTTAATTTCATTTAATATTTTGATATTCCCTATGCGCTTAATGTGTTTGCTTAAGTGTGCAGGAATTATTATATTCTAAGCGGCAACTTTCACCGGCAAAGATTTTGATCCTTTGGGTTATTTGAGTCAAGCATTGTATTTTTATTTTGGGTGGGACATTTTGTTATGTCTAGTAGAGCTTGATGACCCTTTAGGATTTTTGTTTTGTTTTTGATCCAGAATAGCCAAAGGGGGAGATTTGTAAGGACATAAATTTCCAATTGAGTCCTTTGTAGTTTTGGCTCAATTCAAGATAAAAATATTTGATCCATAGGATAGAGTTATTGATCATCCTTCAAGCCTATGACATACTAAAGTTGAAGACGTAGCGACCAAGTTCATAAAGCTTCATCAAATGCCGTGTTTGTAGTGCCTCATTTCCACATCATAAACAATGTTCCATTTACTCCTAAGGTATGAATGCATTTTAATATATATATATATATATATATATATGAGCTTTGAATATTTTATATTGGGTGTAGTTTATATAAAACTGTTGTTTATTTTCAGACATATTTTATTAAAACTTTAAAATAAAGTATATAAAGTTTCTGGGCTAAATCTAAAATTTTCAACTTTTTGGAAGTTCGTTCAAAGTGTCGTTCGAACGAGTTTGTCGTTCGAACAATTATGTCATTCGAACGAGTTTGCCAACGAGTTTCCCAAAAGGCCGCTGGAATGTTGTTCGAAGTGTCTTTTGAACGAACATGATGTTCGAACAAGATTTCCAATGAGATTTCTAATGAGTTCACACCGAAACTTTGTTAGAAGGCTCATTCGAACGAGACTTCATTCAAACAAAAATCTCGTTTGAACGAGTTTTGGCGGGAACAGTTATTTGGCAGTTTTAAGCAGTTTTTTCCCACTTTCCCACTTCTTTTTCCACTATCTTTTAACAGAATTCTTAAGTGCGGAAACCAAGTTTTTTAACTAAACTTTTCATACTATTACAACTCCTAGAGAGAGTTTTTGAGTGTTCATCTTTCCAAAAAATGTTCATTGTTTAAGTGTATATTTTTCCAAGACAAATATTTTAAACACTTGTTTCACACCCAAAGTTTATTTATCCAAGTTCATCCATATATATATACTTTGCTTGGAGTTTGGCACCGATTTATCTCTACATATTGAAGAAGATATTGTTTGGGTTTGCTTCTACATCCCCTAAAGAAGAAGAAGTTTGCGTTGATTTACCCACTTGGAGAAAGGCTCCTTGTTCGGGAGACGGTGACCATATAAAGTCCGATCGGTGGATTCCAAGACCGCGGTGGATCTCCTTGGTTATTCTCTAGGTGTAGGTGTATACAATAAGGAGCGTCGGGGCTTGAGAGGGATCGAGTCGAGTGTTGTAAGTCTACTGTCTTGTATTTGTAAAACCATACTTAGTGGATTTGAGGCTAGGGCTGTCCGAGGTTTTTTCTCGTTGTGAGTTTTTCCTCGTACATCGCGGTGTAGTGATTCATTGTTTAATTTTATCTTGCTATAACACCTAGAACGCATGCTTAGGTAAAAAGATCAAATTTGGTTTAATCACTACTTATGTTTAATTTGGTGCTACATTAAAGTTGGGTAATGTTTATGTTAATTTAATTCAAGTCATTTAATTTAATTTGGTAAAATTTGGTTTGGCCTAATTTGGAAATATTGAAGATATGACTTAGGCAAATTTCTAGGACTTGGGTTATATTAATTGGTTTAAGTGAAATTTAAATTTGTTTGGATTTAATCTTATTTCACTTTGTTCAATTTTAATTCGATAAGAAATTAAAATTTTTTATTTAATTAAACCATCTTACGCTTCCGCATCTATAAAAGGAAATTATTACTTTTTGAAGTACAAAGAATTTTAAAATCGGGGGCCTATTGTTCCAACAGTTATCAGGAAAAGAGTGGTGGAAAATTCTTGAGGTTTGTCTTCATAAACATCACTCTTAGCCTGATTCTTGCAAATTCCTGTTAATATGTTTTCTACTCGTTAATGATTTTGACATAAAAACTGGTTTCATAATATTTGAATTAGCAATTGGGATTAGAACGTTCACTTGTAGAGATCAACATAATATAATGATATGGATTTAATTTATCTACTTAGGTGCTCAACGCTAATAAAATAGAATGACTCTATAGAGTTACTTACCTAACTTTCCCATGGTTATTAATAATTTTATATGACAGTAGCCCTAGTTATACTACAATATTTTTAGATACCCATGGAAATGAGGTCACCATTTTAAAAATCCATGCCTAGGTCCGCCTCGACGATATGCCATGCCCCTCCGACTTTCGTAGGCCCTAGATCATTGGCCATAAATATATATATATATATATATATATATATATATATATATATATATATATATATATATATATAATCATGGGAAGGTTATACCCTTACCCTTCGCTTTTCCTTCTATGCTCATCAATCTCAGAGTTTACTTTGGGTTCAAGGATATCCATAATTGACAGATTGTGAATTATTTTTAACTTTTTCACTCTTCGTACCACATTCTTTTTAAAAATTCATTGAATATTACTATAGAGACATTCCTCGCTTCCTTCCTCCCTGGGGTGGGGTGTGTCGGTGCTCACATACGTGGTTTGGAGGGAGAGAAGAAGAAGGTCTCGTGCCCTTTCTATGAGCACTTCGGTCGTCATCGATTAGGGTGATGTAAAGAGGTAGAGTCGCCAACCTATTTTTCAGAAAATGGGAAAAATAAATGTTGCCTCCTCGAGGGAACGACATCAAAGACATACCCATGCTTGCTAAACTAATTAGTTTGAAGGTTAAGGGGGATAAGTTACGGAATGGGAAGGTGTTAAGCACCCATCTTTCCCTTTCGGACTCTCATAGTCATTATTGTTCTCCTTAAAAACTCCAAGAAGTGTGTGTGCATGTATATATAAATGGAGAATGGAATCTCTGAACTCACGTAATGGACAAATTCAGGGTGAGATCATCCGTAGGAGTGTTCCCAAAATAGTAATTAAAGGCATCATATGTGCGCTCATCAGGATATCGAATGTTATGGTGAAATGGTGATGTGTTAGAGAAAGTGCGAATAAGAATGACAAGTAAAAAATATATAAATAATAGATGAATAAAAATATGCAAGGAGGACTAGAGACTAGAGTTTTAATCCAAGATGCCTATTTAGCCTAAAAAGGCATCAAAGTTCACGTAGTTCGGATGAAATACGAGGATGGGGTTTATCCCATAAATCCAACGGGGGATTTTATTTAGAAGTGTGTAGAAAAAGAATAGTTTGATTTGAGAAAATGTGGTGAGGAATTCCGTTTGGAATTTTTGAGTAAACACTTTTTTTCTTATTTTTTAATTTTTTATATAAAATATGTTATGTGGAATACTACTAATAAGAAGTGAGATTATTAATATGTGTGGACTAATAAAGATGAAATGATAAAGTAAGGATTAAATAACTGATAAATAAGGAAATTAAAAGGGAGGGAGGAATGCTTGGACCTTATTTGGAGAGTTGAAGATTGATATTGATTGTTGAAAAGGCTACCCTTGCAAATGGATGGAGGTGGTTGGAGAAGAGGGAAATGATTTTTCTAAATTGGGTGTGAAACGGATGGAAATGGAATGTAGAGGAAATATTTCAATAGAGAAACTATGCTGGCTCTGAAAGAATATTTTAGAGATCACTGATATGGATGTTTCTGGGGTTTTTCAAAGTAAGCTCGTGATCTCCTTATATAGGTTCAAGGGGGGTGCCGATCGGCATTGTATATGACCTGTCACACTAGCGATAAGTAGGGAAATGGGTTTGCCATTTGGCAACCTCATGCAAATTTCTCAAAAAAATGGTTGTAAAATGCAATCCATAAGTCCGAATCATGCATGAGGAATATCATTATAAAGGGTATTGATAGATCTTAAAGTATCCATTCGTTCGCTCCTGGGTTTAGGAGTTGACTTTGGTCAAACGGGGCTCAAAAGTACTCGATGGTCTTTTGGACAGGAGATTCTTGAAGGAAAATAGATCATTCGTTCGAATCGTATGGCCGATTTGCGCACAGGATGGACCGTTGGAAAGGGTATTTAGATCCCTTCAAAGATTTATTCAATCTGGTTCGGTTTGGTGTGTTGAACCTGGTCAAATGGGCCCCAGAAGTATCCGTTGACCTTTTAGAGTAAAATAGGTCATTCGTCCATATCGTAAGGCGGATTTACGCATGAGATAGACTATTATAAAGGGTAATTAGTTCCCTTTAAGGATTTATTCAGTCTCATTCAAGATAAAGAGTTCTCAGAGTCAAATGGAGCTCGAGAGCACTCGATGACCTTCAGATCAATTTTTGGGGGAAAACGGATAATTCATTTAAATATTAAATTCGATTTGTGCATGGGGTGGATCGTTGGAAAGGGGGTTTAGATCCCTTTGAAGATTCATTGATCTTTGTCTCGACCAAGGAAGGTGACTGGGGTCAAAATGGTCCCCGAGAGCGCCTAATGGCTTCCAGATTAGTTTTCGATAGTAAAATAGACTGGTTGTCTGAACTGTAAGGCCGATTCATGCATGGGGTGGATAATTAGAATGGGAATTCAGAGCCCTTCGAATATTCATTGATCTTTCACTCTGACGAGAAAGTTAATCAGAGTTAAACGGGGCCCGAGGGTGCCTAGTGGTCTCTAGATCAGTACTCAGAGTATGACCTAGGGCTCTCTGGCAATGGGGAAGCGCTAGGAACCTAAGGAGAGTCTTAAGAGGGTCCTAAAATATGGTGTCTATAGAGCCCCTCGACGGGTGAGATTTGGAAAAAGTGAAGGCCATCAAATAGACACCATATGGATGTTAAGGAGAGAAGTCGATTCTATGGACAAAAGGGATTAGGATAATTGATTCATAGGGTCGAGGCCAATTTTGAGGACCTAAGGTAATACCGTGGATGAATGATATAATGGGTCGAGGTCAATTTTGAGGACTTAAAGTTATGGAGACCAATTCTAAGGGTTGAGTTCAATTCCGAGGACCTAAATTTGTGACGATCAATTCTGAGGGCTGAGGTTAATTTTGAGGACGTAAAGTTGAGGGGGCTGATTTTTAAGGTTGAGGTCACTTCTGAGGACCTAAATTTGTGACATTCGATTTTGTGGGTCGAGTTCAGTTCCAAGGAACCAAAGTTGGTACGACAGATTATGTGGGTCGAGCTTAATTTTGAGGGCCTAAAGTTGTGACGATTGATTTTGCGGGCGGAGGTCAAATTTGAGGACCTACTGTTAGTACAACTGATTCTGCAGGCCGAGGTGATGACCGATTCTGTTAAATGTGGTCAATTATGAGGCCCTAAAGTTGGGACGATCATTTTTGAGGGTTGAGGTCAATTACGAGGGCCTAAAGTTATAACGACTAATTCTGAGGGCCGAGGTCAATTCTGAGGACCTAAGGTTGAGGGGACCGATCCTGAGGATTGAGGTCAATTTTGATGACATAAAGTTATGATGACTGATTCTGTGGGCCGAGGTTAATTATGAGTACCTAAAGTTGTGATGACTAGTTCTTCGGGTCAAGGTAAATTTTGAGGACCTAAAGTTGGGATGACCAATTTTTCAGGCTGAGGTCAATTGTGAGGACCTAAACTTAGGACGACTGATTCTGCGGGCCGAGGTGACGATCGATTTTCTGGATTGAGGTCAATTATGAGGACCTAAAGATAGGATGACCAATTTTCAGGGTGAAGTTCAATTCTAAGGACCTAAAGTTGGGACGACCGATTCTATGGGTCGAGTTCAATTATGAGGACCTAGAGTTGGGATGACCGATTCTATGGGTTGATGTCAATTTTAAGGACCTATAGTCATAACATATGGAGGTTTTATCTTTCGGGAGTCTTTTATACTTATGGTTTTATCATTTTGAGATTTTATTGGTGAAAGACATCT
Source organism: Sambucus nigra (assembly GCA_949130495.1). Taxonomy (NCBI): domain Eukaryota; kingdom Viridiplantae; phylum Streptophyta; class Magnoliopsida; order Dipsacales; family Adoxaceae; genus Sambucus; species Sambucus nigra. The sequence goes on from OX422217.1 coordinate 170,051,585, forward strand.
GACTGAGGATCATGTCTTTTTAATATGGAAATTTTGTTAGGGATTTGGGAGAATATTATGTAATCTTGCTACGGGAGCATTTGATTTTGGGTTTCACTGGGGAATTGTAGTGGGCCTTTTTGGGATGAACCATTTTGTGGCATGCATTTTAGGGTTTTTACTGGGGTTGAGAATGTGATATTAATCCGGCTAAGGACTGTAGGAGCTTAAAATGGTTGTATTGGTGAGGAAATGTTCTAATACTTGTATGGACTTTTTAGAACTTTTTTGGAGAATTTTTTTATTTTTCTATCATTTTCTGGCATTTTTTGTACAAAATTTTAAGGGGCGTGCCGATCGAAATGTGGTAGGGGTTGCCATTTGGCATATGGAACAGTCTACTGGGCATCTTTGGGAAGAGGAAAAGGAAGGTGCCAATTGGTATGCGATGGGGGCTGCCGATCGTTATGACGTTTGGATTCTTATAAAAAGGGGCGAACCCTCCTCATTTTTCACATCTTTCTGTATATGAATCTTCTGCTTATTCTTTCTAGAGTCAGTTTCTATGTCTTTCTTTCTTCAAGACTTCAAATGCCAGGTTCTTTCAACGAGGGATACAACCGTGAGTAATTGAGCATTGATGATTGAGTGGGCCTAGAGTGGAGAGCTAGGGTGCCCCTTGCTTTGGGTAATGACAATGTTTTTGATGTGTTTATTCCAGAAGCTGAGGATTGCTGTCTTTTATGTGAACCCGCAAACCACCATTCTTCTAGGGTGAGGAACCCTAGTGGATATGTAAGTATAGTGACCTTTGGAATTATTTTTTCTTTTTCTTTTTTTCTTTCTTGTGCTGATGAAATGTCTTTTTTATTTTTGTTTTTGATAGATTGGCAATGCTCCTTCAAGAATGCGTTCCAGAGGATGAAGGGGTTGAAGGATATGTATGAGAGTCTTTCGATAGCATTGCGCTGGGCAATTATTTCTATTGACTTTGGCTGCTCGGCTCAGGCTTTGGATGAGACACCGACTTCCACTCCAGTTTATGCGCATTGGGAGAGAGGTGGTGGGACACTACCAACACCATTCACCTGGGTTTTGGGGAGATGACCGTGATTCCCATCAATGTGCAATAGCTGTTGAGGATAGATTACGAGGGTGTGCAAATTGAGGGGGACCATACGACGAGGTTGACGCTCGAGGCGATTCAGGAAACTTTGAGGGATGTGGGTATATTAGTTTCTAGAGATTTTATCCGCATATTCTCTCTTAGGGAGGTACTTTTGAGTCAGAGGATTGATAAGACTGAGAGGTGGAAGGTGAGATAGATGGATCAATTATTTATGTTGCTTTTGTTGGGTGGTTTCTCGGTGGAGACGTCGTCCATCTCTGTTGTTTTCCATTTTTGAGGACCTTTTCTGATGTCCTGCTCTATGATTGGGGGAGCCTGACCTTGGAGACCCTTTATTCTTCTCTTGGTGCATTCAGTCGATGCTGCCGAAGGACCTTTATCGGGGCCACATACCTGTTGGAGGTAATTCTTGCATTTTCTTGCATTTTTTTTCCTTATGATTATTTTCCTTTCTATAGACATGGTTCAATGAATTGATTGGGCTCAATGTCAAGTTGATAGCCCTGAAACACGAGGATTTGGGGGACTTCTGCCAGATGTACTAGTGGCGAAAGTCCATAGGCAGCTGAACAAGTCTTTATCTCTAGCAGCAGTGCGACAGGCCCTGAAAAATTTGGCGGGTGATCAGGTTATTCCTTTTTTCTTCTTTTTAATCCTTTTTCGTCATTTTCTTTTTATGCACGATTACTGACCTTTTTTACTGGGGCTTGCTGGTGACCTTTTACCCCTGGGGGATGGCTCCTCAGTACACGTGACAGGCATGCATGCACAGATATGGAGGATGATGGTGTATAATTTTGGGTACTCTTGGTACTTGGGGGAGGAGGTTGTGTGGAAAAATAGGGGAAAATGAGGTTGCAGTCCCACCAGCGGCATCTCCGATGTATATGAGGTGGGTGTGGGATATTTTAGACGAAGCCAGGTCACGACGATGCTAGGTGAGGCAATTAGCTCTATATGGATACAATGATGACTTACGACTACCTCAACTTTGTGACGAGTTAGCTTATGTCGTCATCACTACACCAAAATGGATAAATTGCCACCCTTCCAGCCGCAATCCTTGTCACGGTCAATGACCGTGACAAAAAAACACGCATTTTTTGTCACGATCCTTGACAAAGACTTGTCACGGTCAATAACCGTGACACGACCGTGACAAGCACAGTGGTCACGGACTTGTCACGGACAATGATCGTGATAATACTTATAATATTGTCACGGTCAAGGACCGTGACACGTCCGTGACAAATGTTACAGTCAAAAAACCCTTTCCCTTCCTTTTTCCCCCACCGACTTCTTCCCTCCTTTTTTATCTCTCTCTCTCTCTCTCTACGCTGCTCTCCCTCTCTCTCTACTTTCAAGTTACTCTCTCTCTCTCTCTCTCTCTCTCTCTCTCTCTCTCTCTTCCATTTATATATATATGTGTGTGTATGTATATATATATAAATATATATATGTGTGTGTGTGTGGTGGGTGGGGGAGGGGGTGGGGCAGGGTGGGGGGAGGGGGCAGGGGTGGGGGGCTGTTTATGTGTGTGTGTGGTGTGTGTGCGCGTGTGTGTATTGGTGTGTGTGCGTGTGGTGGGGGAAGGGGGTGGGGAAGGGGGTGGGGAAGGGTGGGGGAAGGGGGTGGGATGGCGGGTGGGTGGTGGGGTAGGGGGCTACGTGTGTGTGTGTGTGTGTGAATGTACGCGGGTGTGTGTGTATGTGCGCATGTGTGTGTATGTGTGTGTAGTGTGCGTGTATGTGCATGTTTGTGTGCAATGTCCCTTGTAAACGAATTGATTGGTTATTAATTTTTTTAGTAAATTAATATATGATTGCCCCTCATTGTAAATTAGTAAATTAATTTGTGATTAATTATGAAAGTAGGATTGCCCCTCATTGTAAATTAGTAAATTAATAATTGTATACTTTAATTGTTAGTTTAATTGATGAAAATAATTAATTGAGTAGATGAATCAGAAGGAGTACGGGATACACATTTTTTGTTGACATTGTTGTTGGATTATAGTGGATCGATGTTGGGTTGGTTAATTTTAAAAGTGGCATGACCACTGGATTATTGTCCATATGGGGGTGAGATTTTTCAACTTTTTTTGGAAATCAATTTGTATATCGAACAATATATATATATATATATATATATATATATATATATATATATATATATATATATATATATATAGTATGATAATTAATTGAAACACACTTGAAATTACATATAGTGCGCATAGATACTAACCTTCTAGTTCTTATGCGTACACATTCAATAGCCCTTAGACCCATTCGAGAGTCATTACCCTTGTAATGAGATCTCTCGAATTGTCCCGTTTGGACAGTTTGGGACTGCATAATTTTTGTATAATATTCTTAGTGGCTTAAAATTGTTACTTTTAGAGGAAGTTCTGCAGTCGTATCCTAATATTCTCTGGGTACATACTAGATTGACAAGTGTGACTATTATTTCAATTGATCAATTGAAATAACACTCACACTTGCCAATCTACGTCGTGTACTTGGAGAACTACGGGGATATGCTACCGAATTTGTTTCAAATCGTAACAATGTGCATGAAATGTTAAGTATATTACAGAAAAATGCGGTCTTGAATGGGATAGGACCACTCACCCTTTAGAGGAGATGGAGGAAATAGAAATTTCTATTATAAATTGAATTTGAATATAAATAAGACATAATTAAATAAAACATACTATAAATCTAAGTTTTGTTTATAATAATCCATGAATATACGCTTCGTACCTTTAATAGGTGATTAGTTGTGGTAGCTGTGATGGGATATCCAAAATACAAAGAGTGGATGTGTGAGACAAATAGAGTGGCGGATGTGTTTTGCAGAGGTGCTAACGAATTTGTGAAATATGCAAAGAGATGTCATAATGATGAAGAGTTTTCGTGTCTGTGTGCTAGGTGTAAGAATGGTAAGATGTTTGAGTAAAAAATGGTTGAACTAAATTTGTTAAGATGGGGAATGCAAGATAGTTATCGATTTTGGAGTTTTCACAGTGAATTGAAAGTTCCTTTTGTCCCCGACCAACCTTCACAACAACCTTCAATAAGTAGGATAGATGTAGAAGGGGACGACGTAGATTATAATATGTTAGAGGATTTAGTTGATGATGCGTACGAAGTTTATGAAGCTGAAGAGAATGAAGTTACTAATGATGTAGAAGTTTCAAGTGATCTTGGAGATATCACGATAAAACTTGATGATGACTACCAAAGTTTATAATTTAAGGCGACCCAACCGTTATACTCTGGCTGTGAGAAAGATCAAACAACTTTACATGCCATGGTTGGTTTGCACAGTTTGAAGACGCAATAAGGTTTGTTTGGCAATAGCGTGACAGGAATTCTGAAATGGGTGAATGGCTTATTACCCAAGGAGAATACACTTCCAAATAGCTATCCTGTTATGAAGAACAGTTTGAAAGGTTTGGGAATGAAGTATAAATCGATTCATGATTATGTGTATGACTTCATACTATACCGAAAGCAGTATGTGCCTAGATATGTCTAATCTACTAGTAAGGAGGACACAAGCTCAAAAGTTCCTCAAAAAGTATTGAAATATTTTCCCGTTGGGCCTAGATTAAAGAGATTTTTCACAGTACCATAGATAAAGGAGGCAATGACTTGGCATGCTAGGGCAGAAGTAGGGGGTAATATCATGTGTCATCCTATTGATTCTACTTCCTAGAGGAGGATGAATTATGAGTATCCCGATTTTTCTTGAGAACAACGCAACATGGTTGACTTGCCCAAGTTGAAGAGCAACGACCACGTGAGCGATGAGCCGTTTGTTTGTGCATTTAAAAAGGTTAACCAAGTGTTTTACTCGGAGTATATCAATAATGAGCCATGGTCAATTGTCCAACATGCGCCAAAACGTCTAAATAGTAGTGTGGATGATTTGGCTGCTCCTACCGAGTATCAATCCATTTTTTATGATAACACGAATTTTAAACAAATTTTCAATTTGTAATAAATATTCCAATTTGTACCGAAACATCCATTTTTAATGCTTTTAATTGATTTGCACTTTATCATTTTCACTCTTGTGTAGTGTGCATGTGTGTGAGGAGTAGGGGTGGAAGTGCGGATGTTTCGAATTTTTAGTAATTGCACATATTATGAGCTAGAAGTTGTTGTTTTGGAATTTAGAATCGAGGTGTTTGACAGTAACAATTCATTTTTATTTGTAGTAATTGTACATATTTTCATGTCTTCTTTTAATTCATTTTAATATGTCCTAATAACATTTTTTTTACAGAAAATATCTCCTTCATGTATTAAGGCGAGGATGATGATGCTTGTTATGATGATGTCGTCTAGGCCCGGTGGCAGTGGAGGTGACGAGGGCTCCTCGACCCCCAGGCTCCCCAAATATGGCAAATTGGGGATGGCCATCGAGAACAAGTCAGGGGTATTAGCGAGATCCCTCGAGTTGGTAAAGACGATCATCGGTCCGGGGTACATTAGTTGTTAGGAGGGGCCATATGAGCTCAAGTTAGCTGTTTTAGTGGCACTACATGTAATGCATTTATATTTATATTCATATGAATATTTCAATTTCGATTTCGATTTCGATTTCAATTTAATTTTATATTTATATTTATATTTATTTGCAACTAACATTTTATTTGTTGGACATGAACAATTCAGCCTAGATCCAAAGCTACGCGATTCCGTCTTGGAGTAGTTGAGGGAGCAACACAAGTTGTGGAAGAAAAATATGCAGACTCGATACTTTGGGAAGACACATGAGTCCATTATCCAAATGCGTGAATCCGTCCTGTCGAAGGAGCCGGTCTCATTCGCACAATGGCAAAAGTTCGTTGACAATGAGATCGGGGAGCGACAATTGGCATCTCGCTAATTAGGGAGGGAAAACCGGGCAAAAAAGATGGAGGTGCACAACTCCGATCGGACGTCTTACGCTGACGTGGAGCATAGAATGATGCTAATATTTAATTTTTCTATAACTATAGAAATATATTATTCTGCATTATTTTACTTTGCTAGGCCGATACTAATTTTACTTTATTTTATTTCAGGGGACAGGGAGTGGTCCTGTGGGTAGATACTTATGTGTCTCTTCGGACAAAGAAGGGCAAGGGCAAGGACAAGGAGGTGTCCCCGAGCGTCGCATTTATGATTGTAAAATCCGACAATTTACTTTTTGTTAATTACATTATAATTCTTTAATTTATTTATTTTACTAATCATGTGCTTTTTGTCATTTCAGGCAAAGCTTAAGGAAGTGCATGAGTCGCAGTCTGATGCCGACAAGGCATCTTTGTCCACAAACGCACTCAGCCAAGTTCTTGGCTCTGATCGCAAGGGGAGGACAAGGGGTGAGCTCACGGGTGGCCAAATCTAAGATCATCAGATTGGAGACGAGCGACACCGGGTTGGCTCGAACAGTGGACTCGCATGATGCGAAGTTGTCCCGTTTGGAGGCGACGGTTCAAGATATGCTCTCATTCATGAAGCGTTCGTTTGGAGGTGGAAAACGTAAGGGGAAAGAGAAGGAGAAGGTGGCTGGGGAGGAGGTGCGGGAGGACGAGGTGCAGGATGACGAGGATGTGGACCTCGCTGCTTCATCGTCGACATGTGCGGACTTTGATGATCCACTTCCCTATTTGGATCCCTTCTATCGACCGATGTCAACATTTTGTTGGCCGAGCGTGTTTATACTGGACATATTTGATGGCCAACGGATAGGGTGGGGGTTGAGGGACCCGAATATCATCCAGGGTGGACTAGTTCATGGACGTGAGCTTTAAGACATCGAGTCCAAGGTGCTCGTCACGCATGTGATACCCGGGAAGGAGAACTCCCCGTTGTGGTTGCGCGAACAATGCGGCACGATGTATATCAATGGGTGTGTCAATTAGTATATCATGTGGCCTACTCACCTCCTCGGATTTAACCTTACCCAAGATATGTAGTGACATTATTTGAATTGAATTATTTTTAAGATGGTAAATTTGAATTATATTTGGATTATATCATGATTCATATTGTCTCTATTTTGAATGTATATTTGCATTATCTCTATTTTATTTGGATATATGATGCTTGAACATGTACAATGTTGCTATAACAGGTACAAATATACTGCTGGACAGTGGAAGTGGCCAAACTGCCCAATAGAGTTTTTTTCAATGCTGTCCAGAATTGTCACGATCATTGACTGTGACAATTTTTTTAGCATTGCCACGGGCTTGTCACGGTCCTTAACCGTGACAAAACTTATTGCGGTCAAGTCCCGGGACATGACCGTGACAATTCTAACGAACTTGTCACGGTCAATGACCGTGACAAGTCTGTGAAAAAAAGTTATATCGCCTAGAATTTTCACGGTCATTGACCTTGACAAGTTGAACTTGTCAAGGTCAATGACCATGAAAATTCTGTAGATTTGGTGTAGTGCATGTATTTCTAATGTGGTGAACATGCCTCCACCTCCTATAGTTTCGGACAAGGGTATGAGTAGGCCGGTGGGATCTTCTCACAACACAGGTGGCACATCATTGTTGGCAACAATGGCAGAGGAGGCTCTGCTCATCGAGCTTACTCCTCCCTCATATAATTATTTGTTTGACTGGAGGGGGATCACTGAGCCTGCCGCATCACCCTAATGCATTGGACTCAGGATTGATGGGGCTTACGGAGGACTCTCTTCATCCTGAGGTATATTTTTCTCTTTTCTTGTCCTATATCCTTTTGATTCTTGATTATGCTTTTTAGTGACTGATTTGGCTTTTAATTCTGTGGTTTTGTTTGCAATATGTTCGGGTGCCAACTACTTGGCTGAAGGACATAAATGATTGGGTGGCCTCCGCGACTACCTATACCAACGACTATGTTCCTGTTATTACTTGTTTGGTTTTGCCTCCTACCTCAGACGAGGGATCGAGATCAATGAGTGGAGGTTCTACAGCTCTCTACCGAGGTAAGCGCATCCGCTGCAGGGATTAAGGTAAAAAGAGAGGGGGAGAGATTGAGGGATTGGGTTCGGGTTGAGTCCTGTTTCTTTGTATTTTCTTATTTTTGTTTTTAACTTAAAGGATTGTAATTGTGTAATGGAAATATATATATGGTGAGGATTTTTTATTATTCATTTTTATTTTAATGACTTATTCTACATTCACTTTTTAATTTATGTTGAGACAGTAATAATGATAGGATTAGAAAAGAGATTAAATAATTCAAGAAAAATATTTTTGGTGAAAAATGATGGGAAAAAATGGATACATTTAGAGGAAATAACTTGAGGGTCTTTAAATAAGGATTTATTTTTTGAGTTTTTGATTTTGATAAAAAAAGATAGAATTTTCTAAAATAAGGGGGTTGCCGATCGGCATTCGCCTTGTCCTGCCTATCAGTATATTAGTTCGGTCAAATCATCCTATGGATTTTATTGCACTTTCTTGCAACCCAAAATACTTGATAGGGTAGGTTTTATTTTGGGCTCTTTAGGCTTCTTGTCTTTAGCCAAGGCCTTTGTGGGTGGGGGTGGGGGGTGGTGGGAAGATAAAGGGGGGTAGTTTTTCATCCATTCTCAGTTTCTCTTCTTTCTTCTTTCTTACTTTCTTCATCATTGTTTCCCAAATGGGCCTTCCGATGGGCATAGAATTTGCTTCATACCTCGATATTTTAGAAGCCATGTTCCTATATAAAGTAGACTATGAAGTCTTTAATTTGCGTGAGTTACCTTGTGATGCAGCCGAGCTATTTGTTGGAACATGTTGGCGATGGCATTGCAATTCTTGTACCCTGAGGATCAAATTTCCCACTTTTTTTTAGACAAGGCCTGTCCGACTTATGAGGAGTTTTCTGCCATATTGGGAATTAATCCTAGCATAGTGGAGGCCATGCCCAAATTCTTTCGGTATCCTTGAGCACTGTTAGTAGAGTTTATCTACATCCCCCCTTCGACGGCTCGACCATTGGTCACTAGGGGAATGATCTCTCTTTCGGCTATCATGTATTTTGTGTGTCTGAAGGATTTCAATGATTTAGGCTATGCCAGATGATATGCCCAAAGTACACCCTCTTACTCGAAATAACTAACCTCAGTCAGCCTCACAGTCGAGTTGACTACAAGCCAATGAACCATCAATAATATCATCTCTCATATAGTCGGCCCTAGCCGACGTTACAGCAACATCATACACCAACTTCAGCTGGTTAACAGTCGGGATCAACAAGGTCTCATGGTCTCAATCATCTACTAACATCATCATCAGCCTCAGCCGACATTACACCTCATACCTAACCTCGTCCATCCCGCCTAACCTGAGGTCATCATGGATATTAACCTCAGACAAAGAAACAGAATGACTTCACCAACCTCGTAGTTTGTCAGGCTAAGGTTGCACCAGTCAAGGACACAAGGCTGAGCATTTATAAGCTCATGCATGGTTGGGAACACGTGGACAAAATAAGTTGTAACCGAATCAATCCCCTCACGCGAGGGAATATTTCATCATCATTCTCTACATGTGACAGTGACATATGGCTTCACTAGATTGGCTAGATCATCACACACATACTCGTTGTATTCTTAGGGGGGTATATTACACCCCCCAAACACTATATATACTGGTCTTCTCCTACCTTGTAGGAGAGCTAGAAATATAAATCCTAACCAAACTCTGTTGCATTTACAGTAGAGAGAGAAAGTGGATTGACTATATTACTAAGGCCATTAGAGCCCTCTTCTGATAGTGATATTCACACTCACCTGCACATTGGACGGAGGCAATTTCCGAACCACTTATATTGTTGTGTTCATCCCCTTCTCCTCACCTCATTCTACTTTATATATATATACTCCTGTGATGCCATTGTTATCACTTGCTTGGGCTTGTCAACACCTTATCTAGTGGTGCTATTTCCAGCATCATCATTTTGGCTCCGTCTATGGGAATCAAGAAGATTCATCTCTTCCATTTTGCAGATTAACCTCATCGGAGACTCTTGTGGTGAACCAGGCCTCACCCTTCGTGTGAAGCTTCTTCACCATTGAAAGAGATCATTTATGGTGTCAAGCTCTCTAACATTTTCATTGCAAGCTCTTTGGTCCTAACATATGGCAATGGAGTTACCACCACCTCCTCCACCATCTGGTGTTGGAGGACCCAGTTCCAGCCAAGTACCACCCGAGTTCGAGATGGATGAGGTGGCAGTAGCCTTGAGGTCCTTGGCTATAATGCATTAAGAAATGAAGGAGAAATTTAAACAGCTAAGCCAAAATATGATGAGACCACCCGGGGTCTCATCGAAAATGATTACTCTGGTGACTGTTCAACCACATCCTGAGGCCAGGGGACCATCCTAGGCACCGCTAAAGGACCAACCTGCACCTCAATGGAGGAGGGAGGTTGATGACCCTAGGCATTTACGTTTGAGGAGGCAAGGAAACCCTTGCCCCGACGATATGTACGATGACATTGAAGCATAAGATGCTCCAACAGACTGCTGGGAGCCATATGAGGTTTCAGACAACACAGTACTTCCAATACAGCAGAGCCAAGGTTGCGGGGCAAGAAGAGCCGAGGTTGGTGATGCCAAATAAAGAGGATAAACTTTTAATTGCTTGAGTAAAGGGTCGGCCTTTAAAAGGCTCGACCCAGTTAATGATCTGAGGCAGAGGTTGTCCAGGTCGAGAAGTGTTGCTGGCTCACATAAGGAAGATGGTGAACATCGGCCTCACCATGACCGACCCCTATGTGGTCGAGATGGTGGCCAAGAGGTTAACAGTCGACGTTGTGAAGCCGTTGGGGAACCCTCAGTTCACCCCTTGGAGGTGTCTAGGGACAACCTCGGCCAGGACGACATTGCTAAGCAATGGAATGACTCCATTCAACGGCTGGAAGAGAAGATAGGGAACCTCATAAAAAGCTAAGACCCACTACAAAGGAGATTCTCAGAGGGTTACCCATTTATGGCAAGGATTGTAAACTTTCCAACCCCTACCAAATTCAAACCACCAATGGTGTCTCCCAACTATGATGGAAGTACCAACCCGGTACATCATATTGAGATGTATTAGTCTGCAGAACACATTTATTCAATCCCTGATGAGATGAGGTGCCGAGATTTTTTAATCACTTTGACGGGAGCTGCGTATATTTGGTTCAAGTAATACCCCATATTTTATGGCTTTTAAAATTGGGGATTTATTAAATTTAATTGAGATATTAAATTTACATTAATCCGAAAATTTATTTTTTTAATATTTACTAAAGTGACGTGAGTTAGTAATTATTGGAAATTTGTTGAATATTACTGGATGAGTAAAGTAATAAATGATATTAATTTTATTAAAATTGTCACGAGTGAATAAAATGGCAATTATGGAAATTTAATTCGGGACCCGCCTGTGTCGTGTAAGGACTAAATTATTATTATAAAGTGAATAAATTATAAGTCATCCGTATGGTCGTTTTGAGTGCCCCAAAGTGTCCGTAAGGGTCGAGATAGTCATAAAAGTGTACCCGGGGGGGGGGGGGGGTTAGTTTGGGTCTCGGGGCGTTTTTAGGCCTAATTGACAACCCGAGAGGGTATTTTAGATACTTTGTATTTTTGGGCAATTAAATCCACGAATTTTTTTAGTATATATTAGCCATTTGGAGTTGTCTATTAGGGTTAACAAACACAAAACCTAAGCTTAGCCATTAGAGAAGAAGGTGAAGAGATTAGAGAAAAAAGGTGAAGAGTTTCCAAGCAATCCAAGGCGTAGAACTCACTCGATTGCATCGCCACCACCACCAAAACGTAGATCGCATGAAGAGGAACGCAACCGTATATTTTTCATCAACAAATCAGACCTTTGAATCCCAGGCAAGTATATATCTTGCTGATTTCCAAGTTAATATACCTTCCACGTTAGTCTTGGAATGAAAATCATATGTTTTAATTGAAGAATTATAGGTTTTGGAAGAAAATTTATATGTGTTGTAGGGAGAAGCCATATAGTCTGAAACCATGATCATATGTAGAGGATTATCCACGGATTTATTATGATAATTGGGAATAAAATCTAGATTAAAATAGAGGTTTGTGATTATTCATGCAAAATTTCGTTTTATAAATAAATCTGAGATTAAACCCTTTTTGATTGATTCGTTGTGGATTTATTGATGTTGTTACGTTAGAAATTGTTTATATATATTGCTTATAAATTTGGATAACTTTTATGGGAGTTTAGGATGAAATTATAGAGGTTTGGAGGGGTTAGAATGAGTGAACCCGTAGGTTGATATTTGCAGCAAACTGGGCAAGAACTGCTTGATCGATCGATCGACCAAGAGCATCGATCGATCGATCCCTCCTGGAAAAGTTCATATTTTTCTCCTTTTTGTTTAATCCATTTAAGATACGTAGGAACCCTTGATTATTATTTACGGAGTATAATGGGTTATGAAGATGACCAATATGGTCTAAGTAAACTCCGTTGAGTGAAATTAATATGAGATGAAATTGTGGGTTAATGGGGACTTATTCATACATTGAAAATTGTGACACTCGTGAAAGATTTAGACTAGAAGGTAAGTGAGGGTATACCTAATGAAATTTATACTTAGTGAGAGAATAATTCGAGAGATGAGAAGTAAGTATGAATTAAATTATAAATGAGAATAAAAGAGACGAATCCGTTATGCGAGATAATTGAGTAAAATATGTGCTAAGAACGGATAATACTAATTATGGTTTGTGGGTGAACCTAATTTTGAAAATGTGAATATTTATATATATGACTATGTGACTGTGTACATATTATATATCTGTGTAGAAATCATACCCGATATACTTTCTATCACGGAGGTTTCCGCGCTGGGACAGTCTCATATTGATTGGACCTTTATGGGGGATATTGAGAATAATAATCAGACGGTCCTAAGAGACGTGAGGGGTATGTGCTGACCTCTTAGTGACTTGGAACTATGCTCAGCCTCCATTTTATGTGTATTGTGTTAATACAGTTCGAGAGTGATTCCGAACCAGTATTTCCCTTAGTACGAGTGATACGGGGACTTGATAGCAGAGTATACCAGCACAATAGTTTTATGTGGGGTGCCGATAGTATCTATATAATATATAAGTGACTATTATATATATATACTTATATATGGAAACTTTCTACTGTGTTTATAAGTAGTTAAGTATTAAATAAATGCTCCAGCTTCATATCGAGTGTTCGTGAATTCTGTAACGGTAACTAAATGTTTCTAAGTCACATAAGAATATGGAAGAGAATTATTTTCTAAAACTAAATATTATGTCCTTAGCATTTCTCGGGATAAAACTTTATGGGAGGATAAGTTAGATAGATTTATGTGATCAGTAGTACGGTAGGCGTGCACACTAGATGAGAGGTGAGAATTCTCAAGAGAGTGTCGCATACTAACATGGTGGTTATATTAGCCGGTAAGCATTTTAAATAATTGCTAAACTGTTTTTAAAACTGTTTTACACTCGGGCCCTGACCCATTTCCTGTCATTTCTTTCTCTCTTGTATATATATGTATGTATTACAGGTTCCCTACCACAGGGGCGTCATGATTAGGTTCTTTGGAATGGACGTGCTGCAACTTATATGGAAGTTGTAGGCTCTTACTTAGAAGACCACTTCATTGATTCAGTTGCAATTTTAGTTTTTCATAGTTAGGGCATGTGTCGCTCGATTTCCTATCCCATTTGGATTTGTCAGAGATTTATGTTTATGTTATCTCTAGTATTTGGTACTCTTTGGGAGTTAACTCTTGTCAGGATGATTTCATTTATAGTTCATAACATGGTTTGGTTTATCTAGATGGTTTAATTCTTGTGTGGTAATTGTCATCCTTATTATTTTTGTGACTCTTAAACTGTTGTAAAAAAAAAACTTTTAATATTGGAATTTAAATAAAATGTAAATAAGCCTTTAAATGGTTTTGACACTTAGCTTAATTATTTAGGGTGTTTAAATTGTATATTTTATTTTGCAAAAGTGATGCTAAGAACAAACCAAACGTTCACCTTGATGTTAATTTAATAAAGGACTGATCACCCGATATTTAATTAGGCGGGGTGTTACAGTTCACTTCCCTTCCTAAAAATTCTATGGAGAACTTTAAGGGATTGGCCAAGTGATTTATACACAACTTCTATTTTGGGGTAAGACCTCAAAAGAAGACTACCCTTATACTCTACGTAAAGTAGGGCAAGAATGAGAGCCTCAGAGACTACATTGCAAGATTCAACAAGGAAAGATTGGAGGTTGATGATTATGAAGAGAATATAGCTATGACAGCCCTTATAGGAGGACTTCAGAAGGGGAAGTTACTTTGGAAGCTTACTGAAGACCCTCCTAAGTCTATGGATGAGTTGTTAGCAACAACTGGTAGGGTCATGATTGCTGAAGAAGCAATGGCTGCAAAGTATGAGGATGGGAATGGAAGTAGCAGCGAGAAATTCCAAAGAAAGAAGGATGGAAAGAAGAGGGCTACAAACGACAAGTTTGCACACTACTCACCTCTAACTGTGAGCTATGAACACATCCTCAATGAAATAAAGAATGACAGGTCCCTGAGATGGACAGAGAAGTTGAAGGCTCCTCCACATAAGAGGAACAAGAACCTATGGTGCGAGTTCCACTAAGATCATGACCATCTGACCGACAAGTGTTTCACCTTAAAGGATGAGATTGAGAAGATATTAAAATATGGAAAACTCAAAGAGTACGTAGATGGAAGAGCTTCTAAGGGAGGAAGAGACAACCCTAAAAAGAAGAGAAATGACAGGTGTCGGGAAGATGCCCCAACCAGATGAGCTGAGGACTTAGATGACGATGATAACCCTGACCTCCCACCAAAAGATGATAATGTCCCAGTGAAGAGGGTCACCATGATCTCTTTTGGTGTTAACACCATCTGTGGAGAACTAGCAGGGGGTGGCTCAGAAGTAGCCGATCGTAAAGTTCACGTGGAAGAGGCCAAGTCAGTGACCAAAGTAGAGGTTGTGAACTTGGCATCTTTAGAGGTAAAACACGAGAAGAGAAAGAAGGTAGATATAGATACCCTACTAGTTTGATTCTCAAGACTTGATTTCAAAGGTATCTTAGCTCCTCACGATAACCCTCTAGTAATCACCAGGAGGGTGCATGGGTGTGAAGTTCAGAGGATACTCATTGATGGTGGAAGTTTAACAGACGTCATGTTTTGGCCCTATTTTAAAAGCCTAGGCCTCATTAGAGCTAGGCTTGTCCCTTATCATCATCCTTTGATTAGCGTCAGCGGCGAAAAGGTTCATCCATTGGGCATGTATGAGATGGATGTGAGAATGGGAGATGAGTGGCCTAAGAGGTTGACGAGGAAAATCAATTTCTTTATGATGGATGAGAATGTCTTCTCAGCTTACAACCTCATCATAGGAAGAGCAACCCCCAAGGAATTCGAGGCCGTGCCTTTAACGGTCCACCAAATGCTAAAATTCTCGACTCCCTATGGAGTAGAGGAAGTGCAAGGTGACCAAACATCAGCACGTGAATGATACTTCAACTTTGCAAAAGAGAGAGAGGCTCATAAGAACGCAACAACCACATACAACATCGATACACTTGATCTTAGAGATGAGACAAAGCTCAAGAAAGGAGAGGTCATGAAAGAGGTAGAATCCATCGTCCTCAATAAGGACGAGCTGGAAAAAACCATCCAGGTCAGCAAAGCCCTAAGACCTGAGATCAAGGAATAGCTAGTGAAGTTTTTGAAGAAGAGACAAAGCATTTCTGTCTGGAACCATGCATACATGCCAGGTATTGACCCTGAGGTCATGTGCCACAGACTCAATGTTATGGAAGACGCTAAGCCCATAAAGAAGAGAATAAGAGTATACTCAAGAGAGAAGTATGACATCATCAGAGAAGAGGTTAGAAAACTTGAAGAGGCTAAGTTCATGAGAGAGGTAATATACCCTAAGTGGTTATCTAACACCGTCATCGTGCCCAAAGCTAATGGGAAATGGAGGATGTGCATGACTTCACTAATTTGAACAAGTATTATCCAAAAGACGATTTCCCCCTACCTCGTATTGATCAGATGGTGGATGCCACGGATGGACATGAGCTCATGAGCTTCATGGATGCCTATTTCGGGTATAATTAGATCTTCATGAACCCGGAAGACTCCGAAAAGACAACGTTCATCATAAATAAGGGGACCTATTGCTACAAGATCATGCCCTTCGGGTTGAAGAATATAGGGGATGCTTACCAACATCTTGTAAATAAGATGTTTGAGGATCAAATAGGTAAGTCCATGGAAGTGTATGTGGACGACTAGCTGATGAAAAGACAGAAGGCCGACACTCATGTGGCCGACCTTGAAAAAACTTTCGACACTATGGACAAATACATGATGAAGCTCAACCCATCCAAGTGTGTCTTCGGGGTAGGATCAGGAAAGTTTTTGAGATTCATCATCAATCAGAGGGGAATAGAGGCCAGCCCTGAAAATATCAATGCCTTACTAGAAATGAAGACACCCAGATCCATCAAAGACGTTCAGAGGTTAACCGAAAGAGTTACTGCCCTCAACAGGTTCGTCTCAAGAGCTACAGGCAAGTGTCTTCCTTTTTTCAAAGTACTTAGAAAGGACTTCGAATGGGATAAGGAGTGCGACAAAGCTTTTAAGAAGCTCAAGTCCTACCTCTGCTCTCCCTTACTCCTATCTCGGCCCATTCCTGGGGAAAAGTTTTGTGTATATCTAGTTGTGTCTGAGTCAGCCATTAGTGAAGCCATAGTAAGAGAGGATGATGGAGTGCAAAGGACAGTATAATTTAATAGTAAATCTCTTCAAGGGTCTGAAAAGAAGTACCCTCGAATGGAAAAATTAGCTTATCCTCTAATACATGCTTCTAGGAAGATGAAGCCATATTTTCAAGCCCACTCAATGGTTGTCCTCACTAATTCCCCACTCAGATAGGTCCTCTATAAGCCTGAGAAGTCAGGCAGGTTGATGATCTGGGCCATTGAGTTGGGGGAGTATGACATTGTTTATTAACCCAGGGTTTCCATCAAGGGGAAGGAACTTGCAAACTTTATAGCAGAGTTTAATTGGGAAGAGGTTAAGATTGAAATTAGTCAGAGGGTAGCTGATGAACCAAACAAAAATGTCTTCCAAGATCTAGATGAGGTTGGGTTAAGAAGGCCCGGAAGAATAGTTGAGAATGAGGAAGACAAGTATCTCTTGAAGCAAGGGACCCTTTCATAGGGGAACTTATCTTCAAATGAAGATGTTTGGAACCTCTTCATTGATGGGTCATCTTGTGAAAGTGGAAGTGGAGCGGGGATGATAGTGTCAACACCAGATGGTACCGACATTGAATATACGCTGAGGTTCAACTTCAAAGCTTCGAACAACGAGTCAGAGTATGAGGCATTGATAGCAGGTCTCTCCTTGGCAAAAGCCCTTAGTGTTAGCCGACTCCTAGTCCACAGTGACTCAAGGTTAGTTGTCAACCAAATCCTGGGGGTGTATGACGCCAAAGATAAAAGGATGGACAAAGACCTGAAGAGGGTGAGAATGATGCTAGAAAGTTTTAAGGAAGTGAAGATGAAGAGGATACCTCGGCAAGATAGCAGTCGAGCCGATGCACTCGTGAGGTTGGCCTCAGCAATGAGGATAGATATAAAAAGAATAGTACCAGCTGAGATTCTACTCAAGCCAACCATTAAAGAAGAAGAGGTTTCCAGAACTTGCCTCAACTTGAATATGGGAGCCTCATGGATAGACCCTCTTATCAGATACATCAGACAAGGAGAGCTGCTAGAATTAAACTTAGGAAGGAGAAAGTTGAGGTTCAGGGCTGCCAAGTTCTCAAATGTAGGAGATGTTTTGTATAAGAAGGGGTTCCTACTTCCTCTCCTCAGATGTGTCCACCCTTCAAAGGTTCCACATGTCTTGCAAGATATACATGAGGGATCTTGCTCCAGTCACATAAGAGGAAGACCTTTAGCTAAGAGGATAATCACTCAGGGGTACTAGTGGCCGACCTTGGCCAAAGATGCAATGGCATATGTGAAGAAATGCGATAAGTGCCAGAGATTTTACACCATTATCCATCAACCTCATAAACCTATGACATCAATCATCTCACCTTGGCCATTTGCAGTATGGGGCATTAACTTGGTAGGACCCTTGTCAAGAGTTGCAAACAACTATCGATTCTTAGTAGTGACAATTGATTATCTATCCAAATGGGTAGAGGCTGAGCCAATGATCACAATTATAGAACAAAATACCTTCTAGTTTATCTAGAAGAACATCATATGCAGTTATGGTCTTCCAAACACCCTCATCTCAGACAATGGAACCCAGTTCAAAATGCTTCCTTAGAAAAATACTGTGAAAGAGTGGGGATCAAGCAATTCTTCTCTTCTCCTGGCTGACCCCAGGCAAATGGCCAGGCCGCGGTCATGAACCAAAAAATCCTTGATAGGATAAAGAAGAGGTTAGATAAAGCCAAATGGAGATGGATAGAGGAAGTATATTTCGTATTATGGGCCTACAGGACGACAGCAAGAACACCGATGGGAGATACCCCATTTATGTTAGACAATGGCTCAGAAGCTGTCATCCCTACAGAGGTAGGACTTTCCACTCATAGAGTTCAGACCTATGACCCTCAGAGGAATGGAGAAGAAAGAAGACTTGATCTAGATTTGATTAAAGAAAGAAGAAAAGATGCAAAGATTAGACAGGCAGCCTACCAGCAGAGAACTGCGTGGTTCTATAACCAAAGGGTCAAATCAAGGCCTATAGCTGTGGGAGTCCTAGTCCTAGTCCTAAAGTAGATGTTGCAGAAGGCAAATAAGCTCCGCTCAAACTGGCATGGTCCTTACAGAGTAGTTGATGAGGTTGTGCCTGGTACCTACCGGCTAGAAAATCTCAGAGGGGAACCTTTCTCCAATCCTTAGAATGCGGACCACTTGAAGAAATATTACATATGATGTTATAGTTGTTTCTTCGTAATGCATGTATTATTTCATGAAGAGGATTTTAATGAGAAGAGAAATATTGTGTTGATACTTTTGTTATATGCTTAAACATCATTAGTTTGGTGAAATATATGAGGGTGAACGTCATTATATGGTGACCTCATACCTTAAACATCATTGATTTGGTAAAAATTAAGGAGAATCATCATAATATGGTGACCTCAGACCTTAAACATCATTCGTTTGGTGAAAAATATGAGGGTAAACATCAAATTTTAGTGACCTCAGACCTTAAACAGCATTAGTTTGGTGAAATTTATGAGGTAAACATCACATTTTGGTGACCTCGGACCTTAAACATCATTAGTTTGGTGAAAAATATGAGGGTAAACATAATATTTTGGTGACCTCAGACCATAAACATCATTAATTTGATAAAAAAATGAGGGTGAACATCATATTATGGTGACCTCAGACCTTAAACATCATTAATTTGGTGAAATTATGAGGGTGAACATTTTATAATGACCTCAGACCTTAAACATCATTCATTTGATAAAACAATGAGGGTGAACATCATATTATGGTGACCTCAGACCTTAAACATCATTACTTTGGTGAAATTATGAGGGTGAACATCATTTTATGGTGACTGCAGACCTTAAAAATCATTAATTTGATAAAAAAATGAGGGTGGACATCATATTATGGTGACCTCATACCCTAAGCATCATTAATTTGGTGAAATTATGATGGTGAACATTTTATGGAGACCTTAGACCTTAAACATCATTAGTTTGGTGAAAATTATGAGTATAAACAACATTATATGATGACCTCAGACCTTAGACCATTAGTTTGGTGAAAATAACGAGGTAAACATCATAAGAGGGTAATCTCAGACCTTAAGCAACATTCAAGAGGCAAGACATTCAAGCATAACATTGAAAGAAACAATATAATCTGAAGAAGATGGGATTAATGATTGTCATTGAACATTCAAAAGTTATAAATTAGAAGTACCAAGATTCCATCAGAGTATAAAAAATCTAAGGGGTACAGACAAGAAAGGAAACAAAAATAACAACTTAAAAGCTTAACAAGAAAAGGCCTAAGTCTCTGCATCTACAGTTGTGACTTCATGGCCAACATTGGTCACCTCGGCTGTATCATCCTGAGGATTAGCATCTTTAGTCTCAGTGACTTCCAAGGAAGCGGTCTAAGCAGGAGCAACATCAACCTCCTCAACCTCTTGCAAGGCCTGAGCAAACCGGGGGTCACCAAAGCCTAAACCCTCAAAGTCTGAGTCAGTCACACTCCCTGACTATTTTTCCTTAGAGGCTACCCATTTGCTAGTTGCTTTGATACCTCTTTCAAGGTATTCAAAGACAAAACTAATGAATTCATCAGAGACCTTATAATCCTCAATAATCTTTTCTGCAACATCCTCTAAAGAAGCCTTGACTGCAGCAGCCACCTTAACCTACAGGGCATCATCTTTAGGCTTCAGAGCTACATCGTGGTCCTTCCCGAGCTTGGCCATATCCCTGTCTCTCTACTGAATAATTTCCTCCATCTTATCAACCTCTTTCAGCTCTTTCTTTAGACTTTCAACCTCTGCATTCAAAGAGGCTTGAACCTTCTGAGCTTCTTAACCCTTCTCTATGAGGGGAAACTTCTTCAGGGTCCAATCAACAAAATGGTGCATGGACAAGATACCCTGCAGTAGAAGGTTAAATGTATAAACACATGAGATATAATATGTAAAATAGCCAAGGTTACAGTTTGAGAAACTCATACATGAATTGATCTATGAAGAGTAAACTCGGACAATAATGGGGGACGTCCAGGGAGCATAAGAAACGCTTATCCTCATCAGCCATCACTGTGCCGATGGCATCAACAACCTTCAGAATATAGCCAATGAGACTATCGCTGATCTTAAGCTGAGCAAGACGAGCTTCTAGGGCATCGTCTGTGGAGATGGGGATGGAACGATCCCCTTTCGGAGTCTTCCCCGACCTCTGATGCATCAGGTAAGCAGTGGTCTTCCTCTTCTTGGTAACATTGGCCTGGGATGTGCTGATGTTCTTCTGGGTGGTAGCAAGGGGTAAATTTTTGCCACCTCTCTTCTGCATCAGCTTCCCTAGACTTGGAGCAGACATTTGCCAAAGGCCGTCTGAAATGCCTATATGTCGCTCTGCAAAAAGAAGTATCTGAGTTAGTAAGTCAGAAATATAAAAAGTAAGAGGTACAAATTATGAAAAAAGAAACTTACAAAGATTTGTCAAAGAACCACCCCCAGGCCTGTCTGAGAGAGGTAGTAGGGGGTCATCAGATGTTCATATTTTACTAGAGGACCCTACCCCCCTGATCGCTAAGATCCTTAACTTTTTAAAGATTATCCTAGCTAAGCCCAGGGTCGGCTTTAGCAGCAAGTGAGACCTTCCCCCATCTCAGAGGGGTCCTGGGAACCAACGTTTCTGCAGCCTCATATGGACCAAATTCCCATGCCCCAGAGGCAAATAAATATCGAGGTTTCGAGTTATGGTTTGAGGTTTGGGTAACCAACAACATTTTCTTCTCTGACTTCCTAGCTAAGAAGTGGTAATACCTAGGGGTGGTTTTTGGCAGAGGAAGGGATGTAACAACCTGTGAAAACCCTAACTGGAAGGTCTAAGTGGTGAACATCCCTCCAAAGGACAATAGCCCCAATCATAACCCTCCAGGCGTTAGGGAATAATTGTGAAGGGGCTATATTTATGTGGGATAATATGGCTCTGATAGAAGGGTGGATAGGAAGATGGAAACCCAACTTGAACATCTTCTCATAGAGGAAGATCTCGCTATCTTGATCGTTGAATGCCCTCTCTCCCCTTATAGGTTTCCTAAGGTTGATGGAAGGTTTTATCGAATAGAGGTGCCTAAAATCTAGGAGGTCGTACTCGCTGACAGAGCTCTCAATCTCGACTACCTTAGATGTATCGATATCACTCTCCTGACCATCATCATCATCCCCGATAAGATCGTCCTGAACAGGTGTGGGGACACCGCTAGGAAACCTCTGAGCAAACTCAATAGAGGTGGCGACCATCAGAGGAATTCCATCAATGGGTGGGGGAATGGCCACACTTAGCCAAATGATTTCAACATCTGAAAACCTACGTGAGGTGATAGGACCCTGGTGAGATGAGGAACGAATTGAAACCTTGGCTTACTCAGGGACCTCACCCTACCTAGGAGAGTAATCCATAGCCACTTGGAAAGACTCTACATACATGGGGTCTTAGGAGGACGACTCAGACTCATACAGTGGTGTTGGTTCAACAGGAACCTCTGTAGGCTCAACAAGCTCGGCTGGCTCAGGGTATATAACCTTCAGAGATGGAGGGAAGATGGGTCTGAGAGGGAAGGCCTCAGCCCTATGAGCTTCCTCATGGGCTAGATCTATTTGCATAATTTTCTCAAAGGTCTTCTCATGAAGAGATGAGAACTCTTCTATAAGTTGGTACAAGGGTCTAAGCATAAAGGAGAATATACAACACTTGGACTCAAAACCACAAACAGGCAAACAAATTAATTCAATCTAAACTAAGGATCAAATTAGGAATGCGAAAGGTTTTCAAATAAAGGACAACAAGAACATTCAAGAACCAGGTCACCGGAGAAGGTGACCGGAGGTTCAACAGAGACCCAAAGAAAGGTTTTTCTAGATAAATAACTACGAATTCCCCAAAGAAAGGAAGTACTAGCACAGAGAAAACTGGACCTCAGCCTAACCTACATACCCCTCAGTCCTATAATTACATAGAAGACTAAGGGATATGGGTGATTGATATGCCCAAAGTATAACTTCTTACTCAGAAGCAACTAACCTCGGACAACCTCATAGTCGAGGTGACCAGAGGCCAATAAACCATTAGTAATATCGTCTCTCATATGGTCGGCCCTAGCCGATGTTGCAACAACATCATACACCAACCTCAACTGATTAACATCCGGGGTTAGCAAGGTCTCATGGGCTCAATCATCTACCAACATCATCATCGGCCCCAGTCGACATTGCGATGACTAGCCGAAATCAGCATGTCTCATGAGGTCAATCATCTACTAACATCATCATCAGCCCCAGCTGACATTACACCTCATACCTAACCTCGGCCATCCCGCCTAACTTGAGGTCATCATAGATATTAACCTAGGCCAAAGCAACAGTCGGACTTCACCAACCTCGTAGTCTGCCAGGCCGAGGCTGCACCAGTCAAGGACACAAGGCCGAGCATTTATAAGTTCATGCATGGCTGGGAACGCGTGGACAAAATTAGTTGTAACCGAATCAATCCCCTCACGTGAGGGAATATTTTATAATCATTCTCTACATGTGACAGTGACATATGGCTTCACTAGATTGTCTAAATCATCACACACATGCTCATTCTTTGTTTGGGGGGTACATTACATCCCCCAAACACTATATATATTGGTCTCCTCCTACCTTGTAGGAGTGACAGAAATATAAACCCTAGCCAAACTCTGTTGCATTTACAGTAGAGAGAGAAAGTGGAGTGATTGTATTACTAAGGCTATTAGAGCCCTCTTCTGATAGTGATATTCACACTCACCTGAACAGTGGACGTAGGAAATTGCCGAACCACTTATATTTTTGTGTCATCCCCTTCTCCTCACCTCATTCTACTTTATATATATATATATACTCCTGTCCTGCCATTGTTATCACTTGCTTGGGCTTGTCAACACCTTATCTAGTGGTGCTATTTCCAGCATCATCATTTTGGCGCCGTCTATGGGAATTGAGAAGATTCATCTCTTCCATTTTCCAGCTTAACCTTATCAGAGACTCTTGTGGTGAACCAGGCCTCACCCTTCGTGTGAAGCTGTCTCACCATTGAAAGAGATCCTTAAAGGTGTCAAGCTCTCTAACATTTTCATTGCAAGCTCTTTGGTCCTAACATATGGCAATGGAGTTACCACCACCTCCTCCACCATCTGGTGTTGGAGGACCCAGTTCCAGCCAAGTACCACCCCAGTCCGAGATGGATGAGGTGGCAGTAGCCTTGAGGTCCTTACCTGAAGGCACGCTGAAAATTTTCAAAGCATATAATCGAATAACGACAAAAATTTAAAAAGTACATAATTGCAAAACGGCGAAAATTTCCAATTAAGGCACGCACATAATCTTGAAAAGTTTAATATCATGTATAATATAAATAAAAATTGTTTTATATATTAGAAGTTTAGATTTTCAAAGTATTGAATCATGTAAATTTAAGTTCTAAAATTTCTTTTACAATACAAATGTGTGAACAATTTTTTTAGACCTCATATAAGCATGGCACACATGTCCGTTTTAGACCTCGTATAAGCATATGATTAACACTAAGAGCATGACACACGTGTTGACATTTAACTGTGGAGTTTCACGTCTAACTAAGAACATAACCGTGTACATCTTTAACAAATGAAAAAAGGAACCAACATAAAAGGAATGAAACTAATTGAGGAAAAAAAATTACTGAGTATTTACCTATCACAAATCCAAATACCCAAAACATAGAAACATCGGCAAACCTTAGTGTATGAAGTGACATCCCTTGCCAAATTGGCATCCATAAGTACTCAAAACAGAGCATATGGCATCAGATCTCCAGATTTGTAACACACATCAAAAGTCAGCAATGTACTGATCCAAAAAATAGATTATAGAAATCACAAAAAAGAGTTGATAACCATTTGAATATATTTATAAATATAAAAAATTTATTGCCAAAACAATTTCATACATTCATGTCAGCATTAATAAGTTAATTAAATAATTGAAGAAAATATTGACCACGGAAAAAATTGCAGTGATCAGTCCCTGCAACAGGACCCTCCTCCCCCTCTACTCCCCTCTATCTGGCTTTGCAAACTCAACTGTGAAATTGCTTCCATGAAGCCCAAATAACTCAGTCTCCATTTCTCCCAATTACGCCCAAAGCAAATGTTATGAACACAACAAAATGAAGTGTGTGATGTATAATGTATATACAAAATGTCTAAAGAAACACATCATGTTGACATAGTTTATAATGACAGAATAGGGGATATGCAAAAATTGAGTTATATCAAAATGTACTGTGAACACTCATAGTGTAGTGTTTAATATAATATTAAAATAAAGAAAGGGAAAAAAATTCAAGAAAAATAGCAGGAAAAAACGAAACAAAAATAGGGGATCTGCAAAAATAGGGGATCTGTAAAATGTTTATGCACTTCAAAATCCTAATAAACACATTGTCTTACTGTAAAACGATAGCTGGATCTGCAAAATAGAAA
The DNA here is from genome assembly GCA_949130495.1 of Sambucus nigra. Lineage (NCBI taxonomy): Eukaryota > Viridiplantae > Streptophyta > Magnoliopsida > Dipsacales > Adoxaceae > Sambucus > Sambucus nigra. The sequence goes on from OX422217.1 coordinate 170,077,044, forward strand.
ATCAACAATAGATGGATCTGCAAAATAGACCAAGAAAAAACGTTGGATCTGCAAAATAGACCATCCAATAGCTGGATCTGCAAAAATTTAAACAATAAACTGTTTTTTTTCTTTTCATAATACCATTCCAAACGCTTGCTGTAATTACATAATAAGCTCTAAAACTAATAATCATACCCAAAAACCAACCATATTTTTCTTGGCAGCAAGACTTTGGTCATATAAAAGTCTAACCACCAAATCTATAAACGACGTTCGTGCAAGACTTTGACAGCCAGACTGCATACACGCATAAACCACTTTGACAGCAAGACTTTTCGTGCCTCTTGAGGGCATAAACGATTTCCATGGTAACAGTCTTGCGACGGGAGTGCTCAGTGCAGGTAACAGCGTCACGGATGACGTTCTCTAGAAATATCTTGAGAACACCACGATTTCTGAAACCCGTAGATCAAACCGCTGATGCGCTTAACTCCTCCCTTGCGAGCCAATCTCCTGATGGCGGATTTGGTGATTCCCTGGATGTTGTCGCAGAGGACCTTACGGTAATATTCGTTCCTCCCTTTCCCAGTCCCTGGCCTCCTTTTCCACGCCCAGACATTTTCGATCTCAAATTTCTATATCTCACATTTCAAATTTTGATCTCAATAAAAATAAAGCTAAAGAGAGGGAGAATGTGTACCTGGCACAGAGAGAGGGAGATATCACTGGTCGGAAACACAAACAAAAACAACCATTTAGTTCCAATCAGATCTGGAAAAACTAACAAAGTTACAACGGATGTGTACCTGGCACAGAGAGAGGGAGAATGTTTGGAAGGGATCAAGGTTCGATCTGGACAGAAGGGTACCGATCTATGTTGAACGGATGTGTTCTTCTAAGTTTTAGGTGGTATGAATTTTGGTTTGTCTGAAATATTAGTGGCCAGAGCTTTGCTAGTGGGAGATTTAGGTTATTGGTGATTTGGTATGAGGTTTGGGAGTTATGAAATTTGGTCGTATGTGTCTTTGCTTCAAATACGAAGCTTTCGTCAAATTAGGTCGGGAAGCTTCGAAGGAGTTGTGTTGTGGGAAAGGGTAATAGGGTTCTTATCAAAAGTAACGCGTTTCATATTAACAGTGAGAGTAAAAAAAATGGCATCAAAATGCTAAAATACTATTCTACCTCTATTTTTGAATTTTGAAGAGAAGGGGGAAAATTAGTGTGTGTCAAAAGAAGGGGGAAACTAAAAATTTGAGGGGAAAAAATGGTAGTGTAAAAAAATTCATATAAATGACATCATCTTTTCATCTTGTGACATACTTATTTTTCCTACTTTATTATATATATATATACTCCTGTGATGTCATTGTTATCACTTGCTTGAGCTTGTCAACACCTTATTTGGTGGTGCTGTTTCCAGCATCATCACTAGAGAAATTTCGCTGGGCTTAACTTCAAGGCTATTACTGGTGACAGGGGACCTATTGGTGGACCCTCAATTAGCTTCCATTACAGTATGGATGTCATATCGTCGTAATCCCGTGACGGTGATACTAGAAGAGACCTTGAATGGTCAAGATCCTTGGCAGGAAGGCCGTTTCGATTTTTTGAGAGGGAGCCCAATTATGATGTTCATGTGGCCATTTGAGAGATTTTATTTGTCGGTTCTCCCTAAATATACCTTGGTAGACATGCCAAATTTCTTTACTTGATATTCTATCAGTTTTGGTCCATCTATAGAGAACGGGGTAAATTTATTCGTGGAAGATGGAGCTCGATGTCTTCACTGGTCAGAGCCCTGGGGGGGGGGGGGGAGCTGGAGCTCATTATGGAACTAGGATAATACCAGTACATTCGGTTAGTTGTCATTTAATAAACGTCATTCTATTTCCCCCAGAGGCTTCGGGGCTAAGTCGGATGGGAGAATATTGTGCCTCCCCAGGCATTAGACTTTTTTCTTATGGAAGACTTAACTGAATCCTTGCGTATGAGGTTAAGTACTCTGTGGGATAATCATCGGTCGCCAACCCATCCATCTCAATCGTAATGTAGTTATCAGGAAAAGAGTGGCAGAAAATTCTTGAGGTTGGTCCTCCTAAACATCACTCTTATTCTGCTTGTTGCAAATTCCTATTAATATGCTTTCTACTCGCTAATGATTTTGACACAAAAATTGGTTTCATAATATTTGAATTGGCAATTTTGATTAGATTGTTGACTTGTAAAGATCAACATAATATAATGGTATGCATTTAATCTATCTACATAGGTGCTCAATCCTAAGAAAATAGAATAACTCTAATACAATTACTGCCCCAACTTTCCCATGGTTATTAAATTTTTTATATGATAGTAACCCTCGTTGTGCTGCAATATTTTTAGATACCCACTGAAATGAGGGAACCATTTTAAAAATCCATGCCTAGGGATGCCTAGGAGATATGTCCTACCCCTCCTCCTTTACTTCTATGCGCATCAATCTCAGATGAGTCTACTTTTGTTTCAAGGAAAGCCAAAATAGACAGATTGCTTATTCTTTTTAACTTTTTCACTCTTCTAAACGCATTCTTTTTAAAGATTCATTGAATGTTCCTATGGCCAGTCCTCACTTCCTTCCTCCTCGGGGTGGGGTGTGTCAGTGATTGCATGCATGGTTTGGATGGAGATAATAATAATGTCTCGCGCCCTTTTTATGAGCACTTCGTCCGTTGTTGATTAGGGGTGATGTAAAAAGGTAGTGTCTCCAGCCTGTTTTGTACAAAACATGCACAATAAATATTGCCATCTAGAGAGAACGACGTCAAAGACATATTGATGCCTGCAAAACCAATTAGTTTAAAGGTTCGGGGGAAAAGTTATAGAACGGGAAGGTGTTAACCACCTATCCTACACTTTCTGTCTCTCATGGGAATGTGTTATTATTCTCCTTAAAAACTCCGTGAAGTGTGCGCGCGTGTATATATAAATGGAGATTGGACTTTCGCAACTCACGTCATGGAGAAATGCAGAGTGATATCATCCGTATGAGTGTTCCCGAAATAATAATTAAAAACATCATATGTGTGCTCATCGAGATATCGATCGTTATGGTGAAACGATGATTTGGTTAGATAAAGCGCTAATAATAATCGTAAGTATAATATAAAACTAATATATGAATAAAAATATTCAAGGAGAACTCGAGTCTCGAGTTTTAACCAGAGATACCTATATAGCCTAAAAAGACATCAATGTCCACATAGTTCACATGCAATACGAGGGTATGATTTATCCCATAAATCTGACCAGGGATTCTGTTTAGAAGTGTGTGTAGAAAAAGGATATTTTGATTTGAGAAAAATTTGTGAGGAATCCCGTTTGGAATTTATGACCCTCTTTTTCTTGTTTTTCCTTTTTTTTATTGAAAATATGTTATGTGCAATACTACTAATAAAAGGTGAGATTATTAATATGTGTGAACTAATAAAGATGAAATGATATAGTAAGGATTAGATAACTAATAAATAAGGAAATTAAAAGAGAGGGGAGAATGTTTGGACCTTCTTTGGAGACTTGAAGATTGACCTTGATTGTTAAAGAGGCTTCCCTTACAAATGGATGGAGGTTGTAGGAGAAGAGGGAAATGATTTTGCTAAATTGGGTGTAAAAGGGGTGGAAATGGAACGTAGAGGAAAGATTTTAGTATAGAAACCACGTTGGCTTTGAAATAATATTGTTGAGATCACTGACAGGATGTTTCTGGGGTTCCTTTCGTTGTAAGCTCATGCTCTCCTTATATAGGGTCAAGGGGGTTCCGATCAACATTGTATTTGACCTGCCTATAGGCAGGCATCCCTAGCCACATTGCCGATAAGGAGGGAAATGGGTTTGCCATTTGGCAACCTCTTGCAAATTTCTCAAAAAAATGATTGTAAAATGCAATTCCTAAGTCTGAATCATGCATGGGGCATACCATTGGAAGGGTATTCAGAGACCGTGAAGAATCCATTCCACCGCTCCCAGGTTCGGGAGTTAACTTTGGAAAAATGGGGCTCGAATGTACCCAATGGTCTCTTAGATAGGAGATTTTCGAAAGAAAATAAATCGTTTATCCAAAATGTAAGGCCAATTGGCTGAGTTGGAAATGGTATTCAGAGCCCTTCGAATATTCATTCATTCTCGTTCGATTTGATGAGTTGACCCTGGTCAAATGTGGCCCAAAAATGCCCATTGAACCTTCAGAGTAAAATAAGTCGTTCATCTGTACCGTAAGGATGATTCATGCACGGGACGTATTATTAGATAGGGTATTTAGTTCCCTTTTAGGATTCAATCAGTCTCATTCAAGTTGAAGAGTTGACAGGAGCCAAATAGATCTCGAGAGCGCCCGATGGCCTCCAGATCAATTTTTGAGGGAAAATGGTTCATCCGTCTAAACCATAAGTCTGATTCACACACAGGGATTACCATTAGAAGGGGAATTAAAACACCTTTGAAGATTCATTGAGCTTTTTCTTAGTCAAGGAAGGTAATTGGGATCAAAACAGGGCTCGAGAGCGCCCAGTGGCTTCCAAATTAGTTTTTAATAGTAAAATATACCGTTTGTTTGTATCATAGGGACAATTCGTGCATGGGATGGACCATTAGAAATAATATTTTGAGTCCTTAGAAGATTTATTGGGCTTTCACATTGACAAGAAAGTTGATCGGAGTCAAACGGGGCTCGAGGGTGCCCAATGGCCTCTAGATCGATTCTCGAAGTTTGACCTAGGGTTCTATGGTAAATAGGGAAGTGATAGTAACCTAATGAGATTCTTAAGAGGGTCTTAGAATGTGGTGTCTACAGATCCCCTCGATAGGTGAGCTTTGGAAAAAGTGAAGGCCATCAAATAGACACCTCATGGATATTTGGGAAAGAGGTCGATTCTGTCGACTAAAGGGAAGAGGATAACTTATTTAGAGGGTAGATGTAGATTTTGAGGACCTAAAGTAATGTAAGGGATGAATGATTTTGCGGGTCGAGGTCAATTCTGAGGACCTAATGTTATCGAGACCATTTCTGAGGGTTGAAGTCAATTCTGAGGACCTAAAGTCATGACAACCAATTCTGAGGGCCGAGGTCAATTCTGAGGACCTAAAGTTGAGGGGACTGATTTTGAGGGTTGAAGTCACTTATGAGGACCTAAAGTTATGACGACCGATTTCCTGAGTCGAATTCAATTCTGAGGACCTAAAGTTGGGACGATCGATTTTGCTAGTCAAGGTTAATTCTGAGGACCTAAAGTTGTGACGATCGATTTGACGAGCTGAGGTCATTTCTAAGATAATCAATTCTGTTGGACATGGTCAATTCGGTGGACCTAAAGTTAGGAGGACTAATTCTGAGGGTCGAGGTAAATTATGAGTACCTAAAGCTATGACGACTAATTCTGAGGGTCGTGGTCAATTCTGAGGACCTAAAGTTGAGGGGACCGATTGTGAGGGTTGAGGTCATTTCTGAGGACCGAAGTTGTGATGACCAATTCTATGATTTGAGATTAATATTAAGGACCTAAAGTTGGGACGACCAATTCCGTTGGCTGAGGGAAATTCTGAGGACCTAAAGTTAGGATGATCGATTCTGCGGGCTGAGGTGACGACCGATTTTGTGGCTCGAGGTCAATTCCTGGGACCTAAATATGGGACAATTGATTATAATGGTTAAGGTTAATTCTAAGGACCTAAAATTGGGTTGAACAATTCTGCCGGTCGAGGTCAATTCTGAGAACCTAAAGTTAGGATGACCGATTTTGTGGGTTGAGGTCAATTCTGAGGACCTATAGTTGTAACATAGGGAGTTTTTCTCTCCAAGGAGTCTTTTATACTTGTGGTTTTGTCATTTTAAGATTTTATTGGGGAAAGACATCTGACTGGGGATCATGTGTTTTTAATATTAAAATTTCGCTGGGGATTTGGGAGAATATTATGTAATCCTGCTAGGGGAGCATTTGATTTTAGGTTCCACTAGGGAATCATGGTGGGCCTTTTTAGGACGCACCGATTTATGGCATGCATTTTAGAGTCTCTGCTGGGGGTAAGAATGTGATATTAATCCAACTGAGGATTGTAGGAGCTTAAAATGGTTTTCTTGGTGAAGAAATATTATAATACTTGTATGGGTTTTTTATGAATTTTTTGAAGAATTTTTGGATTTTTCTGTAATTTTTTGGCCTTTTTTTATAAAATTTTAAGGGTTATGACAATCGGAATAGGGTAGGGGTTGCCGTTTGGCAAGTGGCACTGTCTCCTAGGCTTCCTTAGGCAGAGAAAAATGAAGGTGCCGATTGGTATGATCTGGGGGCTGCCGATCGTCATGCCGTTTGGACTCTTATAAAAGTGGTAAACTCTTATCATTTTTCTGCATCTGAATCTTGCGTTTCTTCTCTCCAGATTTCATTTCTAAGTCTTTCTTTCTTCAAGACTTCAAATGGCAGGTTCTTCGAATGAGGGATACAACCTAGAGTTGTTGAGCGTTGATGATTGGGTAGGGCCTATAGTGGAGAGCTAGGGTGCCCCTTTCTTTGGGCAATGAGAATGACTTTGACTTTTTCGAGCCAGAAGTTGAGCATCGCTTTCTTCATCATGAACCCTCACACCACCGTTCTTCTAGGGTGAGGAATCCTAGTGGCTATGAAAGTATGGTGACCTTTGGAATTCTTTTTTTCTTTTTTTATTTTCTTGTGCTGATGATTTTTTTTTTCTTTTTAGTTTTGACAGACTGAGATGGTTCCTTCGAGCCTGCATTCCAGGGTACGACGGGGTTGAAGAATGTGTGGGAGTGTCTTTCCGTAGGTGTGCACTCGGTAGTTACTTCTACTGGCTTTGGCTACTTGGCACAGGCTTTGGATAAGACTTAACTTTCCACTCCAGTTTTATGCGCGTTGGGAGAGATGTGGTGGGACACTACATGAGAATGTGGTGATACTCTTAAAAATCTTTGATATCAAGATGTAAAGTTGTGTAGTGCAGCGGAATATTTCAAGTGTTTTCAAATTGATTTAATTCTATGACAAATCAACCAAATTCAATTAATCCCAAATTTTGGTTAAACCCTAAATCATGCATCTAGGTGATTTGAAATCATAAAATTAGGAAACATGTAATGGAAACCACTTTTCAGGGAAAAAAAACCTTTCGGGTAAAAACCTTTATTTCACTAATAATTTATAATTTATAACTTACAAGATTACCCGTGAAATCTACAAAGAATTTATCACAATAAACTCTCATAGGAAGCATCCTAAATCAACAATGGACTCCCATAACGAATCCACAAGAACCGTAGTTTTATCTTCAGCAAGGAATACCCACGAGTACCCACGCAGTCATCAATTAACATCTCCCTCAAATGGTACAGCAGTGGATATGGCACTCCACAAAGCTAAAGTTCAACAAAGTTGAATCTAGAGTTCCCAAAAGATTCACAAAAGTAATTGGGATGTTTGGTGTGAATCAAAAAGGAATTTTAGGACTTAAAAGTATGAAGACTTGATGTATTAGGACACTAAAAATGTTCTACTAAAGTCTTGAACAAATGTACCACCGAAATAGGTATTTATATAATCTTAAAAGATTTGAGTCGGTGTAAAAATCTGATTTTGATAAACCAAACCAGTCCGATAAAAAACCATGCATTCGGTTCGGTCAAGACAGTAAGGGGGATCGATTCGGGTAAAATGGTATCAGTTCGGTTCGGTGCTGCCAAAAAAAATTTCTTCTCTTCAAAAACTCATTTTGATAAAAATAATTTTTATAAAATTATCCCAACACTTTTAAATGAAACATTTAAAGAACTTTAAAATCAACCGTACCAAACTTAATCTTGCAGATGCTTGAATGTTGAAGAACTTTGATATTCGGATCCATCTCTATGTTTGAATGATCTTGAATATTTTTTTGACGGTTGTAGCAGTATACGACATACTCAATTATGAATGGACAATGTAAAATAATTTCCTTACAGATCCCCCTCCGTGTTTATGAATGTACAAATTAAAAAACATCTGAATTATCAAAACAAAATGCCTTTAGAAATCTGATACCCCCCCATGAACCCAAAACTGAAAAGGTGCTAAACATGTAGGTCTATAACTTTTCTTCAAAAATCTTCAACATCAAAATCTTCAAACGTTCAAGCTTTTCTCATCAAGGTGTGCAATTCTTGATCTTCAATCTTCGTACCTACACACATGAGACAAAGCAAATACCTTCATGGCGTATTGAGTTTGATATGAGATAAAAATAGATCATAAATCAAATTAATTTTCAAATCCCCACCAAAATGTAAAAACTCCCCCATAATTCGTTCTCCCCCTTTTTATTTGTTCGAAATAGACACGGAAACGAATAAACAAAATAAACATGGAGTTATCACGATAAATAAGGCAAAAAAAAAACTACGATCATTAAGATCAACTCAAGGATATTCCAAAAAGATTTTGATTTTTCAATTTTTTCAACAAAAATGAAAAAATAATTTTACCAAAGTCATACACCATGAATTTACACTAAGATAACCAAATCGTGGAAACGAAATGAATGGGTGTGAAAAAATTCGATAGGAAAATCAATGCAGTCACGCATAACATATGTGCACGATGAATTCGGATACTCCTAACGAATGAACTCAAAATCGTCCTTAGGTGTCAAAAGTGAGTTTAAATGACATCGACTCAATCCATCAACACATCAAAGTCAAAAGTGATTCTCACACCAATAACATCTAAAACTATGTAATGCTTTTTCAAGACGCTGTCATGACGTGCAAACTCGTTTATTTATTTTCTATCCAAACTCCCTCTTAAATAGTTATGCATTTTATTTTTATTTTGAGGTGGCCCATTTTTGGCATTTTTTTATTGCCTTTCATTTTTTTTGTGCTCTTTTAAATGGTGGATTTCATGAAGAGTCAATTTTACACTCTTGCAGCCCTTTCCCGTGTTTCACTCATCATTTTGTCAATTTAATTCCTCATGGACAATGGTTCTTACATACACTACTTTCATTGTCAACTTTTATCGCATATGGTTAGTTTTAAAGACATAATTGAAATGGCAACACTTCGACCAATATGTGATAGACAAGTACAATAATCAAACAAATCCGTGCAAGTGTGCATTAAAGGCAATTATGAGTCAAACATGTAGGTTGTAATAAAAAAATTACATCTTAATGACTCCAAACATTACAAAGCACAAAAATGAAATGATGAAGAATATCAAAACACAATCAAATCGTCACACGGATATGGAATGAAGTTGTGACTCGGTCATCCTAAATGTCCATTCATAAACGGTGCAAACAAAAAATAAAAATCTTTTTATCTTTTACCAAAAAAATTATCAAAATAATCTTTTTGGCTTTTTCAATTTTTTTTTTAAAAAAGAAAATCTTTTTTATTTTTCCAAAATTCTTCAAAAAAAAAATCTTTTTATTTTCAAAAAAATAGATCAAAAATGGAAAATATAAATACAAAAATGGTTAATGTCATAACACTAGCTAGAATATATCATAAAGCACAACTAGAGTATGACAAACATCCAACACAATCAACCGAAAGACCTAACATGGGGTGAATCACATGCAAGAAAATGGGAGTCATAAACAATCAGTCCAAAATCCTCTAAATCCGATTTACTAACCCAAACATATTTGTAACGAAATGTGGGGGTTTTGGGAATCACATTTATTCTCTTATTAAACTTCCTAGGAGTATTTTGAAGTTCATAACAGAAACGCCTAAGATGACCTTACCTACCGCAGTGTGTGCAAGTGTAAATCGGGCGGTGAGTGTTACCTAAAGGCGGCCGTTTCCTAAGTTTCTAGGTGGCTCTCTCCTAAAATGCCTAGGTGTCTCTCTCATAATGTTGAGGTGTCTTTCTCCTAACGAACCTAGTTGCCTCTTTCTTAACAACCCTAGGAGTCTCTCTCACACGTGTGGGGTTAGCTTTGGTAATGGGGCAACATCATCATCGAAGCCTGTACCACACCTGTCATCCTTGGTTTGGACAGTGCCTAACATCTTATCTAGATTTTTCGACCTAGACTTCAAATCAAACTTCACATTGCTTGAGTCTCCTAAACTCTTCTCAAGCTCACCTATCCTTGACTCAAGTAATTGTCTAGAATCCTCAAAATCTAAAAGGTCCTTTTTCATAGTCTCCATCAACCCTCTAAGATTATCCCTCTCACCCTCGATACATCCTAGCTTCTCTCTAAACATCTCCCCACGTGTCCTAAGATCCATGATTAAAGCATCAGTGTTTTTATTATCCAAATGCATGCTCTTTCAACTTAGCTTCTAATCTCAATTTTGCCATCTTTTTATTTAAAGATTCCTCGTACAAATTATTGTAGGAAACTTGTAACTCACTCAACTCTTCCTCTTCCTCTTCACTCTCATCACTAGACACTGGAGTGGGAAGCTCTCGCTTAGTAGCATAAAAAACTTCTTCTTCAGAGTCACTGTTTGTGACAACCCGAATATAATTATGATAAATTATATTTAAATCATGATTAGCTTGTGTGATATGGATAATATGTTATTAGTATATATAATATTAATTCATTATGTTTAGTCTAATCCTACCTTCATAAAACATGAAATATCGAATTAGTTACAAATGTGAAAATTTGAAGTTTTCGGTAGGAATGTTCATGTTTAAGACTAGTTTTGACCTTTATGACATAACAATTAACTTGAGGTGAAAACTATATGTTTGTAGATATACGAGTTAGGTTTGTAACACAACAAATGATTCATCGAACGGACATCCGAGTAGGAAGATATTGTCTTTTTTTGAACAGAGGGTAAAGTAGTCATTTAGCCTTAAATGATATTTTGTTTTATATGATGCCACATGTTATAAATTGATTGGTTGGAGGTGGAGGTTGGTTTGGCCGAATTAAACCCTTGAGATATCCCCCTTTCTTCAGAAAACTCGGTTTGGGAGAGTTTTAAGTTGAGGAAGAATAATTGTGAGGGTTAGGAAGAAGAAAGTGAGGAGAAACATTCATTAAAAATTACGTAAAAGCCCCTAAGGTAATTCCAACCATGAATCTTATTATTTTTCTTGAAATTATGATTTATATGACATAAATACTTGATTTTTTTATTGAACTTTCATGCTTGGGTGCATATGTATGGATATATGCAAGTTTAAGTTAAGTTGAATGCACAAACCCTAAAATTGCTTTGTTTAGAAACTTTGTTTATTCAAACTTCCATATATTTTTGTATACTTACTGGAATTGATTGATTCTAATTGGAGATTAACCTGCACTCATATATGTATGACATATCCGAAAATCATGTGAAAATACAAATAAATGAGTCTTTGGTGAGAGTTTGAAGTTTGGGTATGAAATCTGCCCTAAGCATGAAAGTATGCCCGCCATATGTTCGATGTTTTGCTTGACATAGCAAACGACCTTAAAAATTATGAAACTTTAATGTTGTATTGTTTAATATGTTTACTGATGTTGGGTTAAATATCATAGATATTGATGATGTATAGAAATTATGAAAACTCCTAGAAGTTGAATGAACGATAAAAGAGCCTATAGGGCAGATTTGTTATGTGGTAAAGAAATCGGCATATCTTGCTCTAGGAGACTTGAAATGATGTACCGTATTTTGTATTGGAATACTAATATGATAATAATTTAATTACAAAGAACAAATGAATTTATATTTGGTCTATGATTTGGATATGTTAAATATATTAACATGGATTTGGATGGAACTTCACTTGTGAGAAATGATTTGAATGGAATCATGTGATTCTTATGGATTGAATTATGTTTAAATCATTCTTTGGATTATTGATACTCTTATGATGATACTAATATTGTAAGAATGATAGGAAAGGATGAAGAGCTTCTTAAACAAATACCGGATAAAGCCAAGGGAAAAGCCAGTTAAACTATCAAGGTGAGTGTACTTATGATATGTTTCATATATAAATATGAATATAGCTCTAAGAGCAGGATTTGTTTGAATACTTCGGTATTCAGGATTTGTTTGGATATTAAAATATCCAGGATTTTTTTGGGTCTCATGATCCAGGATTGGTTTGAATACTTCGGTATTCAATATTTGTTTGGACATTAAAATATCTAGGATTTGTTTGGGTCTTATGATCCAGGACTGGAATTGGACAAAGATCCAATGATTTGTTGGAACTAATGTTCCAGGATTTGTTATTGCCAATGGGCAGAATTATTTGGATCTTATGATCCAGGAATTTTTATTGCCAATGGACAGGATTGTTCAGATTTTATATCCACATATTCGATATAGAAATGAGTACCTCACTAAGCTTAATGCTTACGGTTTATATTTTAACAATTTCAGGTTTGTACGCTGCCAGCTAGAATACGGTATGACCGGTAACTTTGAGAGTTGCACCGTTGGAAAGAGTTGGGGTTTAAATATGGGGATTTTATCATTGTCACACTGAAGATTTTAATATACTCACACATTGCATATATTGCATTAGTATGGATTGAGTTGATGATTGTGAAATTTTATCATAGTTAATCATAGTATTGTCTGTCCGGTTAATTATGACTCTGATATTGATTTCATTATGGTATAATAATAATATTATGTTCATTATACACAGTGTGTAGAAAATATTGATAAATGAAGTATATTTTCCAATGGGCTCAAGATTATGATCCAATTATTCCAATAACAAATGATTAGTATGGATATTGGGTTTGGGGTTTGACAATTAGTGGTATCGGAGCGTGGTTATTAATTATGTACGTGTGTGACAATTAGATGGCAGTATTGAGTTGATTTTATATTTATGAATTGTTTATGTACTAACCAATAGTTTAGTATCAAAAACTGTTTATATTGGTTGTTAGAACTTTTTTGTATTACAGATAATTCCATATGGAACCTGGGAATGGACAACATAGAGAAGAGGGAGTGGTTTCTCGTACAGAGAATACTGAAGTAGAACAAAGTGTTGCTGGAAGGGCTAGAAAGCAAGAGTAGCCTACAGAGATGCAAATAATAACACAGGCAATGATGAGGATGGCAGAGCAACAAGAAAGAAATATGGAGGAAATGGCAGAACAACAAGCTAGATATCTAGAATAAAAGACTGTGGCCAGGATTAAGAAAGAGGCAAGGAAGGAAATGAAAGATTCCATGCATGAGAAGTTTTTGAAATTGAATCCTCCAGAATATTCAGGGTCAGTTGAACCTACAGAAGATGAGATGTGGGTCAGAGATCTAGAAACTATCTTTGCAGTTATGAAGGTTCCAAATAACCAGAAAGTGAATCTAGTTGTGTTTAAGCTCAAAGGAGAGGCGAAATATTGGTGGGAAGCCAGCAACTATTTGGTTACCCAGGATTGAAGGTACTGATGTTATTACTTGGGCTGAATTTATTAAAGCTTTGCATGTTAAGTATTTCCCTAAGGCTTATAGGAGGGAGAAGCTGAGGGAGTTTATAAATTTAACCCAATGGAACATGTCTGTGAGGGAGTATGATGCTAAATTAACTGCTTTGTCTAGATTTACTACTAAGTATATGTAGGATGAAGAAGATAAATATAGTAAGTTTCAAGATGGACTGATTTGGCCTATTCAAAATAGAGTGGCCACTTATGAGTTAAAAGATTATGCTTCTCTAGTAAACAAAGCCACGATAGTAGAAAGGCAAATGAACCAAGGGGTGGCGAGTAGAGAGAATTTTAAGAAGAGTAGATTCGACTCATCTCACTCTAAGGGAGGTGAGGGTGGAAGTGTTAAGATGGAATCTCATAAATTTCAGAGAGGTGGTGGAGATAGTGGTAGAGGTCAGGGGAGATTGGGCAGAGATACCAGGGGTGGAGGATCTTTTGGTTCAGCCATAAAGTCAGGGAGAGGTGAGGCCCTAATAGGAGGTGTTACATGTTTCTTTTGTAAAGAGGAAGGACATTATAAATCTGAGCGTCCTAAGCTTAAGGGATTGGAATGCTACCATTGTCATCAAGTGGGGCATATTAAGAAGAATTGTCCGCAATTGGCACAGACTCCAGCAGCACATACTGAAGTAGCAAGCATAATGTTATCTCGAGGCAGTGCAGTGAAAAGTATGGGCAGAGGACAAGCTAGTAGTTCCAGGCCAGGTGGACGAGTTTTTACAATGAAATAAGCTCAGATTACTCCAAATGTGGTGACAGGTACACTTTCTGTTACTGATAGAAGTGCTTATGTTGTGATTGATCCTGGTTCCATACATTCTTTTGTGTCATATGCATTTTCCACATATCTGAATAGACCATGTACTCATTTAGAGGTGGGGTTGGGTATTTCCATGCCTATGGGGAATATGATTGTAGTTGAATATGTTTTTCGTGATTATGTTTTGACTGTGGGTGTTAGAGATACAGTTATAGACTTACTTCCATTGGGTATCTCTGATTTTGACATAATTTTGGGAATGGATTGTTTATCCAAATATCATGCATCCATGGATTGTTTCCGTAAGGAAGTTATTTTTAAATTACCTGGTGAGTCTGAATTTAAATTTGTGGGGGAAAGAAAAATTGTTCCTAGTTGCATTATTTCTGCTATTCAGGCAAGGAAATTATTGAGTAAGTTGTGAGGGTTTTATTGCATATGTTCTTGACACTGTGAAGGGGGATTTACAATTAGTTGATGTTCCTATAGTATGAGATTTTCCAAAAGTGTTTCCTAGCGAATTGTCTGGATTATCTACAGAGAGAGAAGTTGAATTTAGTATTGAATTAGCACCTGGAACAACCCCTATTTCTAAGGAACCATATAGAATAACACCTGTTGAATTAAAAGAACTCAAGATTCAGTTACAGGATTTACTTGATAGAGGGTTCATACAACCAAGTGTATCTCCATGGGGTGCGCCAGTTTTATTTGTGAAAAAGAAAGATGGCACTATGCGTTTGTGTGTTAACTATAGGCAACTGAATAAAGATACAATTAAGAACAAATATCCTTTACCTCGTATAGATGATTTGTTTGATCAGTTACAGGGTGCTAAAGTGTTTTCAAAGATAGACTTGTCAGGTTATCATTAGTTGAGGGTGAAGGGGAGTGATATTTATAAAACTCATTTTCATACTCGGTATGGTCATTTTGAATTTCTAGTGATGCCTTTTGGGGTGACTAATGCTCCAGCTGTATTTATGGATCTTATGAACCGGGTACTGTGTCCTTTCGTTGATTCATTTGTGATAGTTTTTATTGATGATATTCTGATTTATTCACGTGATATGGTTGAACATGAAAAGCATCTCCGAACTATTTTGAATGTGTTGAAAGATAAGCAATTGTATGCTAAGTTTAGCAAATGTGAATTTTGTCTATCAAAAGTTGTATTTTTAGGCCATGTTTTTTCTGGAGATGGTATATGTGTTGATCCCAAGAAGGTGGAAGCTATTGTAAAATGGGAGAGGCCCAATAATGTCACTGAGGTGAGAAGTTTTATGGGTTTATATTAGTATTATAGAAGGTTTATTAAGGGATTTTATTCAATTGCCTTGCCAATGACTAAATTGACCCGAAAAGATATTAAGTTTGAATGGAATTCTGATTGTGAAAATGGTTTCGAAGAATTGAAGAAGAGATTGGTAACTGCACCTGTTCTTACTATTCCGCACGGTGGAGATGGTTTTGTTATTTATACCGATGCTTCACATCGGGGGTTGGGTTGTGTTTTTATGCAGCATGGTAAAGTTATTGCTTATGCTTCTAGGAAGTTGCGTACACATGAACGTAATTATCCTACACATGATTTGGAACTTGCTGCTATTGTGTTTGCTTTGAAATTATAGCGTCATTATCTATATGGTGAGGTATGTGAAATTTTTACTGACCATCAAATCCTTAAGTATTTATTTACTCAAAAGGAGTTGAATTAGAGGCAGAGGCGATGAATGGAGTTAATTAAATACTATTATTGTACAATTCACTACCACCGAGGGAAGGCAAATGTAGTTGTAGATGCTCTGAGTAGAAAGGCTTCGGGTAGGTTTTCTTGTATTCAGTGTGCTAGAGTTTCATACATCATGGAGTTGAGATTGATAGGAGTAGAATTGAAGCTAGTCGATGGGGACAGGTTCTTTGCTCATGTAAGCGTGGGGCCTTTGTTAGCTACCTGTATTCGTGATTCGAAAAGTCAAGATCCTTTTCTTGAGAAGAAATGACAAGATGTTCGAGATGGTAAGTCTGAAGATTTTTGTATTGTGAATGATGGAACTTTATTATATAAGCAGTGATTATGCGTGCCTAATGTGTGCGGATTGAAAGAGGAAATTTTAGATGAGGCTCATAATTCCATTTATACTATGCATCCTGGTAGTACTAAAATGTATAGGGATTTAAAGGAACATTATTGGTGGAATAATATAAAAAAGGAAATAGCTGATTTTGTTGCTAGGTGCCTTATATTTCAGCAAGTGAAAGTGGAGCACCAGAAGCCTACTGTCTGCGTCAGCCATTGCCAATACCGGAATGGAAATGGGATCATGTAACGATGGATTTTGTAGTTGGGCTTCCTCGATCTCAGAGGGGGTCAGATTCGATTTGGGTAGTGGTGGACAGATTGACCAAGTCTGCTCATTTTCTAGCAGTCAAGACTACGTATACAGTTGGTAGGTATGCTAGACTGCATGTTGATGAAATTATTCGATTGCATGGAGCACCGATATCTATTGTTTCATATAGAGACCCTACTTTTACATCCAGATTTTGGGATAGCTTTCATTGTGCTATGGGTACTAACTTGAAGTTTAGTACGGCTTTTCATCCTCAGACAGATGGGCAGTCTGAAAGGACAATACAGATTTTGGAAGATATTCTTAGAGCTTGTGTGCTTGATTTCAAAGGAAATTGGGATGAATGTTTGCCTTTGATAGAATTTGCATATAACAATAGTTTTCAATCTACTATTGGTATGGATCCATATGAAGCATTGTACAGTAGACGATGTCGTACACCGATATGTTGGGGTGAAGTTGGTGAAAGGAAGATAGAGAGTCCAGAATTGATTGGAGTCACCACTGAAAAAGTGAAGATTATTCAAGATAGAATGAGAATAGCTCAAAGTAGAAAAAAAAGTTCTGCGAATAAACGACGGAAAGATTTGGAATTCCAGAAAGGGGATTATGTGTTTCTTTGGATATCGCCATGGAAAGGAGTTATGAGGTTTGGAAAGAAAGGGAAATTAAGTCCACACTACATTGGACTTTATGAAATTCTTGAAAAAGTCAGGATGGTTGCCTACAAGTTAGTGTTACCACTAGAGTTAGCTCTGTTACATGATGTTTTTCATGTTTCTATGTTAATAAAGTATGTAGCAGATCCTTCACATGTATTGGTGGAACAACCTATTGCATTGAAAGAAGATTTGAGCTATGTGGAAGAACCACTTGCAATCATCGATAGGAAAGAACAAATATTGAGATCAAAAGTGATCCCACTCGTGAAAGTTGTGTGGAGAATGCATTCCATGGAAGAAGCTATATGGGAGAGTGAGGATAGCATGAAGATGCATTATCCGTATTTGTTTGATTCAGAAAACCAAGGTATGCCAATTTCGGGAACGAAATTTCTTAACTGGGGGAGAATTGTGACAACCCAAATAAAATTATGATAAATTATATTTAAATCATGATTAGCTTGTGTGATATGGATAATATGTTATTAGTATATATAATGTTAATTCAATATGTTTAGTTTAATCCTACCTTCATAAAACATGAAATATCGAATTAGTTACAAATGTGAAATTTTGAAGTTTTCGATAGGAATGTTCATGTTTAAGACTAGTTTTAACCTTTATGACATAACAATTGACTTGAGTTTAAAACCATATGTTTGTAGATATATGAGTTAGGTTTGTAACACAACAAACGATTCATCGAACGATCATCTGAGTAGGAAGATATTGTCTTTTTACGAATTGAGGGTAAAGTAGTCATTTAGCCTTAAATGATATTTTATTTTATATGATGCCACATGTTATAAATTGATTGGTTGAAGGTGGAGGTTGATTTGGCCTAATTAAACCCTTGAGATATACCCCTTTCTTCAACAAACTCAGTTTGGGAGAGTTTTAAGTTGAGGAAGAACAATTGTGAGGGTTAGGAAGAAGAAAGTGAGAAGAAACAATCAAAAAAATTCATAGAAAATTACGTAAAAGCCCCTAAGGTAATTCCAACCATGAATCTTATTATTTTTCTTGCAATTATGATTTATATGACACAGATCCTTGATTTTTTATTGAACTTTCATGATTGGGTGCATATGTATGGATATATGCAAGTTTAAGTTAAGTTGAATGTACAAACCCTAAAATTGCTTTGTTTAGAAACTTTGTTTATTCAAACTTCCATATATTTTTTTATACTTAGTGGAATTGATTGATTCTAATTGGAGATTAACCTTCACTCATATATGTATGACATATCCGAAAATCATGTGAAAATACCATTAAATGAGTCTTTGGTGAGAGTTTGAAGTTCGGGTATGAAATCTGCCCTAAGCATGAAAGTATGCTCGCTATGTGTTCGATGTTTTGCTTGACATAGCAAACGAACCTTAAAAATTATGAAACTTTAAATTTTTATTGTTAAATATTTTTAATGATGTTGGGTAAAATATCATAGAAATTGATTATGTATAGAAAATATGAAAATTCCTGGAAGTTGAATGAACGATAAAAGAGCCGACATATTTGTTATGTGGTAAAGAAATGGGCATATCTTGCGCTAGGAGACTTGAAATGATGTACCGTCTTTTGTATTGGAATACTAATATGATAAGGATTGAATTTCCAAGAATAAATGAATTTATATTTGGTCTATGATTTGGATATGTTAAATATATTAACATGAATTTGGATGGAACTTCACTTGTGATAAATGATTTGAATGGAATCATGTGATGCTTATGGATTGAATTGTGTTTAAATCATTCTTTTGGATTATTGATATTATTATGATGATACTAATATTATAAGAATGATAGGAAAGGAAGAAGAGCTTATTGAACAAATACCGGATAAAGGCAAGGGATAATCGAGTTAAACTATCAAGGTGAGTGTACTTATGATTTGTTTCATATATAAATATGAATATAGCTCTAAGAGAAGGATTTGTTTGAATACTTCAGTATTCAGGATTTGTTTGGATATTAAAATATCCACGATTTTTTTGGGTCTCATGATCCAGGATTGGTTTGAATACTTCGATATTCAGGATTTGTTTGGTTATTAAAATTTCCAGGATTTGTTTGGGTCTTATGATCTAGGATTGGAATTGGACAAAGATCCAATGATTTGTTGGAACTAATGTTCCAGGATTTGTTATTGCCAATGGGAAGAATTATTTGGATCTTATGATCCAGGAATTGTTATTGCCAATGGGCAGGATTGTTCGGATTTTATATCCACATATTCGATATAGAATTGTTATTTCATTATAGGGAAGGAGTATCTCACTAAGCTTAATGCTTACGGTTTATATTTTAACAATTTCAGGTTTGTATGCTACCAGCTAGAATACCATATAACCGGTAGCTTTGAGAGTTGCACCGTTGGAAAGAGCTGGGGTTTAAATATGGGGATTTTATCATTATCACACTGAAGATTTTAATAAACTCACACATTGCATATATTGCGTTAGTATGGATTGAGTTGATGATTGTGAGATTTTATCATAGTTAATCATAGTATTGTATGTCTGGTTAATTATGACTCTGATATTGATTTCATTATGGTATAATAATAATATTATGTTCATTATACACAGTGCATAGAAAATATTGATAAATGAAGTATATTTTCCAATGGGCTCAAGATTATGATCCAATTATTCCAATAACAAATGATTAGTATGGATATTGGGTTTGGGGTGTGACACTGTCACCGAGGGAAGAAATATGAGATGAAATATTATATGTCAGTTTATTAAAATTCATCCTTAGATTTGTGGGACACTCAACTATTGAATGACCAATTCCCTGGGAACCAAAACACCTCTCAGAGTCATTTTCAACGGAAGATTTAAAAGAAGAATTCGAGTGAATTTTCCAATTACTCATTTCAAAAAGTTGATATCTTAAATCATCAATACCACTGTAGACACCGCATTCTCGGACCCCTTAAATCTCTACTTAGGTGCCTAGCACCTCTTTATTTCACTACAAACCCTAGTTCGCACTCCGAGTACTGATCTAAAGGCTATCGGGCGCTCCCGGGCCCTGATTTTCCCCCAATCATCCTCACCGTCAGAGCGAAAAATCTTTGAATCTTCAAAGATCACTGAATTCCATTTCCAACGGTCCACCCCGTGTGCAAAACAGCATAAATGTTCAGACGAATGATCACTTTCCGCCCTAAAACTGATCAGGAGGCCACCGGGTGCTCCCGGGCTCCATTTGACAAAGGGAAACACTTCAGCTAGAACGAGACTGAATGAATGTATAAAGGTCACTAAATACCCTTTCTAACGGTCCACCCTTTGTGCGATTCTGACCTGCGGTATGGATGAATGATCCGTTTTACTCCAGGAGGTCATTGGGCACTTTCGAGAACCGGTTGACCAAGGTAAACTTTCCAAACCAATCAAAACTCTTTGTAATGTTGAAGTACATCTCCTAAACTTTCCAACGGTGTGCCCCGTGGGAGGTTCTGACATACCATACAGAAGAATGAAAATTAAAATCAAAATATTAAAACTAAAAAAATATAATAAAATCCTAACCTATAAAAAACTAAAATAATAAAACAAAAGAAATAAAAAATGAAAAATCTAAATGAAAATTAAAATCCTAAAAAAATATAAAATCTAATAAACTAATAATAAAGTACTAAAACTAATCCTAATAAAACTAAAAACTAATTAAAATCAAAATAAAATAAAATTACACTAATAAAAAATAAAATAAAAAAATAATGAAATGACACAAATTAAACACACACAGGGTTTGGGACAGTTTAGGCTAGGTTTGGGTAGGTTAGGTTACGGAATAAGGGAATTTAGCACCATATCAACTGCATATTGCTATGAAATATAGCTTTTGACACCGCAACTGCAATTAAGCATGCATAATGAACAATTAAGCGCATAAGACCCATATTGTCGAGAATTAACAACTAAAATACACCTATTCGGGGTATAAATTGTACAGTTTTGGGTGCTTATCAGTTCCTACTTTAGTTCATACACTTTAATCTCTACATTTTTATTAGTATATTGCACAAAAAGTCCCAAAACAAACAAAAAGAGGGTTACGCCCATAAATTCTGAATGGAATAATGCATCACTCTTTTTCAAAACCAAAACACATTTTCTACACATACGCATCTATAATAAAATTTCGTTCAGATTTATGGGATAAACCCCAACCCCATGCCGAATTCGAACTACATGGAATTTGATGCCTTTATAGGCTAGGTAGGCGTTTCGAATTAAAACCCGAGACTCGATTCCAATTTTTTAATTTTCTAATTTTCTCAATTTCACAAATTCCCCAATTTTCCTAAAATCTCCCATTTCAATGTTTATCATATGCTTATTATTACATAGTATGCTTGTTTGCGTTTCATCCAACATGTATTGTCACTTCATAATAACGATTAATATCGCGATAAACACACAAATCGTATTTTCTATATATATTATTTTGAGAACATTCATATGGATGACCTCACTCTACCTTTCCCATGGTATGAGTTGAACAATTCTGATCTCCAATATATACACACATGCACACACTTCATAAAGAAATAATGGAAAACAATAACACTAGCCCATGAGAGACCAAAAGAGCAGTATGGGTTCCTACCACCTTCCCATTCTGTAACTTAGCCCTCGAACCTTTGATCTATTGATTTTGTATGCATCAGTTTGTCCTTGGTGCTGCTCTCTCGAAGTGGCAACATGTTCTTTTGCTTGTTTTGTGCAAAATAGGCTAGCGACTCCCTCTCTTTACATTTACTCCACACTGATGATGGCTGAAGCACTCTGAAAAAGGGCATCTGATTGCAATATTTCGAGGGATCCTCCACCCCCTTCCCCTTGATGATTTTCCCGGGATGGCCACAACTACCAAAAGTCATACTTAAGAAAATATGGATTAAACATAATAAATTAGTGCAACCTTCTCTGATATCAATTTGAGAAAGTGTCAATCGTTTAAATAAGCTCTGATACAAATTTGAGAAAGTGGCGATCGCTTAAATAAGCTCTGATACCAATTTGAGAATGTGTTGATCATCTTAAATAGTTTTGATATTAATTTGTTAACTTGTGTAGTGCAGCGGAATATTTCAAGTGTTTTCAAACTGATTTAATTGTATGACAAATCAACCAAATTCAATTGATCCTAAATTTTGGTTAAACCCTAAATCATGCATCTAGGTGATTTAAAATCATAAGATTAGGAAACATGAAATGGAAACCAATTTTTAGGGAAAACCCCCTTTCAGGTAAAAACCTTTATTTCACTAATAATTTGCAATTTATAACTTACAAGATTACCAGCGAAATCTACAAAGAATTTATCGCAACAAACTCTCATACGCCGCAACCTAAATCAACAATGGACTCTCGCAATGAATCCATAAGAACCGCAGTTTTATCTTTAGCAAGGAATACCCACAAGCACTCCCAATTGACACGTAATCATCAACCAAAACCTCCCTCAAGTAGTTCCAAAATAGCAGTAGAGGTGGCAGTCCACAAAGCTAAATTTCAACAAGGTTGAATCTAGAGTTCCCAAAAGATTCACAAAAGTGATTGGTATGTTTGGTGTGAATTAAAAAGGTGTTTTGGGACTTAAAATATGAAGACTTGATGTATTAGGACTCTAAAAATGTTCTCCCAAAGTCTTGAACAAATGCACCACCAAAATAAGTATTTATAGAATCTTAAAAGATTTGAGGCGGTGGAAAAATTTGATTTCGAAAAACCAAACCGGTCCGTTAAAAAACCATGGGTTCAATTCGATCAAAATAGTGAGGGGGATTTGTTCGGGTAATATGGTATAGGTTTGGTTCAGTGCTGACAAAAAAAAATTCTTCTCTTCAAAAACCCATTTTAAGAAAATAATTTTTTAGAAAATTATCCCAACACTTTTAAATGAAACATTTACAGAACTTTAAACTCAACCTTACCAAACTTAATCTCATGATGGCTTGAATGCTGAAGAACATTTATATTCGGATCCGTCTCGATGTTTGAATGATCTTGAATATTTCTACGACGGTTGTAGTGGTATACGACACAATCAATTGCGAATGGACATTGTAAAATAATGCCCTTAGACTACCCACACCATTTACTTGGGTTTTGGGGAGATGACTGTAATTCCCATCGATGCTCAGCACCTATTGGGGATAGATTTTGGGGGTGTGTAGATTGAAGGGTACCGTATAGTGAGGTTAACATCGGAGGTAATTCAGGCAGCTTTGGGGGATGTGGGTAAAATAGTTTCTTGTTATTCTATCAGCATATTCTCTCTTAGGGAGGTAATTTTGAGTCAGAGGATTGAAGAGAGCGACGGGCGATAGGTGAGGCATATGGATCGGTTATTTATCTTGATTTTGTTGGGTGGTTTCTTGGTGGCGACGTTGTCTATCTCTGATTTTTTCTATTTTTGAGGATATTTTCGCATGTCCTGCTCTATGATTGGGGGAGCTTGACCTTGGAGACCATTTTTCTTCCCTGGATGCATTCAACCGATGATGATGACAGACCTTTACGAGGGCCACGTACCTGTTGGAGCTAATTCTAGCATTTTTTTTCTAATTCTTGTCCTTTTTATTGATGTGGTTTTATGAGATGATTAGTCTCAACGCCAAGTTGATAGCCCTGAAAGATGAGGACTTAGGGGATTTCTGTCGGATGTACCGGTGGCGGATGTCCAATGGGCGGTTGAACCAGTCTTTATCTGTAGTAGCGGTGCGACAGGCCCTGAAGACTTTGGCCGGTGATCACGTTATTCCTTTTTCTTCTTTTGAATCATTTTTTGGCATTTTATTTGATTACACAATTAATAAGCTTTTTATCGGGGCTTGCAGGTGACCTTTTACTCCTGGGGGATGGCTCCTTAGTAAACGTGATAGGCATGCATGCGCAGATGCGGAGGCTGATTGTACATGAGTTTGGGTACTCTTGGTACTTGGCGAAGAGAAATGTGTGGAAAAATAGTGTATAATGAGGTTACAGTCCCACCAGTAGCACCTCTGATGTATATGATGAGGGTACAGGAGATATCGGATGAGACCAGGATGGCAATAATGCTAGGTGAGGCTTATTTTGTCTATACTAATACAACTAGGACATATGACTACCTCGATTTTGTGATGAATTAGTTGATGCCGTCATGTATTTATGATGTTGTGAACATAACTTCACATCCTACGATTTTGGGCAGGGGCACGAGTTGGTCGATGGGATTTTCCTATGAAATAGGCGGCATGTCATTAGCGATGGCAGAGGAAGAGGAAGAGGAAGAGGCAGAGGCAGAGGCAGAGGCAAAAGAGGCTCTGCTCATCCAAGTCACTCTACGCTCATATAATTTTTGGCTGATTGGAGGGGGATCATTGAGCCTGCCACACCGCCCTATTATAGTGGATCCAGGATTAATGGGGCTTATGGAGGATGCCCTTCATCCCGAGGTATAATTTTTTCACTTTTCTTGTCCTGTCTCCTTTTGATTCTTGCTTTCATTTTTTACTGACTAATTTGGCCTTTGGTTCCGTGGTTTTTCTTGTTGTATGTCCGAGTGCCAACTACTTGGCTGAAGGACTTTGGGGACTAGGTGTCCTCTACGACTGCTTATATCAAGGACTCTGTTCCTGTTCCTTCTTATCTAGTTCTTCTTGTTACCTCAAATGAGGGATCGGGATCGGGGAGTGGAGGTTCTACAGCTCGTCGTCGAGGGAAGCGCGTCTGTCGCAGGGATTAAGGGTTTAGAGAGAGAGAGAGAGAGATTGAGGGATTGAATTTGGGATGAGTATCGTTTCTTTGCATTTTATTATTTCTTTTGCTACCTGAAAAGAATGTAATTGTGTAATATATATATATATATATATATATATATATATATATATATATATATATATATATATATATATATATATATATGGAGAGGATTTTATATTATTCATTCTTATTTTAATGACTTATTCTACGTGCACTTTTTAATTTGCTTCTGAAAATATAATAATGATAGGATTATAAAAGAGATTATATAATTCAAGGAAAAGACTTATGATGAAAAATGATGGGTAAAAATCGATAAGTTTAGAGGAAATAATCCTAGGGTCAAAAAAGGAAAGATAAAGTTTTCTAAAATAAGGGGGTTATCGATCGACATATGCCTTGCCCCGCCCATCGACATATGGTAACAATCAAATAACCCTAAGGCTTTGATTTCACTTTCTTGCAGCCCAAATTAATTGGTAGGGTGGGTTTTATTTGGGGATCTTTGTGTATAAATGGGAGGGGGGGGGGTAAAGGGGTTGTAGTTTTTCGTCCATTCTCATTTTCTCTTCTTTCTTCTTTCTTTCTTTCTTTCTTTCTTTCTTTCTTTCTTTCTTTCTTTCTGCTGCATTGTTTCCCACATGTCCCTTATGATGAGTGTAGAATGTGCCTCTTACCTCGAGAGTTTATAATCCATGTGCATGTACTACGAATCTTTCAATTTCCATTGAGTTTCCTTGTGACGCAGTCGGGCTATTGATTGTAACATGTTGGCGGCATCATTGCAATTCTTGTACCTTGAGGATCACATTTTCCACTTTGATTTAGACGAGGTCTGTTCGACTTATGAGGAGTTTTATGCCACGATGGGAATTAATCCTAGCATTGTCGCGGCTATGC
The DNA here is from genome assembly GCA_949130495.1 of Sambucus nigra. Lineage (NCBI taxonomy): Eukaryota > Viridiplantae > Streptophyta > Magnoliopsida > Dipsacales > Adoxaceae > Sambucus > Sambucus nigra. The sequence goes on from OX422217.1 coordinate 170,102,919, forward strand.
CCAAATTCTCTCAATCTCCTTGAGCACTATTAGGAGAGTTGCTCCACATTTCCCCTTCGGTGGCTCGACCATTGGTCACTGGGAGAATGATCTCTCTTTTGGTTATCATGTATTCTGTGCGTCTTAGGGATTTCAATGATGCGGGATATACGAGAGCTATTGTCGTGGGCCTAAATTCAAGGATACTACTGGTGATAGGGGACCTAATGGTGGACCCTCAATTAGCTTTCATTACAGCATGGATGTCATATAACCGCAATCCTATGACGGTGATACTGGCAGAGACCTTGAACGGTCGAGATCCTTGGCGGGAAGGCCGTTCTAATTTTTTGAGAGGGATCCCGATTATACTATTCATATGGTTGCTGAAAGATTCCATTAAGCGGTTCCCCTAAATATCCCTTGGTATCCATGCCAAATTTCTTTACTCGATATTCTATCTATTTTGACCCATCTATAGAGAACTGGGTAGATTGATTCGTGGAACACGAATCTCGATGCCCTCGTTGGTCGGTGCTCTGGTGGGGAGAGATACAACCCATTCTAAAATTAGGAGAATACCAGTACATTCGGTTAGTTGGCCTTTGACAGACCTCATTTTCTTTCCCTTATAGGCTTCTCAGCCAAGCCAGATGGCAGCAGATGGAGCCTCCCTGGGCATTAGACTTTTTTCCTATCGAAGAATTAACTGAATCCATGAGTATGAGGTTAAGTTATCTATGGGAGAATCATCGGCCGTCAACCCATCCATCTTGATCTATAGAAAGGGTTTGGCATGCGTCTGGAGACTATCTGAAATGGCCGTGGAAGTGGGTTTTGGCTAAGATCTGGGCGGAGGAGATCGACCAGAGATGTTTTGTTCTTTTTGACACTATGTAGGGTGGGAGTAGTGGTTTTCTCCAGACTGGTCAAGCATATTGTTTTATGGAGCGCCTTCAAGATACTAATCTGATAGGGGGAGTTTGGGGGCCTCAAGGAGATGATGATGGTGGGGCTGGACCTTTTGGTATCTACGGATAGTGTCTTTATGGAGTTGGGTTCATTTTCTATGAAGATTTTGTGACTGGGATGTGTTTGTATGTTTTTTTTTGGGTTTTGGGAATAATTTTGGGAATGTTTTTTTCGGCTTATTTTAGGGATAATTTGGTTTACGGAGGGTGGTTGTTTTGACTCCCTACGCCGATATTTCATGTAATTGTACTAAATTCTCCCACTTGGAATTAAAAAATATTTTGATTTTATTGTTGTGCCTCTTGATTTTTACATTTGAATTATCTATACTAATCGCTAAGGCGTACATAATCCTTTTGTTGATGCAAATAATAAAAGGAAATATCATTCTCGGGGGTATGAAAGGAATAACATTTTGTGAAAAAGAAGTGGTTTATGCCCATGTAAAGAGTTTGAGATGCCTACTTACCTCTGTTGGTTTTAAAAAAATTCTGAGTTTCTTTTTGAACGCAAAAAGTTTTTTAGAGGATCAGGCCCCACGTAGTTCTGAGTAGAGGAAAATGAAGAATTTGTTTTTAGAATAGAAGGGGGATGAGAAGAGTCGTAGCATGCTGAGATTTCAGACTAAAGGTAGAATTTCTTGAGATGGTCCAGGTTGATTGGACGTGCCTTGTCTTCTCCGTCAAGGTTAGTCAGTATAGCGGCGCCGCCTAATAGGATCTTTTTCACGATGTAGGGGCCACTCCAGTTTGGCTTGAATTTCCCCCTGGTGTCCCAGACAGGTTCTATGATTTCTTTGAGGTCCAAGTCTCCTTCTTGGACACCACAGTCTTTGACTTTTATGTTGAATGATCGTGCTATCCGATGATGGTATCCTTATATGTGGTATAGAGGCTTCAGTCTCTTTGCATCCAAAAGTGATAATTCATCAAAGCAACTCTAATACTAATCTTCCTCACTGACTTTTCTTTCAAGTATAATGTGTAATGAAGGTATTTCCAACTCAATGGGTGGGACTACTTCCATGTCGTATACTAAAGAGTAAGGGGTAGCCCCAGCAGATGTCCTGACTGAAGTACAGTAACACCAGAGGGCATAAGGGTTCCGATCATCCCAATCTTGAAAACTCTCGACCATTTTGTTGTTAATGGTTTCGAGGATTTTATTGGTGGCTTTGACTGCACCATTGGTTTGGGGCCAATAGGTAGAATATTTGTGTCTATAAATCCCGTACTCATTGACGAGTTCCTTAACCTCGGCTTCAAAGTGTAATCCATTATCTAACACTAGATCGTGAGGAACCTGTATAGACACATGATGCTCTTTCGAATAAACTGGTCTACCTTTTTGGCATTCAGTACTGAATATGACTCAGAATCAAACCATTTGGTGAAGTAGTCAATGGAAAGAAGAATGAACTCTTGACCATTAGAATCTTTGGGTGTGACCTTCCTTATGACGTCAATGCCCTAGGTGGAGAATGGCCGGGGAAAAGTCATGTTGTACATTTCCTGAGGGGGTAAGTGTTGGAGATTAGTATTTCAGGCATCTTTGGACATATATGGTGTAATTCTAAACCATGGTGGTCTAATAATACCCTTGAAAAATAATTTTCTTAGCAAGCATATGACCGTTCATGTGGGTCCCGGTAGTGAATCTTCTGCATCATTTCTTCAATGTCAGCCCTGGCGATGCAGTGTAAATGGGTTCCATCTTGATAAGTGCTTTGTCGTAGATGAGGTACTAGGCATCCAGTTTACGAAGAGTCTCACGATCTTTCTTATTAGCATCCTGGGGATACCTATCGTGCTTGAGGAGCCACCAAATATCGTACTACCAATAATCAATCTTATCAGAATCCTCTTTTGTGATGAGCTCAATATGGCAGTAGTGGGTTGACAAAGTTTTTTTCAGACTATAAGAGGGGACATCATTATCCCCTCGAGAATGTTGACCATAGAGGCTAAAGTAGCAAGGGCATATGCTAAACGTTTTTTTGCGCAGGGAAAGTAGTGGAATGTGATATCTTAAAACTGGGAGGCCATCTCTTTTAGGAGGAGTGGAAGGGTAAGAGATTATCGTCCTTGAGTTTTTATCTTCTAAGGACTTAGTCAATGATGAGTACGAAGTCCCCATAGATATCTAGGTATTTTATACCTTTCTTGAGGGAAACTTTGAGGCCTACAGTGCATGCCTCATATTCTATCATATTGTTGGTGTAGGAAAAATCTAGCTTGATGGCAATAGGAGTGTGAGAGTCATCAGGGGTGATCAAGAGTATCCTAATACTCTATCCTTTTTTTTGGTAGTGCTATTAAAGAACATTTTCCATTGAAGTCCCTCATGAGAGGTGTAGAAAATTCCCTCATTCGGGAATTCCGATACCTAAACATCAACCTCTTCCATGGGGTAGTCAACAAGGTAATCGGAGATGGATCTCCCTTTTAGGGATTTTTATGTAACATACATGATATTGAACTCAGATTACAACATTAACCATCGGGCCATTCATCTAGACACGATGAGTTTCTTAAGAAACTAATTGATGGGGTCCATTCGGGACACAAGTCTTATGGGAAAAGTGAGCATGTAGTGCTATAACTTTTGAGCGATCCAGACTAGGGCTACACATGCTTTCTCCAAGGAAGTGTAGTTGACTTCATGCCCGGCCAGATTTCGATTGGCATAATAAATGGCTCTTTTTACGGGTTTTTTTTAATGTATTTGACTTTCAATGCCCCTACAGTAGTATCTGTTACGGTCAAGTATATGAGTAGAGGGAGGCCAGGCTGTGGTGGTAAGAGTATCGGAGGCCAAGTAAGGTATAGATTGATTATGTCAAAGTCTTCCTAACAGGCCTCATTCCAAATTTTAGTATAATCCTTTCAGATGAGTTTGAAGATGGGTTCACAAATGGAAGTCAACTGGATGATGAACCGGCTGATATACAATAATTTCCCAAGAATCCCCAGACTTTCTTCTCCATCTAGTGAGGTGGCATTTCAAGTATGGCTTTTAGTTTTGTAGGGTCGGATTTAATACCCTTCTAGCTAACCATGAATCCTAAGAGCTTGAAGAGACCTATATCTTTGACTCACTTGAGTCTATATTATATAGGTTCTCATCTAGTTTGGAAATAGTGACAAAATTGAGTCATACCCTTTCAAACCAACAAGCCTTCAGACTCTTCATTTTGATGTCCTCTAATAGTCCAAATGTATAAACACCAACACCATACCTAGGATCATTTATGTGTTGCATATGAGATTGCATTCTTTATAATATGAGGGTGTGTGAGTTAAATCCCTTTAAAATAACTTTTATATAATTTTTGGGATATTTTAAATAAACTTGCTTGGGTAGAAACCAAATGCTCTTGATAATTGTGTAAGTACAAATTGTATATCTAAAAATTCATAAACATGCATTTTACCAGCCATCACATCCTTACACATGTTAATCTTACAACAGTTGGATTTGTGTTTTCTTGCCCTCATATTCCTGTGTTTTATTGTGAACCGTTAGATTGTTTTTTTAATCTATGACCTTCATGCATTCTTACCCGATCCTTGTGTTTTCGTTTAAACCAATCAGAGGATTTATAATTGCGGTGCATTGTTAGATATCATATCTATTTTGAGTACTTAAGAGTTAATCGTGACCATTCATTTTCTTCGAAGTTCCAGAGGATTCCATGGCTTAGTATAAATACATGCCTTATGAGTTACGATTACAGTCTTTTGCTTACCTCACTTTTGAGAGAAAAAGAGAGAGAGAGAGAAAAAAGAAGAGAAACTAAACTCTGGCCAAATCTCAATAGAAAAATATTTAGTTCGAGAGTTGTGAAGATTATTTCTCTTATGTCCTTAATCTATTTTCCAACTTAATCACAATAGTTTGATCTCATTTTCTCTCATAGAAAATTGAGATCGACGTTCTGTGATAGCTTCCATGTTTATCTCTTTTTATTTTTAATTCATATTTCGAGAAATCATAGTTTTGTTGGCTTATTTCAACTGTTATGTTTTCTAATCCTAAAACCAACAAAACAGTTTTTGATTTCAGTTTCTTTGAATATTCAGACTCAAATCTAGTTTAAGATCTTGATTGGGGATTTACACTTTCACATATTTCACATTTTGTGAAATAGTTTATATATTTTAAAAATAAGAAAGTGTTTAGGATATTGGCTCGTGTTTATAGCAAGATTCCCTCTTGATCTGTAGATATATTGAAAGATCCAAAGTTTGATAGTTTCGATTAAACTGATTTTGGAAATATTTACAAATTTGTGATCGGTTTGTAATTTGATTAGCATCATGTCTGTAATTAAGTGTGTGTGAGGTTCATGCATGTGATTTAGAGCACATTACCACTTACACCTTCATACTACTACACTGAAAAGTGTTGGTATTGAGATCTTGGACTTTTGAGTCGATGTAAAGCTAAAAGGAGTGGAGTTATAAAGTTAGGAGGACATCAACATCATCAAAGCCTTGGGAGTAGTCAGAAAATTCAGACGAGTTGGTACATTTCTGAACTTAGAATTAGGTTTGATTGTGTGTCTTGATTGTTATGTAGTTTGTAAACTGTTACTCTATTTTTTAGTTGATTTTTTTCTTTTGAGGTGTAGAGACCTCCATGGGTGTTTTCACAATTGGGTGGAGTTTTACCATGTTAAAATTGTACTTGTATACTTCCTCTTCAACTATTCCCTTTCTTGAGACTGTGTTGATTTAAGTTCCTTATAAGTTTTGGTTTTCAAAACTGGTAAACCCATACCTTAAATAACTCGTTCATACTGTTTTACACATCTTGTGTTAAAAATTTGTTTTTAAGAAAAGAGTTTCTTCAACAAACTTTTCGAAGCCATTTAGATAGTTTAATCTTGAATTAAACGACTTAAGTGGTATTTTTTCATAGCTTTCCTTTGGTGATGCCGAAAATACATTTCTGTGGGTTTCACCGCATCTGATATTGCTGCAGTCATCTGAAGAACTTCTGAAGGACGAGAATGTGATCTTCTCGAGTCATAGAATTCATAATCATATCGTATATGTAGACTTCGACCTCCTTGTGTATGAAATATGGTTGTGGCAACCCTTTGGTAGGTAGGCCCTATGTTCTTGAGACCGAATGGCATAGCCGTCTAACAAAAGGTCCCCTAGGGGTGATGAAGGAAGTTTTTTTATTAATGATCAGGGTGCACCTTTATTTGGTTATATTCGGTGAACCTGTCGACGAATGACTTGAGATCATAACTTGTCCACAATCATGTTGATATTGGGAAGTGGGTAATCATCCTTTGGAGATGATTTATTCAAATCCTGGTAATCAAAGCACATGCGGAATTTTCGTCCTGATTTTGGTACGGGTATAAAGTTGGTTAGGCATGTGGGATATTAGATCACACGATTGATATATGCCCCGTGTTCACGGATAACAATAATGATGGTACACGTCCTTTATTTGCCTTTAGAATATTATTTTTTATCAAATTTACATCATTTTAGACCCTTACTCACTCTCAGGAGATTACTATAAGTGAAAATTTACTCATTTTTGGTGATTTTGTTGTTATGTGGAGGATTCAAACACGTTTGGAGTATAAATTTGAGTATTTAGGGGTTTTCAACTATAAGTTCAAATAGTTGGGTTTTTTTGCGATTTGATCATAAGTAATCATTTAAACTTATTCATTTGAGTTCCTTTTAGTTTGGCTTAGGTTCCCTAATATTGTTTGATTATTATCCAAACATTGTTAATACCTTTTTACATGTTCTTAGAGTTTTGGTTTATACTCAAGTGCTTTTTACTCATTTGTTGATCTTGATCCTTTGTAATTTTAATTTGTTTGAGTATCCTTGGTGACTTCTTATTCTTTGTTTGAGTTTTTGACTACCTATTTGGTGATATTTACATTTTTTCTCGAGATCCATGGCGATACTTAAGAAATTGGTGACTAATCGACCCAAGTGGTCCTCGTAGCACATCTAGGACTCGTGATGAACCTAGCGACCCATCTAATCGATGTAAACATCTACGTAACGAAGGTATTTCTAATATGATTATTGATTTATCCTTCGATCCATCCTCTATTTGTCTTATTGAGGATAGTACACCTCTACGAATGGGTTTTTTACTCCCTTCATACTCACTCAGAAAGATGTGGATCTGACACATCTAGAGCACACTCGTGAGGGAGTATTTTTCATTGCACACATACAATGACCATCGTCTTTGTGACATGTCACTATGTACCCCATAGTGAATGACTCTATGTTTTAAGAGTTTTACACGATTTAGGTAATTTCATTTGATGCACCACTAACTCTCACTTTTTTTCCTGAGGTGTTGAGATCATTCCGACAAAGGACGTCTTAGCATCCTATCCTTGACTTTATCAAGTTGAGGATCCTCGATTTGTCCCATTCTTTGATAAATGTATTTCCCTTGACATTCTCTCTTGTTACTTAGTAGCTAGAGCTAGTATGTGGGTAGGATCACTATTTATGCATATCGATCTTACTGCTTGTTACTCACTGCTCCACTTTGTACCGGCCCATATTTTTTAACATTATGGTTGATAACTTCCTAACATTGAAATATACAACTTAAAAAAAATATATGTTTCTTGGCATATTAGGAAAAAATGAAGAAAGTGACATTATACGAAAGTGACATGATAAACCCCAAATATAAAACCCATAAAATGTATTATAAACTGAGATAGAGTAAACGATAACCATATAACTACACATTAACCTGAAATAGATGATAATAAAAACCTTAAATTTAAAATTCAACCCAAATAAAAATACATGCCAATGTCTTGCCTAAATATACATGCCAACTAAGTCCATAATACATGAATCACATGACTGAAATAAGATACCGTGCATCATGGAGATCAACCTACATTGATGCCCTTGATGATGATGTCTGAATAAGAGATAATGAAATATATGTGCTATCTGAAGAGAGACCCTACATACGCACACCAAACTTAGAACCTAAACGCTTATTGCGGATAAAACGGGTCAAAACCTAGCAAGTCACCAAAGCTATGCAACTCAAAAGTAGTTATATATACAAATGAAAAATCTATTTTTATATAGCCTATATCAACAACCAACCATTCACCATGGAATCTCATAGTCCATTTGAATAAACACATTTGTTTTAATAATTAATTAATCTCTTAATTTATTAAGCCATAACCGACATGCACCCCTTCTCCTCGATCATTTTATGAACACGCGATGAACCCACATTAATCCTCTACACTTCCAAATGCCACATTTTATTTGCATGGCCTAAAGTATTCAAAACTTTTTTATGCGTGTATAAATCCCATCACACATACAGACGCCACCTGATATTTGCATGGACAAAAAATAATAACCTATTTTATGTACTAAATCCACATACCGTGATGCTGATTAGGCCGCACCTTATGATGTCATGGATGGGATAAGGATCAATTGGCATGACGTACACATAAAACTGTTCTCCCATAACATGGACAAGTAAGATTGTTCTCTCTCACCATACACTCATATGCATGTCCATTATATACTTCATTTAAAATTCCGTACCATCATTATTTCATTATTGTTACACACTTCACATTTATATTATCATCATGATATTATTTTCCATTAACCCCTTCCTTTAGGACAATTTATTTTATACAGTAAACTAAAATTTCGTCATTTTATTAAAAACTAAAGAGATTCTTGAATCACTGACAAGGATGAGTCTAGCATGTGACTACTCATCGATCTAAAAATTATAATAAGATAAATAAATTAATTAATGATTCTTTAGTCATCATTCCTACCCATCACTAGATTCTATGTGTGCGATGTCTAATAAATTAAATTTCAAGAAAGAATCCCTGATACACTTCTCTCTAAATACATTAATTGATGGGACATTATAATTAGTTAAGGATTTATTTAAGGGAATTAAATTAAGGAGTAGGTAAATTAAACCACAATCTTCCATTTCTAATGGCATCCTCCTAACATAAACCAACAACATTTATCCCGAAATACTTCTAATCCAATTAAACATTCTATTTTCCAAAACATAAGGGGTGTAATTAATTGATTAAATCATTGTGATATGAAATTAGGTTCAATTTTCAAGAACACAAATCAATTAGAGGGGATTTTAGTTATATTTCAAGATTATTAACATGGATTTATTCATTATTTATGCATTTACATAATTAACTAAACTATAATTATTACATAACACACTTTAAATCACATTATTCAACATTTATTATCTAAGGTACTACTCATATAGCTATGTATAACCCTAGCTACTACATGCATTTTCAATACTAATTAAGTCTCAATTATATCATAATTATTCAACATAACTTCAAATTAACTTGAATCCAAGATTAAATATTAATCCCTAATATGCAAGTCTACCATTAAATGTTAAATTTCAAATTTCATTCTTCAACTAAAGATACGTACTAATATATAACATATAAGTCCAAAAATTTTCATCTAAACAAGATAATAAAATTTGGGATCTTTAAACCCTAAGGGTTACTAACACACTTTAAGCCTAAGATTATGGTCTAGGTGAAATTACCAAGTATATATATAAAAGGCAATGCGTATTTTAGTAACCCACCTCAAAGATGAATTAAAAACTTTATTTCAATTGAAAAGATGAATTCTTGAAAGGTTAGGCTCGATTCCCTCTAGAAAAACTTAATTTAACTGCTTTGAAAACTTCCTCTCAATCCCCGCCTGAAAATCCTTGCAAGTCTTTTTTATTTAATTAATGGAAATAGGTTGTTTGGGGAAGTGTTTATAGTGTATTTAAGGTTTCCTTTTGAAATGAGTTAAAAAAAATTGAGGAAGAAAACATAAAGGAGAAGGCAGGCTAACCTGCCACCTAGCACAGGACTGAACCCCATGATGGCATCCCTTATAGTTGTGATCGTGGTCATGTGCACAGTGATGGGTTATATATGAACGGTAAAATGAGTTTTTCAATTCAAAACTTAAAACACAAACTTATTCTCCAAGTTAAATACAAAGGACATATTATCCCCATGCCTCTCGTAACAATAAATTTTCTTAAATGATTTTATATTCACAAATTAAATTTTGTAATTAATTCGAATTATTGATTAATCAATTTTATTTAGTTTTAATAATTTAATTAGTAATTCATTTAAAAATATTGGGTATTAGATTATTCCCCCTAACAAGCAAAATTTTTCTTCAAAATTAAGAGGAAATAACACATACCTACGTCGAAATAATTGTAGATGTTGTTGCCTCATCATATCATATAACTCCCAAGTGGACTTGTCCTCGCTATGGTAACCCCGCTTAACATGGGTATCACCTTAGACCGAAAATTCTTGACTCTATGATCTAAAATATGCATTGGCTCCTCCCTATATGAAACATCGGGTTATAATTGGATATCTTATACGTCAATATGATGATAGGCGACCTCACATCTCTAGAAACAATGAAGCATGCATACATGGACCACATTATGTACCCGATCTAAATTGTTTAGAAGTACTAGGTGATAAGCAACCATCCTTATCCTATCTGTAATCATAAACAACCCAATATACCTCAAAAACAAATTCCCCTTATTCCCAACCAAGTCCTCATATATCTTCTTCCTACTTTTGGAGTCTTGATCCTCTCCCAACTCATTTAAATCCTTTTAGTCATCTCGTGAACACACGTAGTTCCCAAAAAGATACCCTCTTCAAGTTCAAAACAACATATAAGCAATATATGACCCATACAAAGATTCATATGGTTCCATACTAATGTACTTCAGATAACTATTGTTGTAGGAGAATTCCACCAAAGGAAAATGAATTTACAAACTTTCCCTCAATATAAAGCTAGTTCTCTAAGCATATCCTCCAAAATTTACTTATTCCTCTCTCTCTTCCCATCTGTCTGAGGATGATAACCTAGTCCCCATATCCTCTTAGAAGTTTTCCTAAAATTGAGATAGAAAAATCGGATCCTTATTGGAGATGATAAAAAAGTATGCCATGAAATTGAGTGATCTCTAACAAATATAATCATGCATAATTCTTTGTTGTGAGATCCATGCAGATAGGTAAGAAATTTGCAACCTTATTCAAGCGGTCCACTATAACCCAAATAGAGTCATGTTGCCTGGGCATCAACATAAATACTATGTTGAAGCCCATCGAGATGCGTCCAACTTGGATTAGGAATGGATAAGGGTTGAGTTGTACTTAACAATTGATCTTAATCCACCTTAACAATTTGACATATAATACAATAGGATAGAAACGTACTAAAATACCTCTTTATACCTTCCCACCAATATGATATGATCATATCTTGGTGCGTCTTATCCCCACTAGGATATGCCAAAATTATGATCCATGGGAATCCCACATGACATCCCTATGCAACTCCTCGTCTTGAGGTACATCTAACTTACTTTCCTATCGTAATCCACCATATAAACCCACGATGTAATGAGGTACACCAGTATCTAAGAGCTCATACATATTCTCCTAGAAGGCCACACCATATTCTCAGACTACTCGCATAATGATATCAAGAGTCACAGTGACCATCCTCATGAAAGCATGGGCGATTCTCCAATCATCTAAACAAAACCCACATCTTGAAACTAGTGACTAGACAAACTTCAGATCTATCGTCTATTTAAAGAATCAGCCACCACATTATCTTTACCTCTATGATACTGAATCATAAACTAGTAGTCCTTAATGAACTCATAACCCCATAAGTCTTTAACTTGTAAAAGTCATCGTAAATATGACGATCATCCGACATCAACACCCCACCTAGTCCGTGGAGGGAAGAATCAATGTATATCATATACTCAACCCCATCGTTAGGTAGAATAAAACATGGATTCGATGTCAACTTCTCATCGAGTGTGTCAAAGTGATGCTAATACCTCTCGTTCTATACAAACTGCACCGCCTTTTAAGTCAACTCGGTCAATGATCCTTACATATTCGAAAATCCTCGAATGAAACTCATGTAGTAGCCAATGAACCCAAAAAACTAATGAACCTAAATATGTATTGTGGGTTTTCCCCAATCAAACACCCCTAATACCTTCTTTGGATCCACTGAAAATCCTAAATTCAAGACTTTGTGACAAAAAATTCCGCTCACACCTCCAAAATAACACTTATTCAAATATGGCATACGACTTATGCTCCCATAATGTTTGAAGTTTTATTCCAAGATGATCGACATACTTATCCTCGATCCATAAATGAATCAAGATGCCATAAATGAATATGATAATAAACTAATCTAGGCATGGCCAAAACACCCAGTGTATCAAATCAATGAACTTGGATGGGGTATTGGTTAACTCAAATGACATGACCTTGAACTCATGCAATCCATATAACGAGTTATAATGGTAATATTTGGTACGTCCTCCTTCCGTACCCTCAACTAATTCTATCCTGAATGCAAATCTGTATTCGATAAGAAAGAAGCATCCTGTAACTAATCAAAAAAATCGTCAATCCTTGGTTAAAAGGTAGTTGTTCCTCACTATCACCTATTCAACTCACGATAGTCAATACAAAATCTTAGTGAATTATATCACTTCTAAAAAAGAGAATCGGAGCTCACCAAATGGAAGTGTTACACAACATGAATCCTTGCTTTAATAATTATTTAATACGCACCCTGACTCTCTCTTCTCTAAATGAGTCATCTGATTAGGTGCATTGGCAATCAAATTAGTTTTGGGAGATAAGAAGATCACAAAATCAGTCACTTGAGATGACGACAACGCTTAAACCTCCTTAAATACATCAAAAAAATCCCGACAATTAGTATCGTCTCTAAAGGAACATTCATATCCTCTATAGTCTCCTTATATATAATGTACAAATGTGTTATGGAAACTCCCTTGGTCTAGGAATAGCCAGAATGTACATCTTTTAACATGGTATCATGAAATGAATCACCCAACCCCTACAATCTATATGTGTCTCCTATCAAATCAACCAATCCATACCCGTGATCGCATCATAAAAATGGTTGTATAAAACTAACAAAGTCTTCCACAAAATGCAAACTACCAATGTATATATACCAACATCATAGAAAGTCTTAAGATATGAACTATAAATATAACCCTCACAAGGTCTAGGAAATAAACTATAAGTTTACACGAAAGAGTGTGAACAAAACTCTAGCTAGGGTTCAAAAAAGCATAAAACGTACCTTCCACAGAATGTACCTATCCCTGAACCTCTTTCTGGGGTTATGAAATCTGATATACCCTATTATACTGAAGTTGGGGATACTGTAGTGAGGATGAAGTGCATTTATCGACCGTGTCCTTGGTTTTGGATCAATTAAGGATAATACTGTAATATCCCGTAATTTTAGAATAAAATATTACGACATAAATAAATTTAATAATTTTGGAATTATTTTGAGAATGAAGAAAATTGAGAAGATTTAAAATTTAAGAGAGTAAAAATTTTAATCTAAACAAACATTTATTTATGAGTATATAAATATAAAACTCAACTGGACAGAATGGGCTTGCTAGTGAAAAATAAATCACACGTAAATAAATTTAAGGGCACTTGACGTTTTAACATAATAAAATGTCTAAGTGAAACATAAATAATTAGGACACATTTTGGGAAGCATTTAAGGCTCGTTTAGATGTTTTAGACCTTTGAAAATAGTCCTGGAAAAATGGTATATAGGTTGGGGAGCTTTTGGGTTAGTTGGGTTATGGATTCCGGTCCATTTGGAGGTACAAAAGTTGGGTTTTAGGCCTAACTCGGGATTAGACACTTTTTAGTGTTTAATTAGGGGTAATCCATTCCCCCACTATCATTCCAGAAAGCCTAAATCAACAGTTAGAAATACCAAAAGAGAGGAGAAATGGAAAGAAAATCAAGGGAAAATCAAGAGGGATTTCAGGAGTTTTCCTTCTACAAATCTTAAGACAAAAATTCTCTTGCTTAATTTATGCTTTTCAATATATTTCTTGATGCATGTAATGACACCTTTAATTTTTGGGATTTAGGTTTTAATATGATTTATTGAATGATGAACAACACATGGAGAGAACTGATTTTTATGTAGAATTTATCCCAGAATCTAGGTATCATAAATCTAAAAATTAGTGATGAATTGATATAGAGATGTAAATGCTAATTAATGGACTGAAATTATAATATAGATCCCTTAATAAATAACTCCTTTTGTGAAATAAACTTGGTTCGTCAGTAACATGTATTAATTTGTTGTGGTTGGAATTATGTTAGTAGGTTATGAATTCGGGGCTTCGCATACTTTCTGGATTTGGAAATTGTAATTTGGAAAGAACTAAGAATGAGAAACGGTGGAGTTAAGAAAACAAGGCGTCGCTCAAATGACGTCGCATGTCGTTCGAGCGACGTGCTATGTCGTTCAAACGAGCCCCCAAGTCATTCGAGTGACGTGATGTGACTTTTTGTTCTTTTTTGGCCTGGGATTAAATATCCTTATAGAAATGGTTTTTGGCTTGGCTGAAAGGGGTATTGGTCTGGGGTGGTTTGTTTATTAATATCAGTTAGTTACTGAATAAGAGTAAAAGAGAAATTAAAGAGGGAAACTTCAATTAATTGATTGAGAAATGATATGCCCACATTTAATTGGTACCAATTACAATTAACTAGATGGTTAAGTAATGATCTTATGGAATGGAATTTATAATCTATTAGATGGTAAATTATTAATAAATGAAAAAGGCTGTGGACTATAGTTGGAAGTTTCATGGTAATTATAGAGTAATTACCTATGCATATTATATGGGATAATAATATGTACTATTATGTATTTGTGTCGACCGACCAATATTCTTGGACTAACCTATCGGCTCGGAGGTTCGCGCATTCAGATTGGGTACCACACGTCGGCACAGGTGGGCTTGATGATGTGTAGGTCATATAGGTACTACTTGGAGGCGCCATCTATAAGAGGTAGGTGTTGATGCTGACCCTTCTTGTGTCACCGCTGGGTATGGGCCGTGTACAGGTGTCCTGCGCAGGGACCATCCCCAATTTATGTGTGTTTTATGATGTCCGCTTAGGATAAGGGATTCCCCCGGACTGGCCGATAGAGCACGAATTAGACACTAAGGGTAGATGCATTTGTGTGTCATATATATGAAGGACATATATATAATTACCTGTACTTTATATGAAATAAATTTAATTGTCTAAGAATGTGGACATTAATTATATTTTGACTCTATAACGCATAATAGATGTTTCTGCCTTATATGTGAAACTTATAAGGATGGATTAAATGGGTGTTGGCAATTAATCATAGAGATTACATTTAAATAATTAAGCATCTCTATATCCATTTTTATAAACATGAGACGATGTCATAATTATTATTTGGGACATATTGGGATGCGAATAATATCACACTTAGATGAAGGGTGAGGTGTTAAATGCATGTGAGCGACGAAGGGGGGATATTTATTTTGCATCAACTCTAAGATTGCATCATAAATTAATTAAGTTAATTCTATCACACCTCGGGCTCTGACCCAAATTTAAATGTTTATCCCCCAAGTTATTTCTAGATAAGGATAGTGGGAATGTTGGTGTACGAGCCTTGCAATCTCTTGTACTTAGCAGATTTTCAGATTCATCAGCTCTATCCTATGTGCTTTTTTGTTAGAGTTCAGTTATTTTATTTGGAAACATTTGTAAGGGCATAAGCCCAAGATTTATTTATTTACATTATGTTGTAGTTGTGATTTTTACTTGCTGTTGGATTTATTATTTAGTTGGTGTTGGTTTAAGTTTATATTATTCTTAGTGAGATATTCATAAAGTTTAAGGTATTAGCCTTTTTAAAATAACAATATTTTTATAAAGTTGTGCTAAGATTGGTATTAATTGATCGACAAGCCCCATCTTCGGCGTATCCTTCCTGGCCAGCCTTTACGTGAGAAAATAGGGGTTGTTACAAATACTAATAGGGCATGAAACTCTAATTGCCATATCCTTGATGTTGGCCCATTTGGCCCTGACCGAGTTAGTGTTGCCCCCATGTCTCTGCAGTCGGGCATATTCGAGATCAATATCCCATACCACCGAATATAAAACAAACTTTCAAAAATGGAGCTAAAGGTGCTATCTCCTACTGCTGTTTATTTTCCTGCTCGACCATTATAGGTACCTATAACTTCAATTGGGGCCTTTGCTACCCCTAAATTGAAATATCTCCATTAGAGAAGATTTCTTCGAGGTTAAATGAAAGGTTGCCAAAACTCTAAGTACTTCTTGAATATAATGTTCAAATTTCCCTGCAAGTGACATAGGAAAACTTTAGAGAGAAATCACATGTTATAAAATTTTCCTATATGAACCCATATTTTCCAATTGAATTGAAGTTGAGAGAATATCAGCTATAACTTGAGGATATTTGGAGATTAACTGAGTTTGAAAATACTATTTCCCATTAATTATCTAGTATGTTACTTTTTCTTTAAGACACTTGGCTTCTTTGGGGGTGTAAGAGAGCATTTCTCTTTAGGTAATGAAATAAAGAGGTAATTTCTATTGTCAACTGGGTGTTTATGGTAAACTAAAATGTTATACATTGCAAGGGTGATGATAAACAAATTTAATAATGAGGGAAAATACCTTTAAGAGAGGAAGTTAATTATAAAGAGCACAACAAATAGCTTGGTTCACCCAACTTGGGCTATATCCATAGGAGCTCGAGTTTTATTTAACGTAGAATTTAAATAAATGTTTATAAATGCTCAATCTGAACAAAACTTATCTTTTCTATTTCAAGTTTATTGAAGTCTATTATGAAATCTCTCATCTCTCTGTGTATGCTTTCTATATCAATGTTGTTGTCGTTTTATGCTATGAATCTTATGTCCATCTTCAATGGAATAATATAGCATATATAGGCTCAGTCTCAATTTCATGGGACCTTGAACACATTTTCCTCTTTTTGGAGGCTTCTGCTGGTAAACCACCATCGACTATGTAATGGGGGACAAAACTGTTAAGCATGGTATAAAATTGTCTCAAAACATGAACAAAATTACCATGTCAATAAAAAAAATGATTCCACTTCCAATACATTATAAATTTTTTGTCGGCATAACATCATGTGTAAAAGGAATATTCTTATGTATGAGATAATCCCCTCCCAATAACATCGAATAAGCTCCTTTTTCTCCTTCTTAGTAACTTATCTATGAGTAAGGATTTCTTTAAATAACCCCCTCCAATATTTTCCCCCTTGTAGAGAAAGTCATTGTGTAAATAAGACATTTTTGTATGAATCACCTCGTTCAAGTAATAAGTAACTTTGAAATACTTTGTAGGTATATAAAAACCTCTAAAATATTAATGGTTCGTTATTTACAACTTTTCCATTTTAAATCGTGAACCGATGAAACTTTTCGCGATGAAAGTCAATTGAATTACCTTCCACCGAAGAACCTCTTATCAAAACACCATGTATGTACATGTGTTAATTTCTGACCACTTTCACTTCATGTGTGTGAATTGATCACTTATACATGTTCACATGAAAGTCTAAGGTCATTAAATTTTACATCACTGTAACCTTTTTTCCATGTGTATCCATGAGAAAACTTGTGAGGCATTGCACCATTTTGTCCCCAAATTCAAAAGATTATTTTATTTTAATGAACCTTCAAAATCTCTTAAACGATTAATCATTTAAAAAACTTACAAAACCTTTTCACTTTCCTCTATTAAAAATCTTCAAACTCTTTACTACCACCAAAAATCTCAAGCCTTCTTCTTCTTCAAAAACCCTTAGTTTGTTTATACTAACAACTATCATCATTCTCCTTACTTTGGAGACACCGACAATTTTTGGGAAAAAGGACAGGTTTTTCTGCACATTTTTAAGGTATGGAAGATACATTGCTTTTAGGTAATTGTCCATAAATTAAATCCATGGGAGGTGACCTTCTTTCTTGTGTTTTTTTAGACTTTGATTATAGAGGGGCTATTTCCCCCATTCCAATATTGATTTTGAGTCCCCTAGTGGTCTTTTTTGGATTAGAGAGGGGAGATTTCCCAAATTAAAGAGGGAAGATTTCCCTATGCAAAAACATCATCTTTCTTCAAAGGTAAAGCCTATACGATTAATTCAATCAAGTTTGAGGCATCTAGAATTGGTGATCCTTCATTAACTGTAGTACTTCTACTAACACCTAGCCAACTTCCTTACTTTACTAAGTAGGAGAAAGGGAGTGAAGCTTATAGCCACCATCATTATTCTAGACAATTTGGTTTTGATCATGGTGTCCCCTTCCTATTTATATAAAACAAAGAATGGATCAATCTTTCAATGCTGCATGTATAAAATCCGCAAAATGATAACTCATCTGGGCTTCGACAACACAAGTATGTATGCATAATTTTAAATAATTAATGACCTTACCGTATTCCAAAAATCATGAAACTAAAAACCTTGAATATTAACTAGAAGAAATGTAGAAAAACCTAAAAGAGAAAGTAACCCCAAGTGATAAATTAGCCTCTAATGCTTTTATTTGACATTTATACTTTCTAAATGAGTTATAAATCCCAAAAACAATTCCATAATTAACTTCATAACCATTTCAAATTAAGAACCAACACTTGACATTACTCCACCAAATTTTCAAAATTACACAAAAGCTCCCTAAGTTTGGGAAGATATAGAAAATAAACTTAAAACTCAACCAAAACTTTCGAAGGACCAAAACCTAAACTCCTAGCTAATGAGAATGCCACCAAGTAACTATTAGAGACAATAGGAGCTAAGGTAACACACGTTTTCATGTGTACTCCAAATTCTTCTAAAGATATCACCCATTAAACCAGCTTAGACTCTGCCTTTCGTTTGACAGATCAACCCTCCTCAACATCACATGTAAAAGGCACACTTTTTTACAGAGAAAATCATTGAATCGGTAGCATAGAAAGAAACTTAAAATTTTGTCATTTTTGGGTATACACATATTTTATGCATAAAGATCAATCTTTTTATTCTACTTGGTTTTTGAAGTAGTTTAGGATCCATTTATGCTTTCACATGCAATACTTAACATACAAACACATAGCTAAGTGTCGACTTTTAGAAAACACCATGAAAGATTGGGCTTTAATGGTGAATTTTGTGTTCCTGACTTTGAACCAGTTTTGAAGTAGGAATAATTGTCCTTAGATCTTTAGAAACTCAACCATAATGTTTAATTTGATTATCGTATACCTGCATATCTCAATACTGAGTTTTCATATTTTGGCAGCTAAAATTTCGAAGTTCAAATTCCCTATGTATATTACGAATTAAAACCTTAAATGAAAACCATTTTGTTCCAAATTGACAAAGAAATGAAACCATATCACTGCCATGGTTCAAATTTTCCTAAAACTCTACAAATATAGAGCTAAAAATTATGAAGTTTTATAGTCCATGGAGAAGAGGCTATAATTCACCTCAATCCATAAAAGTTATATTTTCAAATTCCTTATGTAAAATTAGGAAGAATGGCTTTTGAATCATCTAAAATTGTATTCTTTAATAGATTTCATTGGAGGTCAAAGTTTATAACCCTAAATTCAAAATTACAAGGGTTGATGATGAATTGTATCACACGTGCACGAATATGGTCAAATCCAGAGCATGATAAATTTGACTAAGCGCGCATCCAATCTAAAAAAAATTGAAAAAAAATTATTTTATTTTTCTAGTGAAAATGGTATATTACAACATACTGTTTGGTTAACTAGAAATCCAGGCGAAGAAACACACAATATTGAATTTTGAAACTTTAAATTATGTTTACACTTAAACCCTTGAAGTTTTTTAACTTCTGAAAATCTATCCCAAACTTTTTCTCCTTTTTTTTACACCCGTAGGAGAAAAAAAGTCTATTATCACTAAACTTGATTACCTAAGGAAGTATAAGAAATAAATTCAAACCTTATTTATACATTAAAATCACGAAATTTATTTATACGCGATTTATCTTTTGTTTATGTCACAATTTCTAGCTTACTTAAGTATTTTTCTTATTCCGGAATTTCAAGGACCCCTTCCCTAACCAACGAAACATATTTCAAAAGCCTAATAATAAGTTGGTTATTCTTATTCTGTATTAATTTCACAAAATGCTAGTGTGTACCCCTTTTTTGATGTCACCACGTGATAGACCTAGTTTATTGGATTCTCATTGATGAACTCATTTGAGTAGTTCAACCATTTACATATGATTGATTCAAATTTTATTAAAAAATTTATGCAATCATATTATTTCATATGATGCAATTTTATCCAGTTCAATTATATCATACATTATGACCACATAATAATCTTTCGTTATACCCATAATTGTATTATTTGGCCTGTAGGACTCAGATGATTGAGGGTGTAGTTATTTCTACCATATCGAATGTCTATGATTGACTTAGCACGATTACTTTATCTCCAGTTATTTGGATTGATTATCTCGAGTTTATATAGATTGAGGAGATGTATATATCGATATTGCCCGAAAGCTTCTAAACGGATAGTTATGGGTTATTTGTTTATAAACCATCCACAATCGTTAATCAGTTCTAGCCTTGATATTTCTATCTGTAGAAAATAGTATTATATATTTTTATGCCATCTCACTCTCATTGATGATACTCTTGATATTACTAATTCTTATTCTGATTATTTTGAAACTATATAGTATAAGAATTATCTACTGGGCAATTTTTGCTTATATTTTTTAAATTCCAAATGGGCCAAAGATATAAAGAAGGAAACAATTTTCATGACCCAACAAATCATAATGCATCGACTCGTGTATCTCTAGCAATAATTTACTCATGAAAAATCAGTAGATGTTCCGATAAACCTTCATAATTTCATATGTTGTTACTTATAAGTTGATGTAACTTTGTGTTATAGAATCGTGTTGTAGCTTCACGTTGTACCAGTCATATGTTCCACTTTTTTCTTTTTTTTTCCATTTCCATTTTTGTTATGTTACGTAAGAACACCTCTAATATGCGTGTAATTAATAAAGTTCCTTGTCACTATGACTAACATGATGTGATAACGACCTTTTTTATCTTAGTTATATCTTATTTCTAGTCTTTTATGTATTACCTAATTCCTTAGACACCCTAAAAACCCTGGATGTGACAATATGGTATTAGGGCCAGCGCTAGGTTTACTCCTCCTTTGTAGACTTAATTTAGGAAATATAGTTATTTTATTTTTCGTAAATCTTTTAGATTATGTTGATACTTTTATTTGTCTTGCAGCCATGAATGTGTAGGATAATGTTTGTCCAAACCCCGATGGAATCGACTAGGCCCAGTTCAACCAAACCATTCGGCATAAAGCATATAATAAACTATGTAAAATAATTCGTGATATCGATCAAGAGTGGTCACTTGCAACCCCGAACATCAAGCTCATCGATTTTCTAAAGACAAATAATTTCTCTAATAAGTAATTCATTTGGCATGGAACTCACCATCGGCATATGAAGTATGTGAAACTCCCCTATTATCTCCAGAAGACTGTGGACCAGAATTACCATATCTAAATGCTATCATTTTTTCATCCAGATCAAGTATTGGAGGTCCTGAAGAAAAATGGGAGGAAGAAATCCAGCTAGTGCCACAAGCGGAATGAAAACCTTAACTAGACATAAGTATAGTATATAAATAAACGATTAGGAGTACGCGTGACTATATAAAGAGAAAGGGTGGTGGAAGGCAAAATGGGGTGTTACGTTAACTACTAATATGGTGTGATAACTGTTGTAACCTAAGTAGGTTAATTTCGGAAGCTAATGTGTTAAGAAAAAATCCTGATATTTTGTGTGCTTAAGGATCAATTGTACTTGTTTCAAAATGTCCAATAACATAACTATGTTTGCTATAACTCACTCTTGTTTATATGTTATGCTTCAATTCTTGACTTATTCCTATAAGATGGTAAAAACACGCAATGTCAACATGTCAGACCGCATCATGATCATAAATGACTCGAACAAATCCATCCATATCTATGGAAAGTATAGTAGAATGTCTTCAAGAACTCACGATGTTAAACCAAGTGCATCAAAATCCTTCCCTATGTTAGGAACAGATGTCACAATCGAAACTCGGAGGATTAATGCTTTGAAGGAGTTTTTATGCCCACGAGACTGAGCATTTCACATGAAATCTAGAGCATCCGAATTTGAGCTATGGTTTTGACAGACATTAAAAGTATAAATTGGAGTAGGAATATCACCAGAACATTGAGTAGACTTAGCCACTTATCTGTTCGAAGGTGAGGCTGATCACTAGTGGAAATCAGTGCAGCGTACCTAACACATAGAGAATTTAACGTGGCCACAATTTGAGGACATAGTCTTCAAAAAGTACTTTTCGGAATCCTTGTGTGACCAACTCACTGTGGAATTTCTGGGAATGCGATAACAAAATATGATCGTGGAACAATACGAGGTGCGATTCATGCAACTTTCTCGTTATGTTTAGGAATATATAGACAAGATATTAAGAAGTGGAAATATTTTGAGCGTGGACTAAAAGCCTATATCAAGACCTCCCTTATTCCCTCGCAAATTCGTGAGTTTGGTAGAATGATCGAGGTAGCAACTCTTATTGAAAAGAACCTAGACCCAAGTGGAAGTTCTCAAAACATTGTCGTAATTTCTTGAAATAACTTCAATAATCGTTCACATAACATTTTAATAAGGAATCTTATAACATTAATAAATAATGAGTGCCAATCGTACAGTAAAATCCATTATAGAAACCGGGGTGCCATAGTTCATTGCCATGAGTTTAATGCTCCTGAACACATTAGACCCCAATGTCCCAAGATTCGTAAACCCAATTTTAATTAATGACCAATCATGAATTCATGAAGGAACACCAAACCCTAACTACCTTTTGGAAGACCCCCAGCTCCTCGAATAAAAGATACGTATAATTCACCCCCCGATAATTTCAACAACCAAGAACCAATATTAGTCAATACAACCCAGGGCTGAACTTTCGCTCCTCTAAAATAATTCGATAGTCATGATGTTATTCAAGGTAATATCTCTTTTAATAGTCTTACGGCTCATATACTAATTGATTCAGAATCAACTCATTTGTTTATTAGATTTACGTTTATAGTTTTAGCAAATCTTACTCCCTTTATCTTAGATTACCCAATAGCCATAAGTATTCCTATCGGTATTATTGCAAGAACAGACTAGCTTTGCAAACAATTGTGAAGTAAAACTTGATATGGTTACTATTGGCATTGACTTAGTAGTTATGGATATAGTAGGATTCGACATCATAATTGGAATAGATGCGCTCTCAAGAAATAAGGCCTACATTAATTGTTACTCAAGAAAGCTGATTTTTAAAAATTCTCAAACTAGGAAGCGTTAATTCCAAGGGCAATGTTAAGGGAATACTCCTGACATATCTTCATTTTTTTCAATTCTTGATAATTATGAAGATGTTTTTCCTGAAGACTTACATAGTATTCCTCCATCTAGGGAAATCGATTTTGTAATAAACCTTTTGGCTGACACTTCTCCTATTTCTATGCCACCACATAAAATGGCCTCCTTGGAATTACGAGAACTTACAACCCAGTTAGATGAATTACTAGCCAAAGGATTCATTCGACCAAGTACGTCACCGTGGGGAGCCCCAATTTTATTTGTGAAAAAGAAAGATGTATCATTTCGATTATGTATTGATTATCGTATATTAAATTACGTTACCATCAAGAATAAATAATCATTACCCAGGTTAGGCAATTTATTTTATCAACTACGAGGAGCAAAGGTATTTTCAAAAATTGACTTACTGTCAAGGTATCATCATCTATGAGTAAAAGAGGAAGATATACCAAAAAGAGCATTTAGAACTCGGTATGGACATTTTGAATTTTTATTAATGTCTTTTGGACTTACTAATGCTCCAACAACATTTATGGATTTAATGCACTGAGTATTCCAAACATTTTGAGCCAATTCGTAATAGTGTTCATTGACGATATTTTAATATATTCGCAAAACGAGCAGGATCACGAAACTCATGTACAGATAGTACTAGAAAGATTGTAAAATGATAAATTATATGCTAAGAAAAGTATATGCTACTTTCTAATAAAAGAAGTAAAGTTTCTAGGACATGTTATTAAGAAACTCGGAATCAAGGTAGATCCCGTGAAAACTACCGCTATTATTGAATGGCCACAACCCACTATAGTATTAGAAGTTCATAGTTTCCTCTAATTAGTCAAATATTATCGAACATTTATGAAGGATTATCCACCATTGCATTACCTCTCATAAAGCTAACTCGAACAAATGTACGTTTCGATTAGAATCAAGAATGTACCCAAGCATTTCATACTTTGAGTAAACGCTTAACTACTACCCCGTACTCACTATACCATCCAGCGATGTCAGTTATAATGTATACACCGATGCATATTTATAAGGGTTAGGCTGTGTACTCATCTAGTTAGGGAAGGTAATAGAATATGGGTCTCGATAATTAAAAATTCACGAGCAAAATTACCCAGTTCACAACCTTAAATTAACCGATATAGTCTTTGCATTAAAGATATGGCGACGTTACCTTTATAGAGAAGAATTCCAAATATTTTCTGATCACAAAAGTTTTGACTATATATTTACCCAGAAAGATCTGAATTTATGGAAACGACGATGTATTGAAATTTTGGAAGATTATAAGTTCATATTACAATACCATCTAGGCAAGGGTAATGTAGTAGCAGATGCCCTAAGTCATAAAATCAGTGGAAGGTCATAGAGATTGGTTTCTTACAAGACCATAACTACTCCTGATGACTACTATCTGTAAAAAAGATACCCCTATTATTCTTCGTAGCATCATAACTTATCAGTCATTGCAGAAAAGGATAATAGATCATTAATCCGTGGATGATTTCCTTAACTCCTAGTGTCAAAAAATTAAAATGGGAAAGACCGGTAAGGATTGGACATATCATCCACGAAATGAAATTAGATTTAGAAACCTAATATGTGTACCTTCTTACTCCATGTTAAAACAAGAACTCTTGGAAGAATGTTATCACTCCATGTTTGTCATACATCTAGGAAACACCAAGATGTACCATGACCTTAAAAGGAATTACTTTTAGAAAGGAAAAAAGCAAGACATTAGAAATTTTATTATCATATGTCTAACCTGTCAAGAAATTAAAATCGAACACCAACACCCAGGTGGATTATTATAGCCTCTTCAAATTCCATCCTAGAAATGGGACCATATCACCATGGATTTTGTGAGGGGACTACACCCAACAACTCAACGATACTACTCAATTTGGGTAATCATAGATCGAATAACTAAATCAACATATTTTCTTAAAGTACGCACTATCGATTAATTTTAGAAACTCAATAGCCTACAAATCATTAGATTACAGGGAGCATTTTTGTCTATCATATCCGATTGTGACCAATGATTTGTAGGATACTTTTAGGCAATCTTTACAAGAAGCCATGGGTACCAAGTTTCTTCTTAGCACTTCATTCCATACTCAGATAGAAGGACAATATGAACGCTTAATTCAAACACTCGAAGATATGTTACGCGCATGCATACTGGATTTCCTAGGAAACTGGAGCGATCATTTAGATTTAGTCCAATTTTCTAATAATAATACCTACCAAGCCATCATCCAAGCCACTCCATATGAAGCATTATATGGAAAACCATGTCATTCTTCACTCTGTTGGAATGAATAAGGGTAAAACTATATTTTCGGACCCCAAACAAAAGAAGAGGCTACCGAAAAAATATGCTTGTTCAGAGAAAAGATACATTAAGCCTAAAGTATACAGTAAATCTACACAGATCACCATAGGCAAACTTTAGATTTCAAATAAGGAGACCAAGTTTTCTTAAAACTTCCACCTAGGAAAGGAATCATAAGATTTAAAAGAAAAGGAAAACATGCGCCACAATATATCAAACTGTTTACTATTATCTAACGTATTGGACTAGTAGCTTATCGATTAACTCTACCCCCAGACTTATCACAAATTCATAATGTGTTTCATGTCTCTCAACATCAAAAGTGTATTACCGATCCAACTCACATCATATCATGGGAAGGACTTTTTAATCAACCCTAATCACAATTTTGAAGAAAGGACTGTTCAAATTTTGGTTAGCAAGATCAAATTCTTTGCACTAGAACCATTCCCTTAATTAAAGTTCTCTAGAAACATCACGGAGCCGAAGAAGCTACTTGAAAAATTAGGGACATTATGAAAAAACAATGCCCCGAATTATTCGAAGGATGAAATTCTTTTTTGGTAGGGAGAATTATAAGATTCGCAAAATGCTAACTCATCTAGGTTTCGACAATACATGGATGTATGGACAATTTTAAATAATTAATAACCTTACCCTATTAAACAATTATTGAAACCAAAAACCTTGAATATTAACTAGAAGAACTGTAGAAAAACCTAATTAGAAAGTAACACAAAAGTTTCAACTATTGCAAACTAGTCTTTAAAGTTTTTATTTGACTTTTAAACCTTTTTAATGAGCTATAACGCTAAATTCTTTCTATAATTAACTTCATAACCACCTGAAATTACAAACAAACACTTAACATTACTCCAATAAGTTTTGGAAATTAAACAAAAGTCCCCAAAGTTGGGAAAAATATAGAAACTAAACTTAAAACTCAACCAAAACTTTCTAAGGACCAAAACCTAAAGTCCTATCTTTATCCTCATCAGCTAAGTTGATGAGAATGCCACTAAGGTAACACATGTTTTCATGTATACTCCAAATTCTGTCAAAGATATATCGCATTAAACCAGATCAAACTCTGCATTTTTTTGACCTACAAACCCTCCTCAATATCACCAATAAAAAGCACACCTTGTACACAGAAAATCCTTAAATCAGTAGCATAAAAACAAACTCAAAATTTTATCATTTTTTGGTATACCTATATTCTATGCATAGATCTCAGTTTTTTTTATCATACTTAGTATCCCCAGTAGTGTAACATCCATTTATGCTTTTACATGCTTTACTGAACATAAAAATACATAAGGGTAATTTTTTTAGAAAACACCATGAAAGCATGAGATTTAATGGTGAATTTTGTGGTCGTGATTTTGAACCAGTTTTGAAGTGGGAACAATTGTCCTTAGACCTATAGGAACTCAACCATATTGTTTAATTTCATTATAGTATACTTGCATATCTTAGTATTGATTTTTTTTTTCGGCAATTAAAATTTCAAAGTCCAAATTCTCTGTGTATATAATTAATTAAAACCTCAAACTAAAACCATTTTGTTCCAAATTCACATACAAATAAAATCATATCATTGTCATGGTTGGAATTTTACTAAAACTCTACTATTATAGAATTGAAAATTTTGAACTTTTAAAGTCTATGAAGAAGAGGCAGCAGTTCACCTCAATCTGTAAAAGTTATATTTTTGAATTACTTGTGAAAAATTAGGAAGAATGGCTTTTGAATGATCTAAAATGGCATTTTGTAATGGATTTAATTGAATCCCAAAGTCAAAATTATAAATGTTGAAGATGAAGTGTATCACACGCATGCGAGTTGGGTCAAATCCATTGCGTGATAAATTTGACTGAGCGCACGAGGGCGCATGTCCAATAAAAAAATTATGAAATTTTTTCAAAAATTTTTATTTCATTTTTCTTGTCAAAATGGTATATTACAACACAATGTTTGGTCATCCAAAAATCCAGTTTAAAGAAACACCCAAACTTAAATCTTAAGACTTTAATTATTTTTACACTAAAAATCGTAAAGTTTTCAACTTCTGAATTTCCATCCCAAAAATTTTCAACTTATTTTTTACACCCTTAGGAGAAAAAAAAATATGTTGCCACTAAACTTGAAAACCTAAGTAAGTACAGGAAATTAATTCAAAGTTCATTTATATAATAAAAACCTCGAATATTATTAGTATGTGATTTAGCTTTTGTTTATATCACAGTTTCTTTAAAGAGCCAGCCTTAAATATTTTTCTAATTCCTTACTATCACAGACCCCTTCCCTAACCAATAGAACATAGTTAAAAAGTTTAAAAACAATTAGGTCATTCTTATTCAGTATTAATTTCACAAAATTCTATTGTGCACAGTTTTTTTTATATCACCATGTGATAGATCGAGTTTATCTGATTTTCATTAATGAACTCATTTGAGTAGTTTAACCATTTACATATGATTTATTCAGATTTTAATGATGATTTTATGCACTCATATTATTTCATAATATGAAATTTTACTTGGTTTGATTATATCATACATTATGACCAGGGAATCATCTTTCGTTATATCCACGATTGTATTATTTGTCATGTAGGAATTCAATAATTGAGGGTCTAGTTATCGCTACCATATGAAATGCTTGAAATTGACATAGTACAGTTTCTTTATCTCCAGTTATCTGGATTGATTATTTCCAATTTATTTGGATTAAGTTATTGTATGTATTATTATTGCTTTAAAGCTTCTAAATGGATAATTAAGAGTTATTTGTTTAGAAACCATCCACAATCATTAACCCATTCTAGCCTTCATATTTCTATCTGTTCCGAATATCATTCTATATTTTTATGCCATCTCACACTCACTGATGAATCTCCATTGTTATGATACTCCTGATATTACTAATCCTTATTTTGATTATTTTGAAAACTGTATAGAATAAGAATTGCCTATTGGGCAATTTTTTCTTATATTTTTGAAATTCCATATGAACCAAGACATAAAGAAGGCAATAATTTCCCCAACCTTGAAAATTATAATGCATCCTCTCATGTATCTCTAGCAATCATTGACTCATGGAAAATCAATAGTGGTCCTAACAAACCCTTCATAATTTCATATGTTTCTACTTATAATCTATTGTAACTTTATGTTGTAGCTTCACATTATACTAGTCATATGTCATTTTTTTTCTTTCTTTTGCTTTTTTCAGTTTTGTTATGTAATATAAAGCATCCCCAGTATGCATGTGATGAATAAAGTGCCTCAACACTATGGCTAGCATGATGTAATAATGACCTTTATTATCTTACCTATATTTTATTTAATTTAGTTTTTTTT
Organism: Sambucus nigra; assembly: GCA_949130495.1. Lineage (NCBI taxonomy): Eukaryota > Viridiplantae > Streptophyta > Magnoliopsida > Dipsacales > Adoxaceae > Sambucus > Sambucus nigra. The sequence continues at coordinate 170,132,121 of OX422217.1, forward strand.
ACGTATTACCTAATTCCTAAAACACCCCGTAAACTCGGGATGTGATAGCATGCCTTGACACTACTCATCATAGTGTGTTTTCTCTTTGTGCAGTGTTTAATAACTAAATGTTCATCTTTTACAAGAGAAGGCATGGTGTTGTATCGATGGATTGGCTTTGTTGTTTCTAGTCGTTTCAGCTAAATCAATTTAGTGCTTTCATGAGGAGTCAACCAATTTATTCCATTTTGGTATGTTTTGGGCCCAACAAACTTCGACTTAAGAATAACTTCATTACTAGTGTGGAGTTTGAACTGAGCACCACCTATATTGAGCTGCTGGCAGACTTTCCTCTTTTGACCCTGTTAGTAACCCATGGTTCCTTTGAGGTGGGTTTTATACCCCTAAAGGTTGTTACCCCTCGATCTAGATCTTATAGAATAAGCATGCTTAATGATAACTAGTGTTTTACCTAGAATGGAACCCATTCTAGTTAGTTCGGATGATGTTTTATCTAGTTTACAAAAAATTCACTCTTTTCATGATATCACTATTTTCAGTTTCATCGAGTTGTCCAAAAGTTCCAACGGAGGAAGTTCTTCTCACTAATGTGACTCCTAAATTACATAAACATTAAGGAAGAAATTGAGCAAGTCATGTGTAATAATAATTTCAACTCCTTCTTCATAATGTCCTTTTGAGAACCCTTTAAATGATGAACCAAATGAAGTTATGGAAGAGGTTTGCATATGTGATGTTCTTCTAAGAAATATATACCATCCCAATCACTAAGTCTTATCTCTAAATGTTTAAGTTATTTTTTTTGGAAGAAGTATCTTTTAGAACATTTTCTTGGTTTTTATCTTGCTAGATGCTCCTTTATCTCCCAAAATCTTTGTAATTATTAATAATTGACCTTCATCCAAAGAACGATTAAGTTAAATCATTGAAGATACCTTCTTTGCACCTCACATACTCCCCCATTCTCTAATGACTAGGTTTACATACTCTAGGAGGTCTTAGTCTGAGCATGCTTCTACTACAGCTAAAAAAAACCTTCGAATAAAGAGCTAGTGGTAATTCTAGTATAGTTGTTGAGTCTTCCATTCCTACAACTCTTTTAACTTTGATAGAGTTGACTCTTATTGTGGTACTTCCAACTAGTTTAGTTGAGGTAGATTTGGAAAAAAATATTATTATTTTTACGTCATATAAGTATGTTAAATTATCAATACATATAAAAAATGTTGTAACTGTAGGTGAGTATGGCAGTCGCAATTATGTTTCATCTAGATACATTCCTCTTATTCGTGAGACCATTATTGAGGTGATTCCCATTTTAAATTAAAATATCATTCTATGTATGATTTTATGAGAACATTCGTTCTATGACGTTTCATCCGGCCATGAATATATTGAGAGACCAGCCACATCCCTAAGATGATGTTAATCTGGTTTTAGTTACCCTTGGTGCAATAATGGAAACTCTATTTACTTTTGGTAATGAATCAATTCAAGATTTAAGGGATGGGGTTCCTCATCCTTGTTATGTTGATGAGGTAAATCTTTATAGACCCCCTTATGACTTAGTTCAATTATTTCTAAAGTTTCATTCAAAAATTACACTTTTAAGTCAACTAAGTAGTAGGGTTTATCTAAAATTTACTTTTCGTAATTCAACTGAGTAGATTACTACTTAGTTTTCTCTCAAATTTACACTTTGTAAGTCAATGTTGAGGACGTGTGTGCTTGCGTTCAAATGAGCAAATTATATATTAAACCCTTTTAACCCAAACAAACCCTAAACATGCAACAATATGTGATTGAATAAGATGATAATCTAAGCAAGAACATTCAAACACATGCAATTGAGGAAAAATCCCCCAAAGGGGCAAAACCATTTATTTTCATTATAATATTGTAGATATACAATTTTGGATTACAATGAAAATACAAGTGACTAAGAATTACCCTCAGGTATCGGATTCTATAGTCGGCGGATGGAAATATCCCTTTCCAGGAGGGCTACAATGGAGAAGAGAAACGTCTTCTTCACAAGGGTTGAACAGCAAGAGTACGCTCCTAGGTTGCAAAGTGATTCACAAAGGATTGGAAATTTGTGTGAATCAAATACCTAGAGTCTAGATGCTCAATAGGTGAAGACTTAGGGCTTTCTGTACTCTGAAAATCGTGTGTATGAGTCTTAGAAAACCACTTCCCGTAGTGGGATTAAATAAGAAGTCTCGGGCCTTAAAAATCTTAACAAGATCTTTACACGATCTGTTTATGTTTATCCCAGGCGGACCGGTCCGGGTCTGAGGCGGATCGATTCGATTTGACCGGATCGGTTATTTTATTCTGAGGCGGATCAGTCCGTTGATGATCGGATCGGTTCACTTCCACGCTTCATCGGTTCGCTTGCGGTCCGGGGTATACTGGCCTTCTGACAAACAAGTGGATCGGTCCGGGTCTTTAGGCGGACTGGTCCGGTTAGCCGGATCGGCTCTTTTATTTCATCGGATCGGTCCGGCTGTCAGGCTATGATTCCTCTTCTTCTTTTGATATTTGGATCCGTTGAATCTTGAATCTTGAATTTCTTCAACAGTGTAACGGCGTGCGACATAATACAATTATAATGGAAAAAAATGTCCTTACAAATCTCCCCCTATGTCTATGCCGGTACATACATGAAAACAAACATCCGAATTATCAAACAACTAAAAATGATGCCTATACAAATCTACCCTTCCATGAACCCAAAACTAGAAAGATACAATTGAATAAGACTACAGCGTTTGCTCTTCAATTCTGCAGGAATCTCAACGCTTTTCTCATCAGGGTGTGCAATCCAATGATAATCCATGTAGTACCTACACACATGAGACAAAGCAAAATACCAAGTGATATATCGAGTTTGAAATGAGATAAACATATATACCAATTTATGAGCAAACTCAAACTTTCAAAACTCCCCCATAATAAGATAATTCATTCTCCCCCTTTTTATGATGTCCCCAAATAGACAAATGAGAGAAATAAATCAAATAAGAAAGTGCGGGGTGTCACTAGGATAAAATCACACCATGAATGAACACAAAGAAACCAAGTCGATGATAGCGTGAATGAAGTGGTGTGATCAAATTCGATAGGAAAATCAATGCATAAAAGCATGACATATGTGCACGATCAATATTGGATATTCCTAGCGAATGAACTCAAATGCTTCCTTTGGTGTAAAATAATGACAATATAAGATATTGACTCAATCAAATCAACAAATCAAAGCTCAAAGTGATTTTCACACCAATAACGTCCAAAATGATTTTATACTTTTTCAGGACTTTCAAGGAAGTGCAAACCCGTTTATATTCTCCAACTAAACTCACTCAGATATAATTTTGAATAGAGGCATTCTAAATTCTCAAACTTTGGAGAATTGATGGTGAAACCTAAGTGGCCCATATTTGGCATGAAGTGCTTTTTATTGCCCTTAATTTTTTTTTCGGGCTCTTTTAACCTCTTTGGACCTCGGATATTAAAATTCCTCCATTTTTTAGGTCCTTTTTAACGGTGGCTTTTGCACAAAGGATAGATGATTACCTTTCGCAGACCCTCCCCGTTATACAAAAACACACAGTCTCACCAAAACGGTTTTTACATGCATTCCAATCTTGTCAAGTTTTATCGCATATTGTACATTGTATAGATAGGATTGAGATGGAAACACTCAAGACAATATGAGACAGACAAGTGCAATAGTCAAATATAGCCGTGCATGTGTACAATAAAGGATATAGGAGTCAAACATGTAGGAAGATATCACTAATTGCTTCTCAAAGACTCCAACCAATGTAAAGCACATGGATGAAATGATGTAGCCTATCAAATCTCTATCAAATAGTCACATGGATAAATGGAATGAAGTTGTGACTTAGCTATCTTAAATGCTCATCCATAAAAGAAGCAAAAACAGAAATCTTTTTGGATTTTTCAAAAATTTTATTAAAATAAAATCTTTTTGTGCTTTTCTTAAAATTTTTCTTAAAGGAAAATCTTTTTGTATTTTTTCAAAAGAAATATAAACAGCAAAAAGAATAACTAAAAGTTGTACAATAAAGCAATGGTACATATAAAACAGACTAGAAATAGGAAGCATATGATATGAACATGAATAAGCATCCTATTCTAGACAAAGACCAACCCCTCAGTCAACTGTGCAAATCCCTAAAGACTTCCTAAGACTCTCAAATCTAAGGGCATCTAAAGGTTTCGTGAAAATGTCGGCTAACTGACGGTCGGTGGGAACAAAACTTAGGGATACAGTGTTCTTCTCAACTAACTGACGAATAAAGTGCTCACGTATCCTGATGTGTTTTGTGCGCGAATGCTGGACGGGATTACGGGATATGTGTATCTCACTCGTGTTATCACAAGAAATGATAATGGTGTCTTGTGAAATCCCATAATCCTCCAACATTTGCTTCATCCACAGAGTTGTGTGCAACAACTCCCGGCGGCTATGTACTCAGTCTTCGCAGTGGACAAAGAGATGGAATTTTGCTTCTTTCTCAGCCAGGAGACAAGAGCAGAACCAAAATAGAAACACCCACCAGAAGTGATCTTACAATCGTCTACATCCCCAGCCCAATCGGCATTCGAATAGGCGGACAGACGGGCATCGGTATCAAAGGAATACCAAATACCTTATGAGAGAGTCCCACTCATGTATTTAATAATACGTTTTAGAGCAAGTAAATGTGACTCTTTCGGGGACGCCTGATATCACGCACAGACTCCAACACTAAAGGCGATGTCGGGACGACTGGCAGTCAAGTAGAGAAGGCTACCTATCATACTCTGATATAAGGTTTGCTCTACGTCCTTGCCTGAAGTGTCCTTACTATGATTGGTAGTGGTACTCATAGGTGTACATGCATGCTTAGCGGAGTCTAAACAAAATTTCTTCGCTAGGTCTCTAGCATACTTGGATTGGGAGATGAACATCCCATCCTCTAGCTGACGAACCTAGAGACCAAGGAAGAATGTAAGCTCACCAACCATGCTCATCTCAAACTCACTTTTCATTTCCTCCTCAAAGTGATGAGCATGCTGGGAGCATGTGGATCCAAAGACTATGTCGTCCACATAGACCTGGGCAACCAAGATAGCACCGTTATCTCTCCTGACGAATAACGTCATATCTACTCCACCTCTCTTAAAGCCACGAGCTAAAAGATAGGAAGTAAGCCTCTCGTACTAAGCACGGGGTGCTTGCTTCAAACCATACAAGGCTTTTCTAAGATAGTAGACGTGCTCTGGGTGCTGAGGGTCTTCAAACCATTTTGGTTGTTCCACATAAACATCCTCCTGTAGAATGCCATTCAGAAAGCCACTCTTGACATCCATCTGGTATAACTTGAAGCGCAGATGACATGCGATGGCGAGTAGAAGACGGACGGACTCAAGCCTCGCAACAGGAGCAAATGTCTCCCCAAATTCTACACCCTCTATCTGTGTGTAGCCTTGAACGACCAACCTAGCCTTATTTCTGATAATGGTACCATTTTTATCCATTTTATTCTTAAAAATCCATTGCGTACCTATCACATTAGTCTCACTAGGTCGGGGAACAAGTTCCCTGACATTGCTCTTTTTAAACTGAAGCAACTCATCCTGCATAGCTGATATCCAGTGTTCATCCTTGAGAGCTTCTTTATGGTTCTTGGGATCGATTTTGGACGTGTAGTAAAGATGGCTAACAACGTTCTCTAGTTGAGCATGAGTCTTGACCCCTAGAGTGGGATCGCCAACAATGGCAGACGGGTCATGACTCTTGCGAACCTAAGAAGGTGTGTCCCCTAACATAGGAGTAGGGTCCATAGAGTGTGAGAGAGGAATAGGTAAATCACTGTCAGAACAATCCTCATCCTCACACCGAAGGTTAGAATCAATAATCGTAGAAGGTTCGTCATCTTTCATGGTGACGTTTATTGATTCCATAACCTTAGAGCTCTTCAGGTTAAAAACCCGGTACGCTCTGCTATTCGATGAATATCCTAGAAATATTCCCTCGTCGCTCCGGGAGTCGAACTTTCCTAATTCCTCTCTATCCCGTAGGATGTAGCATTTACTCCCAAAAACACGGAAATATGCCAGGTTGGGCTTCTTGCCAGTCCACAACTCATAAGGAGTCTGTAGTGTGTGTGGACGTAAATAAACCCTATTCACCGTGTGGCATGCAGTAGACACTGCCTCTGCCCAAAATCTCCTAGAAACTTTACGACCTAGAAGCATAGATCTAGCCATCTCTTGGATCGTTCTATTCTTTCTCTCAACAATCCCATTTTTCTGAGGAGTTCTCACAGCAGAAAACTCATGTTTGATCCCGAGGCTATCACAGTAAAGGTATACCTTTGCTTCTGTGAATTCAGTGCCATTGTCACTACGCATCCTATTAACAGTGACACCGTGTTGATTTTGCAGGACACGACACTTGATCGTTAAAAAATCTACAGCATCGGATTTCTCTCTCAGAAAACCTACAATGGAGTACCTGGAGAAATCATCTACCATCACGAGGATGTACCTCTTACCACCTAGACTCTCAGTACAAGTGGGACCCATAAGATCCATGTGAATCAACTCAAGAACACGAGAGGTGGTAATGGAATGCAACTTCCTATGAGCACTACGAATTTGTTTTCCCAACTGACAGGGTCCACAAATGGTCGAAGTTGACTTTCCAAGAGATGGTAAGCCACGTACTAGGTCCTTTTTAGCTAAACGATTTAGATCTCTAACGTTCACATGACCTAGACGTTGATGCCACAGATCCATAGGAGTGATTGTGGCGCTGTTGCAGATAAGTGAGGATGTGGGCTCAGTTCCATAACAATTATCCTCGGTCCTCACCCCTTGCATCAAAAGTTTACCGGCTTGATTATAGACTTTACACGCGTACCGGTCAAACTTTACTGCAAAGTCAGTGTCGCATAGCTGGCTAATGCTGAGAAGGTTTGCTTTCAAACCTTTGACGTACAAAACATTTTCTAGCTTAGGAAATCCAGGTAACTTGACAGTACCACGTCCTATAATGCTAGACTTTCTCCCATCTCGAAAGGTGACTCTGCCATCCTGATAGTCCTCAAGAGTCGTAAAAAATGAGGCATCACCTATCATGTGTCTGGAGCACCCACTATCAAAATACCACTGTGAGGGATTATGTGCTTTGAGAGAAACATGAACAACAAAGGCCTTTTTATCTTTCTTAGGCACCCAAGCAGAGATGACCTTTTGTTTGCCTTTGTTGTTGTTGGTTTTAGCTGGAATGTGAGAAGCATTCACTAACGGCAAAGACATCCGTCGGAATTCTTCCATTAAACTCTGGGACGTGGCAGCTAAGAACTCAACTCGCTCACTCAGACTAGAAAACTCATCAGTATGACGTGGTGGAGCAATACTACATCGTGTCCGACCCATGCTATAGCAAGACTCCCTAAGGTGGCCTTTTCTTTTGCAATAAGTACAAAAGAGTACAGTCAAAGGCGGACCTTGGTTTGCCTTTCTTGGTCGAACTCTCCTTCGAGGTTTTTGACGATGGCCATAGGGATTCGTAGTAAACTCAGGAACTGGTCCAGGTGCAATTTGGGACGTGGAGGCACCATCATATCCAATTCCTTGCCGATCACCAAAACCTAAAGAGGGGCCGAGGAGCATCTTTCCCATCTTCCCAGATCTGTCCTGGATTTGTACCTTGACTTCCCCTGGTTTCTCAAGATCATGAGTCAGCTGGGAAACAAGGGCTTCAAGTTTCTTCTGAGTCTCCACGGAGGAATGGAGCTGACTCGTAAGACTAGCCACTTGTTTAGTCAAGTCCCCTCTCTCTTTCTCTAAAACACTCTCTCTAAACAGAATCTCTTTCTCTACACTTCCATATTCTCTCTCTTTTAGAGCGGTGACGGTGGAGGACTCTCTTTCTCTCGCATTCCTTAAATCTTCCTCTAAGCCGGTGATCTTAAGAACTAGCGCTTTGTTACATTTTTTAGTTTTAAATGACTCAGAATATAACTCAGCATAGGCGAGTTGAATATCACTCTCGCTCTCACTTGAGTCTTCCTCCCCCTCACTCACATCGATCTCACTGTCGAGGTGTCCTTGTGAAGCATCATCTTAATCATCGACAAGAGAACTAGGACTGCTCACTTGACTGGCCATGAATGCGATGAAGTTACACCCATGCAGTGACTCAGCTCCTGAATCCACCGTCTCGACCTCACTATCGTCACTAAGGGTAGCATTAAGGATAACTTTCCCTTTTTCTCTATTCAGACGATTAACACACTCAAAGGCTCTATGACCCCTACCATCGCACTCAAAACATATCTCACTTTCTTTCTTAAGAGTATTTTTGGAGTCTTTTTCATTTTTCTTTTCAAACTTATTTTTCTCAAATTTCTTTTTATCTTTAAAATTGCCTTTTTTCTTAAATTTGAGAATCCTCTTGAAACTTTTTACAAAAAGGGCCAAATCATCTAGGTCAAAATCACACTCAGAATCTGACGTGTCAGTCTCTCTCTTTCTAGACGACTCTACCCTTTTTCTAGCCGACCCCTCACTCCTTCTCTCTTGGGCTTTAAGTGCAGTTCCCTTATCTTTAGATTTAGCAGTTTTAGGGAACATATCAATTTCATAAGTTTGCAAATCTCCTACAAGTTCTTCCAATTTTAGCGTATTTAAATTACCCATGGATTTTAGCACAGTGACTTTAGGGATAAATCTCTTAGGTAAAGAACGAAGGATCTTTTTAACAACTCTAGCATTAGGAATGTGTTCACCAAGATTAACCACAATGTCAGAAAGTCTAGCATAAAATTCATCAAAGCATTCAGATTCATACATGGTGATGGTTTCAAATTGAGTTGTCAAATTTTGCAACTTATATTCTTTCACAGCATTAGTTCCTTCAGGGGTGAGTTGTAAAACATCCCATGCCTCTTTTGACGTGGTGCACGTCATTATGCGTTTGAACTCATCAGGTGTGACAGACCCAGAAATAGCCCTTAGACCCTTAGAATTAAAAGATGACCATTTAAATTCTTCATCAGTCCAAGAAGTGTCAGGTTTCAAGTTGGTCACATTATCAATAGTCACGGAGGGAGGAGTCCACCCTCGTTCAACTAAAATCCAGACACGTTCATCAATGGCTTTTAAAGCCGACCTCATTCAGGATTTCCAATAGGCATAATTTGTCCCGTCAAAAATAGGCATTTTATAATATAACTACTCCATTTGAACTCACACTTTTTCAAAAATCAATTTTTCAGAAAATTTATATCTTAGAAAAATTTTGCAAAAAATTGGAATACGCGATAGAATAGCGTAACCCGCTATGATATCAATTTGAAAACGTGTGTGCTTGCGTTCAAATGAGCAAATTATATATTAAACCCTTTTAACCCAAACAAACCCTAAACATGCAACATTATGTGATTGAATAAGATGATAATGTAAGAAAGAACATTCAAACACATGCAATTGAGGAAAAATCCCCCAAAGGGGCAAAACCATTTATTTTAATATTGTAGCTATACAATTTTGGATTATAATGAAAATACAAGTGACTTAGAATTACCCTCAGGTATCGGATTCTGTAGTCGGCGGCTGGAAATATCCCTTTCCAGGAGGGCTGCAATGGAGAAGAGAAACGGCTTCTTCACAAGGGTTGAACAGCAAGAGTGCGTTCCTGGGTTGCAAAGTGATTCACAAAGGATTGGAAATTTGTGTGAATCAAATACCTAGAGTCTAGATGCTCAATTGGTGAAGACTTAGGGCTTTATGTACTCTGAAAATCGTGTGTATGAGTCTTAGAAAACCACTTCCCGTAGTGGGATTAAATAAGAAGTCTCGGGCCTTAAAAATCTGAACACGATCTATTTATGTTTATCCCAGGCGGATCGGTCCGGGTCTGAGGCGGATCGGTCCGATTTGACCGGATCGGTTCTTTTATTCTGAGGCGAATCGGTCCGTTGATGATCGAATCAGTTCTCTTCCAGGCTTCATCGGTTCGCTTGCGGTCCGGGGTATACTGGCCTTCTGATAAACAAGAGGATCGGTCCGGGTCTTTAGGCGGACCGGCCCGGTTAGTTGGATCGATTCTTTTATTTCAGCGGATCGGTCTGGCTGTCAGACTATGATTCCTCTTCTTCTTTTGATATTCGGATCCGTTGAATCTTGAATCTTGAATTTCTTCAACGGTGTAACGGCATGCGACATAATACATTGAAAATGGACAAAAATGTCCTTATAAATGTAGGAGCTTAATAATAAGGTTTCTCTAAAAAAATATACACTTTGTAACACAGTGGCTTAATACTAAGATTTTCTCAAAATTTACACTTTGTAAGTCAACATAATAGCTTACTAGTAAGTTTTTTTCTCAAAAAATTTACACCTTGTAAGTAAAATTAGTATCTTACTAGTAAGGGTTTTTTAAAATTTAGATACACTTGCATGTTGACTCATTACCAATTGTGCCAACGTTTTAGCTAACTCTTATGTTTCTATCGTCCATGTCGCTTATTATAGAAATCAGACTTCTCGAGGCACCTCCTCTCATTATGACTTCTGCTGAGGTGGATCTGGCTTGTCCTGCTTGTTCTTATTTTTCCTCTCATGATGACCAAGGTTCCACGACAAATGTGAGAACTGAGGATCGTGAGTCTGGTTTTTAGCCTCTTTTACTAAACATAACACCGACTCAGTATTTCTAACAAGTGCTTGAGAATAGCACTAACATTCAACGTTCACTTTATTTTGTTCTCAATTGGCATCTAATTTCTCACCCTAAGAATTTTTCTACTAAATGCATAAGACCACAAAACTTAATGATGTCCTATCATCTCTAAGGTACTATTTTCATTGTAGCTTAGATTGACCATATTTCTACGTCTTCCTTAGAGAGGTATGTGATAAATCGCTTTATAAGTAACCTCAAATATAGAAGGAGTGTTGGTTTTGATTTCTCTTGGCAATAAGTTAGGGATCTTAAAGTTCCTCAGCTAGAAAACTATCGTTGTATTTATCAAAAAATTTCCCAGGATCTTAAGGCTGATGAAAAAAAGTTAAGAGAGCTCATTATTCATCATGAGGATTGTAATCAATCCATAGATATAGATGAGAAGGATCCAGTTGATGCCAAGAGGAAGTGTGAGTTCCAATTTAAACGAATAACAGAGGTAGAAGCCAACATTTTTTCCATATCTAAGCAGCAACAGAAGGTTGATGGAGAGAGATTCTTCATTGCTTCTAGTTTAGTATTTTTATTAGGATAAACTCATTATTTTGTATCTCTGGGCATGCATCCCGATTTGAAATACAAAAAAAGAGAATTTGTTTATGGATCTCATGTTCGCATTTCATTCTTTGGTTTCAATACTTAACTCACAAATATTATAAATTCATGTGTTTCTTTGTATTTCTTAAAGAAAGAAATGAATTACAAGTGTCTTTTCTCAAACATGATAAAAAATCCACCACTTGTTACACTTTTAAAGGCTTATTATTTTTACTTTTTGAAATCAGATAATAATACGAGTCATGTGTTTGTCTAACAACATATGGTCCTTCCCAATTTATTGCAAATTTGATAATGGATGTCCTATGATATGATTAACAACAACCTTCAACACCAAATTACCTTCCATAAATTTTCTTAGTTTCATCGGGTTCTCATAAGATTTGGAGAGTTGCTTCGTGTATACTTAAACGTCCATCCTCCCATTGTCTCGGTGTTCATATAGTGCTTCCAGTTGAACATGACTACTTTAAGAAATCATGTTTCTTAATAAGGAATATCTTGTAGATGAGACTTCTAGCTCCACTGGAAGGATGACTTCAGCTCTGTAGACTCAAGAGAAAGGTGTGTAACCTTTTGGCATCCTCTTCATTATTCAATATGCCGAAATCACCATATGAAGCTTGTCATCCCACGAACTAGGAAAATCTTCCATCAGTTTGGATAAAATATTGACCAAAGTTTTGTTTCTAACTTATTCTTGAGCATTTTCTTTGGGATAAAGGCACCGTTGAAGTGTGGTGAATAATTAAATATTTTCCAATAAATATTCTCAATTATTTTTTGATAAATCAAAGTACCATTATCTGAAATAATGACCACGGGGATGCCAAAACGACGAATGATATATTCATAATGAATTGTACCACCATTCTTACTATTGCTCTGTTAAAAGGTACTCTGCTTTTGCCCACTCTATAAAGCACCCAGTTGCCCCGAGAATCCACACCTTGATGCTCTATTGAGTTTTAATTGTCCTTACAAGGTCAAACACCCAAGTATGGAAAGGGTAAGATAATGTCAACGAGTGAAAATTAAACGATGGAGCATGGATTGATTGCCATGCACTTGGAAAGCTTCGCACTTTCGAACAATCTCAGTTGAATCTTTCTCCATTATTGGATAATAATATCCAAGTGTCATAAGTTGATCAGATAATTAGCTCCTCCCATGTGAGATGGGTGGTGGACTTGTTTGAGAACCTATTCTCCTTTTATGTGGTGATACATCATAAAGGACTGTTGAAGTATCCTCGTTGATTGAGCTTCTTTCCTAGAAAGTAGAACGTTGGTGATCTTCTTCTAGGTGATATAGAATGTTCTTTTTCTACTGGAATAACTCCATACTAGATAAAAGTCAATGTAGTTCTTCCTATAGTTCGTTTGATCTCCCTAGAAATTGCACTTAACTAGTTGAAAGAATGTTTGACATTTATCACAATCTCGTCGATTTGCTACTGCATCTTTTTTTATCGTATGTCAAAAATTCCCCTCTAGTTGGATTCTTCTATATAGATTAACCTCAGTGGTCTCATAATGTTTCTCATGAGTTTGCTTTAACCATCTTTGATATTCTTTGAGGCCAAGGCATTTGGCTAACCAATTACCAGGATTTTTGTTATATAAGCTTCCTTGAAGAAAGAATAAATTTCTAGTTAGGTGATATGCATCAAACCATATATTATTTTAAGATGCTTCCTTGTTTTTCATCTCCGATATAAGGCATCATCTATGGGAAAGAGTTGGAGTAAAGAAAATGAAGCAGTCCTACGATGGATAACCACGGTCGTTGACTCACCTTGCATAGCTATCTTTTGCAAAAATTGTGTCATAAGCATGGGCATGCATGTTTATCTTTATTGGATATCTCTCTAATTTAACTTCATAAAATTGATTGATCAACCTCTATAAGATTGGTCGATAAGGATCTAGGCCGAGGTGCTTTAATGCGTATTCACCATTCACTTGTTTAACCATTAAGTTAGAATCTCCTTTGATGCAAAGTGAATTAAGGCCTCTTTTAAGAGCCTCAAGAAACTCTAGAATCAAATCTTAATACGTTTATTTGTCATTTAACAAACAAAATCTAACTTAAAGGACAAAAAGATCTCCACCTTTCCTCTAGATAAAATTATTAAGTCGATGAACCATCAAACTCCATAAACCATTCCTCTAAGTCTTCCTCACAAATTTTGTCTTACAAATCATTACCAGGTATATCTTCATAAGGTGGTTCAAACAAATGTGAAGGAATGATTTCTAATAAATCTTCAAAGTCCTAACTATTGATTGCATGAGGAACTACGCACTTCAAATTATAATATTAAAGAATGAGGAATCACCTTTGTTATTCTACTAACTAAGATTGTTCATGCAAGCAAAAAAACTTAATTGGATCGCATCTTGTCACTATGTTGATAGTGAAAGATAATATTTAATGACTAAGTTTTTAGACATAAAACTAAGGCCAAATAATGTCTCTCCATGCTTATATATCTCGCCTTAGGTTGATGGACAATCTTACTTAAGTATTAAACATGTCTCTCTTATCCATTAAAATCCTCTGCTCATAAAGCACCGATAGACCTTGTAGTGGAGGTTAGATGAAGAATCAAAAGCACTCCTGCGTTAGGTGGAATCATTATTTAAGGAGAGGTGATCAATCTCTTAAGCTTGTCAAAATTTTCCTGCTATGATTCCTCTTGAACTTCATGGTATTTTGCAACATCTCCATCAGTGGGTGGGTTATGTCAAATAATCCTGGAATAAATCTCCTCGAGTAAGAAATATTTCCTAGTAAACTTTTCAACTCTTTACGTGTCTTTGAAAAACCTATGTTAAGAATATCTTTTTGTTTGCTTTGTTCAATCTCTACTCCTTCCCTATGAACCAACAAACCCAAGAATTTTCGATTAGTTACACCAAAATCATACTTGAGTGGGTTCATCTTTAGCTTGTACTTTTTTCATTTGTGGAAAACGTTTTTTAAGTCATCTAAATGAGAATCCACCTTCTTTGATTTGGTGACTAAATTGTCCACATAAAATTATTTGATGTGATGGACAAGGTCATGAAAAATAGCCATTATTGTTCTCTGGTAAGTTGCCTTTTTATCCTCAAACCAAAAGGCATTACATTGTACATGAAATTTCCAAAAAGGGTCTTGATTCTTGCCTTCAACACATTATCTGGGTCCATCTTGATCTGGTTCTAACCCACATAGCCATCCATAAAATTATACATGTGATGACCACCAGTTGAATCGATCAAACTATCAATTAAAGGTAAAGGGAACTCATATTTGGAACAAGCTCTATTAAGATCTCTAAAGTATACACAAATGCAAATTTTTATTTTATCTTTCTTCCCTACTAAAATTATAATAGAATGAAAAATTGGATGTTCGATTTGTTTAATGAATCCAGTTGTTAACAACCACTCCACCTCAGCCTTGATTTTGAGATTCGTTTCAGGCATGTATATTTTGGTTGACTGCTTGATAGGTATTACTTACGACAGAACATTCAGCTTGAAGAAACTCTCTTCTTAATCAAATCCTTGAATCTCAGTAACCTTGCACACAAAAACATCTTTAAATTCTCTATTGAACTTACACAACTCCTTCTTTTTGTGTCTCATAGGTCTTTCAAAATAAAGATTGGTTATGGTTAGTTGGCATCCTTAGATAATTCTACCTTCTACTACTCATGAACTTGTGGTTTTAGCTGATCTTGCATGCATTCAGGCTCATCTTTAACCTCTTCCACATACTCCTGAATGTTTGAATTAATAATGATAAGACATTGTCCTCAATTATCAAGAAAAAAATTATCATATTCTAGGTCATCTTCTTCAAGGTCTTCAGTTGCCCCCTTACACGTTCAAAGGAGATATATCACCCTTCCATCATTGAGAACCACCTTCTAGCATTGATGAACAAAAGTTGAAGGTTCTTTCCTTTTATTGTAGTCCCCCAATTGTTCTATCACTTGTCTGTTAGCTCTGCATAATGCACTATGTCATTTCACCTCTTACTCCATCGGGTCTATCCGTCGCTTCATTCTATCTTTATCTATTAGGAAATACAATTAACTTTAGGAATAATCTGACTCACTGGTTCAACTTGTAAAGCTTCTTCATACCCTACCCCTTGATCCCTCATAGGTCTTAACTTATCTTTGATATAGGTCATTCACATTCATTTGATATGCCTTATCAGGATATGTACTTCCTCATTTAACTCCGTGTCATAGGTAGCATCCATAAAGTGTTCTTCTTATATTGAAAAAGGATTTCATGTAGCTCTTATCACAATCTCCATTCAATTGATATTGGCTTTTACACATTGATAGTATGTTGAAGGAACCAACCAATGATTTTGAATTTAAAGTCTTCTAATCAGCATATGGTATGAAGTTGTTGACTCAATCACATGGAATTTAATGTGTGATGTGAGATTGCCCATAGTTATTCTAACATTCTCATAGCCAATGGACTTGGAAGTTTGGTTGTCAGATTCTATGATTAAAAGGGTATTGTAACCAACCGTGTCTCTAAGATATTAGAAGTGTGGAATGAGTTAATGGGCTCAATGTTCACCGAAGCACCTCCATCTAAAAAAGATCTACAGAATCTTGTTCCATTGATGCCTGTTATTATGTACAAAGTTCTATTATGAGGGAACCTTGTTGATCTATCTACATCTGAAAAAGTGATCTTAAACAAAAACTTTCGAGTGTGTATGTATGTGTTTAAACTCAGGTGCGTGTATATATATCTGTGGGTGTGTGCTTGTGTTATTACAGTTTGTGTGTGTTTAAACTTAGGTGTATGTGTGTGTGTGTGTGTGTGAATATATATAAGTGGAAATACATATATATAGATGTGTGTGTCTGTATATATTTGTGTATATTAGTGCATGTGTGCGTATATATGTATATTTGTATGTATGTGTGTTACGATAGGAGAGAGAGAAAACCCGAGAGGGAGGAGATAGATATAATAAGGAGGCCGAAATATTGGTTAGGGTTCTATTTGATCGTGAGTATGTTTGGTCATAGAAGAAACCATTTGGGATATCCTTTTTTTAACCAACAAAATTATATATATATATATATATATCAGTCTTTAAAAACTTACAAAAATCATATCTTTTAAATGATTATTCCAAAAAATGCGTGGAAAGCACCGTTTGGTTTATAGTGTCGAATTGATCGTTTTAATGTATGCACATTCTATATTTGACACTATTTTTAAAGTAGTAAATTTTAGGACTTCATGTCAATTAACGGTCACCCTATATTCGTATTTTTTCGCATATTGTCGTTTTAAAAATTATTGTACACTATTTTATGCTTTTAAGATATAAACACCAATTTTTGCTTACAACCTCGAAATATAATTTTTATCTTCCTTTATATTATAATAACAAAGTTATTCTTTGTATCATGTTTACGAGTATTTGAACCCGATTCCTATGTACATAATGGATATTATATAATATTGATTCGCTATTAGAATAATTAAGATATATACAATAATTACAAAATCGAGCTACCTAGAGGTGTTATACATATTAAAACACTATACGTAAATACCCAATTTTATAATTTCACATAAAAGCAAATGAAATGTATCTCTAAAATTATCCATAATAACATTTTTATTAAAAATCACTGCCAAATATACTTGACTCAACTAATAACAAGAAAGCTAAATCATGCGGAGTATTGTTAGGTGATTCTATTTTAGTATTATTTCATGTAATTCTCTTGATTATGCCAATTGTCCATATCACGATGTCATAGCCCCGTATATCTTATTCTCATTTATGAACTCATTTGTTTAGTTTAGAATATGTTAAACTTGATTCGATGTTAAAAGACCCTATGTTGATTTCGAACCAATGTTTTCAATTTAATCTAATTTCATCTAACCCGTATTTTATACAGCATACATTATAATTAGGTAATAAAATACCATTTTACCCACGAAAGTGTTATTTGTCCTATAGGACTCGGGGTATTTAGTTCCTTGTTTTGCTTACCATATAGATGCCACTCTTCGGAGTTTGGTCTCAACATTGTTACTTTATCTCCAAAGGTTTTGAATTGATTATCTCCAAAGGTTTTGGATTGATTTGTTATTTGTATTACTATTAATTCTAAGCATCTTGAAAAGATAATTATGGGTTATGTTGTTTTAGAAACAATCCACAACCTTAACTGTTCTAATTTCATATTTCTAGTTCTAGTAATATCATCATACTGCTTATTTTATACTGCTTTATTAAGATTTATTGTTACTTCCAAGGTCAATTTATTTTATAATGATTTACTCATTTGATTCTGCAAATACTCCAAAAATTATTTTTATCAATTGTTATAGAAGTAGAATTATATACTTGGTAAAGTTTTGCTTATTCTTTTCCCTCTGAGTTATATTAAATAGGTACCTATAAGCGATGATGAATAGTTCAAGCTAGGATTATACGAAAATCGGGAATAGTTTTGTTTTGAGAATAGTCATATGAAAATGGCAATTAATATATATATATATATATATATATATATATATATATAGAGAGAGAGAGAGAGAGAGAGAGAGAGAGAGAGAGAGAGAGAGGATTACAAGTGGACCAAAAGAATGGACTTTTTAATGGACTTAACAAAAAACACTAATAATCTATTAATTTTAATTCCTATAATTTAATTGTTCAGCGCCAGCGGCAACGAACACGTGTGTCGATAAAAAAATATTACGCTCTCCACCCTCCACCCCTACCGCCACCCACCACCCCCCACCGCCACCCCATCCTTCCATCACCAACAATCACAGAAAGGGAATTTTCGGTCAGTAAGGAACGGTTGGTTTTCATGGTTCCTGACCGGAGGTATAAGTAGATCGTGTAGTGGTTTGAGTTGCCATAACTGGATGGAGGTGACAGTGGGTTCAGGTGGCCGAAAATTAGAGGATGGTTTCGGGGTTTATCTTTAGATCAAGGTGTCGTCGGAGGTGGTGGTTCCGGAATGGGTATGGCTTGGCCGGCTGTTGCCATGGCTGGAGAGTGAGTTTTTCTTTGGGTATTCCACCACCTGCTTGTCGTCGCAGGTGTTCGGGGTTTTAGTGAGGGCCGGAGATGGAGGAACATTAGGTTCAATTTTGAAACCCTGTTAGAAGGAGGTCCGTCTAAGGCTGCTGGGGTGGTGGGTGGTGGGGGGTGGGGGTAAGCCGATGGATAAAATTCAAATTGTAGAAGTAGTAGCAGCAACATGATATATCGATCTCATACCCACGCAACTACGAGTCTGGAAATAAAGCCCATTTGACATAGGTGGGTTGGTGGGTGGGTGGGGGTGGGGGTAGGGGGTCTGTGTGAGTAGAGGGTGAAGGTGGGGTCTCGGGTGCCACTAGCGCGGACCAATTAAATTATAGGAATTAAAATTAATAGATTTTTAGTGTTTTTTCTTAAGTCCATTAAAAAGTCCATTCTTTTGTTCCACTTGTGATCCCCTCTCTCTCTCTCTCTCTCTCTCTCTCTCTCTATATATATATATATATATATATATATATATATATATATATATATATATATATATAGTAAGGTAGTGTTATACAGTTGAAACTATGGATTGTAACACAGTGTAATATCAATACAATTTCATCTTTTGAAAGAAATGATGGTTTTCAATGTGATTTAGTATTTATTAAGATAAACCTCACATTCGGGAAACCATATGGGACACTAAATGTTAGAGGTCACTTCTTTTTGGGTAATGAGTGGAAGCGATAATTTCTTTTTTCACTTGCGTGTTTAGGGTAAAGTGAGGCGCAAACCTTGGTGTGAACATATTCTTTTCAAGAATGATGATAAACAAACTCAATAATGATGGGAAAATACCCTTAAAAGAGGAAATTGACTATAAAGAACACAACAAATAATGTGGTTCACCTAACTTGGGTTACATCCACCGGAGCTCGATGTTTATTTCACTTAGAATGGAAATCAATGTTTATGAGTTCTCAATCTCATTAAAGCTTCGCCTTTTCCAAGTATTTATAATATTTGAGCTCTCTTGGAATCTATTCGAGTTTATTAAAGTCTATTATTAAATCTCTCTTCTCTTTGTGTATGCTCATTATCTGAGTGTTTTTGTCTTTTTCTTCTATCAGTCTTGTGTCCATCTTATATGGAATAAGGCAACATATATTGTATTAGTCTTAATGTTTTAGGACTTTGAACCCATTTTCCTATTTTTGGATGCTTCTGCTGGTAGCATATATAATATTGCATTAGATCCCAAAAATGATAGCAGAAATATCATGAAAAGACATTAAGAACAGTAGCACTACTTGGCTCCATATAAAAAACTGCGTCTTTAATCACAACATAAGAGATCATGGATGAAAGGATATCATTATCTTAATAATTTACACAATTGGTAATGAGATCATTGACGATAGACATGTCAGAGTCATTGGTTAAAGAAGTGTATAAGTCGTGATAAAATTCAACAATATGGGATTGAATATATTCTTTTTTAATAATCACAATATTGTTTTGAGTGAGGTAAGTGATCTTCTGTTTGGCTCCTTTGATCTTGGAATAAATAAGAAAATGGAAGTGTTACGATACCCATGCTTTAACCATTTTATTCTAGATTTTTTCCTCTAGAATTTCCCTTGCAAGATGAGTGATACCATGTGGTCAGAAGCATCTAATCTTTCCTCGGTAAGTTGATCTTCTGAATGATATTCATTAGCTATATAAATTTGAACTTGGTTAAGGTGAAATTATATATCACATACCAATTAATGGATATTCCCAAACTCATCTTTTGTCTAGATTTTTAGAGCTAACCTCACCGTCGTTAACTTGAGAACAACAATTATCATATGGCTACTTGAAAAATTGCACCGATTCCATGACCTAAAGACAATATTAAAGTTTTAATGAGAAGTCCAAGCATCTAGAAATCTAACTAAGATGGGAGAGGACATGGGATTATCATCAAAATCCATCAAAAGTGCAATATGATCAGATTCTGGTTTAACAAAATTATGGTAAGAGGTTTGAGGCCAATAAGAGACCTAAGAAGCGAGCATAAGACTCTATCAAGTTTTCTCCACAATTCTTCTAGGAAAAGTATGACATTTAGAATAAGTGAAAGGGATTCCATGAGATTTAATATTAAATAGGTTGTAATTTTTTATCACGTCATTAAATTCATCACAAGATATTTTACATAGAGGATTGCCACCTTTTCATTCATGTTTACCTAATACAGTATTAAATTTTTTAATAACTTACCAATTCCCTCCATAGTTGAAATTAAAATCAGTAAAATTGGATGACAAAGATCTTCTAATCTGATAAGAGGTGGAAGCATATAGAAACCTTGTTGTGAAGATGAAGTTTGAGAGTGACATGTTGGGGACAACCGACAATTATCTAAAGAGTAGGAAAGAGACTACCTTTATTATTTGTAAATACCAGAGATAAATTGAGATGAATCCAATAAAAAGAAGCTATATAGTCAAAATTTATTTTAAGTTATTCAATTCTAACTAGAATATGCCTATGTTTAGGACACAAATGAAATAGGTCTCTTTATGTAGGGCTATTGGATAAGCCTCTAGCATTCTAATACGAGACTTTAATTAAGAAATGCTCTTTAGATAACTTCCATTTGTGTTGTACGGTTTTCACATGTGGTTAGAATCTTTATCTTCCTTTCTTTTTTATGTTGTCTTATTTCCAGTGATTTGTAAACGACTGATGTAAAGTCTTCCTCCACAGAGGGAGATGATGGTATGGATATTTCAGTATCCTCATTGTATGTGTTCTCCTCCTCTACTAGATCACTCCATATGACAATCATCTTAGTCTCTTCTTCAATAGTTTATTTGTCCATATATGCATCATCAGTTCATTTCATCAACCGCATATTTTATTGGGAATATTCTTTAATCGTAGGTTTTTTCCCTTATCTATTTGTCAGATGTGATCTGGGAGTCTCCTTATCAGGTTTGACCACTGATGTGTTAGAAAGAGCATCATCTACATCATTACTTTTAAGAGTGATTTTATGTCTTGTAGGTACATGAGTATAAATATTTGACTTCTTTTCTACTTAAAGTGTGGGTTATTTCCTTGAGCCATATTTTTTTTTTCTCAACTTTTATTTTGTGCTTTGGAGCATTGGATCTCTAGTTAATGATGAGTTGTCCCATAGTTTGGAAAGCTGAGCAAAACTAGGAAAGGTTTGTATACACTATGTCCACATACAAGCCATATTATTTACGTTCTATCCATAAAGAGGATGGAAGATCATTGGTTAGATATACTTCTATTGAACATCAGCATATTGACCTAATTTTCTTATGCAGGTAATATGATCTAGTTGTAGTGAGAATTGAACAACTCTTGCCACTTAGATAAGAAGTAATGTAGACCGATACTCTTGGTTAAGATTATAAATCTTATCCCACATCAACATTATTTTAATCTTTGGGTCATATAGGTCAAAATCTAGCATCCCTAGGATAACTCGAAACATATTGTTATCTATTTTCCATATACCTATTTCTCAGTGTTCGACATCTCTTCAATAGTTAGAAAGTGGATATCAAAATATCCTTTTCAAATTGGAATAAGTTAAATGTTCCCCCACATCAGTGTAGTCCAATAACCTCAGATGACACTCAATATCCTAGAGCAAATAATAAGCTACTACTAGGTCAAAGGAACGAACAAAATTAAGTGGGTGTTCTTCATAAATAACCCCTCACCTTCTCCCATATGTAATATAAGCTATAAGATACCCTACTACTTTTGGAGCCCTCTCCTGGTGGCTCGTTGTTAAACTTTCTGCCACACAGTGGCAAATAAGTTTGGCTAAATTTTGGGGGCCAAAGTGATTCTTCCCCGGGCTTTTGGTGTTGGTGCATCCTATGGTGAAACTGTGGGGTCAACCTATTTGACATGTGCTATAAATAATTGTTCATTACTATTTAAAGACATCTGATATTGAAGACAACATACTATAAATAACAAAACATAAATTACAGTACAAAGAAAGGCATATATTAAAGAATGCTGGGCATAAGTCTAAGAAAACCTACAACCCTCGAGCCGAAGACCAATGTTTGATGAAAACTATGCAACTGAAAAGAATTTATATATTCAAGTGAAAAACCCACAATTATCTAGCCTATGTTGATAAAAACCCATGTACCAAGGATCCTCACACTCCATTTAATTAACTCGTTCATTTTAATAATTAATTACTATTTTAATTGATTAAACCGTAACAGATACGATCCCCCTTCTCCTCATACATCTTAAGATCATGTGGTATTCTCATATAAAATCGCCACACATCCGAACGTCACATGTTAGTCACATGGATTCTAATATCCACAAAATTTTGTGACTCACATATAAATCACATGATTCATCCAGATGCCACCAGTTATTTACATGGTTGAAAAATCCACAAATCGTTTGCTGCTCCAAATCCACATATCGTTATGCCGCCGAACCTCTGACATGATGCACATAGAAAATTTTCCTCTCACAGTGCGTAGAAGTAAGAGTTTTCTCTCAGCACACACCCATACCCATTTCCATTATCTACCTCATCCAATATTCGTGACATTATCATTTCATAATCGTTCTATATTCCATTTAGATTATTATCATATAATAATTTTCCATTAACCCATCCATTCATTAGACTTTATTTTAGACCTTAGACCAAATGTTACATAATTTCATTAAAGACTAAAGGTATTCTTGAATCACTCATGAGGATGAATCTAGTATGAGACTATGCATCAATCTAAGCATTACAATAAAATAAATAATTAAAGATTCTTAAGTCATCACTCATCATTGTATCTGGACTCCATGAATTGGATGTCTCATAATTGAAGTCCAAACAAGGAACCTCACTGATGCACTTACTTTTAGATAGGGTAGTAAATAGGACAATATAATTAGTTAAGGATTTATTAAAGTCAATTAAATTAAGTTATTGGAAAATTAAACCACCAATTTCGATTTATAACCGCATCCTCCTAAAATAAACCAACAACACTTGTAATGCATAAACATTTCTCATATACTTCTTCTAATCCAAATACACAGTTATTACATTTCCAAAAGAAGTAGGGAAGTAGTTAAGGGATTAAATCATTTTCATATGAAAATAGGTTCAATTTCTAATTTCCAAGAACAGAAATCAATGCAAGTGGATTCCAATTATATTTCAATTATGGACATGGCGATATTCATTATTTATACATTTACATATTTAATTAAACTCTAATTATTACACAACATGATTTAAATCACATTAATTAGGCATTTATTCTCCAAGGTATTACTCATATAGCTAATTGTATAACCCTACATAGCACGTGAATTTTCTATACTAATTAAGTCTCAATTCATTTAAGTCTTAATTAGTCAATATACCTTTAAATCAACATGAAGTTAAAATTAAATCTCAAACCCTAATATGCAAGTCTACTACCACGGGTAAAATTTCAAATTTAATTCATTAACTAGGGCTAAATACTAATATATATCATCTGAAGATGACCAATTTTACCTAGACATGATAATAATATTAAGGATCTCAAAACCCTAATAGCAACAATAAGCAAGCCTAAAATTAAGGTTTATAATAAGGGTGGAAACCTTACACTTTGGTCGGTAATGACTCCTTATCAATATTAAAAACCATGGTCTGGATGGTGAAACTTTTTATACCGAATTCACCGCTTGGTACACCTAAATGGAAATCAAAACCAAACAAATCAGTATTTTAGTATTTTCGATATTTTCATTTTTTTTATAATTTCAATTTCTTTTTTCGATAAATACCAAAATTACAAGTTGATTTTATGCATTCGATAAACCTGTACAAGTTTTGGTATTCAAAAATAGCCTTCAAACCAATACTAAAATAGTCTAAAAAATAGCACTAAAACAACCCTAAAAATTACCAAACAACCTTAAAAACATGCTTTAAAACTAGAAAAGTGCCTCCAAATGGCTTAAAAATAGCCTCCAAATATCGTGAAAATAACCTTAAAAATAAAACTAAGAAAACATTAAAAGCCCCCAAAAAAGCCTTAGAATGGCTTAAAAACATTCTCATATTAGACTAAAATTCACCTTAAATATATAATGTAACCTACCTCATGTTTTAAAATATCCATGTTGCTCAATCCAAACCAATGTTCAATGCATTGAACTCATCTCATACAACTACAAGTACACCAATAAAAAAATAAACATCAAATGTAACTAATTTCAATAAATTATACCAAGACCCCCTGAACTATTGATTTCTTTTCACCCAACCCCTTTTTTATAAAAAAAAGTGTTGATAAAACATGACTTTATGAATAAAAATATTTAAGGAGAATGAAAATAAGTAAACTTAGATCTTATGAATATAAAATTTATACAAGATTCAATGCTTTCAAGTGCCTCAAGTGAGTATTCAATTTTGATGGTTGCGGAGGTTCGAATCCAATCTTAGAGAATATTAAAAACTCTACCTTTTTGGTGTCAAAGAACTATGGAAGGGATCAACGACTCTTTTCTTATACAAAAAGAAGCCACCGATGGCATGGGAGTGGACAATACACCACGTGACATGAATATAAGTCCACGATATGATGGAATCTTTCCTTGCCACTAAGTCTAAACATCAAAATTTTAATCAAAACAAGTTTATATACTATCATGCAAGTATCCATCCAAATAATTCATCAATTCAACATTCTTGTTCCTTTTCATAAAAACAGTGGCGAAGGAGACATTTGTGCCCTAAATTTTAAATAGATGTCCACAAATTATTAGCGATGGAGATACGAGTAGAGGATATCATAAAATAATCCTTAAATTTTGCATGTTATTCAAAATTAAATTTTGAAAACTATTTTGTGATAGTGGGTCGGGAAACTACATGAAATATAGGATTCTAACTCTTTAAAAAAAGTTAAAAATCCTATTTTTCAACAAAAGTAAATGGAAGTGCATAAAGAATAATCATTTTCACAAGAGTCTTGCAAGCTATATCATGATCAAACTCCCAATTAGTTTTTTCAGTTCCTTACAAAGATAAAATTACATATTTTACAGTTATTTGAGATTGTGATTTTTTTACAAGTCCTTTTAAGATGATTGCACAACAAAGTCATTCTCTTAGCAAAAGGAACATTAAACTCTACTCTGCAACGGACATAATCAAAAGTTGCCATATATTTTCCATCAATAATATTTTATGAAATTTTTAGGGTATAAGTCCTTATAGAAGATCAAAAAATCAGTCTTTGTCCACTTCAATACTTTGGCCATCATTCTCATCAAATCTATCACAAATTTAGCCCTTAAACACTCAAAATGGAAGAAAAAATAGTCATGTGTTGTGTGTGCATGTCTAGTGAGAGTAGACTCAAAAGATAAGGTTTATTTATTGTAGAATTAAGCCATTATCACAATAGCTACAAATATCGATGAAGGTTGCTACAAAAATGGATGGTTTCTAAAACGAGGGTTCATCTTGATTCATCTCATTTTCTCCCATTTTCCTTATATTTCCTGATGAATCTCACTATTTTCAAAATTTTAAAGTTTATTTATTATAAAAAGTTGTGATTTGGGTTTTGAGTTACAGTTTGCAAGATTACGATTTAGGTTTCTTTAGTTATTGCCTATATGGTATGTGTGATTGTGTTATGTGTGTTGCGTGTCATGTATATTACATGCATCTGTGGTGGAATATTGGAGAGGTAGGGGAGATCATAGAGGGAGATAAAGATAGTAAAAGGAGTTGATTACCTTTTGAGTTTAACTTGTAGAAGCTTGTTTTCACTTGCCCTTTTGTGTGCTGCTGATTTGTAAGAATAGAAAAATGAAGAAATGTTTAATATTTTGGCATTTATATTAATAGAAATGAATGACTGAGACGGGTTCAAAATTAATGGTCTTGATAATTTGGTATATATATTTTTAAGAACATTTTTATTCGGTGTTTATGGTTTTTTAACTTGGTAAATTGGTACGGTAAACTTAATATGGTTTTTGCTAGGGTAAAGTCTGTAAGTCTGTTTTTATATCTATTAAGAAAAAATAACCAACTTTTTGTGGCATTTTTTGGTTAGGTAAAATTGGTTGGAATTCAAACCAATTTTAAGACCATAACGGTACGATATGGTAAAAACTCGTACCACTATCACCCCTAGTTTAGGTGAAATTAATAAGTGTATTTAAAAGGTAGAGCAGGAGTATAGTAATTTTCCCGAAAGATGAACTAGAACCTTGATCTATAATAGAGAGGCAATGTCCTAAAATTTGAAGCTTGAATCCCTCTTGAAAAACTTGATTTAATTTATTATAAAACTTCCTTTTAATTCCCACTAGAAAATCCTCGAAAGTCTCTTTGATTTTATCAATGGAAAGAAGCTTCTTAGGGAAGGGTAGA
Source organism: Sambucus nigra (assembly GCA_949130495.1). NCBI lineage: Eukaryota > Viridiplantae > Streptophyta > Magnoliopsida > Dipsacales > Adoxaceae > Sambucus > Sambucus nigra. Next base: position 170,158,955 of record OX422217.1, read on the forward strand.
TAGTGTATTTAGGATTTGTTTTTAGAGAAGATAGTTTGAAAATGAGGGATGATGGGTTTTAAAATGAGTGAAAACCATTTAAGGTACAAGACATAAAAGAGAACGCATGTTAACTCACGACCTAGAATGACACTGAATCCCGCGATGCGACTCTTTTAGATATGGTCGCAATTATGGGATCTTGATTGGTTTATGTGTTGAGGCTAAAATGAGATTTTGAATTCAAAACATAAGACCACAATTTATTCTCCAAGTTTAATAAAAAGATCACATTACCCCCCAAGTCTTACCCAAAACCCTCCAAGTGCCCAATTTAGTTTATAACTTACAATAATAACCATTTTTGCTCCAAAGTTTAAATTAACAAGACTTAAGGCCAAATCCTAAACGATTTTATATTTACAATATTTAAAAAAATACGGGGTAGTACACACTTTGTTTTGAATTATTTTTTGATTCCACGACGTCAGACGTTATTTTCCTATAAAGATTTCTCAAATGATGTATGCTCTAGTTTGTGGCGTACTATAGATTTACCTTATTTGATTTTAGATATTATCCATCGAGATGCATTTGATGCATCTCTCAAGGCTTTGTCATTTGGCCTCATGCTTACAGTTACATGTAGCGTCTTTGGGTCTCAAGGTTGATATGCCACTTTGACATTTGGTCAAGGGATTCATATTAAGAAAAAGTGTGAAAGATATAGAGGTCCAATTATGGATTTGAGAAAGAATCAACATCTTCACGCATCAACTTTTATACGAAAATCAATTTATTTTGGTTTGGATCAATGTACCTATGAAACTTGTTGTGTAAGAATCGTAAAAAAATATAGTAGTGTTTATATTAATTTATGTGGACGATATTCTCCTAATTATAATGATATGGGCGTATTGTCTAATATTATAGTGTGGTTGTCCATCCGTATTCATATAAAGGACTTAGTAGAAAATAATCATACCCTTGGGATCAATCTATTGTGAGATCAAAAAAATAGGATCTTGGGCTTATCCCTCTCCTCTTATGTTTATGATGTTCTCACAAAGTTCTTTATATAAGATTTAGTGAAAGGATTTCTTACTTACATGCATGGAATAATATTTTCTAAAGATAAGTTTCTAAGACACTTGATTATATATAGAGGATGAGGACTAAATGTTATTTTTTGATGATGGGCGCCATCATGTATGCTATCTTGTGTACCAGACCAGAATCTACATTGTTGTAGGCATAATCAATCTAATCTAGGTGAGGATCACCATATTGAGATAAATAACATCCTTAAATTATTGAAAAAGATTAGAGATTATGTGTTGGGTTACTCGATGAATATACTTATTTCTTTGGTGTGAACTTATTTGGATTTTTAGTTAGATAAGGACTGTAGCAAATCGACCTCAGGTTATGTGTTTACCATTAGGATTGGAGCCATAATTTGGAGGACTATCGAAAAATCATCTATTGATGATTCCACCATGGAAGTAAAATATATTGCTACTTCAAAAGAAATATAGGAGACTATTTTTCTCAAGAACTTCCTAAGTGACATGGGGATTATTGCTCCAATACAATTGAGTACTACAATATATTATGATAATATATCAGCATTTTTATAATCGAAAGAACTCGTGAGTATCATATGATATGGGAGAGCGTGCAAAAAAAGAAACATTATCGTGACCAAGATTTCATCTCAGAGCAACCTGGTGGATCCTTTTACAAAGAGCTAACTAGCTATGAATACTGATAGTTATTTGCATGGAATCGATGATAGATTCATAGGCATATGGGTTTAAGAATAATTGGTATATTTTGATGTTTTTATTTTTGAAATGATGTTTATGACATATATCATTTATTATTAAAGGACCATCTTTGCCCAATTTATTGTGAATCATGTTTGTGTGAATGATTTATATAATATGTTTTATATTTACTATTTTAGGAGTGATGTATGGGGAAATTACTACTCAAAACGAAAGAATTCTCCAAATTACAATTATGCGTTTCAATTTTGATAGATTTTTATAATAACGAGAACTACCTAAGATTGTATGTTGGAAAATTCCAGAATGATTTAATCTACACAACAAATATTAATCTTCATTAATCATTTGAGATATAAATTATGGACAAAAGTAAATCTAGTCAAAACACCCAAATGTAGAGGGTGAAAAAATGCACTAATACGAACAGTGTTGGGATAAAGATACGATCTCACTAAAACTTCATAAAGACTTACAAAATGTGTAAATAGGTTATGATCACACACCGTGGTAACTCACACCTTATCCTTTTTCCACCAAATCCGAGTTAGACTGAGACCTCTATAATGTTGACAAGAATCTTAATACACCGATTTCATGATCGAATGGTCAATAAGGTTGCCTTGAACCAACATCAAAGCTGTCTTTTAAAGAACACACAATCACAAAATATCCTAAGGATGATATGTGCTAAGTTTAATAAGATTTTGATGAACAAAATTATTTTCACGGTTTACAAATTTTACTTATTCTTATTTTACATTCATCACCCGAAGACAAGGATAATCAAGTGCAAAGAGGATGAACGAGAAGAAGAAAGAACAAGCCTTATTTGTTAAAAAGGTTTTAGGTTCTTAAAAATAAAGAACACAAAAGTTGTACATTTTTTCTCAGAAAATTTTCTCCTTAAAATTGTGCTAAGCCTTATCAAAGAGAAACACTAATGGGTTATATAACCTAGGAATTAGGATCCCACTTGACTTAGGAGAGAAACAAAGAGCGGAAAAAAAGGTCCCATTAGCCAAAAAATGTTTTTTGGAAATATCTCAGAAAAGATCTATTACTTTGTAGAAGACATAAATACGTTGACGATGTTTTGTTAATTCTTATCCATGGTGAAAGAGCATTTCCCAGGAGATAACCATACACGAAAATAGGTAGCAATACACGCCACACCTTTCTTATGAAGCAAGAGAAATAATCCACGATGAGAGAGACATTACGCTATATTGAAATATTTCTTCGCTTCAACAACATATCAATGAAGGTAAGTCATGGGCACTTCTAGCACTTTTCCTAATGAACCACATAAGCTTGCAACCAAGGAAAGTGAACCTTCCTTGCATCAAACTTTCATAGGACATCACCCGGTTGATTTTTAAACTTAGATTTTTTGTAGACAAAAGTACTATGACATTTGGAGAGGATAAAAAGCATAAAATCTCACAATTAATTGGAAAATATTTTAACGATTTTAAGTTTCAAAGGCCATGAAAGATAATTTTACTAGGTCAATCTTACCTTCATCATAAAGTGATTTATGTGATAACGGGATGAAACAAGTCGGCTTTAATGTCTTAAATGGTGAAACCCCTCCTATTAAAATAATGTCTGGCCAGCCCGCTACCAAAATAAAATGTTAGTCTCATATGGTTGATTCTTAACGTTACTCTCGATATTTAATTAATTACTAACCATCTACTAGTTTAACAAGAAGTGCCAAATTTTAATCTTTAATTAACATGCCAAAATAACCATTCCATCATAATCCAACTAAATAAAACTACTAGAAGCATAACATAATATCGGGCACTGAATAAACCATCGGTTGCCAAAATCCAATCCATGTATCTGAATGAAATAAATAACTAAAAATAACTTCGTTTGGGATAAAGGGAAACACGTCCAATTGATAACTGAAATAGAGCATAGTCTAGGATGCAATAAAGAAAATGACTACTCAAAACTCTTCAAGCCTCCCCATCCAATGCAGCTACGTATCCTTGGAAAGAGTAATCATCTTTGGCGTCCCTGTGACTGGACACCTAAAAGGTTTTGGAAAATAATTTAACAAGGATCAAAGACAAAAAACGTTGAAAAATATTTGCAAGTAATTACGATGAAATAATAATTATACAGTAAAACATCACATATTTAAGCTGGTGTCCCACTTTCATGCGATACACCTCACCTCTCCACTATAGTGCACACCCAACGCATACATATTAACCCTCATAGTTATACTACCCCGTCTAACTAGTCATGTTTCAAATATCACTAATACTCCAGTCTAACCTAAGTATTGTCAATCGTTCATTTCTTAGCTATTTCTCTAAGTAGCTTAATTTTTTACTGTAATACCTCGTATTTTTATGATATTTATTTATGGGATTAATTGAATTAAATGAGTATTAATTGGGAATTAATCCGGATAAAATACTAGAAAGATGTGAGTTGGTATTTGAATATAATGTGTACATATGACGTTATATGAATATTGAATATAGTGAATTTGTCGTGAAATTGAAATATGGCAATTTGGAAATTTTGTTGGGACGCGTGTGACAGTCACGTCAGGAATATAATTATTTCAATTAAAAAAGTGAATTTTATTTCTATTAACCGTATGGTCGTTTTGAGTGCGCCAACGCATCCGGAAGGGTCGAAATAGTCAGAAAACACTAGTCGGGGGTTTAGTTTGGGTCCCGGGGCATTTTTAGGCCATACCGGCAACGTAAAAGGGTAGTTTGGTAATTTTGTAATTTTGGGAATTAAAACCCACGAAAATTAGGAATTAAAAATCTGATTTGGACTTTACCCACTAACTACACCTTATGACTTAATGGGCTACGGGGGTTATTGGAATGAGTTTTGAAAGAGCTTCCTAGGGCAACCTTAACCACCATTATCATCCTTAGAGAAAAGCTGGTAGAGAGAGAAAGAAAGGAAAATTCTGCAGAAAGAGAGAGAGAACAAATCAACCTTCATCAACCCAACACCAAATTCAGAGAAAGATTTAGAGGCAAGTGGTTTAATTTCATTATTTTCCAAGAATGTTTCTTCCATGCGTAGGAAATTATGAAATCGTATTATTTTGGGAGTTTGATAAAAACCCATTGAATTGGAAGTAGAAATTTATATTTTGATGAAAAGATTTCATGTAGAATTGTGTTATGATGATTATTCTGATAGAAATACATCTTGTATATAACAAAAACGGATTTAATTATGCCCATTGGTGATTTTTAAATTTTAGGGTTCATGTTCATGGGATTTGGGGATAAATGAGGGGAATTGATGATTTGATGATGTTTAGGAAGATTTGGCCCTATTTAAATGTTTAATTATGTCCTACGAATGTTTAGTGTGTATTAGAAACCTTAAAATGATGTTGGGACGAATTGTATATAGGATTAGAGGTGAAGAAAGTTGGAAAAATGAAAAAGGGAAATTCTGGGCTCGAAACTAGCCTCTCGTTAGAAGACCTACCCAGGTCGTTCGAACGAGCTCGTTCGAACGAGCTTCTAACGAGTTAATAGTTTGACTTCTAACGAGGGGGATGTTTGTTCGATGCCTTTCGTTCGAACGAGATCTCGTTAGAAGGCCCACTTCGTTCGAACGAACTCTCGTTCGAACAGCCTCGTTCGAACGAGACTTCTAACGAGCTGACAGTTTGGCCTTTTTGGCCTGTTTTGATTTTGCGTGTCCCGTAACCTTATTTAAATGTAGAGATAACATTTCCTTGATGATTAATTGATATATTTGGGATATTTGGGATATAATGAGGAGTAAAACCTAGAAGTGTGATTTGAACCAAATGGAAATTATGGATTAGGACATGAGTGTCTATTATGACGTGAGAATAATTGACGGCTTGAATAATTATATTAACCGGGAATATGTAAATTGTGTAACATTATAAGTCGGTACGAGAATGAGAAGTGTACCACAAATAAATTATGGTGATTACTAAGATGTGTGCATACTTAGTATATGTATATGATTTTATGTGTATGACATACCTACCATACTTGCTATCACGGGAGGTTTACGTTCGCTTAGGGCCATCTAATCCTTGTGTGCCCGGAGTTAGTTTGGTACCTTAAGAACATAATGCTATAATGACTTATTTGTGAGTTAATAAGTCAGCTGACTGTGGAGTGTATGTATGTACATGACCCATGGATATGTTGGATTATGTTCGCCTCCATTTTTGTGTGTTGTGCTTATTCTAACAATTCCTGAGAGATTCGGAATTTGTAATCCTTATGTACGTGATGTACCAGGATGGATAGCAGAGTATGTGTGCACCGCAGCTGAGCCTCGGGGTGCTTGTATTGTATATTTATGACGTGATTAATATACACCTAAATAATGGGAACTTTCATGTTGGTATTGTCAGTATATTCATGGAAATGTTTTGAGAAAATATAACGAGTTAACCGATTGTGAATTGTATTGCTAATAATGGAGAATCTGAGTTTAAGTAAAGCCCTCTATTTAGTTGATAACGCTAGAATGTATAATGGGAATTGAGTAGTAAGGGGTAGAACTTATTATGGTTTGGTTAGATATGTATGTCACTTAGATGGGTACGGTACGTTAGGAGTGCACAATTAGTCGAGAGGTGAGTACTTTATGTGAGTGCACGTCCTAACATGTATTTTGCATTCATTGTTTTAATGTTATTAAAACACTTGTTGTTTTTAAAATAATCCCCACTTTCGGGCTCTGGCCCGTTTGCTTTCAAATCTATTTTTGTAAAAACCATTTTAGGTGCCCAGCCACAAGGACACCATGCTTAGGATCCTCATTCAGGTGACGAGCTGTAGATGTTTGTGGAAGTTACAGGACTTTGCTAGTAGACGCTTCATCTATCTTGACTCTATATTTAGCTTTCATCAGTTGTAAGGCATGTCGCCCATTTCTATTAGAAACATTTCCTATTTCAGATTTTCAGACTTTTGGCATGTAATTAATTCAGGATACATTGTTTTACTTATTTCAGTTGTGGGATTGTTGTGAGGAGTTTTCCTCCGGACTTATTATTATTTGGTTGGTTATTCTATTTCTTCGTTATGGTGAATGGTTGTTATTCTTTCATTATCCTTTTACTGTATGTTAACCAGACTTAATTTAAAATTTGGCAACTTGCTTTTTAAATACTAGGTGGTTATTAATCATAAAAATGTTTTTCGACAGTGGTGCTATTAACTGAACCAACTTGGCATTTTGTATTGATTTAATAAAGGAGTAGTTACCCGGTATTTAATTAGTCGGGGTGTCACATTTACTTCATTATTTATCATTCTTATAACTTTACCCCATTTATTTATAACATTCACTCTGAATTTATTATACCCATATATAATTAAGCACACTGATATATATGTAATCTATACTACAACAAACACACAAATATCGCCTATAATTGCCAATCATGAGCACTAACTCATAGGATGCCATCCCTTAAGCTATAACTCATTAGATGCCATCCCCCAAGTATTAACTCATTAGATGCCTACCCTCGAGGATTAAATCACTAGATGTCATCTCCCTAGCACTCACTCATTTGAAACCTTTATTTACAAAGCTATCATAATCCAGGGCATACTCTCTTCATCCTGGTTACAGGCAGTCAAACTCTCACACCAATTCGGTAAAACTTGCGAATGTATTAGAGGCGATCATAGTCCTTCGATAGTGAGTCCCAACCATACCCTAATCATCACACTTCGAATAAAACACCACACAATGTACAAACAACATCCTATGACCTGGGGTCGATACTTAGCCTGATATGTTTCGCCAGGAAAGATCACCCCACATCGCGCAGCCTCCACTGATAGCACTAAAGGGGTACGTTTCACATAATTACAATACACAAATATTAATTTTTAATATATATATATATATATATATATATATATATATATATATATATATATATATATATATATATATATTGTCTCTATACCCATATATATTTATCTAATATCCCAGCTAACCATGCCTGTCACCTGTAGCATTAACCTATCCTTCGGAGTCTAAACCCAATTTCATAAAATCAGATATTCACACTACACTATTACTTACACTATAGCTGCCCCAAAAAGCATTAATAAATACTTTTCCTATATTGATAATTATCAAACATGTAAATCATTATAAAGTCCCTCTTTAGAGAATTGACGTTAACCATCTTATAAATTTAGTCCTTCTCTTACAAATGGCGACACGTTTCTATTTTTAATAAATTCCATGAATGCCAAAACACGATCCTACCAGTTCTTATGAACTTCTAAAAATCACCTAGATCCATTACCTCTCCTAACTCATCCTAAAACTGGGGTCTAATAGATACGCCTCTTGGACCGAATCGATTAGCCCAAAAGACTGAATCGATTCGGATCTGGGCAGAATCCCAGATCTTCTTTCGATGATGGGATTTCATTAATTTTATTCAACCACAAGTTATGAAAATACATTCACAACCCAATTTCACATCCTCCAATTATCTTATACATGAACCTGATCTATTTTCATATATAAATCCATCCCAACACATTTAAAACATAATCAAATTCAAGGGATCTAATCTAGATTTACGAAATTGCTGATTTCGTAATTTATTCACAAGAGTATTCTAATCCTCAACTTTCTTATTCCAAATTCAATCTGTATGTTTGGATTATTTTTCAAAATATATATTGAGTAATGATTACACTACTTATCACACGAAATCCCATCTATTAACATAGATCCCATTCCCAAAAGTCTTCTAAAACACAATATATCACCAACTATGTTATGAACTGAATATACATGCATACAAATATCATGCAGATTAATTACTTGTCTTAGCCAATACATAGAGTCTAATTTTCCTTCGATTTGTGATGATTTTAGCCCCGAAAGAATCTTCAATACTTTCACTTTTCTCCCTCTTAGGTCTCTCATAGCTTTTTCCTTCTCTATTATCTCTTCTCTCTTTCATATGTTTAGAATAGTTAGATAACGATGTCTTAGCACTAACACACTCCTAATAGAAGTCTAATTGAAAAATTAAGTTAAACTATTGAAGTAAAATGATCGATTTATCCCTATATGGGTCCCGACTAGTCTAGAAAGTCTCGGGAACTCCATTACTATCCCAGACACTTAATTTTGACTATTTCGACCCATTCAGGACCAACCATGAACTCAAAATTGCCATCTGAGTCACTATACATAAATTTCCCATCTCAACCTTTAAAATAGTCTACTCGCACGCCCCAATTGAGATACCATTAAACCCATCATTCTTACTCACCACGACGTACTAACAATTTACCGTATTTCATTTACTATACATAGTAAATTTACCACATAAATATTAATCTTAATATCTCCCGATTAATATTTATTACATACGGAGTATTCCATTTTTATTACATTACTGCAGACATGTAATTTAAAAAAACTTGAAATAATTAAATTCCAAATTATTTAAAAATACAGGGTGTTACATACTTCCCCCTTTGTAAATGAATTTCATCCCTGAAATTCATAATTACTTGCATAAAAAAGCATAGGATACTGCTCTCGCATATCATCCTTCCACTCCCACATTGACTCTTCCGTATTATGGTGTCACCACTGAACCCTAACCAGGGTCACCACCTTAGACCGTAACTTATGCTCACTACGATCAAGAATCACAACCAGTCACTCATCATATGAGATGTCTCGCTGCAAGTCTATCTCCTCCAATGGAATGTTCTAATAGGACCAATCACACCTTTGATATCTCTTCAGGGATGACATGTGAAACACATCGTGGATCCGCTATAGATATTTTGCAAAACCTAGATCGCAAAACCACCTTAGACCATAACTTATGCTCACTACAATCAAGAATAACAACCAGTCACTCCTCATGTGAGATGTCTAGATCCAAGTCTATCTCTCCAATGGAATGTGCTAATAGGCCCAATCACACCATTGATATCTCTTCAGGGACGACATGTTAAACACATCGTGGATCCGTTATAGATATTCCGCAAAACCTAGCCTATAATGATCGGGAAGGTACCAACATACCACGGTGCTAGCTTCCCCTTCTTCTCGAATCGCATGACTCCTTCCATAGGGAACACCCTCACATAGACCTGGTCCCATTTATCTAGCTCTATGTGCCTCTTACTTGAATCCATGTAGCTCTTCTGCCTATCCTGAGCTATTCGTATTCATCACCGAATGAGATCGATCTTGAAAGTAGTATCCTGAATCATCTTCGGTCCTAACATCTTATTATCCCCCACCTCTAACCAATAAGTTGGCGAATGAAAAGTGATGATGCCAGAATCAGCACCACCAGATAAGGTGTTTTTAATCTCAATCTAAGAACAAAAATGGCAGCATAGTTATGTAAAAGGTAAGAGAATGAGATGAGGAGAAGACGAGAGACCACCAGGATATAAGTGGTTCAGCCTAGATTGGCCTACGTCCACTGTGTGTGTGAATAACCTCATTACAATAAGGCACTAATGGCCATGGATACAATCTCTCAAGCATTCTCTCTCTACTGTGTATCTAGACAGAGTTTCAGCTAGGGTTGAATATCTGGGCCCTTGCAAGGTAGAGGGTGACCCCTATATATAGTATCTAGGGGGTGTAATGTACCCCCATGCATGCAATGAGCATGTGTGTGTTTGCCTCACCAATAGGGGAAAGCCATTTGTCACTGTCACATGTAGATAATGATGATGCAATATTCTCCCCACGTGTGGGGAATAATCTTGTTTTAACTGATTTGTGTCCACGTGCCCTTATCCAAATGCTAGCCGATGCTTGGCTATCGCGCCTGGGGTATGACCTCGGCCTATGGGAGGCCGAGGTTGGTAAGTCTAGGTACCTGTTCAGTCTGAGTATTCCATGGAGGTCTCGGACTAATCCCAGCCAAGACGATGGACAAGGTTGTCCTAATCCCAACCGAGACAATGGACGAGGTTGAGCTGGAGTATTTGGAGTATCGGCCGATGTCTTGATGAGGTTACTGGTGGCTTCCTGCGAGCTAGGCCTATGTCTGGCCGAGGTTGCCATTTCAAGGCATATGTTAATGCTACTGATCCTTATGGTGACCCTTTTAGAGGCTGGTAGTAGGGTTAGCCTGGGCCGACCTTGCTATGGCCGAGGGCTGATATCGTGTGTTCCCCACGTCGGTCATAATCTCGGCCGAGGTTTGTGTCTCTGGGCCGAGGTCACACTTGGGGCATATCAATCTACACAGTAGAGAGAGAAAGCTTGAGAGATTGTATCCATGGCCATTAGTGCCTTATTGCAGTGAGGTTATTCACACACACAGTGGACATAGGCCAATCTAGGCTGAACCACTTATATCCTGGTGCTCTCTCCTCTTCTCCTCATCTCATTCTCTTACCTTTTACATAACTATGCTTCCATTGTTGTTCTTAGATTGAGCTTGAACACACCTTATCTGGTGGTGCTGATTCCGACATCATCAGTTTGGCACCGTCTGTGGGAACGATAAGCTATCTCTTCCTCTTTTTCTGCTTAACCTCACCGGAGACTCTGGTGGTGAACCAGGCCTCCCCTAGTGCGGAGTTGTTTCACCATTGAAAGAGGTCCTGTGAGGTACGAAGCTCATCTGTTACTCAAGCTCTATAGTGTTAACATATGTCACCAAACTTACCACCGCCTCTTCCGCCGCCCGGGGGTGGAGGGCCGAGTTCCAGTCAGGCGCCCCCCAAGTCCGAAATGGAGGAAGTAGCTGCAGCCTTGAGATATTTAGCTGCAACACAAGCACCCATACAGGAGAAATTTTCACAGCTCAACCAAACAATGATGAGGCCACCTGGAGTCTCACCGGACATGATCACTTCGGCGGAAATTCAGCCTTATCCTGATGCCAGGGGACCACCCCAGGCACCAATGAAGGACCAGCCTGTACCCCAGCGGAGAAGGGACGTTGCTGACCCTAGGTTCTTGCGCCTGGGGAGGCGGGGGAACCCTTACCCAGAGGATAGGTATGATGATCTAGAGGCGAAAGAAGCCCCGAAAGACTGCTGGAAGCCGTATGAGGTGTCAAATAACACTGTACGGCCTCTTAGACAAAGTCAAGGTTGTGTCAGCCAAAGAGGTGAAGAGGCCCAACAAAGAGGGTCAGCCTTTGATAGGTTGAGCAGAGGGTCAGACTTTGAGAGACTGGGCCCAATGAATGACCTAAGACAGAGACTGTTGAGATTAAGGAGCGCAGCAGGCTCTCAGAGAGGGAACAGGCAGGGTCAGCCAGACCAATGCCGACACTGTGAAAGAAGAGACAGGGAACAGGAAGAGGTCAACAGCCGACGTGTCGTGGCAGGGGAACCCTCGATCCATCCCAGGGAGGTGGCAAGGGATAACCTCTGCCAAGTCGATGGCAGAAGACCATGGAATGATTCTATCCAACGCCTTGAGGAGAAGATAGGAGACCTCATTAAAAGCAGGTACCCATTACAAAGGGGTTACTCAGAGGGCTCCCCATTTGTGGCTAGGATAGTGGGCCTCTCAACCCCAGCTAAGTTCAAGCCTCCTACGGTGTCTCCCAAGTATGATGGCAGCACTAACCCTGTGCATCATATCGAAATGTACCAGTCAATAGCAGACATCTACTCGATACCCGATGAGATGAAGTGTAGGGCCTTCTCTGGGACCTTGATAGGGGTAGCGCACAGTTGGTTCACCTCCCTTCCGAAGAACTTAATTGAGAACTTCAAAGGCTTGGCTGAGAGATTCATCCACAACCTCTGCTTTGGGGTAAGGCCTCAAAAGAAGACTACCCACCTGCTATATGTCAAGCAGGCCAAGGGTGAGAGCCTAAGAGACTACATAGCAAGATTCAACAAAGAAAAATTGGAAGTCAAAGATTACGAAGAGAACGTAGCCATGATTGCCCTTATAGGAGGCCTCCAGAAGGGGAAGCTATTATGGAAACTGACAGAAGACCCCCTAGGTCTATGGCGAAACTGCTGGCAACTGCAGGGAAAGTAATGAATACGTAAGAGGCAATGGCCGCCAAGTATGAGGATGAGAACCGCGGTGGCAGTGGAAAGTCCCAAAATAAGAAAGATGGGAAGAAGAGATCGGGTGATGACAAGTTCGCTCACTATACGCCTCTGACTGTAAGCTGCGAGCTCATCCTCAATGAGATTAAGGCTGACAGGACTCTGAGATGGCCAGAGAAACTGAAGGCCCCACCACATAAGAGGAACAAAAACTTATGGTGCGAGTTCCACCAGGATCATGGCTATGTCACGGATAGATGATTCGCTTTAAAAGATGAGATTGAAAAGATGTTGAAGTCTGGAAAGCTGAGGAAGTATGTGGATGGTAAGGATCCAAAGGGTGGAAGCGATGACCCTAAGAAAAGGAGAAATGACAGATGCCGTGACAATGTCCAGGCCAAAAGAGACGATGATTCATAAGGAGATGACGAAGATGATCCGGATCTTCCTCCAAAAGATGACAACACCCCGGTGAAGAGGGTCGGTACGATCTCCTTTGGTGTTAACACCATATGTGGAGGATTTGCAGGAGGCGGCTCTGAAGTAGCTGATAGGAAGGCTCATGTAGCAGAGGCTAGGTCAGTGGCCAAGCTTGAAGTTGTGAATCTAACGTCTTCCGATACCGTGCAGAAGAGGAAGAAAGTAGACATGGACACCCTCGTAGTGGGGTTCTCCAGACTCGACTTCAAGAGTATCTTACCCCCCCCCCCCCCCCCCCCCATGATGACCCTCTGGTCATAACAACAAGGGTACATGGGTGCAAGGTGCAGAGGATCCTCATAGATGGGGGAATATCGACGGACGTGATGTTCTGGCCTTACTTTAAGAGCCTAGGTCTTAGCAGAGCAAGGCTGGTGCCCTATCATCGCCCATTGATAGGCTTCAGTGGCGAAAAGGTCCACCCCTTTGGTATGTATGAGATGGACGTACGGATGGGTGATGAGTGGCTTAAGAGGCTGACCAAGAAGATAAACTTTTTCGTCATGGACCAGAATGTTTTCTCGGCCTATAACCTCATCATAGGAAGGGTGGATCTTAAAGAGTTTGAAGATGTGCCGTCGACGATCCATCAGATGCTAAAATTCCCGACTCCTTATGGAGTGGGGAAGTGCAAGGTGACCAGACCACAGTGCGAGAATGTTACTTCAAATCGACCGAAGAGAGAGAAGCCCATAAGAGGGCAACCACCACTTATAACATTGACACTCTTGACCCAAGAGATGAAATAAAGTTGAAGAAGGGAGAGGCCGTGGAAGAGGTAGAATCCATCATCCTCAATGAGGACGAGCCTAAAAAACCGTCCAGGTCGGTAAAGCCCTAGAGCTAGGATCCAAGGAAGAGCTGATAAACTTCCTCAGGAGGAGAAAGAATGTCTTCGCATGGAGTCACGCAGACATGCCTTGCAACGACCCTGAGGTGATGAGTCACAAACTCAACGTGACCAAAGATTCCAAGCCTATCAAACAGAGACGAAGAGTCTACTATAGGGAGAAATACGACGTCATCCGAGAAGAGGTCAAAAATTTAGAAGAGTCCGAGTTCATAAGAGAAGTTACCTATCCGGAGTGGCTTTCAAATGCAGTCATCGTGCCTAAGGCCAATGGGAAGTGGAGAATGTATGTGGATTTCACTGACCTGAATAGATCTTATCCAAAAGACAGCTATCCCTTACCTCGGATAGATCAGATAGTGGATGCGACGACGGGACATAAGCTCATGAGCTTCATGGACGCGTATTCAGGCTATAACTAAATCTTCATGGATGCTGAAAACTCTGAGAAGACAACCTTCATTACTGACAAAGGGACGTACTGCTACAAAGTGATGCCCTTCGGTCTGAAAAATGCAGGGGCAACGTACCAACGTCTTGTCAATAAGATATTCGAAGAGAAAATATGTAAAACTATGGAGGTGTATGTGGACGATATGCTAACAAAGAGCTTAAAAGCTTGCACTCACGTAGCAGACCTTGAGAAGACCTTCGATGTTATGGACTTGTACAGAATGAAACTCAACCCAGCAAAGTGTGTCTTCGGAGTAGGAGCTGGGAAGTTCCTGGGATTCATCGTTAACCAGAGAGGAATTGAAGGGAACCCTGAGAAAATCAAGGCATTACTTGACATGAAGACTCCTAGGAGTATCAAGGATGTCCAAAGACTTGCGGGGAGAGTGGCTGCCCTTAACCGGTTTGTTTCTAGGGCAACGAAAAAGTGTCTTCCATTCTTTAAATTTCTAAGAAAGGCTTTCCAATGGGACGAAGAGTGTGAAAAAGCCTTCAACCAACTCAAATCTTACTTGGGATCCCCCTTATTGCTATCTCGACCCGTCACGGGAGAAAAGTTGTATGTGTATCTGGCAGTCTCCAAATCAGCCATCAGTGCGGCCATAATACGAGAAGACGATGGGATCCAAAGGCCTGTGTATTTCAACAGTAAAGACCTTCAAGGGGCTGAACAGAATTACCCTCACATGGAAAAGTTGGCCTATGCCCTGATACATGCTTCAAAAAAAATGAAGCCCAACTTCTAAGCTCACTCCATGGTAGTCCTCACTGACTCCCCACTAAGATGGGTCCTGCATAAACCTGAGAAATTTAGGAGGTTGATGACCTGGGCCATCGAGTTGGGGGAGTAAGATCTCACCTACCAACCTAGGACGACCATCAAAGGGAAGGCCCTCGCAGATTTTATAGCTGAGGTCACTTAGGAAGAAGCTGAGGCAGAGAAAGTCCTTGGGGGCATGGAAGAGACAAACCACTGTGTCTTCCGAAATTAGGAAGAGATGGCACCAAGTGTCTTCCGAAAGGAGGAAGAGACGACACCAATTGTCTTCCGAAATTTGGAAGAGATTGCATCTAAAAAATTTATGAGCAGAATTGCGGAGGACGAGGAGGATCGATATCTCTTCAAAAAAGGAGTCATGACAGAAGGACTCTTTTCATCAGACACAAATGTCTGGAGCCTCTTCATTGATGGCTCTTCCTGCGATAGTGGAAGAGGTGCGGGGTTGATACTCTTGGCTCCGGATGGTGCGAACATTGAATATGCACTGTGGTTCAACTTCCAGGCCTCAAACAACGAGTCCGAGTATGAGGCCATGATATCAGGTCTCTTATTGGAAACAACTCTTCGCATAAAGCGAATCCTACTCCACAGCGACTCGAGGCTGGTTGTCAATTAAGTACTGGGGATCTATGAGGCCAAAGATGAAAGGATGGCCAAGTACTTGAAAAGGGTAAGAGGGTTGCTAGGATATTTTAAAGAGGCAAAACTGAAGAGAGTACCTCGACTAAGTAACAGTCACGCAGATGCATTGGCAAGGCTGGCCTCGGCAATGAAGACAGATGTTGGAAGGACCATTCCCATCGAGGTCTTGAGAAAGGCAACCATCGAGGAAGAAGAGGTATGTAACCCGTGTCTCAATTTGAACCTAGGAGACTCGTGGATCGACCCCCTCGCCAGGTATATTAGAGGGGGAGAGCTACTTGAGTACAAGCTAGAGAGAAGAAAATTGAGGTACAGGGCTGCCAAGTTCTCGATAATAGGAGACGTCTTGTACAAAAAGGGATTTCTATTGCCTCTCCTCAGATGGGTGCATCCCACGGAAGTTCCCCGGGTCTTATAGGAGGTTCATGAGTGTTCTTTCTCTAGCCACATAGGGGGAGGACCCTTGGCCAAGAGAATCATCACACAGGGGTACTAGTGGCCAACTTTGTCCAAAGACGCCGTAGCTTATGTAAAGAGGTGTGATAAATGTCAGAGATTCGCCACCATCCGTCATCAGCCCCATCAGCCTATGACGTCAATCACCTCTCCATGGACATTTGTAGTATGGGGGATTGACTTAGTAGGACCCCTACCAAGAGCCGCCAACAAATATAGATTCTTGATAGTTGCAATAGACTACTTCTCAAAGTGGGTGGAGGCAGAGCCGATGATAACAATCACAAAGCGGAAGACCTTCCAATTTATTTGGAGGAATATCATATGCAAATATGGCCTCCCAAACACCCTCATCTCGGACAATAGGACCCAGTTCAAGAACTCCTCTTTAGAAAAGTATTGCCCAAGAGTAGGGATTAAGCAATTCTTCTCATCTCCTGGCCGACCTCAGGCAAATGGTCAGACCAAGGTCACAAATAGAATTACCCTGGATGGAATCAAGAAGAGGTTAGAAGATGTGAAGGGAAGATGGACTGAAGAGGTCTATGCTGTGTTATGGGCCTACAGAACCACGACAAGGACACCAATAGGAGAAACCCGTTCATGCTGGCACATGGCTCAGAGGCCGTCAGACCAACGAAAGTAGGACTCTCAAATCATCGGATTCAGACCTATGACCCTAACAATAATGGGGAAGAGAGGAGGCTAGACCTAAATCTTATCGAAGAAAGAAGAGAGGACACAGAAGTCAGACAAGCAGCCTACCAGCAGAGGGCAACGAAATTCTACAACCAGAGGATGAAGTTAAGACCCATTGCAGTGGGAGACCTAGTGCTTACAGAAAGCAAATAAGCTTCACACAAACTGGCATGGCCCCTACAAAGTAACAGAAGAGGTTGTGCCTGGAACATACAGACTAGAAAACCTAGAAGGAGAACCTTTCACTAACCCATGAAATGCTGATCACCTAAAGAGATATTACATATGATGTTGCATAGAGTTTTATGTAAATGTACCATCTTATTATGAAGAGGTTATTAATAAAGATCAGTTCCCATGACAGTTCTTGCTTTATTCTTAGATCAGAGATTAATTATGAGGATAACATCCTAGGTGATGACCTCAGCCCTTCATAACACCATTCAGTGGTGACGAGGTCTAAGATCAAACACCATAATGGGATGACCTGAGACACATAACATCATTAATTTGGTGAGTAATTACGAGGATAGCACCTTAGGTGATGACATCGGCCCTTCATAACACCATTCAGTGGTGACGAAGGTCTGAGATCAGACACCATAATGGGATGACCTCAGACACATAACATCATTAATTTTGTGAGGTTCATTATGAGGATAACCTCTTAGGTGATGACCTCGGACCCTCATAACACCCTAAAGTGGTGACGAGGTCTGAGATCAGACACCATAATAAGATGACCTCAGACCTTTAACATCATTAATTTGGTGAGTAATTATGAGGATAACATTTTAGGTGATGACCTCAGCCCTTCATAACATCATTCAGTGGTGACGAGGTCTGAGATCAAACACCATAATGGGATAACCTCAGACACATAACATCATTAATTTGGTGAGTAATTATGAGGATAGCATCTTAGGTGATGACCTCAGCCCTTCATAACACCATTCAGTGGTGACGAGGTCTGAGGTCAGAAACCATAATGAGATGACCTCAGACCTATAAAATCATTAATTTGGTGAGATTCATTGTGAGGATAACCTCTTAGGTGATGACCTCGGACCCTCATAACATCCTTCCGTGGTGACGAGGTCTGAGATCAGACACCATAATGAGATGACCTCAGACCTTTAACATCATTAATTTGGTGAGTAATTATGAGGATAACATCCTAGGTTATGACCTCAACCCTTCATAACACCATTTAGTGGTGACGAGGTCTGAGATCAAACACCATAATTGGATGACCTCGGACACATAACATCATTAATTTAGTGAGTCATTATGAGGATAACATCTTAGGTGATGACCTCGGACTCTCATAACACCATTCAGTGGTGATGAGGTCTGAGCTCAGACACTATGAATTAGATGACCTCAGACCCTTAACATCATTAATTTGGTGAGATTAATTATGAGGATAACATCTTAGGTGATGACCTCAGACCTTCATAACACCATTCAGTGGTGACGAGGTCTGAGCTCAGGACCATTGGTTGAGTTTAAACAAGACCATTACAAAAAGACAAGCTTTGAAAGAGGACTTCAGAGGTTGAAGCTCAGATTACAAATTTATTTTTAGCAGACACCATAACAATGGAACTAAGAATGAAAAGCATCACATGACATTCAATGAAAAGAAAGTGAAGATGGTCCTCATCAGAGGTTGATATATATTCAGAAATAATAAGATGTTCAACGATTACATACAAGCTCCATAGTACAATGAGTTACAAACAATGATAAAAAAATCCTAAGGGTTTGAAGGGGGAACGTTGACATCCTCGGCTTGATTAGTCACCTCGGCTGCATCATCATGATGGTCTGCCCCTCCAATCTCAGTGACCTCTAATGTAGCAGTCTCGGCAGGAGCGACAGTCTCTTCCTCAACCTCCTGAAGAGCATGGGCGAATTGAGGATCAGTAAAGCCGAGACCAACGAAATCAGAGGCCTTCAAAGTGCCGGCCTCTCTCTCCCTTACGCCAGCCCATTTAATAGTGGCTTTGATAACTCTTTCAAGGTATTCAAAGACGAAGCCCATGAACTCATCAGAGGACTTATAGTCAGCAATTATCTTCTCAGAGGCGTCATCAAGGGTGGCCCTAACAGCTGAGTTGACTTTCTGCTGCAGAATGTTATCCTTAGCCTTCAGTGCAGCAGCATGATCCTTGCCGAGCTGGGAGATGTCCCTCTCCAACCCCTTCACCTTCTTCTCAGAATCCTTCAGCTTAGATTTGAGACGGTCAATCTCTGCGTTCAGAGTGCTCTGGACTCTCTCGGCCTCTTGTCCCTTTTGGATGAGGGGAAATTTCCTCAGAGTCTAGTTGGACAAGTGGTGCATAGCTGCCAGGCCCAGCATATTTTGCGATAATGAATGAGCTGGAGAACAATCAGATGTTACACTTGGGTGAAGAACAATCAGAAAGATTAAGTCATACCTGAATGGACCTATGAATGCCGAACTCGACCAACAGGGGGGTGTCTAGTTACCTGAAGAAGCGTTTATCAGCCTCGGTCATTATAGAGCCGAAGGTATCTAAGGCCTGACGACTATAGCTGACTATGTTGTCAGTTATTTTTAACTGATCCAGACGAGCCGACAGGGCGTCAGCTGAAGAAATGGGGATGGCAGCGTCAGCAGTCTTCTTCTTCGGCCTCTGATCCTCAGGGGCATGACCTTCTGGAGCCCTCTTCTTTGTGGCTGGGGGCTTAGAGGCAGAGGGAGATAGGGGAGGAGTGTTAAGGCCTGCCTTCTTGGTAAGTCTCATCAAAATGGGTGCAACCATCTCCCAAATCTCATCTGAAATGTCCTGTGGTCGCTCTGTAAAAAATTAGAAGAATAAACTTAGGGGTTAAACTTTAAAAACAAAAATGCTTACCAAGCTCGACAAGGGGAATTCCACCTAGACCTGTCCCAGAGAGGAAGTGGGGGGTCATCAAGTGCTCAAACCTGACCAGCAGACCATGTACCCCCTGATCTTGAAGGGCTTTCACCTTCTGAAGGTTCGATGGGCTCAGGCCAGGGTCGGACCTCGCAGACATTGTAACTTTACCCCACCTCAGGGGAATCTTCGGCTCTAGAATTGATGAGGGAACACATGGGCCAAATTCCCATGGCCCAGAAGCAAAGAAATACCGAGGTTTCCAATTATGGGTGGAAGTCTGAGTTACTTGAAGCATTTTATTCTCAGGCTTCTGAGCCACAAAGTGGTAGTAGCTCGGATGATTTTTGGATGAGGAAGGGACGTAGCAACCTACGAAGACCTGAACTGGAAGGTCTGAGTGGTGGACAGCCTTCTCTAGGACTATGGCCCCTATTATGACTCTCCAAGCATTAGGGGATAGCTGAGAGGGGGCCAAATTGATATAAGAGAGGATGGATTTGATAATAGGGTGAATGGGTATATGAAACCCCAACTTGAACATCTTCTCGTACAGGCAGATCTTGCTGTCTCGGCCATGATAAGCCCTCTCCTCCCTCAGAGGTCTCCTAAGCTTTACTGAGAGACTGATAGAATACAGATATCTGAAGCAGAGAAGGTCTACCTCAGTAATAGTACTCTCAATCTCGGCCGCCTCAGAGACGTCGATATCGCTCTCAGCCTCATCATCATCATCATCAAACTCAATGTCGGCCGGAGCAGATGTTGATGGGTTGCTCGGGAACCTCTGAGCGAATTTGACACCAGTGAAGGCCGACAGAGGAATGGCGTTAAGTGGTGGTGGTATAGCCACACTTGTCACAATAACTTCAACCTCTGAGGAAGAGGCTGAGGTGCTTGAGTGATTATGGGATGAGGCTCGGTTGGAGACCTCGGCCTGATCAGGGGACTGATCAGGCCGAGGTGTGAAGTCCATGGCCTCCTAAAAGGAATCCAGAGACATGGGGTCAAAGGTAGAAGATTCAGACTCAGACATCGGTATGGGATCAGCAGGAACCTCTGTCTGATAGAAAAACTCTGGGGGGTCAGGATATATCACCCTCAGAGGTGGTGGAAATATGGGTCTAATGGGAGACTCTTGTGACCTACGAGCCTCCTCCTGTGCTCTTTCTATTTTTCTAATCTTTTCTAAAGTCTTCTATTTAAGGGAGGGGAACTCCTCAAGAAGCTGATATAAGATTTTGAGCATCAGAGGATGACACTACACTTAGGATTCCTAAAGGTACAAACAAGATTGCCTAGTGAAGTAAATCAGTAAAAGATCAAACTACCTAATTGTAGTAAGAATTGTTCGCCGAAAATAATGGTGATCTCACCGGGAAACTCAGAAACTCACCGAAAAACTCAAAAATAAGGAGACTTGCAGAAATAATGAAGGAAAAAGTGTGGCGAAGGTTACCTGAGGATGGAATAGTAAGGAGGAGATGATAATCTCGCAAGAAAACCACCTTCCAGAGCCTCAGCAAGGATTTTTTAGAGAGAGAAAGATGTTGGAACGAGAGCGCTGAAAATGGGAGAAATGAAGAAGGAAGAAGGGAAATAGGGTTCAAAACCCTTAAATATTCAGGCATAACTCCCAAGGCCCATCATTGCCTTGGGAGCCCCAAAGGGCGGTTAACAGCACACGCCTACCTAGCAAGCCTACTTCAGCATTGGACAAGTGTGAAACAAGCATTGGTTTATAATAGACAGGCCTCAGAGGTATGATAATCCCTTAGACACCTGCCCCCACATATGATTAAGGGCTGGGGGGTGATTGATGTGCCCCAAGTGTGACCTCTGCCCAGAGACACAAACCTCGACCGAGATTATGGCCGATGTGGGGAACACGCGATATCAGCCCTCGACCATAGCAAGGTCGGCCCAGGCCGACCCTACTACCAGCCTCTACAAGGGTCACCACAAGGATCAGTAGCATTCACATATGCCTTGAAATGGCAACCTCGGCCAGACATAGGCCGAGCTCGCAGGAAGCCACCAGCAACCTCATCAAGACATCGACCGATACTCCAAACACTCCAGATCAACCTCGTCCATTGTCTCGGCTGGGATTAGGCTGACCTTGTCCATCGCCTCGGCTAAGATTAGGTCGAGACCTCCATGGAATACTCAGACTGAACGAGTACTTAGACTTACCAACCTCGGCCTCCCATAGGCCGAGGTCATACCCCAGGAGCGATAGCCGAGCATCGATTAGCATTTGGATAAGGGCACGTGGACACAAATCAGTTATAACAAGATTATTCCCCACACATGCGGAGAATATTGCATCATCATTCTCTACACGTGACAGTGACAGATGGCTTTCCACTATTGGTGAGGCAAACACACACATGCTCATTGCATGCTTGGGGGTACATTACACCCCCTAGATACTATATATAGGGGTCACCCTCTACCTTGTAAGGGCCCAGGTATTCAACCCTAGCTGAAACTCTGTCTAGATACACAGTAGAGAGAGAAAGATTGAGAGATTGTATCCATGTTCATTAGTGCCTTCTTGCAGTGAGGTTATTCACACACATAGTGGACGTAGGCCAATCTAGGCTGAACCACTTATATCCTGGTGCTCTCTCCTCTTCTCCTCATCTCATTCTCTTACCTTTTACATAACTATGTTGCCATTGTTGTTCTTAGATTGATCTTGAAAACATCTTATCTGGTGGTGCTGATTCCGGCATCATCAACAAGGATGTCCATAAAGTGCCTCAAGTGGTGCATGTATATGGTGAGTTGCTAAACTTTATTGTAAGTGAACTCTACCAATTGAAAGTATTGATCCAAACCTCCCCTAAAGTCAAGTATCCACGTCCTCACGATGTCCTCCAACATATGATTAACCCTCTCAGTCTGCCCATCAGTTTTTGGGTGATACACGATACTCAATCCCAACTCAGTACCCATAGCCTCCTGAAAACTCTACCAAAAGTGGGACACAAAAACCTTATCCTTATTTGAAATGATATTAATCGACACCCCATGCAACCTCTCTATCTCAATAATAAACAACTGCGCTTACTTCCTCATCTCATAATTCGTATGCACTAGTAAAAATTTGGACACCTTGGTCAATCGATCCATAATCACCCAAGTGGATTCGTGACCTCTCTACGATGTTGGTAACCAAGTAATGAAGTCCATCGATATGCTCTCCCACTTCCACACTGGGATCTCAAGTGGATATAATATCCCTTACCTTGTGGTCTATCTTCATTAGCTGGCAAGTATAACACTTCGAGACAAACCCTGCCATGTCCCTCTTCTTCCCAACCACTAATATTTCCTGAGCATATCCTGGTACAATTTCTCCCAACATGGATATACTGAAAACCTCGACCCATGAGACTCAATTATCACATCATGTCTCAAATCTGCATCCTTCGAAATGACAAGAGTCCCATTAAAGCATAAGCCTCCCTCGAAACTGATAGATTAGTCCTTTATACCATCTGCTAATAAATGCCTCACCTTGTCCTGATAGAACTATTTTTTAGCATGTGCTTTCACTACCCTCATAACGATCTCGGGTGTGATAGCCAAAACTGACATGCAATCTCTGGAAATGTCATCGCCATATCAAAGCTCACCCCACTTCGCCTTCCAGACGTCTTTTATTTCTCCAGTAGGACTTTGAATCAATGCATATGCCACCACATTAGTATTCCCAAGATGATAATGAATATCAAACTGGTAGTCCTTCACGAACTATAACCATCCCCTCTCTTGCATATATTGTAATGACTTATGGTCTGTGAATATGATAAACCTCTCATCCAAAAGATAGTGCCTCCAAATTCTCAAGGCAAATACGATCATTGCGAGCTTTAGGTTGTGTGTGGGGTAGTTCCTCTCGTTGGGATTAAGCTTGCGAGATGCATATCCAATAGCCATGTTCTCCTACTGCAATACTCCCAAGTCCCTACAGAGATACATTTACGAAAACACGGTACTCCCATCCTCCTCTAGGGAGTGAAAGCATTGGTGTTAAAGTCAATTTATCCTTTAGCTCATTAAAAGCCAACTGACAGTAATCATCCCAAACGAACGACACCCCCTTACGAGTCAGATTAGTCAATGGACCCACAATATTCGAAAATCCCTTAATGAAGCGACGATAATACCCGACCTAACCAAAAAGCTCTAAACCTCCATCGGCATCGAGGGCTATCACCACTCCCTCATCGCTAATACCTTACTTGGATCTATCGAAATCCCTCTGTCAGATACAATGTGCCCTAAAAACTTCACGTTCTTTAGACAAAATATGTATTTCTCAAACTTTGCATACAACTGATGACCCCGCAATGTCTGTAATTTTAAACACAAATTCTCTGTGTGCTCTCCCTCAGTGCGAGAATAATCCCGAATATCATCGATGAACACAATCAAGAACTGGTCAAGAAACTCCCTGAAGACCCTATTCATAAGGTCCATAAACACTGCCAGTGCATTAGTCAACCCAAATGGCATCATCTGAAACTCGTACTATCCATTCATTGTCAAGAATGCAGTCTTGAGAACGTCTTCCTCCTGATATGAAATCGGTGGTACTCCCACCATAAAACTATCTTCGAGAAGAATGCCACTCCTCTTAGCCAATTGAACAGGTTATCGATTTGAGGCAAAAAAAATTTATTCTGAATTGTAACTTTTTTTAGCTCCCGTTAGTCTACACACAGACGAAGTGACCCATCTTTTTTCTTAACAAATAGAACTAGTTCACCCCACGGTGATGTACTCCGCCTAATAAAGCATTATCCCAAGAGTTGCTGAATTAGATCACTCAACTCTCGCATATCTAGCGGGGGCATACGGTATGGTGCACATGCGATTGGCCTCATCTCGAGCACTAAATAAATTAAAAAATCAATCTCTTGGATGGGTGGCAACCCAAGTATTTCTTGGAAAACATCAACAAACTCCCTCACAATCGGAATAGAGTCCGAGGAGATGACCACCTCCTGTGAGGTCTCTTCGGTGATATAATAAAGGTGTGTGGTAGACCCTCCCTTGTGAAGAGGCATCGCCACAAAAAAAATCTCCAATCCCATAATGGTGAATATAATGGTCCTCCCATAATAATCCACAATCACCCTATACTTGAAAAACCAATCCACGCCCAAAATGACATCGTACACCTCCATATCTAACACTAATAGGTTGGATGCTTAGTATAATCTCCCAAAGTCTATATCCATACCCTTACAAATAGAGTGTATAAGGGTCTCGCTGCCCAACGGTGATTCTACACACAAGAAAATTGTCGACTGTCTCTAATATACTGACTGAACGTGAAAATCTAGTGGCTATAAATGAATGTGAAGATAATGTGTCAAACAATACCCTACTTATATACTTATAAATAGGAAATGTACCCTCTACTGCTGGTGGTGCCTATGGTGCCTGAGGTAGGACTACATCCTATACATTATAGATATGTCCATACTACAACTTCCCCTACTATTGTGGGGCTGGTGGAGCTAGTGTTATCGATGGTAATTATGCATGTTTCCTTAGCTGGGCACGTTGCTATGGTGTTCTTATTGTATGTCTGCAATCCTTATTTTGATAGCCCATCTCTCCAAAGTTATAGCAATGACCAAACAATTCTTAATGCCTTTGGCCCTGTCGGGGCTATCCCTAATGTTGGCCCTAAGGGCCCCTTCCATGCTGGCCTCTCCCATTGTTCCCTTGACCCTAGCAGCCCTGAAGAACCTGCCGCTACTACTGATGATGAGGGACCTACTGGATCTGTCTAAACCACCATTCTCAGGTTTGAAACCTTATAATCTGATTCTCTTAGTCGGATCTCCCTGCCAAAAATCCCGCTCGTGCTGCCTACTCATGTGATGCAGTTGTGCCCCACTGGAACCTTTCCCACCTGCCTTCCCACTCTGACTAGTATCCCCTACTCTTGTGCTTACCTTCATATGTAACTAATGATCTTGGTAATGTAATAATGCAACATTGACTACCTTAGTATAATTTTTCAACGCCAGATTAACCAACAAATGCTGTCGAATTCTCCAGTTAAGTCCATCCATGAACTTCAACATCATTTTGTCATTAGTGTTCACCTGGTCCTTCATAAAATTAGATAAACGAATGAACTCCTCCTCATACTCTGCCACTGTACGGCCTCCCAAAGAAACATCGAGGAACTTCTTTCGCATCTCTTTATGAATAGAGGATGGAAAATACTTGTTGTCAAACTGCACCCGGAACTCATCGATGATCATAACATCTCTCTCTTCCATTGTGGTCACCTACTCCCACCACTGCAAACATGTGCCCACTAGCTTAAAGGTAGTTAGTGTCTGCTTCTGCTTATCACTGCACTCCACATATCAAATATGGTGTTTCATATCCTTCTTCCACTGGGAGGCTACCACAACATCTGAGTTGCCCTGGAACTCTTGTGGATAGCCCTTCTGAAAGCCCTCCCTCACTCGCTCCCAATCTGAATTACTCGAATTAGTTTGAAGAGGTTGTGCCTGGGGAAATTATTGTACCATTGTGGACATTAACGCATTAACTTCCTATGCCATAATGTCGTCCACCTCTACAGTCGTAATGTTCCCTTGTAGGGCTTCATCCCCAGCACTCACTCTCGTCTGACGGTTTCTCTTTGGCGGCATATGAAACGGGATCGAGATTTGTATTAGCTCAAAATCAAATACAATACAATGAGTAGAATAACATAAATATGTAAATTCATAAACATGAATGAAATATTCCTAAAAATAGGGCTCTACATCAAAGGGCACTATGCTGAAACAAAAAAATCAGCACCGCTCCTACAGGACACTCGAACCTGATGCTTTGATACCATCTGTGACACCCTCCCTATTAAAATAATGGGTGGAAAGCTCGCTAACAAAAATATAATGGTAGTCACATATGTCTCATTCTTAGCATCACTATCGAGATTTAATTAATTACTAACCGCCTATTAGTTTAACAAGTAGTGCCAAATTTTAATCTTCAATTAACATGCCAAAATAACCATTCCATCAGAATCAAACGAAATAAAATTAAATAAACAATTCACATCACATGAAAAATCTAGATGCATAATATAAATCCGGGAAACAAATAAACCATCGGTTACCAAAATCCAATCCAAGTATCTGAATGAAATAAATAACAAAAAATAACTGAGTCTAGGATAAAGGTTAACAAACCCAATTGATAACAGAACTAGAGCCTAGTCTAGAATGCAATAAAGGGAACGGCTACTCAGAACTTTGTAGGCCTCCACATCCGCTGCAGCTACGTATTCGTGGAAAGAGTAATCATCCTTGGCATCCCTGTGGCTAAAAATAATTTGACACGGGTCAGAGCCCATAACCATTTGAAAAATATTTGCAAGTAATTAAGATAAAATAAAACTTATGCCGTAAAACTTTCCATACTTAAGCTAGTGTCGCACTCTCATGAGATACCTCTCACCTCTCCACTATAGTGCACATCTAACGCATACATTTTAACCCGCCTAATTATACTACCCCGTCTAACTAGTCCTATTACAAATCTCACTGATACTCCACTCTAACCTGAGTATTGTCTATTGTTCATTTATTAGCTATTTCTCTCAGTAGATTAACTTTTCACTTCATCACTTATCATTCTTACAGCTTTACCCCAGTTATTTATATCATTCATTCTTAATGTATTACACCCATATATAATTAATCACACTGATATACACGTAAGATATAATACAAAAAACACACATATATCGCATATAGTTGCAATTTGCTGAGCACTAACTCATTGGATTCCATCGCCCAAGCTCTAACTCATTACATGACATCCCCTGAATATTAACTCACTAGATGTCTTCCCCGAATATTAACTAATTAGATTTCATCCTCAAGAAATCACTCATTGTATGCCTTTCTCTACAATGCTATCATAATCCGGGGCATACTTTCTTCATCCTGGTTACCCGCGATTGGACTCTCACATCGACTCGGTAAATATTGCAAACGTTTTAGTGGCAGTCATAGTCCTTCGATAGTGAGTCCCAACCATAACCTATGCATCCCACTTTGGATAAAACATAACAAAATGTATAAACATGGCGTTATGACCTGGGGTCGATATTTAGTCCGTTGTGTTTTGCCAGAGAAGATCCCGCACATCGCGCCAACTCCCCTAATAGCTTAGAGGGGTATGATATATATAAATATCATACAACATATTTTTTTTATTCGTATACATATACTATCTATATACCCATATATATTCATTTCTAATATCTTGGCTAACCGTACTTGTCACCAATAGCACTAGCCTATCCTTCCGTGTCTAAACCCGACCCCATATTATTAGATATTCACGCTATACTAATATTTACCCTATAGCTTCCCCAAAAGAATTAATCTATACTTATCCTATATTGATAATTATCCAACATGTAAATAATTAAATAGTCCCCCTTTAGAGAATTTACGTTAACCATCTAATATATATAGTCATTCTCCGACAAATGGCGCCACGCTTTAATTTTTTTTAATAAATTTCACGAATGCCAAAACACGGTCCCACTAACTCATATGAACTTCTAAAAATCACCAGATCCATCCTCGATCCCAACTCATCCTTACCCAGGGGATGAATCAATTCGTCTCTTGGATCGAATCGATTCATCCAACAGATTTAATTCACCCAAGAGGTCGAATCGATTCGAATTGGGGAAGAAGCCCATATTTGCTTATGATGATGGGATTTTATCTATTTTCTTCAATCATAAGTTAAGTAAATACGTTTACAACCTAATTTCCCATCCTCCATTGATCTTATACATTAACCTAATCTCTTTTCATATATAAATCCATCCCAATAGATTTAAAACATAATCAAATTAAAGGGATCTAATCTAGATTCAAGAAATTGCCTGATTTCTTAATTTATTCGCAAGATTGTTCTAATCTTCCATTTTATCATTAAAACTACAATCTTTATGTTTGGATTAATTTTAAGAATATGTATTGAGCAATGATTATACTACTTATCATCCAAAATCCCATCTTTTAACCTAGATCCCATTCCCAAAAGTCTTCTAAAACACAATATATCACCTACTAGGATATGAACTAAATTTACATTCATAAAATATCAAGGAAGTTAATTACTTGCCTTAATCATTACATAGAGTGTGATTTTCCTTCTATTTGTGATGATTTTAGCCCCAGAAGATCCTTAAATCCATATATTTTTCTCCCTCTTATGTATCCCTTAGTTTTTTCCTTCTCTATTATCTATTTTTCTCTCTCTTAGATGTTTAGAATAGTTAGATAACTGCCTCCTAGCACCATCCCACTCCTAATAGAAGTCTAATCCCGAAATTAGGTTAAAATATTAAAGTAAAATGATCGGTATACCCCTATACGAGTCCCGACTAGTCTAGAAAGCTCCCAAAAGTCCATTACTACCCCTTAGCACTTAATTTTGACTATTTCAACTCATTCTGGACCAATCATGAACTCAAAATTTCCATACGAGTCACTATACATAAATTTTCCATCTCAACCTTTAAAATAGTCTACTAACAAGCCCCAAAATACCATCGCAATCCCATCGTTCTTACTCACTACGACGTACTAACAATTTACCGTATATCATTTACTATACACACTTAGTAAATTTACCACATACATATTAATCTTAATCTCTCCTAATTAATATTTCATAAATACACAATATTCCATTTTAATTAAATTAATGCACACACGTAATTAAAAATTCCATAAATAATTAAATTCCAAATTATTCAAAAGTACGGGGTGTTACATAAACTTTAACGCCTCTTTGAGAGTGCTTTTGGAAAAAAAATGTTTTGCAAGCCAAAATAAGACTATCTAAGAAACTGACATCATAACAACTATACTATACTGTTAAAATATCCCCATTTATATATTTCATGACAAAAAACAAGAAACACGTAAATAAACCTAACACCTATATCAAGCCCACTAAAGACACATAAGGTATATCTCATTCACATGAATCTGGAAAGAATAAGGCACTATTCAATCTTCAACGAAGTGCTTGAGGCAATTTCATACATACATTAAATAACCCTCATGAATTCATCAATGTGTGAAAATAAACATTACATAAAGAATTAATATAATTAACAATTGAAGTCTAAGATTTACATGACCTCTAGCTATTTGGCATATTTTTTATGGCATGGAATTTGATCAATTATCATAGTTTTAGTATCCTTCACTAGCTGGTGGGTGGGATAAGGTACTACAATAAACTTTTGCCAAGAAAAATGGCTTGGATACTCAAATGCATATCTTCTTCAAATCCCAAATAAAGGTGCTTGATGATTGAAATCTAAACTAATAGTGAACATTATCAATGGTCTATGGGCTATTCCATATCAATTTATCTCTAATTTCCACCCAAATGTATCTAATATCATTTTAACTCCCATTTATTTTGAAGAGGATAGCTTAATCTGGGAAAAAATTATAATTGGTGAATTGTTATTGAAATATATTTATGAGACATTCACGGACATTGGAGATGTTAGTTTAAAAAATACTTGGTATTTTGGGAGAAGCTTATTCTACCAATAAGATCTCATCTTATGGAGACCTCTTAATAAGAAAATCCCTTGTGACAACACCCTTAGGAAGTATGGTATGTCGGTTGTGATTTATCGCCTTATATTGCCTTCCCCATCCCACTATGAGACTGAGGCTCAATTGTTTTTCATTTTCAATGTTCTATACAGTACCGAAGTTGGTTTCATTTAATTTTTAACATCAAGTGTCATCATCCTTCCTCTATACATGATATGCTAGACCACATGCTAGCTATTAGAGCTAGTCCCAAAATTTTAAACCTTTGGACTATAGTTGTTGCTTTTATGTTCAGGTTCATTTGGAAATAGAGGAATGAAATTAATTTGGACAACAAGAATAACTTATTTGATGCTCTAAAGAGAAACATCGTGCATTCAATTTAGGAAACTAACCCTATTTATGTGGGAATATGTGTAACACCATTGGGGATCTTTTGATAATCAGAGTAATTATTGTCCAAATGCAAGCCAAGGATGTCTCCTAGGATCCTCCCAATCACCTAAGAGTCCCTTATTAATAACGTGAAAGTGAACATAAATAACCTTACAAAAGGAAACCCTGACAATCTTCTAGTGGAGTGATTTTTAAAAATCATAAAGGCTCTGTATATGGAATATATTATGAGAAATTAGAGTTTCATTATAATTTCTATGCTGAATTCCCAATAGTGTTAATTAGCATTGATTTACCATTGATAATGGTTGTCTTCTTTGTGGATCGAAATGGATTCATTTGAATTTTTTAATGTTTTTTCAGCAAGCAGTACTTCCATCCTTAACATGGTTAAAGTGTTTAGAAAGGCATATAACACACATTAGGATCTCAAATGTCTTTTAATAAAGTAATGATCCAGTTGATATGGTTTCCAATGGTGCTCTCTCTCTCTCTCATGTATCTTAGATAAAGTAATGAATTTTATTGTAGCTGGAGTCCAAAGAGATATCCATGGGCTACCAAGGTATAGATTCTATTTGGACATCCTTTACATGTTCTTAATATAAGATTTCCATAAATCTTAATGGTTTTTTTCTTTCATTTCTTGTCTTGTAATATCAGCTAAGTCCATCCCCCCCTCATTCTTTAAATCTTGTATTGGTCCACTCGTGGGATCAATGGTAGTGCACCAACCTGGTTGTGATGACCTTTCCCCTTCTTAGGTTTAGC
Source organism: Sambucus nigra (assembly GCA_949130495.1). Taxonomy (NCBI): domain Eukaryota; kingdom Viridiplantae; phylum Streptophyta; class Magnoliopsida; order Dipsacales; family Adoxaceae; genus Sambucus; species Sambucus nigra. The sequence goes on from OX422217.1 coordinate 170,190,849, forward strand.
CTATTACACTCAAAACAAGAAACAATTATGATAAATTAGAGCAAAAGGTTAAGAACAAAGTGATATAATGAAAGTCTTAGACAACCTATTCTCCAAGAAAAAATGGTTTATAAGTTGATATCCACAAATCTAAGAAATTAGATACAAACTCCTAAACCATCTTCGGATATGGGAAGATATACAAATATTTTATCCTACATACCAAAAGTTTGAGATCAATGAAAATGTTCATAATGAAGGAAGGGTTGTCAAAAAGGCTAATAACAGGATGAGGTAATATTAAATAAGAACATGATATCATATCTCTCTAGTGAAAAACAAAAACAAATGAAACAACTGAGAGAAAGATCCAAGATCAAGTTCAATTAAGATTGATGAATACTAAACTAAAGAATCCAAAGCTTCAACTCCCGTGAAATATCTAATATACATTTAAGAACATTTTCAACTACCACTTTTTCGCCTCAATATTTAGCATTTTTCAGTTAAAAGTGTTTATGTCTCATATCATTAGGCCTTGTTTGATTCTTGGGATAAGCATATATAAAACTTTTCATAAAATACTAATTAAGACTCATGCATTTTGGCATGCTACTTCATGTGAGCATTACAATTTTAAAGAAAATTTTGTCTCGTACTGGCGATCACTTCATAATGGCATTCCGGCTCTCGAAGGTGTGGTTAACCTATACAATATGATTCCGACCTTTTATTGGCATAGTACCTTCAACATGCATCAACTGGTACTCCCATGTTATACTACTCGATCGAACTCACGACGGGAGGTATGTAGTAGGGAACTAGTACATGTACGTCTAGTATATTTAATTTTCTCTCACGTGAACCGTCACTATGAGTTATATCCTAAGACAATTCATGTTCACCCTGGTATATCAAATGGATTTTTTGAAAAAATAATGCTGCTTAATTTATTTAAAAGGTGTAAGACAGTTTAAATGGCTTTGAATAGTTTGTTTGAGAAACTCCTTTTTTTACAAAACAAGTACTAACACAAGATGTGTACACTACACCAAAAATGCCAAATTGTCACCCTTAAGCCACCCATCCTTGTCATGGTCAAAAAAATTGCATTTTTTTGTCACGGTCATTGACCGTGACAAGGCCGTGACAAAGGCTTGTCACGGTTATTGACAGTGACAAGTTCGTAACAAGCTATATTTGTACAGGTACAACGTTGCTATAACCGGTACAATGTTGGATATATGATATTTGAATAGGTACAACGTTGCTATAAATGGTATAAATATACTACTGGGTAGTGGCAGTGGCCATAATGCCCAATAATTTTTTTTTCAATTCTGCCCAGAATTGTCACGGTCATTGGCTGTCATAATTTTTTTTAAAAGGCCACTAATTTGTCACAGTCAATAGCCATGATGGTCATTGATTGTGACATGACCATGACAAGTCTGTAACAACAAGAGCTGCCAGTCCCAGACTTGTCACGGTCATTGACCTTGACAAGTTGGACTTGTCACAGTCAATGACCGTGACAATTCGACAGGTTTGGTTTGGTGGTATAAGAGTTATGAATGAGATATTTTAGTTAATAAGTATCCAAGTTTTGAGAAACAAAACTAAATAAATTCTAAATCAGCACACAAGTATAAGGTGATGAGAGGAAGATGAAACATGCAAGAACATAAGATTTTAACGTGGTAAAACCCCGCCCAATTGGAAAACATCCACGGAGGTCTCTGCACCTCAAAAAAAAATCCACTAAAACAGAATATAGGTTACAAGATATATAACAAACTAAACACACAATCAGATCTATTCTAATTTCAAAAAATATACCAGCTACGTTAGGTTATTCTGACTTCTCTGAAGGTTCTGATGTTGAAGTTGTTCCACTAGCTTAGTTCCTCTTCTCCTTTTTAGCTTTCAGTCGACTCTAAAGTTAAGGATCTCTCTACCAACACTTCTTTAGTGTTATAGTGTGAATAGTGTAAGTGGTCAAGTTCCTAAACACATGCATGAAACACACACACACACACTTATACTGACAATATACCTATCAAATTACATATTTCATTCTAAAATGCAATTACGATTTTGGAATCTCAGTTTATTTCAAAACCTCAGACTTTTGATCTTTATTTATATCCAGGGATCTCGAGGCAAACTTTCTATCAGAAAGATCCAAGGTCCTAAACACTCCCTCTTTATTTTATTTACAATGTTATTTCATAAATTGTGAAATATAAGTATGAAAGTGTAAAACGCCATTCAAGATCTTAACTAGATATAAGTATGCTTTTTCTGAAAACTGGAAATAGAAAAGGATTTGTTGGCAAGAGTTTTGACAAAAATATTTATGAGTAAAACAACCAACAAATATGGATTTATTGAAGAAAGAAATAAACCTAAGTAAACATGTCAGATCTACACTTTCTATGAAAAGAAAATGAAATCCAAACTTTGTGACTAGTTGTACAAGAGATTAAAGACCAGAGAGGATGGATCTTCACACACGATCGAACACACTTAAACTGAAAAGGTATTTTCTGAGGAAAAATCACAAGAGTTTGATTTAGGGTCTGATAGTCTCTCTCTTTCTTCTCTCTCCCTCTCTCTCTCTTCTTATTTTCTCTCAAAACTGAATTGATCCAAAGATTGTAAACGTATAACACTTTGTCTCTATTTATATAGCCAAGAGAAGGATCCGGAAGGACGAGCCATATAAACGACTTAGATTGAATCTTATCAAATCGAAGCAAATCCTAAGGTTGTAAAACCATCGCTTTTAAATTCCATTTGATTAGTCCAATTTATAAAGACATGGTTTGAGATAAGAGGCATGCAAACCATATATAATATAAATCCAATGCTTTATATTGAGTCTCAAGATTGTGAGAGAGGAAAAACACAAATTTGATGGGCAACTAGCCAACACGTGTACGGTAGGGATCAAACCAAAAAAGCGAGTTTTGAAACTTTTTAAAATATAATTTATTACCATAAATGTTTATGTCTTTTTCGGATTCTACCCAGCCAAGTTTTTAAGAGATAAGAGTATTTACAAATAAGTCCAAAACATTTTAAAACCAATTTTTAAATGTTTTAAAAATGTTTATAAATTCCTAAAAATTATTTAAAAACCATAAAATTTATTAAAAATTATTATAATGGGAATTAATACTCACACACCTAAATTAATATGAATGCAATGTAGAAATACAATCGTAGGTGCAGTGTTGGTATTATACCTTTGAGACTAATAGAGGAAATATCATGTAGAGTCTGAGGTTCTTTTGTAGACCAGGGTATGACTTAAATTTGTCACTATTTTCAAACTAGACAAGCACCTATATAATATAGACTCAAGTGAGTCAAAGATATAGGGTGCTTCAATCTCTCCCTTTGGAAATATGAGACAAAATCTCCTTCGAGTCGTCGAGGACTCGTAGGGATACTAAAAAAATAAGAAAATTCTATTCCTATACAAAATTCTATCTACTCCAATCCTAGAAAAGAAAATTACATTACTCAACTAAATACATATCAATACCCTAACAATATTATGATAAAATGAGGTACTGATTTCCTGAAAATAAGATAACTAAGATCAAGTATTTTAGTTGAAGTAATCAAAATAATGTCCAATTTGACTCACAGTTTCTCCCCCATTTTGTCTTAAATGGACAAAGGGTAGGAACAAATATACATTAACAAATAAGGTAGAAAGAAGATAAATATTCATCAGCGCACAAACATCAATGAGTTACACCAAGGATCTCTTACATAAAACAGATACAGGAGGTCTCTTTTATCATTTTTGAAACAACCGTGCCCTATATCCTCAGTGATCAATTATGAATGTGAATATGACTGAATGATATTTTATGAGATGACAAACATTTGTTCAAGAAATATCATGCCAATAGATTTTCGTAAAGACTCAAATATGATATTATCTAAAGGCCTTGTGAACAAATTAGCTAATTGAAGATCTGTGGGCAAAGACATAATTTCCAATTCCTTAGATTCTACTAATTCACGAATAAAGTGATATTGAATCTTAATGTGTTTTGTGCGAGAGTGTTGCACATGATTTTTGGAAATATTAATTTTAGTTTGATTATCAGAATAGATGTGCAACTTATCTTCAATTATGCCATAATCTTTTATCATTTGTTTTATCCAAAGTAATTACGAACAACAACTTCCTCCTGCAATATACTCAGATTCAGCGGTGGATAATGATGTACAATTCTATTTTTTACTAGGCCATCCTACTAAATTATTATCCATATAATAACAAGCTCCTGATGTACTCTTATTGTCATCAGAACACCCAGCCCAATCAGCATCGGTGTAACCAATTACAGTAGTGGATGTGTCATTGGTATACCGAAGTCCTAAATTGAGAGTTCTTTTAATATATTTAATAATTCTCTTATCGCATGATAAATGACTCTCTTTAGTTGCATTCTGATATCTATCCCAGGCACAAACAACATACATAATGTCAGGGCATGAAGCAGTGAGATATAGTAAACTTCATATCATACTACAATAAAGAGTGGGATCAATAGATTTCCCATGTTCATCCTTAGACATTTTTATAGAGGTACTCATAGGTGTCCTAGCATATTTTTCATTTTCTAGGCCTAATTTCTTAACAATCTCAAAAGTATATTTGGATTGCAAAATGAATAAACCTTATGAATTCTGTTTGACTTGAAGTCATAAAAATAATTATAACTTCCCCATAAGAGACATTTGAAATTCTCCATGCATAACTTTGGAGAAATTTTCAACTTCTGTTAAGAATGTAGATTCAAAAATGATATCATCTACGTAGACTTGGCCTACAACAATTTTGTCAAAGTGTTTAACAAATAGAGTTGGATCATTACCACCTCTCCTAAACACGTTATTTAATAAAAATGTAGACAATCGATCATACGAAGAACGAGATTCTTATTTTAGACCATATAAGGCCTTTTTCAATCGAAAAACCTGATTCAAATGGTGAGGGCCCACTTAATTGTTATACATAGAATTCCTCAGTTAGGATACCATTAAGGATTGTAGATTTCACATCCATTTGGCGGAGATTGAATTAGAAATGACAAGATATTGTTAAGAGTAAACGAACAGATTCAAGGCGAGTTACTGGAGCAAATGTTTCCTCGAAGTCTATTCCTTCAATCTGATAGTTGCCTTGGGCAACTAATCTAGCCTTATTTCTAATGACCATCCGAGTCTCATTTGTTTTATTCTTGAAAACCCAGTGTGTGCCAATAACTTTTTTATTTTTTTCCCTGGGTACAAGATATTATACGTCATGAGCAAAAAAATGAAGAAGTTCCTCCTGCATAGCACTTATCCATAAGGAGTCACTAAGGGATTCATTTACATTCTTTGGTTCTATAAGAGACACAATGCATGCATAATGAGAAAAATTACGTAGCTGGGATCTTGTACGAACAGGCTCAGTAAGATTACCAACCACACTGTCTAAGGGGTGATCTTTAGAAACCCAGTTAGGTACTTCGAGCATCTCAGGTGGTAAAGGATCATCTATCTCTGGAGATTCACAGTTAAAAATATTTTCAAGCTCTTCCACGATAGTTGGTCCTGTGGGTTTACTCTCAACATTAGTGTCACTAACAATCATATTAATGGATTCCATGAGGGTTTTGATTCGAAGATTATAGAGACGATAGGCTCCACTATTTGGAGAGTAAACTAAGAAGATGGCTTTATCGCCTCTGTTTTCAAATTTGGACAAATGTTCTCTGTCCTTACACACATAGCAAGCACAGCCAAAGGTTATAAAATATTTTAGGTTAGGTTTCTTGATGTATTACAGTTCGTAGGGAGTCTGTTTGGTGTCTTTTCTAAGATAGACACGGTTTATGATGTGGCAGTCAACCCTAACAGCTTCTACCTAAAAATACTTAGGAAGGATTTTGGCATGAATCATAACTCGTGCCATTTATTGAATAGTCCTATTCTTTCTTTCAGCTATACCATTTTGTTGAGGGGTTTAAGGATCTCTAAATTCGTGTTGATAACCACTATAGGTACAATATTCAGTTACTCCTAAGTCTTTGAACTCTCCCCCATGATCTTTAGGGATATGATTTACTTGACTATCTTTTTCATTCTCGATTTGTAGAATTTTTTTTAGAAATTCTTAAAAGGTGTCGGACTTTTGCTTAAGGAAAGTTATCCAAGTAAAGTGGGTAAAATCATCGACCATCACTAAGATTTAGCAATTACCACATAGACTAACCGTTCAAGCAGGACCCATTAGATCCATATGGATGATTCTAGAGGTTTACAAGTCAATACATCTTTGACTTTCCTATGTACAGACCTAACCATTTTTCCTTCTTGGCAAGGCCCACAAATAATGTTTGATATAGAATTTATCTTAAGAAGACCTCTAACTATTTATTGAGAACACACTTTACTAAGGCTATCAAAATTTATGTGACCCAACCTATTAGGCCAAATCTCATTATCATCCATTATGGCAATGTTACAAACCTCGTTACTTGAATTAATCGTGTAATAGTTATATGGAGTATGAAAGCCTTTCATAATGCAGTCACCATTTTTATTTAAAATTTTGCAATTATTCTTTGAAAATGTGAAAGTATGGTTAGAGTCACAAAATAGTGATATACTAAGTAAATTTTCTTTTAGAACTTTTACTAGAACTACATCTTCTAAAGTAGGTAATACTTTTTCATGAAGTGTCCCTTTAACAATGATCAGGGCTAATACCCCATCTCTAAATAAAACTTTACCTCCAGAGAAGCTAGTTTTATTTTAAAGTTTGGTATCAGCCCCATTCACGTGTTTAGAACATCCTGAATCCAAATATCTCTAGATTTTGTGTGGTCAGCTTTCAAAGCACTCATCACAATATTACATTTCATCTGGGGTCTTAATTCATCCTTCCTAACCCAAACTACTCTAGTTTTTAAAATTTTGTGTTGATTAGCTCGAATATGGTAAAATTTGTCAGCATTCGCCTTTTTTTAAAAGATTTTTGCGCAAATTTATTTTTCTCAAATTTCTAAGCATTTTGTTAGGCATGAATCTAGTATTTCCTCTTGTTAATGATCCTTTAGTACTATATATTTTCTTCCTGTTACGATAGTTAGTGTTCTTAGTTGGTTGCATAGGAAGAATGTAGTTATTTCTGCCTTTCCTAAAGTAGTTGAAGTTATGATAGATAGGTGAACTAAAGACAGTTTTGTATAGACATTTAGAAAAACATCCATCAAGGTAATGTCTAAAGACAAAGTAGTATGAGCAATAAAGATGGCTCGCAGGAGACGTATCCTTAGGAAACCTGCTAAACATGAGTTTGCCAAAGGTTAGACTCTAACTTTATTTGTAGGGGGCACAGGTTGGATAGATGATTTGCATTTCCTTATGGGAGGAAAGACTTATTTAGCCTTATGTTAAACATTAAGCTTAGAGGTATTGGCCTCACCAATGTCTATCTTTTGTTGTTTCAAATCAAAGTTGTTTTTCAAGGCATGAAAATCTAGACAGGTTTCAATAGGTCTTTTTCCATCGGACACAAACTTTATAGTTTCAAGATTTTTTATTTGTTTGTTAGTACTAGGACAAAATCCTATTCCAGCCCTATCATCAGAATTGGTTTTACTTTAAGCAAAAAAGTCTACAAAACAGTTTGAGTTATTTTTAAATTTTGCAAATTTTTTGAAGACTGTTATTGTGTTTTCTTTAGTTTGTTCCAATTCTAACAACGACCCTTTATATTTTTTTCCCAAAAGTATATTTGATTATGACATTTCCTTGATTTTTTGAGCAAAAACCCTAGTCTCATTCCCATGATCTAGACATTGAGAGGTGTACTCTTCAACATTCTATTTAATTATTTGTCTTAGGGATTCTATTTTATGGGTAAGGTCCTTGACTACTTTTCCATGTTTAGTACTCTTCTTGAGGGTTTTCGTGTATAATATGTGAATATCTAGGAGGTCCTCATTGTTGGAGTCACTAAATGTACAATGTGCAGTGTCCCTAGCGATTCATTTTTAGGACTCACACACAGGGCATTAGAACTACTAGTAGCATTCTCTAGTAACAAATTATATAAACCATTTGGAATAATATCATTCAACATAGCATGGTTAGAAATACTACTATCAGATTCAGTACTAGTGATAGGCTCATAAGTATAAATGATTTTGGCAAAGAATGACATACAGGGGTCAAAATAATTAGATGACACAGGCTCATCAGTTTTTGATTCAATTGAGTCATCCTAGGACTTGCACAAATTAGACCTATTAATTTTGTTATTCTTATTCATGTTGAATCTACAATCATTTTCCATATGTCCTAATTTCCCAAATCTAAAACACACAGTATTTTTAGGTCTAATCTAGGTTTGTTTTGGTTATCAGTCTGGTGTTTGTCCTATCTTTTCTCACGAGGTCTATTATTAGAGAACTTTGAATAAGCAGACTCGCTTTGTCTGTTTGCAGCTTTATTTTGAAATTTCAAAATTTTCTTAAACTGTTTAGACATTAAGTCAATGTGATTATCCAAACTGTCTAAGTTACAGTCCTCATCAGAATCTAAGTTAATTTCAGACAAATTAAGCTCAGGTTTGGTGTAAAGACAAGATTAAAAGTGGAATGTTTCTTTTGGGTCTGAGTTAATTGCTTCTTAAACTCAATTTCCATTTCCACTGTCCTTAGCTTGCTACTGAGGAGTTCAGGCGTTAAATTTGGATCGTCCATCTCCTCAATGGCGTAGTACTTATTGTCAATTTTGGGTGGAAGTGACCTTAGAATTTTGGAAACAATTTCCTTCGTATCATAAATTATATCATTAGCATGCAGCATAGGCACTATGTATTCCAACCTAATGTAGAATTCATCAAATGACTCAGTCTCAGTCATGACCAAAGCGTTGTACTGCTGGATTAACAATTGGATCTTAGTAGCTTTAACATGTTTGTCTCCTTCATGTGCAGTCACTAGAGTGTCCCATGCTTCCTTACAGATAGTATAAAAAAATATCCTCTTGAATTCATGTTCATTAATAGACATGAATATGGAATTTTTTCCTTTATTAATATTATTAAGGGAGGTTTGTTTCTTTTCTTTGGTGAATTCACTTAGCAGTTTCCTAATCCTCACAGTACTTCCTTTTCCGGCTGGTTTAGTAGGGAAAGTGTAATCATTTTCAACAGCATCCCAGACATCATCACCCAGTGTACCTTGAAAGAAAGCAACCATCCTCACTTTCCAGTAAGGGAAGTTGGTTCCACCAAAGAGTGGGAGTCTCAATAGGTTACCTAATATCTCCAATTTCTCGTCCAATGTTTTGTTTTGAAAAAAAAAATTCAGAAACTTAGGATCAAAAAGATTTTATAAAACCAAAGATCTGATACCAATTGAAAAAATAATGTCACTTAAGATGTTTAAAAGATTTAAGACGGTTTAAATGTCTCTGAACAGTTTGTTTGAGAAACTCCTTTTTTACAAAACATGTACTAACACAAGATGTGTATAAAAAGTTATCAACGAGATATTTCAGTTATTAAGTATCTGAGGTTTAAAAAACAAAACTAAATAAATTCTAAATAAGCACACAAGTAGAAGGTGATGAGGGGAAGATGAAACATGCAAGAACACAAGATGTTAATGTGGTAAAACCCCACCCTATTGGGGAAACATCCACGTAGGTCTTTACACTTCAAAACAAAAATGCACTAAAACTGAATATAAATTACAAGCTATATAACAAACTAAACACACAATTAGACCTATTCTATGTCCAAAAAATATACCATCTCCGTTAGGTTATTTTGACTTCTTTGAAGGCTTTGATATTGAAGTTGTTCTCCCAGCTTTGTTCCTCTTCTCCTTTTTAGCTTTCCGTTGACTCTAAAGTCAATGATCTCTTTACCAACACTTATTTAGTGTTGTAGAATGAATAGTGTAAGTGGTGAAGTGCCTAAACACATGCATGCAACACACACACACACACTTATATAGACAATATACCTATCAAATTACAGATTTCGTTCTAAAATGCAGTTATGATTTCTGAATCTCAGTTTACGTTAAGACCTCAGACTTATGATCTTTATCCATATCCACAGATCTCGTGGAAACCTTACTATCAGAAAGAGACAAGGTCCTAAACACTTCCTCTTTATTTTATGTACACAGTTATTTCACGAATTATGAAATATAATTATGAAAGTGTAAAACGACATTCAAGATCTTAACCAGATCTAAGTCTGGTTTGTCTCAAAACTGGAAACAGAAAAGGATTGGTTGGTAAGAGTTTTGACAAAAACATTTACGAGTAAAACAACCAACAAATATGGATTTCTTAAAGAAAGAAATCAACCTAAGTATGTATACGTGTTTTGTATCACACACACGTGAGATCAACAAGTTCTATGAAAAGAATATGAAATCCAAACTTTGTGACTAGTTGGAAAAGAGATTAAAGACCAAAGAGGATGGATAGTCACACATGATCGAACACACTCAAGCTCACAAGGTATTTTCTGAGGAAAAATAACAAGAGTTTGATTTCGGGTTTGATATTCTCTCTCTTTCTTTTTTTCTCTCTGTTTTTATTTTCTCTCAAAACTCAATTCATCCAAAGGTTGTAAATGTATAACACTTGGTCTCTATTTATATAGACAGGATAAGTATCTAGAAGGACGAACCAAATAAACGACTTGGATTAAATCTTATCAAATCAAAGCAAATTCTAAGGCTGTAAAACCACCTCTTTTAAAGTCCATTTGATTGGTCCAATTTATAAAGACATGGGTTGAGATAAGAGGCATGAAACCATAGATAATATAAATCCAACGCTTTATATTGAGTCTCAAGTTTTTGAGAGAGGAAAAACACAAATCTGATGGGTATATAGCCTATAACAAGCATCAAACCAAAAACACGAGTTTTGAAACTTTTTGAAATACAATTTGTTACCACAAATGTTTCTGCCGATTTCGGATTCTACCCAGCCAAGTTTTTAGGAGATAAAAGTATTTGTGAATAAGTCCAAAACATTTTAAAACCAATTTTAAATGTTTATAAATTCCTAAAAAAAATTAAAAAATCCCAAAAATTATTATAATGTGAATTAATACTCACACACGTAAATTAATATGAATGCAACATAGAAATGCAATCCTACCTGCAGTGTTGGTATTATACCTTTGAGACTAATAGAGGAAATATCATGTAAAGTCTGAGGTTCTTTGGTAGACAAGGGTATGACTCAAATTTTGTCACTATTTCCAAACATAATAAGCACATATATAATATAGACTCAAGTGAGCGAAAGATACAGGGTGCTTCATTTTTCACACGTACTGATGAATAATTTCCCTTACAGGCAAGATGTTTATCATGGAAGTCGTGCCTAAGGGGGGGGACCCATACACTAATTGGTTATTAATAAACCTTATATAAGTGTTTACCCTAATACAATTATACCTAGGTTTTCAATTTCAACGCAAGACTCAACTAAAATTTTGGGTCGTTCTTCTGCCCTAATTTTGTTCTATTTTGCCCATTTTTAAAACATGGCCTGTCTGTGAGTCTTGAATCAATCGAATCATGTCTTGAATTATGTACCCAATCATTTTCCAGCCTTAGATCTTGTCCGACATTTCACTTCCACACTAGACATAACATAGATACAAATGAAACATATTAATAACAACTACACTTGGGGATTTTCCTTATTTCCCTTGTTTAAAAAATACCAAGAATATTTTCTTCTCATCACATTATAAAAATACCAAAAAAATATTTCCTTCACATTTCGAAAATACCAAAAATATTTTCACCTTTCTTAGAAATACGAAAAATATTCCCCAATTATTTATTCCAAAAATATTCTTTTTCAAACAAAAATATTATTTCCCTTATAGGTGTGAACGTATATCCTTGGCTCTTTACTGGTTCAGATCTTCTATTAAGCCACTCCAGAGTTCTACACCCTCAGCATCTTTTGCAAAAACTTTGAAATCTTACCGGAGATTCCCTTATGGAGAACCCACAACAAGAGAGAAATGTCCAAGTCGACTTAAGGGCGCTACTTCCTCAGCTCAGTGCCAAGATAAACAATCTATAAGCATATGTCCAAGAGATACAGTAAGATCAGGTGCTTAAAGTTCCTAAACGTAATGTTGTCTTCCCTCATTCCATGGGTCCACAAACGATATAATCGATATAGGCTTCGAATGAGTATAAATAAGTTCCTCACGCCCTGCGCGTCCTTCCTGTTAATGGGTTATTTCCAGCTCAGTTATCAATGTCAAAATTTGCCTAGTCAGGGATTGACTTTCTGAAGCGTATACCAGCTAATCCAAAAAAAGAAGAATTGAACAAGGTTAAGGAAGTCCTTAAATTTCTATCCAAGATATTAAACCAAGTAAATATTTTAGGAAAATATGTGAACTACACCCCTCCCTATAGTTGCAAGAAACGTTCAAAATGCCGACATAAAAATATTAGAGGCAATAAACTTCTCCTCATGCATCTTTTCAACTATCACCGTTACATGATCCTATTGAGGTCCATTGAGAAGATTATGGCCCGAATGTTTTAGTAGACTCCAAGAGAAGGTTCTCTTCGATGGATCTTATTAGTAGAGGAATCCCAGATTCATAGTTGGGAAGATGTAGCCAGGGAATTCATGGCCCAATATAAATATAATGAGGAATTAGAACTTACTGCCCATTACTTAAAGATAATTAAGAAGAATATGGGAGAATCAGTCAATAGCTTTGTCAACAAATAGAGAGGAAAGGCCTATACCATGACAAACTGACTGCCCGAAGAGGAACAAGTGATTATTGTGAAGAAGGATTTTCTGCCACATATGTGAACCTCAATGACAATCTAATAGTAACCACACCTCAGAGACCTTCAGGAGACAAGGGTCATAATCTGAAATAGTGTTAATCATTAAAAAGACGAGTGTGGGCCAAAGAATCTGATTGGTAAGTTGTAAGGATAAATTTCTAATTGAGCCAATTTTTACGTAATTAGCATAATTTCAGAAAAAGAATTTGAGTCATAGGTTAGGCTTTGTGTTGTTGATCCCAAAATCCTATGACGTGTTTAATGAAGGAGTAGTGGCCAAGCTTCAAAGATTGGATAGATCGTTCTTAGTTTCTCGTGCCTAGTTTATCTTCACATTTATCGAGGATCTCACAAGTATGAATGCATATCGAATATGGGTCCTTGGATTTTTTTTAATGGTGTTTATTTTTTAACTCAAAATAGTTTGAACTCTTTTTAAAAAAAATGAAGGAAAAATATTTTTTGATTTTAATCCCGTTATAATGATTACTGATCTTGTTCGGATGAAATTAAAATCTCACTGGAACGATCTTCGAACGACCATCAGACGTGATTCCACTCTTTTATAGATTACTCTCGTTAGAAGATTATTCATATGAAACTCTATTGTCATTCAAATAAAAGTTAATATCGTTAGACAAAAAATATTGTTTTCATACGAACGACCTTGTGTTTTCATTCAAATTAAGTTGTTGCCTCGAAACTCGTGTTTTTACTATTTAAGGCGTGTTAGACTAAGATTGTTTAAGAACTTTTGGCAAAAAACTTTTTCTTATCTATTTACCAAATTTCCAAAACCCTTATTCGCCTTTTAATTTTAAATATCCAAGATTCGTATTTCCTATGTTTTGAGATCTTGAGTTTGGGCGCCAAAGTTTGATTCTCTACATGAGAGAACTTGCTTCGTGCAGTGGACTTCGTGCATGCTATTTATAGTGTAGACATTTGTTGAGCCTAAAAGGTGGATACCAAGATGAGCATGGACACATGCATCGTGATACATTTCATGGGTGGACTCCAGCATTACACTTTGGAGGAATGGACAAAAATTAAAGAGAATCAAGGCTTATAGGGATCAAGTCATTGAATAAGTATACTATCAACTTTTGTAATTTTGTATCATAGTGAAATGTTTGGCTGGGTCGTTTGAGATTTTTCCCTTTATGTTCTTCCCTGTATATCACCGTGTTTTGGATGGTTTATTTATTTTATCTACTTATCACTTAGATAAATGTTTTAGGCCAAAAAGATAAAATTAGGTAAACCATCTTTTCACAACAAATTATTTTGAAATTCGTGAAAACATTTTACAAGAATATATTTGTTTAGAGTTTTAATATTTAAAATAAAAATAACAAAAATAGATGTTTATTTATTCGGGCCATCATTGCCTAAGCACACACACTGTAGGGAATATGATTTCTTAAATTTGTATCCGAGCAGGTTGCACTTTGTTATTGCGTTTTGATCCCATATTTTTTAGGCATGAATTTTGGTGGATTTGATAGTATTAGAATTACAATTTTTGATGGGCTGAACTATGCATATATGAAATCCTCACTTAACGTTATAGATGAGCAGGTTAGGTTAGAAGTTGTTAAAGGGTGGTCTCCACCTGTTACGAGATAGATATAGACAAGAAATTCATTTAAAACCCACATAGTCATGGAGTGAGGTTGAGCATAGGTTAGAAAATTTTAATTCTCAAGGTTTAAATCCTTTATTTTGTTATGTCACCCGGGAGGAGTTCTACCATATTATGACATGTGAGACATATAAAGAGGAATAGTAGATACTCCAACTCACCCATGAAGTAACAACTATTGTTAAGGCTTCCAAACTCTAAAACCTCACCACTCAATTTGATACGATTAAAATGTTAGAGAGTGAGACCTTTGATGAGTTCTACGCTAGATTATATGACATTCTTAACTCGTATTTTAACTTACGAGAGAAGATACTTGACAACTGAGTAATAAAGAAAATTATAAGTTCGTTGCTAGAAAGATTTAATTCTATGGTGACCGTTTTAAATTCTTTAGGTACTTTTGACTCTACGAAACTTGAAGAGATTTTAAGAAACTTACAAACATACGAGCTTGATGGGTTTACCTCGAAGTATGTGCTGAAGAAGAAAAGTGCATTGCATTGAAAACTTAGAAGGTGTAAACATTTGTTTTGGATGACGAGTCTCACATTGAGTCCGAGGATTTGGCTATGTTGGCTAAGAAATTCAAGAAATTTCTCAAATTACAAAATTAATCGAAAGATATGAAAAGGTTTAAGAAAAATAAGCACAAAAAAGTCCGATCACTTCCCCAAAATTGGAATGGTAATTTTAAGAGGGATGAGTTAGAAAGATTTTATGGTTGTGAGGGTTAGGGCCATAAGGTAGCTAAGTGCCCCACTAATATAAGGAAGGAGGGCAAGAAACTGATAGAATTTAATGCTACCCTTAGTGACAGTGATCCAAATGATGGAAACGATTCTTCCATTGAGCAAAACTTTACCATGTTCATGGCTAGTCATGTGAGATTTGATGACAAATCTTCCCAGAAAGATATTTGTTTTCATGACATTTTTGAGGACATTGTTTGTAGATCCCAAGTGAGTGATGGTATGGAGAGTGGAGATGAGAGTGAGAATGAAGAAGAGGAGAAGGAGAGTGAACTCCAAGTTTCCTTCCATGACTTATATGTAAAAATGTTGAAGGTAAAGAAATCTAACTTGAAGTTGGAAGGTAAGTTGAAAGGACGTTCCATAATGAACATAGATAGTTTTTTAGTTGAGTATCTCATGGCACGTGAGAGGACTCTTTGAGAAAATCTAGTGGACATTGAGGGTGAGAGATATAATCCTCGCGGTTTGATGAAGGCTATAAAGAAATAACTTATAGAGTTTGAGGAGTCTAGGCATTTACTCGAGTCGAGGATAGTTGAGATTGAGGAGAGATTGAGAGATTCAAGTCGTGTTAAATTTAATTTATAGTCTAGGTCGGAGAAGTTGGATAAAATGTTAGGCACCGTCCAAATCAAAGATGACAATTGTGGATTTGTCTTCGAAGATCATAGTGTTTCTGATACCACATGCGTTTGACAGAGTCGACTAGGAACATTAGGAAAGATAAACCCTTAAGTAATACCCCTCACCGTGTTTTCCCTTGTACTTATTATGATAGGAAAGCTCACCTTAGGAGGTTTTGTTTTTATCTTAGAAACGGACCTAAAAACTATGAGAATATTCACCGCAGTTACCAAAAATCATAACATTACCCCTACTTAGGTTAGAAAATCTGATATGTAGCCATTGCATACTAGAATTGTCTTCAATGATCACTAGTGTTTTATAGTGTTATGACATGTGTATCATTTGTATTTTGATTTTTCTTAAGTCATAGTAAAAACATATAAACAAATTTTGTTTCTCTTTTGAGTTAGGTTTTTTTCGAAAATTGGTATTTTACTTTGAAAATTTTAGAAAAATTTAAAAAGATTTTTGGATTTTGTGTATTTTAGTTATATAAATTTGGTGCGGCATATTGGTGTGTTTGAATCAAATACATTTCGTACGTCCCATGTGGCTGGACATTTGGTTATGATTGTTGATACTTATATTGTTCGTAATCATTCCTGCATGGAGTTATTTCGATGTCGATTTTCTATATATATATATATATATATATATATCCCTATTTTTCATTGGTATATTTTTCATATGTTATATACGGTATTGTGTTTTGAGCCTTTGCGACTTGCATTTAGTTCATGTTTTCTACATGCTTTATCATTGGAATTTATGGGGCATAATTTAAGATCATATTAATGTCTCTCATTGTTTGCTTTGAAATTCGAAATCAATGGTGGTAGTTTCAAATTGGTATTAAACTTAATTGCTTATTCGTATTAGTACCTTAATGAGTTAATGTTGATATTGTTATTCATAGTTTGGATCGTTTGTGATCGAGTTATCATATTCTATGTTTGTTGCATTTTACACCATCACATGCTTTCCTCCCTTTCCCTCTGTATTAAATTGGTATCTTATGATCACATATCTAGGGGGAGATTTTCTTTTTAGGGGAGTAAATGTTTTATGTTATCTTGCTTTGTCTATTCCTGAACAAAAAGGGGAGAAATGCTATCTTTTCCTTACATGATTAGGATATATTTATCTTAAGTGGAGACGTCTTACCTATGTTGATATTGTTTTAGACATTGTTCGATGTTTATTCATTTATGGATTTATACTTGTTATATTCTCTTTGAACTTGTGTTCAAGTGTGTAGGTTTACAATAATATGACACAAAATTTCAAGCAAAGAAAAGTTACTCAAGTTTATGTGTTTGTCGAGCATCTGTACTTTTTTCCTTTTGCGAGTTGAGAGAATAAGTCTTTTTAGAGAGCTTGACAGCACATAGGATTTAATTTTAGTTTTTTCTTGGAATATCCAAAGGGAGAGATTTATAAGGACAAATTTCCAATCAAGTCAATTTGTATGTAATTAGCATAATTCCAAACAAAAAAATTGAGTCATAGGTTAGGTTTTTTCTTTTTTATCCCAAATGCCAATGAAATGTTTGATGAAGACATAGAGGCCATGATTCAAAGATTGGATACATCATGTCGATTTTATTGTGCTTAGTTTGTCTTCAAGTTACTGAGGATCTCACATGTATGAATGCATATCAAAGATGGAATCTTGGATATTATTTAAGGGTGTTTATTTTTTAACTCAAAATTGTTTGGAATAGTTTTTAAAAGAGTTTTATAGAAAAATATATTTTGATTTTAATCTCGGTAGAACGACATTTGATCTCATTTGACCAAAAACGAACTTCGAACGACCATCAAACAAGAGTCCATAGTTTATAGAACAATATCATTGGAGTATCATTAGAAGATTTTTCGAATGAAACTTTGTTATTGCTAAAATGAGAGTTAATGTCGTTAGAGTAAAAATAGTTTTTTTCATTTGAATGACCTTGTGTTTTCATTTGAATGAAGTCATCGCCTCGAAATTAGTGTTTTTACTATTTAAGACGTGTTGTACTCTGATTTTTTTAAGAACTTTTGGCAAAAAATGTTTTACTATTTGTTTAACGAAGTTCCAAAACCCTTGTTTCATCCTTTGAGTTTAAAGATCCAAGATTCGTATTTTCTATGCTTTAAGATCTTGAGTTTGGGCACCAAAGTTTGATTCCCTACATCTTGAGAGAAATATTTTCGTTCGGTGGAATTTGGGCGTGTTTTTTGTTTTGTAGACGATTGTTGAGCCTCATCAATGGATACCGAGACATGCGTGGACTCGTGCATTATGGTAGCTTGTGTGGGTGGAATCCTGCTTTGCACTGTGGAGGAGCGGTAAAAGATTGAAGATCATCAAGGCTTGTGGGGATTGAGTCATTGAGTAAGTCTATTGTCACCTTTTGTACTTCTTCATCATAGTGAACTTTTTGGCTGGGTCGTCCGTGATTTTTCCATTTGTGATTTTCTTCATACATCAACATATTGTGGATAGTTTTATTTTTATCTGTTTATCACATAGATGAATGTTTCAGATTAAAAAGATAAAATTGGGTAAATTAGCTTTTTATAATAAATTGTTTTAAAATTGATGAAATTTTTGTATAAGGATTTATTTGTTTAAAGTTTCAATCTTTAAAATTTAAAAATAACAAAAGTAGAAGTTTTGTTTATTCGGACCATCATTGCTTAAGCACACACACTGTAGGGGACACGATTTCTCAAAAGTTCACTCCTCACAAACCAGTTAATACCAATGTTACCATTAACAACATTTCTCAGCCTACTATATCATGGCATCTAGACACGACACCACAAATCCAAAATGGTCATAGCAGAAGGGTTACGGACCAAGACCTTGACCATAATCTAACCTCATGTGATACGAATTGTGACCAAGCAAAAAGTTAACATCTAATGGATATGATCACGGACAAATACCGTGGCCATGGGGGTCATAAACATGGTATGTGATCAACTTGTGACCATATATGGGCACAAAACTATCGCCAAAATTCTCGCTAAAATGGGTCACGGCCAAAATTCTCGCTAAAATGGGCACAAAACTATCGCCAACTTGTGACCAGGTGCGTGACAAATTTAAGGGTTTTAGTCAAGTGTGGTAATAGCCTTGGGCCATAACCATTTTGAAAAAGTCTTCGGGGTATTCATGGACTTAGTCCGTGACTACCATGCCATGACCATTTTATGTCATGACCATGCTGCTGATGTGTAAAAAAAGATGGTGACGACAAGGTGGTCACGAACTAGGGCATGACTAGATCCTCTAGATATAAATAATAAAGTTCAGGAATTCATTTCTCTCTCTCTCTCTCTCTCTCTCTCTCTCTCTATATATATATATATATATATATATATATATATATATATATATATATATATATATATATATATATATAGTGGCCCTCTATTGACCATTGACCCTCTCTCTCTCCGACAAAGACACATTTCTCGGGTGTCCTCTTTACATACGTGGTTTCTAAAGAATATGTGTTAACTGTGTGTATATATATGTGTATGTGTGTGTATATGTATGTCTATGTGTGTATATACATGTGTCTTTAAGTGTATGTATGTGAAATTGAAATTATTTTATGCATTGACCACTTTTCATCCAAATTGTTATGAATATTTAAGCTTCATTAATCAAATTGCTATTGTACCTTTTCATGTGTTAATTTAATTGATCACATTTATTGTTACTTTATCTTCTTATTTAGCTGAAACTAAAATCCAAAGTTGTAGCATTTTATTTGATTTCAGGAGTTAATTTATATTTTAGGTTTTTGTGTCTCCACGTTATTCAAAATTTTACCTTTACAATCCAAATCAATGTTTTGCTACTTTACTATTATAGTTTCCTTAACTTATTGCATAAAACTGATGATTACATGGTAAATTAGGTGATATCATTATAATTTGGAATTTACTTGTATTTAGATATTTCTTCCTATATATTAGTCGATAAAAATCAAGGAGATTGTTATAATACCCATTGAACTAGGGTTGTTTGGTAGGTCCAATAATTAAGATAATAAATATAGGATGTTCCTTATTTAAAATTTTGAAACATTCACGCCATTGAATGGTAACAAAGCAAAACTAATCGAGAAAGAATTGAACTCACTAGTCAAATATAGCTCGGGGTTATTAATGAATCTGAATGACTATAGTATAGTCTCAACTCAATGTCAAATGAACCAATATATGTAATACTAACGGTCATTTACACATTACCTTCCACACAATTTCGTGCTCTTATCTTTATAAATCATAAGTCATCATTTCTCATTTCACCGCCCTCAATCTCGTTTCTCTTTGACATATAACTTCGATTTGAGGATATTAATCAATGCATAATAAGAGAATTGGATCTAGATAGTGGTTTGCAAGGTACTAATGAAAAGGAAAGGAAAATTGGTTATGTGCACATTCCAATGCACGGTTACAATTTGCATCTGTTTGCATAGGACTCAGATGTAAAAACACTGAAATGTTGGAATTAGATTTTAAATCCTAGGGTTTAAAAACTTAAATTCGATTCTAAACCCTTAGGTTAAAATAAGATAAACTAAAATTGGATGTGTTGAAAAAAAAATAGTTAACGATTAATTAAAGTCATTATTTACATAACTCATATTCACACTCTCATACATTTTTTTCTCAGGTAAAATGAGGCATAATTATAATCACTAGAAACAAAAGTATGAGAGGTTGAAATGGGACTGCACTAATACCTCATTTATTAGTGCTTGAAATTTTGAGGTTACTCCTAATTACAAATATAGGAATAAGACGATCAAACAGTTTAAATACCTTGAAAATTGTGGAGTTCATCTACAGTAAGAATACAAGTTCAATCATGTTCTATTTTCCCTACCAAAAAGTTGGAATGAGGCTGTAGATAATTTATTGTGTACACGTAATCCCAATGTAGCCATAACTTTGCTTAAGATGTTAGAGAGGCAAACAAATATTCATCCATTATGGATACACTAATGTAAAGAGAGCATTGACCAAGATTGTGTTGTCTCGTGATATATGCACGTTAAATTTAATCTTGCCAATAAGTTCAAGAAAAAAACATTACGAGTTTGTGTCACTGACATCTATACATTAATCCTGGACATGCTTCCTATTATTTGACCACGTTGAAAAATCCATAGATTTTTAAAAAGTAATACAAAATTGATGCAGATTAGACACATTGAAAATATTTTAAAGTCTTATTATGAGAAGACATATGCATATGTATAGTCATAAACATGAATAGTTAGTCCTAAACATGTTAGTATAATAATTTCGTCACCTATAATTTTTTTATTGAAGATAATCTCGTGCGGTAATGGGTAGAATGTATTAAGTGATGACATGACACCCCAACAAGGATTCTCTCTTCCTGCACCCCAACAAGGATTCTTATCACCATATGGTGAATAATTCTCTACTATACCATTAATTCAATTTTATGACTCCGTATACGAGTAGGCACCAAATTCATGTTACTCAAACTCCCCCACCCCCAATCCCGACACCTCCCGAGCAAATGAAAAGAAGCCCAGTGGATTTACCCTTCTTAAGAATAACCCTACTAGCAATAAAAATAACCTTCGTTATTCAAAACATAGTGTTTATCACTTGGAAAACTAAATGTGGGAGTCGGGCCAGCTAATAAATGGAACATAGTTGATCAATCCATCAAGGATGATGCTTATGACCAACTTTGTAAGTGCTTTCACTCCCTAACCATTCAAAGCAATTCATGGGTTAGTGAAAAGTTGAGGACATATCATAGAAACCTTTGGCAGAGATATTTTCAGAAGGGGCATCGAGCTTTGACATTTTGGCACTGAGAGACAGAGTTCATCTCAATGTTTAAATGTTTGTCAGTTAATGAAATAGCTTTTTAGAAAATGAGGGGACAGAAAAAGATCTAGTCCAAAGGGAGGCAAAGAAACAAAATAGAGAAAAAAAGTTGATATCGATGGGATGAGGTCCAAATCATATGAAGATTTAACGAAGGAATGGTCAAATAGGACAAAGACCAGTCCAGATGCTAGCAAAAAACCTAATTAGGGCAACACATATGTGCATGTCGGATAAGACAAAGATAATAAATTCCCGTCACATTAGGCTCCAACCGCGGAGAGTATGACCATTTATTTATTTATATTTTTGCACGCTATACAAAATAATGTTAAACATAAGACTAAATACAATTTCACACTATAAGAATCAATTGAGTCCATTATCAGCCATTATGGCCTGAGCAATTATGATGACAATGAAAATGATGCCCTAGCCCAGTCCTTTGAAATTCGAAAAAGAGGGAGGACAAGAGGGGTCGAATCACATACATCTAAAACCAAATTAGAACACATTGCACCTTTCATCGATGATCTCTCTTAAGTCAGGAATCGCATCTTAAGCAAAGAGGAAAGTCACTCCAAAATAGATGAGGTGTCCAGGAGATCGAAATGTAACACCCCATGTTTTTATTTATTATTTAATTTATTAATTGGAATTTTTGGGAAAAATAAATTTTTGAATTTAATAAATTTTATTGGCTAAATATGTTTGTTATGATTTTAGAAGAATAAAACTTCAAGCGGAATTAAAATCGGAGTTAAAATGGATTTTATATGATTTTTGGAAATGATTGTCCCTTATATTTTTTTAGGCCGAACTGTTAGTTTTTGGAGGCGACCGATCGATCGGCGCCTGGGGGTCAATCGATCGACCCTCCCAGAAAACGTGACCAGCAAGCTGCTTTTAGTATTTGAGTAGGATTAGGACTCCAAATCACTATATAACCTTGTTAATCCGTGGGGGACTTCTCATAATCACTTTTTCTTCAGTTTTTCACCAGAGAACACTTCTAAATATTTTTCCTCTCACTCATAATCATCAACCTTCTTCATAATCAAGTTTTTGGCACAAGTTTTGGGTGGCTTAAAATGGGATTTAATCAAGATTGTTTAAGAACACTCTTTTGCTAATTTTTCGAGAGGAATCCAGATTTCTAATCAGATTTTCAACACAATCTTCACAGGCATGAATACTCTATTCTTTTGCTTTAGTATTATTCATTTTAAATTTCGCCTAAACACTTAATTACAGGTTTTCTTAAAAATAATTAGTAACTTAATTAGAGAAAATGGACACTAATTATTGGGCTATTTTTATCAAATCTTTTAATGTGAATAATATTCATAACCCTTTGGGTACGTTGGATTCATGAGAAATTTTGGCTTTTATTGGTGTAGGTTGCATGTAGAAAAACCATAGCTTTAAAATAATTGACTTTTGAGAGCGTATAACTCATGTAATACATGTAGAGATAATAAAATTTGGTTTTTGATATATATATGATGAAAATTTGGTATATTTAATTTAAAATAATTAAATGAGATTATTTGGGTATTGTTGACGTTATGATAATTAAATTAAAGATTTAATTGAATTGGACTATCATGCGCAATTTTATACGTTAAATAATTATTCTTGTTGGTATGACTTGTTGGTTTTATTATATATCATTGTAACGACGGGTTGTTGGGTATTATTTCTCTCCCTATATTTTATAATGCCTTCTAGGAATGGGACTAGTGAGGGAAAATTATCACGGTTCTATTGTGTTAGGGGTGGGATGATTTTTATTACTTTATCGTCGTTACGCTAGTCTAGGTATGAGACTAGGTTATGATTTATGTTAGAAAATCCTCTTATACATAGGTTAGGACGTATTGATAACTTTGGGACCCTTAGGTGTGGGACTAAGGGGTATTTTGAGGATCTCACATCAATTAAAGGGTGGGGTGTTTGTAAATTATGAAGTGAGAAATTGAGAACTAATACCTAAGATAATAAGCGGGTATTAAAATATATTGGCGACATAATCAGTGAGGGCCGACAGTTTAAATGGGCGAGGCAACATTTTATGTCGTGTCGTGTGTGGAACCTTGTCAATCAGCGAGGGCCGACAGTTTAAACGAGCCAGCCGGCGTTTTGACGAGGGGATGTGTATTTTGGTGGAGAAATCACCCGAGGTGGGAGGATCGCCATAATAAAATGAGGTTATAATAAAAGCTGGTTAATTTAATTAAATTAACATCGTGGGGCTTGGGAATTTAAAATCATATCGGTGTGCCTTTATAAATGGAATTTTTACGAGTAGTTAGTGGTTTATATTTATCGTGTTTAAATTAGTTCGTTTAATTTAAAATATTCTATTGTGATATTTATTGTGTATAATGCTACTGTCTAGATTCAAGGATCCTATTTGAGGGGAGTGGTGTGTATTCTTGCTCAGGGCTTTGGCTCCGACCCATGCGTTGACTAATCTTTTTCAGGATTAGAATTGGAGAAGCTGCATAAGTTTATCGGACTTATCATTTGGAGGTGCAACTGGAGTTATTCATTTTATGGCATAGTTTAGTTAGACTTTCCTTTTCAGTTGTATTTACTTATGAGACTTCATTTGAGTTTTATTGTTCCATTCGGTTCCAAAGTTGTTTAGAGGATTTCTGTTGGGATTATTCAAATTTTTATTTAATCATTATCGGAGATTGGATTTCGAGGTTAGCATGTGATGGATCTTTTATCGCTTAGTTGTTCATGATCATTTGAGATTGATTCAATTATGTATCTTATGGACTGGCTTATTTATGTCTCATATCTGTCTCATGCTAAGAACGTTATTTATTTACTCACGCCCGGCATAGTTTTGGTGGCGACGGACACAGAATTAGGCGGGGTGTGACATGAAAGTAACCTGTGAGTGTTGACTAGTGAAATTGGGAAATCTTGAGGAGGCATTTATGCCTCCTCAAGGTTTCCCCTGCCCTCTTTCTCTAGGTATCCCCTTTCCTTAATCTCAAGATTTCCCCTCCCAAATGTTGCCACCTTCAACATTTTCATCCTAAATGATGCTTCATTCAGCATTCCACTCCCCACTGCTTCCACCTGCCACAATCCTTGGTCAATCGTCACCCACTCACGGTGATAATGACGAGTAGTACTATTTTAGTGACCGACCAATAGTAGGATTATTGGCATGTGAACAATAATTTCCTTAATTATCTAAACTCCTGTTCACAATTGACCTTTGCAGTTGGGTGAGGCTGAGACTAGTTGATGAAATATACAACAGTTTTAGAAAAATGTCTGTGCATGTTGACAACAGATAAGGAAACACACTAAAATACTATGAAAACTATTTTATCACTTAGCTAGTCTATTTGTTGGTTAAGTCTAGTCCATGAATAATTTTTTACAATTTGTAATATATGTATAATAAGTCTGGTATCGTCCCAATACTACCCACCGTGGAAGAGTATCCCTCTATATATGCCTTCAAACTCATCACCTTTCAAAGTCTCTCACCTACAATCTTGTCTTAAATGGTATCGACCTCAAAGACCAATCCTAATGGAAGGGAATTCATCTCATTAAATGATAATTAGTCTCGACTATCAACATTTTTGGCCTCAGACAGTACCAAGAGGATGAACTAGTAGTTCCATATGTACCGTTCTAAGACAGCCATCTAGTATCATCTAATCTTAGTCATATAGAAATGAAGATCCGATAGTTTTAGCAGGCCGAGACACTCTAGGTCAAATATATCCTGCACGCATGGAAATCATGACAAGGGTATTGCTAAATATCTAACTAAAAACCGTTACGGAATATCAACAATCACTAGGGGAGAATACTCTCCATCATGACTGGTACATCCTTCTCCACAAGTTCCACACACTAATGAGCTCATATCATTTCAAGCACAGAGTTCATGGCTTGAGGGGTGACATTTCACACCTCCAGACCTATAAAAGACACCTTGTGTCTCTTTCTCCAGGGATGGAAAATCATAAACCCTACTATTACATTATAAATATATAGAGAGAGGGAGAGATAAGATCGTATACACCTTTCATGTCATGTTTCCCTTTAATTTAGTTAATTCACTAATAAATTGTGAACAGTGGATGTAAGCTAAGGCCGAAAAACTTATATGCTCATGTCCATCCTTTTTCTCTCATCTCTTCTGTTATTTTACTTATGTTATTATCTTTTTCATTGTTTAGATAACTCCAAAACAGGTTAGACCCTAAATGATGATTCATAGCATCATCATTTTAGCATCGTTTATGGGAAGAGCCTGTGTTTTCTTCCTCATCCGAACTTGAACCCTCAGTTTCTTACCATTGAAAGAGATTGAGTTAAGGGGTTCTTAAGCTTCATCTATTTATCCTATATGTGGGATTTTTCTTTTCGCCTTTACTTTTTTACTGATTGGTTGCATTCAAATAGAGATGTCCATTGATCTACTATCAAATGCTTAGGCTAGCCCTAGCCAAACACCATAGTACTTAGAAATGACTAATATGGCAGTTAATCTTAGCTCCCTCGTGTCCATCCAGCTAGTAGAAAGTGCAACAACAGCTCTTGGCCTTCAGCCAAGACATCATGAACAGGACCCCTAAGGATACCACTATCAGTCTCATCATGCTGGACAAAAAAGAGGTCGCGCTTTCGGTAGCCGAGGCACCACCCCTAGCTCCATCCAAAGAAGTCCAACACTACCTTAGGTGCAAAGAGATCTGATCCATGACGTCTTTGACTTGGGAAAGGAGTTTATTTGTATCCTGACGTGACACCTCCTGTAAGTCAGGGACCACCCCAGCTCCAATGTATTAAGGGAGAATGTGTAAAACTCCACTCAAAGTCGTCCAAAAGGTCATGTATTTGACAAGCTAAGTAGGGGATCAACCTTCGATCATCTCGACATAGGAGGTAATAGAAGTCGAGAAAATTTACCCTTAATTATTGGAGGTACACTTTCCACTAATCATCCCAAAAATGACCTACTGAAATGAGACCAAGAAGGAGGGGACTATAGAGATGTCAATAACGGATAGAGAAATTTAGGCAGGGGGTCAGCCGTTGAAATATCTGCTAAAGTGGAAGGAGCATTTGATAATGTAGTCCAAGAGGAAAGGCCTAAGAATAACTCAATTCAAAAGCTAGAGGACAAGATTTGATTCCTTATTAAAATTTGAAATCTCATCCATAGAGAGTATATGGAGGGGTCTCCCTTCGTGGCCCAAATAGTAATGCTGAGACATGATAGGAGTACTAACCTCATCCATCATTTACAAATATATTTGTAAGATTTCGACATATATTCCACCCCGAAGGAGATGAGGTTTTGATATTTCTCTGTAATTCTTATTTATGTTGCTCATCTATGGTACACTGGCCTACCAAGTGCATATATTAAAAGTTTTAAGTAGCTGGCAGAGAAGTTTATACATAACTTATTTTTCCACATGAAGTTGGCCAAACTTGTCACTGATTTGATAAATGTTGGAAAAGGGAAGAGTGAGTCTTTGAGCGATCATATATCTCGATTTAACAAGGAAAAGTTGGAAGTAGAGGACCATAAATAGTGAAATACAAATACAACTCTCATATGTGGAATGTAGTAAGGAAAACTCTATTGGAATCTCACCAAAGATCCTCTAAAGTCCATGATAAAACTTTTAGTCATATTCGGGAGGATCATGAACCTGTATGAGGCATTACTGGCTAAGAGAGGTGACCAAAAAAGAAGTCAGAAGTAGTAAGTCATGATAGAGCCGATAAAAAGAAAAAGAAGAGAAAAAAGGACAAATGACGATAAGTTTGTAAAGTTCACTCCTATAATAGTAAGTCATGATTGAGTTTGCATGAAATAAGGTATGACAAAGAGCTCAGGTGGTAGAGGAAGTTATGGGATTCCTCTCATAACAAGGACAAGAGCAAATGCTGTGATTTTCATCAAGATCACGACCACACACCGGGCCAATGCTTCCTCTAAAAGACGAGATCAAAAAGTTACTAAAACAGGGGAAGTTGCAACAATATATTGACAAAAAAAGATGCTGAGACAAGAGAAGAAAGAGATACAACTCACTGAAGGACATTAGATCTAAGAAGAAGGAGGTTCAAGAAAACATAAGTGACCGAAAATCAGACGATTATGGTGAAGATGACTTAGATCTTCTTGCTAAACCTATTACAGTTAAAGGTGATATTTATATGATTTCTTTTGATGTGAAAATGATATACGAAGGATTAATTGGTGGGGGGATTAAGCCAACCAATAGAAAGGCTCACATAATTGAGACAAAAGTGGTCCCTTAAGAGGATTGAGGTTAATTCCGCCAAGGCTGAAATTAACCCTAAATAATTGAAGAAAGTCGACATGAACAATCTCGTCATATGTTTCTCAAGATAATACTTCAAGGGAAGTTTAGACACATATGAGGATCCCCTTGTCATCAGAACACATGTTTATGGCTACAATGTCACTCGTATATTGGCGGATGGGTGAAGCTAATTTGATGTCATCATTTGGGATAGATTCATAGGGATAAAGATGAGAAAAATGAGACTCATACCCTACCACCACCAATTAATTTGGTTCACTAGGGAGAAAGTCCATTAGTTGGCTATTTGTTAAATGGATATATGCATGGGAACCTGGCCAAGGTGCTTGACCAGGAAGATAAAATTTTTAGTTATGAATGAAAATGTCTTCTCGGCCAACAACGTAACCCGGGAAGGGTAACACTCAAAGAATTTAAAGCTGTGACTTCCACCATACACCAAATGATGAAATTCCTAACTCCTTATGGAGTAGGATAAGTAAATGGTGATCAAATGGAAGAACGTGAGTGCTACTTCACCTTAGTGGAAGAAAAGGAAGATCATAAAAGTAATAGGACTTCATACAACATTGACACTCTTGATCCAAGAGATAAACAAAAACATAAAAGGGGAGAGACTACAAAAGAGGTAGAATTCATCATCCTCAATGAGGACGAACTGGAAAAAATATCCAAACAGGCTCGTTCCCAAAGCGAGAAGTAAAAAAATAGTTTATTGAATTATTGATAAAGATGTAAAGTGTGATTGCATGGATCCATAGAGATATGTCAGGGATTGACCCTGAATTTATTTTCCAATAACTTAACATTTGACAATATAGTGGAATCGATAAAGAAACCAAGGATAAATTTTCCAAAAATACGTATGAAGCTATACAGGACAAAGTCAAGAAGCTGTAGGCCAAATATTTCATCAATGAAGTGCATTACCCAGAATGGTTGTCTAACGTGACCAAGCTAAACAGGTAGTGGAGTATGTGTGTATACTTTAATGATCTTAACAAAGCTTACCTGAAAGACATCTTTTCATTTCCTAGGATCGATCGAACGGTGGATGACACGGAAGGCCTTGACCGCATAATATTAATGCATGCTTACTCTCGGTACAATAAAATTTCAATGTACGAAGACAATGGCAACAAAACTTCCTTCATCACAGACAAAGGAACATACTGCTATAAAGTTATGCCATTCAACTTAGAGAAAGCAAGGGATACCTACCAAAGGTTAGTCAATAAAATGTTCAGGAATCATGTCTTAAAGTCGATGGAGGTATATGTGGATGAGATGTTCATGAAGAGTTTGAAGGCTGAGAATGTAGCCAATTTGGAAAGGACATTTGACACAATAAATCAATATGCAATGAAATTAATTCCTGCAAAGTGTGTATTCGGCGTCGAAGCCGAAGAGCTGTTTGGTTTCATAACCTATTATAGGGGCATTAAAGAAAATCCTGCCAAGATTAAACAATTTATTGACAAAAAATCAAGAATATTAATAGAAAGATGGGCCGAGTTGCTATGTTGAATAGATATGTCTCAAGGGCAATATACAAGTTTTTTCCATTATTCAAGACTCTGGGGAAAGAGATTATTTGGGATGAGGATTATGAAAAATCATTTCAAGAGTTGAAGTCCTATCTCGATACACCTATGATCCTCTCTCACTTGATACAAGGAGAGAAATTGTACTTATATATTGCCGTTTTGAAGTCAGCCATTAGTACAACCATTATTCGAGATTATAACAAAGTTAAAAAACCTTTTCACTCTAAGAACAATCCACTCCAAGGGGTACAATTAAGGTATCCAAAGATGGAAAAACTTGCATATGCTTTGATCCATGCTTCAAGGATGAAGGAGCCCTATTTCTAGCCTCATACGATGGTTATGCTCACTATCATGCTCCTTTGACAGGTCATTTATAATCCTACAAAATAGAGTAGGTTTATGGATTGATTGATCAAGATAGGTTAGTTTTATATCATCTATCAGTCGAGGAGCGCAATTAAAGGGTAGGTATTAGCAGATTTTGTTGCCGAGTTTGCATGGGAACCACGGAAGATACAAAAGGGGAAACTCGAGAAGAAGTCTCGTAAATCGTTTGGAAATGAAAGGAGAATGTGTTTGAGAAAATGTCGATCGACACTATAGATGACATGGGGAAGCAAGATTTGTTGATGAAAAATGGAGCCTTGGCTGAGGTACCTTTCACACCAGTATAACTAATATGGAGTTTTTTATGGTTCATCTTATAGAATGGCAGTGGGCAAGATTGATACTATCGGTGCCGGATGGGACAAAAATTTAATATACCCGATGGTTTAACTCTGAAGTAGTGAACAATGAATCATAATATGAAGCCCTTCTGGTAAGATGCTCTCTTGTGAAGGCACTAAATGTTGGATAACTCATTACCCATAGTGACTCCTAATTGGTAATTAACCAAATTTTATGGATTTATAAAGAAAAGATGAAAAGATGGCTAAGTACTTAGACAGAGTAGAGAAGATGCTAAAAACCTTTCTGGTTTTTGGAGGTCTATATTTAAAAGATCCCAATTATTGAGAATGAGAGGGTGGACGCAT
The DNA here is from genome assembly GCA_949130495.1 of Sambucus nigra. Taxonomy (NCBI): domain Eukaryota; kingdom Viridiplantae; phylum Streptophyta; class Magnoliopsida; order Dipsacales; family Adoxaceae; genus Sambucus; species Sambucus nigra. The sequence goes on from OX422217.1 coordinate 170,221,571, forward strand.
TAGCAAAGCTCGCTTTGTCCACCAAAATAGAGATTCGTTGATCGGTACCATTATAAATCCTCCTAAAGATGAGTATAAAGACTGGTGAGGTAGACATATAAGTTTGTATGGATTTGAATTTAGGGCTATCTTGGATGGATCCAATCATAGATTAACAGAGAGATGGAAAACTATCGAAAGCTAAGGCTGAGTGAAGAAAAATATAATATCAAGTAGCTAAGTTCATAATAATTAGAGTTGGTATCTACAAGACATGTTTTTCCCTACCAAACATGGGATGCGTGCATCCATTTGAAATAAATTATGTACTTAGAGACATACATGAGGGCTCATCCGCAATTCACATTAGTAGATGATACTTAGGCAAAAAGATTATTTCTTAGGGGCATTATTTTTCGAATGTTACGAAGGACTCTGTAGAATATGTCCTTAAGTGTGAAAAATGCAGATGCTTTGCAAACATACCCCATAAACTCCACTAGCCTTTTGCAATGTTAGTCATTTACCTAATTATTCCCCTACCTATTGCGAAGTGTAATCTTTTATTACTAATTATTATAATTGACTTTTTTTTCCAAATGGATAGAAGTAGAGTCTATGATAACAATCCCAGAGAAAAAATTCTTAGATTCATCTGGACAAACATAATTTGTTTTTATAGGCTCCCCAATATATCGATATATGATAATGGGAAATAATTCAAGAATAAGTCCCTGGAAGCTTATTGTAGAAGGGTCGACATCAAAAGTAGTATTCTGCGTCGAGGCGATCGTAAGTTAATGAATAAAGATAGGTGACCAATATGAGGATACTGGATATGATCAAAAAAAAGATAGAAGCTTCTAATGGATTATGAGTTTATGAGTTGCATAGCATGCAGTGGGCATACAGGATGACTGAGAGAACCCCAACAAGAGAAATGACGTTGATGCTAGCCTATGGGTCAGAGGCTGTGATTCCAATAGATTGGGTTATCGAGCCACAGAGTTCAGACCTATGACCTAGAGGTAAATCTGGAAGAAAGTAGGTTGGACTTAGGCCTCATTAAAGAAGGGAGAGAAGACGTAGCCATTAGTCAATCAACAAAGATCTGCAAAGTTTTATAACAAAAGGGTCATGTCTCGGTCCATCGCAGTGGAAGACCAAGTGATAAAGAAGGTCATCTGAAAGGCAAACAAGCTCCACCCTAATTGCCATGGGCCTTACAGAGTCACTAAGGAGGTCATCCTAGGTATATATCAGCTAAAAAATCTTAAAAGAGAGACATTTTCTAACCCTTTAAATGTAGATCATTTGAAAAAGTACTATCAGTATTTGGTTCATATGTTGTAGCCAAAGGACAATTTTTCATCTTGTATGAAAAAATTAAAATATAATGAAGTGTTCTCTAATTTCTTCTTTCATAATTACATTTCTAATAATCAAAAAGTTGATTGAATATCATTCAAGTATGAAGCATAATTAAATCCCTCGCTCTCAATAGTGTGAGAGTGCCTTAAGAGTCTTGGCTCTAAGGCACTACTATGTAAAAACCCTGAGAGGTGGGATGCCCTTAACATCATTTTAGTTTTATGATACCCATAAACATCATTTAAGTATGGCAAAACTGTTAAACATCATTTAATTATGGTGCATAATTTAATTTTTCTCTCGGCAGCTTGATAGTGCCTTAGGAGTTTCGGTTCCTAGGCATCACTCTACATAAACACTAAGAGGTGGGATATACTTAACATCATTTTTGCGGTGAGACTTTAAAATATCATTTAAGTATGGTAAAATTGTTAAACATCGTTTAAGTATGGTGAATAATTAAATCTCACTCTCAGTTGTACCAGAGTGCCTTAGGATTCTCGGCTCCAAGGCACCGCACTACATAAACCCTGAGAGGTGGGAGGCCTTTGACATTATTTTAGTATGGTGCAACCCTTAAACCTCAATTAACTTTAATGAAATAGTAAAGCTTCATTTAAGTATCATCAAATTATTAAACATCAATTAAATATTTCTCTCTCTTAGTGGTACGAAAATGTCGTAGGAGTCTCGACCCGTAGGCACCACTCTACATAAACCCTTAGAGATGGGAGGTCCTTAAAAAAAAATTATAGTGAGACCCTAAAACATAATTTAAGTGTGGTGAAGTCATTAAATACATTTTTGTTTGGTGAATAATTAAATCTCTTTCTCGGTGGTATGAGAGTACTATAAGAGTCTCAGCTCCTAGGCATCACTTTGCATAAACCTTGCGGCTTGATTCTCTAACAAATGTTAAGAAAGACCAATTTTATGAATAGTTTGTAATGAATACACTACTTGGACATTCAGTTAACATAAAAAGTAATATAAAAGAAACATTCAGACACAACACTTGGAATTTAAAAAAAAAAATTTATTCATAAGGGAATAATTGCAAAAGCTACTAAATAAAGCATTCAAATGTGAAATGGATATAGAAATTGGGCTTAAAAGAATAGAATTTTAAGCATAAACCACAAGAGTTTAAGTAACGATCAACTCGGGTGTGTTTTCATCCGGGATCAAAGTGGTCTCCTCTTAGTCGCCCACCACCTCGATCCCACCCTAACCAGCATTCATTATAATTCTGGCCTCACTAATTACAAAATTGACAGCATCAGCCTTAGACTAAACCTCTTAAAGATAAGCAATGCTCGTAGGTCCAGTGAAGCTAAAAGTGGAGATAATCTCAGCCAGCGATAAGATATCCACAGTAGTTGGCAACCATTAACAAACAGTTTTAGACCCCTTCTTCATATACTGGATGGTGTATCCAAAAATCTCTTCTGACTCCTTAAACTTAGTCACAACATTCTCGGAAGCCACCTGGATTTTTTCATCCTTATCTTCCCTCTATTTCTTGAGATAAGACTCAAGAGCCTCCACCTTCACCTAATGATCCTAGATCATGGTGGAAAAGTTCTCCTTGAGAGAGTAATGAATTTCTTGGACCTTAGAGTCATACTCGACCTTTTGATCTTTCAGCATCTTCCTTAGCTCATTTAGTTGAACCTTGGCTTCATCAACCACTTTTTCTTTGGCATCGGACTCTAACACCCATTATTAATGATCTAAAGGGCGATGACATACTAAAAATGACACAGAGAAGAATTAGGATGAGATGATATAACACATCAAAAGTTTGAAGAAGAAAAAAATATGCAATTGATAATTATGTGAGTCGCCCTGTGGAGAAAGAAATTAAAAACTAGGTAGACGTATTGAGCATAAAATAAATGGTTGTGAAACTTGCGGACAACCGATGTTATAACCTCCCCAGATTTAAACTCACTCCTGAGAAGAGAGTGAGCATTGATGCCTAGCTGAGGTATATGCGTAGCAGCAGAGATGACGTCCATGATGGGGAGAAGAGGATCAATTGTATGTCTCTTCGGGGCTTCCTTCCTCTTATTTTGTTATAAGGAAGGAGTAGGTGAGGTCCTACCATCCTCTTGTTTCTTCTCCCCCTCAACAGGGGCCACCAGTAGTAAATTTTTACTTGATCTGATTCGACAAAAGGGTCTTCCCTTGGAGACGGACAAACAAACTTAATGACTTTGGAACTGCCATTTCCTAAATTTTTTTAAACACGTTGATATGATGATCTTCAAAGGGAAGAAAAAAAATATAAGTATTGGCATATCTTGAGTCAAAATAAATTAAGACGTAGTGAAGTTCAACCAAAAGTTAAAAGATTTACATATGGAGTGATGTCAGGGGGTTCACCCACAAATGAGAGTAATAAAAAGTTCAAGAATCATCAAATCCTCAAAGACGATGAGGTCATCCCCACTGTGTTGCATAATGGACTCTTTCATCTTGACACTGAGATTGGCGTTTACTCCGCCGACCACCATGACAGGGTCCCATTTGCAAGGCACTCATGCCTCAATTGTACTAAATGACTCTCCCTCGCTAATGTTCTAATCCTAAAAAATGAATAAATAGTGGGATTGCCTATCATGATTGGAAGTTTTATTAATATGAAGGAGTTTTCGGTCAGGATGATGAACCACGAATGGTAGAAGTAAGGATTGGCTCTCGTAGTGACTACCGTATAGCACGCTCGGAAGACATCAATTGGGGACATCTATGTCCCAAGAAACTCTCCAAAGGTGAGGTCCCTAAAAAAGGATCCTACAGGGATTCGATGTCAGTTGGGCAAGGGTAACACTGATAGAAGAAAGGATCGCCGTGATGAATGGGTGAATAGATAGGCAAACACTTACCTTAAACATCTGTTTATAAACATCATCCTCACCCTCATTTCAGAAGTCAAAGGCACACTAGTCTTTTGTAGGAACTCTCATGCTGATGTAGGAATTAATACCACAAATATTCCTTCAAACCATTAGATTTGTCTCATATACGTCACTAGGGATGATTGAGGCTACACTTCTATCCAAAGTGTAGGGATCTTTCTCCTTAACTCAACCTGAGTCATATCCAAGAGGAGCATAGCAATAAAAGGGAGAGAATGCACAATGTTAGCAACTGCAACCTCAGAATCATCATCATAGATATCATATACATGGTTCTCAGGGTCCCCTAGTTTACGGGAAAAAGTACTAGGACGAACCTAATTACTATACCCAGTCGTCTCATCCTCACTAGCATGGGTCGTCTGGACCCTCATTGCCACTTTAAAGGAGTTAGACCTAGTATCCACTTGGTCATTATAAAGACCCAGCGCACAAAAAGGATATTTCCCTCAGAAGATGAGGCAAACATATTGTCATTATTAATAGAAATGGAAAGAAGACTAACACTAGTCTCAACTTGATTAGGGTAACTCAAGAGTAAGGCAACATTTTCTGAAGCTTATGGAGTTAAGGTCAGTATAACTTAAGTCCTACGTCATTATGCCTTACACTCGACCATCCTAATTTCTCATATTAGTCTCTCACGCAAATGGGGAACCTCTTCACCTAACTCATACATCTAACGATGCATGCACAAACATAAACATAACCTAGTGGGTAAACTACGGAAGATCAAATTGTGTAAATGAAAAGTTTTTTGAATGTCACTTCCAATAACAACTATAATCGAAAAAGCACCGAAAATGAAAATGGCCAAGTTTTTGCGGAAAAACCTATCCAAAGTGATCAAAGATTTAGTCCTAATCGCTAATATTCACTGAACCACCATACAATGGGTAAAAAAAACACACCAAGCTACCAGAATTAATAGAAAGGCCACCGAAAAATTTAAAAACAATAGAGGTGAGAATTAAACTAAGAACAGTGGTGAAAGAGAGTACTTGAAAGAAGAGGAGGTGGAAAAAATGAACTAAATTTTGAAAAGAGGAAGGGAATTTGCTGGGGATGAAAGATTCTAAAAAAATGTAATTGTCTCTCAAAACAAGTTATCACATAAGTGAAAAAAGAAGAGGAAAATGAGGGTTTTACTGCCTTAAAAACTTCGTAGGCTTCCTAAAAACGCCATCATTAGGGCAAGCCCCTTATGGGAATTTTAAATACACGCAAGACCTAGAGGGTCACTCCAAAACATTTAGTAAATGGAAATTACCATACTTCTCAAGTGAGAAGTGAAACATTTTCCAAAGCACAATACACTCATTATGTCCAATAACCATGAGATATCCTTAGATACCGGCTAAGAAACCCATGGCAAGGATGAGACGAGACAACAAAATTATTTAAACACTGGCCTCCCAATGACGTTGAAGATAAAGGTTTAGGGGTGATAAATATACACATGTCTATTTTCGTCCTAATAGTACCCACCGTGGAAGAGTCTCCCGATATATGTGCCTTTAGAGTCATCACCTTTCAGAAGCTCTTAACTACAGTCTCATCTTAGATGGTATTGACCATAGAGACAAACCCCGGTGATATGGAAGTTATCTTATCCAATGACAAATATACTCATCCATTAATAGTTTCGGGCTCCGACAGTACCAGGAGGCCAACCACAGCCCCATCCAGATCAGTCTAAGGCAACCAACTAGTCTCATTTGGGACTAGTCACATAGGAATGAATCTCCGATAATATCATCTAGCTGAGACACTTTTCCTCATACTTCTCACGAATGCATGGAAATCATGACAAGAGTATTGCTTACATATCAAATGAACAACCATTATGGAAGATCGACCAACATGTGGGGAGAATATTCTCCGTCATGACTTTTACATACTTCTCTACATGTATCACACACTCCTGGGCTCATCTCATATTCATGCATGGAGTAAATGAATGGGGGTGACCTTCCCCACCCACAGACCTATAAAAGAAAGCATATGTCTCTATCTTCAGCGATGGAAATTATTAAACCCTACTATTACAATATAAATAAGTTGATGGAGAAAAGCTTGTATACACATATCATTGCATTTTTCCCTTCATTATAATGAAATCACTCCTAAATTGTGCATAGTGGACTTAGGGTAAGGCCGAACAACTTATATGCTAGTTTCAATCCATTTTCTATTACCTCTTCTATTATTCTACATATATTATTATCTTCTCCATTGTTAAGAAAACTCCAAAATGGGGTGAACCCTAAATGATGATTCATAGCATCATAAATATCTAAGAAAAGTTATAATATTTTACTTATTTAAGTTATTTTAAGTTGTTTAATTTGAGTTTATGTTGAGTTAATAGTTTGAATGTGATATTAATGTTTGTTCTTGTATAAAACATGACCTTTGTTCCAACCTATTATTACTTGTAAATTGAATTTTAAAGATTACTAGATTTCACACAATACAAAGAATGGAGGATGGAGATTAAATGAATATCTTTTAATCATGTAAAGGGCGTTCAAGAATTTGTTAAATATGCATATAGAAATTATAAAAGTGATAAGATTTCTTATCTATGCACCCATTGTATGAATGGAAAATATAGGTATTTAGAATACATTGAGTTGCATTTACTAAAGTGGGGAATTTTGTACTACTATAAGATATGGAGATACCATGGTAAAAGAATGAACCTTATGTTCCAAAAGACTAATCGGTAGCTGACCATAAAATGAAATCCCATCGAGTAGAAGTGGCACGTGATTCGCCAATACATCGTCCTTTGACCGACCTAATTGAGGATTCTTATAGAGTCCACTACCATCAACACCTCCGAAATATCGATACAAATAAAGTGCATTATGACCAAGTCAATAAACAAGTTGATGGAGAATCACTAGAAGTTTAGGATTGCATACGATTGAAAGTCGACGCGACTAGACAGTTTTACAAAGATTACAATGAAGATCACTCAATAATATGATTAAATTAGTTTACATAATTTGAAGAGTCAATTTTGTTTGTCGAGCAGCATCTCAACCGGAATTCTTAAGTGGGTTAAAGACATTCACCCAAAAGAGAACACATAACCAAACAATTATCCAAGCATGAAGAAGATCATGAAGTGTTTGGATTTGAAGTAAAAATCTATTCATGTATGACAATGTGATTGTATATTGTACAACAATGATCACGATGAGAAGGATGATTGTCATGTATGTAGTGAGCCTATATATGTGGCTTTTGATAATAGAAAAGATAAAACCGCAAAATATCGCAAGTGATCCCAAGTTCCAAAAAAGGTTTTGAAGTATTTTCCTCGAGCCATGGTTAAAAAAAATCACTATACATTGGATAGCAGAGGGCATGATATGGCACGCTCGATGCGAGGTAAGTGAGAATATCATGCATTATTTAAGTTGATACACTCATCTGCAAACTTTCAAATGCATGACACCATGAATTTTTAAAGATATGCAATGTCCATGTTGATAATCAACTAATAGGCTTGACCCTTTTGATTGTTTAATCATTAAGCAATGTTATTGTCCAATTATCATGGCTCTTTTAAGTCTACCTCTAACACTGTGCTTGAGAAAGGAAATCACATTAATGTCATTATTGAAACCCGATCTGAAGGATCCTTGTGATCATATTGATATAGTGTTATACCCATTAATCAAAAAACTTAAAGAGTTATGGTATAAAGCATGACAACTTTTGACGTCATAAGGGTGAAGAGTTCACACTTAAAACCATGGTGATGTAGTAACCCACGACCTTCCCACTTGTGGAACCTTATCCGGTTGTAATGTTCATGGTACTATGGATATCCTATATATGGAGAGGAAAATGAATATACTTTGTTACATCATAGTGGTAAAACGAGTTATATGCGTCATCATAGATTTTTCCAGACCAACCACCCTTTTAGGAACGATAAGTCTAAATTCATACATGTCGTTCAAAAGGGTAGGACAAAACTTTCTCGACTTTCTGGTTAGCCGATCGAGGTGAAGGCGAAGGCTATGAATACGGGGAATACGTATGTTATCAAACACTATAAGTTGGTAAACATGAAGTATAAATCTAGGCAGGATCCATACGACCTTAGTGAAAAGAAGACATGGCCCAGGCGATCAATATCTTTTTACTTTTCGTATTGGAAAGATCATCATGTAAGGAATATAATTGATGTTATGCATACGAAGAAGAATGCTGCAGAAAATCTGGTAAGAACATTTCAGGGTGGATCTCATTCAAAAAATGGAGAGCGGGTGGACCGTAATTTACAAAAGATGAGAATAAAGACGAATTTGTGGTAAAAATGATCCTACAACAGGAAGAATTTTTATCCCCTGGTTGCTTTCACTTTGAATAATAGTGAGAAAAAGATCCTCCTAGTTATATTCTTTAACTTGAGGACTCTGACTGATTATTTCGATAATTTGTGTAGAGTAGTAAGCTACCAAATAAATGATCAGAAATAGTTCAAGTCTCATGAAGGGAACATCATCATTCAATTAATCCCTATGCTATTTAAGTATTACTTATCTAAGAAAAAAGATTTTCGTTGGGAAATTATGCAAATAATTTGTCTACCCTACTTTATGCGTAAATGGTAAATATAAAGCACATTAAAGATGTGAAATCAACTTTAGTCGAGACAATTTTTGTATTAAAAAATATTTTCCTTCATCATTCTTCAATATTATTATCCACCTGTGTGTACATTTAGGTGATGAGGCTGTGTTGTGTTGTTCGGTTAAGTATATTGGATGTATCTTTTCGAGCTCTTAATGAAAACCTTTAAAGATTACGTTAAGAATACATGGTATATTAGAGGGACAATTGCTGAAGAATACGTAACTATGGAATCAATCATATATATTTAGGAGCATATACAAGAACAAGAACTAAGGAGGTTCAATACTCATGGAGAACGAGTAATCAATGAGCCTAACAAGCTTGAGGTTGAATCGATGTCTGGAAAACCTAAAGAGGAGATACTCACTAATTTACAATACCAGCAAGTAGCTCCTTATGACTTCAAATCGGAAGATGAAGTTGAGAATTGAAGAGAGTAAATAGTTACATAACTAAGTGAATTGTTATTTTTTGACTGTATGTATTTTATATATTATGATCCAAAATCTACAATTTAACTTTAGGAAGTATGAGAATAAAATTGCCAAAAATCAAAGAAGAAACTGCACGATGAATGATTTTAGAGCATGAATATCAGAAGAGGTAATATCCACCTATTATGTGTGTAGTTATTTCTTCGTGTGAGGAAATAACACACCCTAATACAAATTCATATGTAAATGCATCTTCTAAAAAGAGTTGATGTCTATTTAAGGCTTGCATGCCTAGAAAAATGCCAGTTATTCGTGCGAAAGAGTTCAAGAAATTATGCACCAAAAATTTTGATTTCGTTTCATATCCACTTGAGGAAAATCTTTTGACGCAAAATAATAAAATTCCAATTTTTTCCATGATTATTTTTTATTGCTAAATCAATAATCATCCAAAAGATACGATGCTAAAATATTATGGAATTGTCCAAAAAGTTGTGGTACTCAATAACTTGGATTTCCCATAAATTGTATTCTATTATGACTGGGTAAAGGTGGAGGACTTTATGAATGCTTGTAAAGATGATCCTAACAAAAAATTTATCATGGTAAATTTATCAACGATGAAGATTGAACATATCATAATCGATAGACTGTTATTTGTGACTTTCATAATGTAAAGAAGGTATTCTACTCAAAGTGCATAAATAATGGCAATCGGTATGACTACTCAAGAAGATGCATTAAAGGTTCCTAAAGAATTCCAGTCTGCTTTTGATGAAAACCCTAATTTAAAGAATCTAAGATTGAGTCACAAAACATTATCTCAACCTTGACAATCCTATTTTTATTCTATTACTATATTAGCCCTTGACAATCCTATTTGTAACCAAATTGTATCTTATTACCCTATATTGGATCTTTAGTTTGGTTTATAAATGTTTAGTTTCATTTATGAATATTTAGTTTGATCTATGAATGCTTAGTTTAATTTATTAATATTTTGTTTGAATTATGAATTCTTTGTTTGAATTATAAAAACATGTCATTAGAGGCGCGAGAACTAAAAAGAAAACCCCAAATGGCCTAGAAATACCTCGCGCGGGATCAATATAACTCGTAGAAACTAACTGCGAAGTCATGGGATGCCTGGTTTAAGAATATGACTAAAATTTCAAAATGTCTATAATTATAATTAAAAATATTCTACTAGAGGGTGAAAACCCCAAATAACATCCAAACGGCCCTACAAGGGGCACGAACACCTCGCACGGGATCAATCTAACTCGTAGGAACTAAACGCGTAGACATCGGATGCCCAAGTTTAGAATATGACTAAAATTTGGAAATATCTAGATTTAATCTTAAAAACATGCTCTTAGAGGGAGAAAACCCAAAACAATCACTAAATTGCCATGTAAGGGGCAAGAGCACCTCACACGGGACCAATGTATCTCCTAGGAATTGATCATGTAGTCATGGGATGCCCTGCTTGATAATATAACTAAAATTAACAAATATCTAGACTTCGCATAAAAAATAGACCATTAGAAGGTTAAAACTTAAAGAAGGCCCCCAAACGGCCCTGTATGAGTTACAAACACATCGCACAGGATAATGTAACTCGTTGAAATTGAACGCGTATTCATGGGGTGCCTGGTTTGAAAATATGACTAAATTTTTTAAATATCTAGTCTTAGGCTTAAATACATGCCGCTAGAGGAAGAAAACCAAAAACAACGGATGAACGGCACCATAAGAGGTATGAACACCTTGCAAAGGACCAATGAAACTCTCGGGAACTATCTGCATAGTCACGGGATACTTGGTCGGAAAATATGACAAAAATTTTGATATATCTAGTCTTAGGATTAAAAAATACCACTAGAGGGAGAAAACCCAAAACAACCCCCAAACGACCCCATAAAGGGCACGAACACCTTGCACTGGACCAGCATAACTCATACAAACTAACCACATAGTCACGAATGACCAGTTAGAGAATATGACTAAAATTTTGCCATAGGAAAAACCCAAAAGTACACCCAAATGGTCCTATAAGGGGCAGGAACACCTTGCACGATACCAATGTAACTCGTAGGAACCGCCCACATAGTCATGGGATGTCCGGTTTGTGAATATAACAAAATTTTGCAAATTACTAGACTTTGGCTTAAAAACATGTCGATGTAGGGATAAAATCGGTAAAAAAAAACCAAAATGACTCCATAAGAGGCATGCACACCCCACATGGGTCCAATTTTACTCGAAGGAAATGAACCGTAGTCACAGGGATGCCCGTTTTGAGAATACGACTAAAATTTACAAATACTAGACTTAGGTTAAAAGTGTGCCGCTATAGGGGAAAATCCGAAACATCCCCGTAAATGACATGCACACCTCATACGGGAACAATGTAACTTGTTGGGACTGAATGTGTACTCATAGGATGCTCGGTTTGAGAATATGGCTAAAATTTTCAAATATCTAGTGTTAGACATAAAATTATGTCTCCAAAGAGCAAAAACCCAAAATAACCTTCAAATGGCCCAATAATAGATACATACACCTTGCACGGGACCAATGTAATTCATAGGAACTGACTTCGTAGTCATGGGATGCCTGATTTGAGAATATGACTAAAATTTGTAAATATCTTGACTTCATCTTAAAAAATTCCACTCGAGGAGGAAAACCCATTACAACCCCCAAGAGGCCCCATGTGGAGCGCGAACACCTCGTGCGAGACTAATTTAACTTGAAGGAACTCAGTGCGTAGTAATAAGAAGACCATTTCTAGAATATGACTAAAATTTACAAATATTTATACTTAGTCTTAAAAATATGCCACTAACGGGAAAACACAAAATAGCCCCCAATCGACCATGAAAGGGAAACAAACACCTCATATGAAACCATGAATATCTATCAAGATAAATTTTATGACTGACAGTGTATCAGTTTAAGATCATGAGCTAGTTTAAGTCATTAATTGGTCACAAAGGGGGTCATGATTTTGAACCGTGACCACCTTTTCGGTACAAATCAAAGAAGACCATTCTTATTTAATTTAATCCTTACTCTCTCTCTCTCTCTCTCTCTCTCTCTCTCCATTCTATAAAACCCTTAATCTTTCTCCCTCCTTATTCTTAACGAAACTCCATTTTCATTTCCATGTCTTTCCCTTAATACATGTATATTTCCGACCATCTCCCTTTATCTATCTTTTTCTCTCTCTGCCCATTTGTTTGTGTACCTTTCATTGTACATGTGTGTATGTGCTTTAGTATGTATGTGAGGATTTTAGTGTGTGTGTGAGAGAGAGAGAGTGTGTGTGTGTGTGTGTGTGTGTGTGTGTTTTAATATATGTATGTTCTTGCTTCATTACGTGTGTGATTCATGTTATCAAATTTTATAAATTATGATATAGGTTAGTAATGTTCATATATAACTTAATTAGTCCAAGAATCGAACCTAGGGTTCTTAACCTCATAATTCGAAATTAACCTTTGAAGCCATGTTATAAATTTTTAAAAGAGGTATACATAGGTTAGTAGTGTTGATATATAACGGGCCCAGTGTAATACGTAGCAACTCACCGCGTAGTCGAGGCACTTTTGATTTAAGAATATGACCAAACTTGTAAATAGTTATACTTAAGCTTGAAAACATGTCGTTAAAGGATAAAAATGACAAATAATGATCAAACTGCCATAAAATGGGAACGAACACCTCGTATGGGATCAACGTAACATGTAGCAACTGACCACATAGCCATGGGACTGCCATTTCAGAATATGACAAAAACATTCAAATAGTTAGACTTCAACTATGAAAACATGTCGTTAAAGGGAAAAAATGAAAAACATCCCCCAAACGTCCCTAAAGGAGGCACGAGCACCTCTCATAGGACCAACATAGCACGTAGTAAATGTTGATGTAGTCACGGGACTCCCAGTTTGAGATTATATGATCAAAAATTTATAATAGTTGGACTTAGGCTTGAAAATATGCCAATGAAGTGTGAAAATGCAAAATAGCTTCCAAATGGTCCCTCAACAAGTAAGAACACCTCGTACTGGACCAACGTAACACATAATAACTAACTGCATAATCACGAGACTCCCAGTTTGAGAATATACCCAAAACTTACAAATGGTTAGACTTAGGCTTGAAAACAAGTTATTAAAGGGAACAAATGCAAAGTACCCCTAAGCAGCCCTACAAGAGGCACGAACACCTCGCACGTAACCAACGTAACATGTAGCAACTGGCTATATAGTCACACGACTCTCGATTTGAGAATATGATCAAAACTTGCAAATAGTTAGAGTGAGTCTTAAAAAATATCGTTAAAGGGAGAAAATATAAAATAGCTCCAAACGACCCCACAAAAGGCATGAATACCTCGCACGGGACCAACATAACATATAGCAATGGTCGTGTAGTCACAGGACTCGTGGTTTGAGAATATGCCCAAAACATGCAAATAGTTAGACTTAGTCTTGAAAATATGTAGTTGAAGGGGGAACATACAAAAAATCTCGTAACGCCCTCACAAGAAGCACTAACACCTCACATAGGACAATGTAACGTGTAGCAATTGATTGCATAGTCATAGGACTCCCGATTTGAGAATATAACAAAAACTGTCAAATAGTTTGACTTGAACTTGAAAACAAGTCGTTAAAGGGTGAAAATGCAAAACAGCCTCCAAACGGCACCACGAGAGGCATAAATACCTTGCACAGGACCAAGATAACACGTAGTAACTGATTGTATAGTTACGAGACTCCCGTTCTGAGAATATGACTAAAACTTGCAAATAGTTAGACTTGGGCTTGAAAACATGTCATTAAAAGGCAAAAATGTAAAAAAAATAGCCCGCAAGAGGCATGAACACCTGATGTAAATAGTTAGACTTAAAATTGAAGGCAAAAATGCAACTGATGTAACATGGAGCAACTGATCACCAATTCACGGGACACCCGATTTGAGAATATGACCAAATTTTTTAAATAGATAGACTTAGGCTTAAAAACATGCCGGTATATAGAGAAAATGCAAAACATTCTCCAAACGGCGCGACAAGAGGCATGAAAACTTCACACGGGACTAACATAACATGTAGCAACTGATCACATAGTCACAGAATCCCAGATTGAGAATATGATAAAAAAGCGAATATTTAGACTTGGGCTTAAAAACATGTCATTAAAGGGCATAAATGCAAAATTGCCTCAAAACGGTCCCGCAACAAGCAAGAACACCTCGCACATGACCAATATAACACATAAAAACTGACTGCATAGTCAAGGGACTCCTAGTGTCACCATAAATAGTTAGACTTAGGCTTAAAAATATACTAATAAAGGGTGAAAACACAAAATAATCCACAAATGACCCAGCAAGAGGCACAAACACCTCACATGGGACCAATGTAACATCTAACTACTGACCACGTAATCACGGGAATCCCAATTTTAGAATATGACCAAAACTTGCAAATAGTTATACTTAGGCCTGAAAACATGTCAATAAAGGGAAAAAAATGCAAAAAAGTCTTCAAATCGCCCCGTGAGAGAAACGAACACCTCAAACGGGACCAAACTAACACGTAGCAACTAAACGCCTAGTCATGGGAGTCCTAATTTGAGAATATGACTAAAACATGAAAATGATTAGATTAAGGCTTTAAAACATGCCATTAACGAGAGAAAATGTGAAACCAAACCCGACCGGCCCCGCAAGAGGTGGGAACTCCTGGAATGCGACAAATAAGACATGTTGAATTTGATCGCGTAGTCTCGAGACTCCCAGTTTAAGAATATGACCATAACTTGAAAATAGTTAGACTTAGTCTTGGAAACATGCTTCTCAAGGGCAAAACCGGAAAGCAACCCCCAAACATATCACTAATCCATGCTTTTTATTATCATATATGCATTCACATATAGTGTTGTAAACAATAAACCCAAAAAATGGGGACCTATGCCATAATTTCTAATTTAGAGTGTTATCATAATTTTCTACACTTTCAACACATTTAACATATATTTTCATAAATCAAAGAGACACCTTAGATTCGAATTATGGGTTAGACCCCAACTTTGTTCATCTTATGAACTACATGAACCTTGATGCCATTTTTTTTTACTACATAAGCATTCAATAGTTATTTTTTGGATTCAAGTCGTTTGTTACTTACCATTTGGAAAATTTTGTAGTTTTTTTAAGGCATGGTTAGAGAAAGAACGTTTGGACCATTTGAAAATATTCACGCAAGCATGCTTTGTATTCTATTTGTGTTGTACACATTCAGGCAAATATGATTTGTATTTTGTATGTTTCACATATTCACGCAGCATGCGTTGCATTTTATTACATATGCATGGAAGCATCCGTTAGTTAACTTTTATTACATATTAGCTGATTATATATTTTTGTAAATGTAAATAGGCTTGAAAAATGTACAAGTTTTTTGGGGTGATGGAAAATAAAGTTTATTTTTTATATTTTTTATTTAGTCATGGTCCAAAATTGTGATCAAATATAATTTTTTAAATAAAATAAATCATTGGTCATGGTCCAAAATCGTGACCAATAGAGTGAGCAGAAAAATTAATATTTAATTGGTCATGGTTTGAAACTGTGACCAAAAGGGTAACTGTAAAAAATAAAATTTATTTGGTCCCGGGAAAAAAACAGATAATAATGTGACCATCATTAATAAAATATATTAGTTCACGGTTTCGGATCATCGTTGTGAGTGTGATAAATTAAAAATAGCACCATAGGGTCATGGTTTTGGACTGTGACCGAAAGTTTTAAATTTGTAATTGGTTATGATCATGGTCACGATTTGGACCGTGACCCCAAGCATGACTTTGGACCATGACCCACGTCCTCTCCTATGGGTCACGAATTTGGACCGTAACCCCTGAATTTGTCATACTAGATATTATCACGCCTTTTGACTGTGACCCATAGGGGGTCAGGGTCAACTGTGACCATTTTTATATATGGTGTAGTGTTGAGAATATTACTAAACTTTGCATACATTTAATATCATTTATGAATTGAATTGGATGACACGGTTATTTACATTGAATTGCCCACTCTATGGTTATAATATTGTTTAATTGCATATGAATTGGTTGCTGAATACAGGTGTTTTCTTAGGGGTTGTTTAAAAATAAATCTTATTTTTAGTTAAATGGATATGGTCATGGCCTAAATCCGTGACCCCTAATTAAAAAATAAATATAAATGTGGTCAGAGTGACCATGTTTTTATTTTTTTTTAAATTGGGATCACGAATTTGGGTCATGGCCCATTTTCAATAGCTTACGGACTTGATTCGTCCATATGGTCAATGTCTGTGTCATTGGTCGACTTTTAACATCAGTCCACCCATGGTCATGACCCAGGTCGGTGACCATGGGGTCACAACATAGGTTTGTGGCCAAAAATCCATAAACTATCCCACGGTGGAGGTCATGACCCTCGTACTCATGACCACATTTTCTGTTACAGAAAAATGGTCACGGACCTCAGCTATGACCCGAGGGCCTTGTCACGACCAAGGTACATGATTGTCTTCGATATATTGCATGGTGATATGATAGTCATGCTATATCTTGAAAGGAATATAAAATACCCCCTGATAGTCCTCAAACGTATACCATTCGATCTTGCCAAGAAACCTCATCAAGCCTTTGGAGCCTCGTCCACTGCCAAACTCATGTAATACCCCGTAATTTTAAATGACTTTTAAAATGGGTTATATTTTAAATTAATGGATTAATTGGATTTTATTATTAATTAATTCATTCGGGTTTTATCCGGACAGTGGATATTAAAATGGATGATTCTGAATATTACTTAAAGATATTTAGGTAATATATGAATGTGATGTCATTGATTTGACTGTATGATATAAATTCGATAATTTATATTTTTAGTCAGACGCGGTATGGGACGTGTCGGGACTAGTTTATTAAATTAAAAAGGAAATTTATTTTCTATCGACCTTATAGTCATTTCGACTGCGTCGTTGCGTCCGGAAGGTTCGAAATAGTCAAAAAAGTCTATTTGGATGTTAATTTTGAGTCTCGGGTCATTTGGAAATGAATAGACAACTCGAAAGGGCATTTTGGTCATTTTTCTAAGGGGGATGAATAGTGATTTCGGATTTTGGCCTATTATAAGTATTGGTAGATTAAGTGTATGTGGGTTATCCATCTCCTCTACACAAAATAGAGAAGTCATCTTCCTAGAGAGAGTGAAAGAGTGTTTGGGAAGGGAAAAGCCTACTTGGGAAGGAGAAGAACAAGAACCAAGGTTCACCACCACCAACCACCACCGGAGTTTGATCGGAGAAGGGACAACCAACTGAGATATACTACACCAAAGGATCAGACCTTCAGTGAAGGTAAGTGTTTGATAATGGCAATTTAAGTTCGTATACTATCCATGTTAGAATAGTATGAAAAGAGAAGATTATTCATGTTTGGAAGAAATAATGGAGTGATTAAATGGATTTCTGGAAACTGAAATGATATAGTAATTAAACTCATATTTTAGGTTGATAATAATCCACGAAATAGTCATGAATCTGTTGAAGAAATTATGAAAACCATTGATATGTTCTTGAAGATGATATGTTGATAAATTTCTGGAAATAAGGAGATAAACATGCTTTTTAATCCAACCCCTTGATGATTCTAGGATGTTTAGAGTATTGGAAATCGTTCATATATGTTGATATATCATGTAGAAATAATTTTAACTCATTTTGGAGGTTAATATGAAGGTTTTAATGGGTAAAAATGGTGAACCCGTAGTTGTAGAAAATGCAGAAAACCAGGCTTGGACCTGAAGGATCGATCGATCGACCCCTGCCTTCGATCGATCGACCTCCCCAAAATATGTAAAGTTGTTTATTTTTAAATGTTGATTCTTATCCCAAACCTTTTGTGGATCTTTGGTGATTATTATTTGGATATAATGGGACTTAGAAAATATCAGTAAACCCTTGATAAGATTTGAATTAATTTGATTTGGATTCAAGTGATTAAAATGAGGAAAATTATATCGAATGGAATTTTGGTTGCTAGATTCATTTGTTAAATTCTAAATGGAGATGTATGAGGATTAAAGATAGGACCAGTAGGGGTGATTTTATATAACACCTGGGTATCCTTAAGTTTACAAGAGGGTTTAATCCTAAGTGAAAGAAGATGTGTTTATAAGAGATTTGAAACTATCGGTTTTAACCTTAATTAAAAGGAGAACTAAACTCGTAGTAATTCGGGAGAAATGATGTTATGGACCAGTAGGATATTAGTGAATTCTTACTGAATATATGTTGAGGAAAAACCTATTTAAATATTGTGTATTGAGTGAGGGTAGCCTTAGGGTTACAATTTGAACATCAAGGACTGAGTTTAAGCTCAATATTGTTTTCGCAAGGACGGAGTGTAATACAAGAGCGTAGTGGTGTGTCTCCTGGATAGAGATGGGAGTTTAGAACACATTTGGTTGAAATAAGGTATGAGGTTACTGATCGCATAGTTGAATTTTTCGGATCTCCTCGATCGAGAAAGTTAAGTAGTAGTGTATTGGAGGGGTTCCTTGTTTGGATTTCGCTTTGCGAGACGCTCCGCGCATGAACCTTAACGACGTCGGGAGTGGAGAGATGTTATAGGATGCGAGGATAATTAAATTATGAAGTAAGGATATGATATTTTAATAAAGAGATATAATGCTACGTATAATCTAAGGTTAATGTGAGTACCTTGTTATTAGGTATGATAATACCTATTTGATTGATTGATGATTTATGTGTATGACATACCTAGCTTACTTGCTATCGGTGGGAGGTTTGCACATGAGGGAAGTCATATCCTGATGAATCCATGGGATCTTTGATTTGTCGCTCGAGAACATAGGTCTATGAAAGACTTATCGGGGAGTTGATAAGTCCGCTGACTGTGGGTACGTAGGTATGTGCGTGACCCATGGATACGATAACAATGTTCGCCTCCAATGTTTGTGTTGTTGTTTGTGGTTCGTGGAATCTTACCGAACCTTTAGTTCCCTATTCGGCGACCTGCGATGATGGTACATGATAGCAGAGTAATGCATTGCACCACAGCTGTGACTCGGGGTGCCGTATTATATATGAATATATATATATATATATATATATATATATATATATATATATATAATGGATTAAATGATTAAATGGATATATATTGTGGTTAAATCTATCTACGGTGATAATTGTAGATAACGGTGAATAAAGAAAGATAATGGAATTAAGTTAATGAATGTTTATGCTTATAGAATTTAAAAGCTTAACTCATGTTAATGAGAAATGATTCATATTAATGAGTAATGATTCATGTTAATGAGAAACTAATCATATAAAGGAGAAATGTAAATGAATAGTAATGTGACGTATGGTATGGGACATACGGGGATTATGATATGGGAATGGAATTATAATATGGAGACTAGAAAAGAGGAACCATTAACTAGGAGGTTAATAGAAAACGTTAAGTGTGCACTCTAGTTGAGAGGTGAGAATAGCAAGTGAGAGTTGGATCTAACATGTACATATTAAATCCTTTATTCCACTTGTTAAATACTTGTTGTTTTAAAAATCATCTACACATTCGGGCTCTGACCCGTTTTCTTCCATATTTTCTCTTCTATTGTATCTCTATATCAGGTGTCCAGCAACAGGGACGCCAACCTTAGCAGATTATGACAGGCTATGGATTTATGGAGTATTGCTTAGACGCCTATCATCTTTTTAATTCACAGTATTCTTAGTTAGGGCATGTCGCCCAAAGGATTTCAGCTATCATTTTTTGTCAGAGTCAAATACTATTGTATTCGGGACTTTTTAATACATTTAACATTGTTGGGATTATTGTAAGGGATTTATATTATTTGGGATTGTTTATTCCAATTTCATTTAAATTCTTTTGTGTTGTTTATTGTGTTATCTGTGTTGTAGAATAAAATGTGTGGTGTTATTCTTAAAATGGAAATGGATTTTGTTAAATTAAAATTTGGAAAGTTTTTAATACCAGCTTAATTAGGTATTGGGTGAGTTGTAAATGCTTTCGATAGTGATGCTAAGAATGAGCCAACTGTATATTCTGTTTTAATTTGGTATGGGACTGGCCACTCGGTATTTAATTAGGCGGGGTGTTACAACTCACTTCTAAGCAACTTTAAGTATGACACTCGTTGTGATTTCCATCAGATCGTTGGGTATACCACTCACCAATGCTTCCATCTGAATAATGTCTTCAAATCTTCATTGATAAAAGGTGTCATCGCTTCTCTAGCCAATCCCAAACCCAATACTACTAAAAACCCTCTACCAACACACCAAACTGGTGTGATTTCCATTCTTCAAGATGTGAACCTAGATTTTTATCCTTATACAAAAATTCAATCATTTAATATGCCTTAAATATCTCTTCATTCCCCTTAACCCCTTAAAAGTGGTCCCTCTTTCCTTTTATACCCTGAGAATGAGCGATATCAATCCATGTCCCTCATATCATGGGCCTATATCTCCGTCCAAATTTGATTTGAAATGGGGAACATGGAGTTACCAATTATTTTGGATCAACTTAGAGATTTTGTTTGAAGTTACCACTTCGATTGACCATCGAAGATAATAATTATGTAAGAATGAACAATGTACATACAAAAGCGTAGGAGTGGGGTCGATAATCAAATGATTGGTTTGTGTCAACAAAGGAATTCATGTTAGATTATATTGTACAGGTCATTATAAATGAGGCCGTTAAGGAGAGACAAATACAAATAGCTTTTATACTATTCACCATCATAAGAGTCAATGGATATAATGTTCCCTCTTCCCTACACTTCTTCCTTAAAAAGGATGATTTATACGAAGACATAATTCAAGTCTTATATTAATCAATTTATTATGGAAAGACATTATTTCCAGTCGGGGGAGTGATGACTCAGACCCCTCAGAAGATGAACCTGATAATACAAATACTGACACAATTACCACCTTCTATGGGATAAATTCTTTTGAGGAATGGCTATAAAGAATTAATTGAATATCCTTTATTCCACAAGTTGACAAAGACACTGGTTTTTTGTTCTTCCCACCATCCATAAATTACATAACTTAATCAGGATGGTACTACACAGATTTGGTTCTTCCCTCGGCAAGTTGGCATCCAAATAAAGGGAAAATAATCGCTAAGGAACACCTGAGTCCAAAAATGTCAACTGAAGAGAATAAAGTCCTTAAACATCTTAAGAATACCCAATCCAACGTTACTTTATGGGGGATTTTCATGTCTTCCTAGTTGTATAGAAATGCTTTGATCATGTTCCCACCGGACCAACAGTTCCTCCTGCTCCAACCCCTAAAGAATCATTCCATTAGGTTCAGATTCTGGTCGGGTTGAGGCTCGCCTCTTTTGTGAATGAATAAATCATTGAGATTGGTCCTGATCATCACTATTCCCTAAATATTTCTGTGGATGTCAAGGGAAAAATGGTTTCGTTGGTACTTGTTGATAACAGATTTGTTCTGAATATTTATCTTTCATTCACTAATCTCACTCCCACCTCCATCACTTTGTGCACCTACGATAACACCTACGAAAAGTTATGGGTTTAGTAAATCCCACACTAGGGGCTCGTCCTATATGCTCCCAAATTGAGTTCCAAGTCATTGATATACCAGCATGTTTCAACTTTCTCTTTAGTCATCCCTATTTCAATTTCATTAGAGGAGTGGCATCTTCCCTTTATCAGACATTAAAGCTCTTTTTAAACAATCAAGTCATCACCATCATTAGAGATTTCGATAGCTTAGATGGAATCGACATAAGTAGGCCTATTTTGTAAATTCATCACCATGCAAATGATACGTTTCTCTAGGGTTTTAAGATTCATCCACTTCTTATCCCATCATGGGATAACCTCAAGGAGAGTATGTCGACATCATAATACACGTAGTAATTTCAATGTGATCCAAATGTTCAAGAATGTGCATTCTATGCTCGGAATGGGTCAAGGTCTCTTAAAATGAAGGATCCTTTAACATATAGTCATAAAAGTGGCCTTTCCTCTGCATGATTTAAGATATCAACCATCCCCAGCCAAACTTATGGGTCTTCGCCATCCATATTGTAAGCGAGAATTGTAGAGACACAAACTAATTTCTAGTGACTCTTTGAATGGATATTTTACCGAAGCAGGTGAATACTTTCCTTAATATTGATTCCTTTAACCGTGGTATGATCTTACTGAGAAGAAATTAAAACTTTGACTTACAATCTTTTCTTATGATAAGATCGCTTAGATTGAGGGTCCAAATCACGAGGTAAAGTCTTTAACCATTAAGTCTTCAGATGAAAGTTCCTCTAACACAGAGAGAACAAGCCGAACATAAAGAACTGAGAACAGTAGAAGTGATGAATCATTTTTCTTCAACACACTAGGGATGAATCTCAACATGATCCAAAATATGGCAGAGTGGTCTAACCTGTATACAAAGATTATTCCTACTGATAAATCACATTTGTACTAGCACAATGTCAGTGTTAACCTAACTCTAGCCCTTCAAAAACCTTGCTATTTATCTCCTTGAAAATAAATATGGACTTGCCCCTGATGTTTTTGTTACTGATATGAATCTAAACAAGACTTCATGCAACGAGGTTCTCACAACTGTGTTTTCTAAAAATATGTTTTGTAACACCCCGCGCGCTTAAAAAGAGACATGCAGTGTGATACTATGATAAAAACTAAACTAAAACCATCCACAATCAATATAGAGCATCTATATTCCATAATTTAAATGTAACGAATAAATAAATTGTTACACTTCCACAATAATTAAAATAATGTTTCTCTCAAAATACCCAATTCTCCAACTAATTACACCACCAATTTTACAAAAAAAAAAAAAAAACTCCCACCACGCTCTAAAGTAATTCTCCAAAATAGTCCATAGCGTCCAAATCCACGCTAGCCTGCCACTAAAAGAAAATATGGTGACGTACACAATATGACAGGAATAGATGCTCAAAAAATCAATACCCTGAATAAATTGTAACAATACAAATTTGAAAATCCGAATCAAATGTAATACTTAATCATTGTACCAATATTAATTTCTCAATAATACATCAATGGCACACCAGGCCTCACCTCACCTTCCCTAGGCATTCTCAAGCCATATATTGGATTTTGTAGTATCAGCAGGTGCCCATTCTCTGTGCCATATTAAAATATCATGACACGATGCCCAAATCAACAATTCAATATCTCTAAGAATCAACATAACAGATTCCAACAATTATTTCATAATTTTCAAATGATTATCACAATTCAACACGAGTTCAATTAATACATGAATAAACGGAATACTCTCGAGAGAATTTAGGAGCATATAGTGTAAGTCCCGTACCTTAAAATCATCACATGAAAGCCATAAATATGCTAGAAAAAATTATGATCACACTACTACGTTCCTCATATGAAAACAATCAAAACTCGCTCTCGAACAATCTTTAGAAAAACCAATTAATCTTGACAACTCTTAAGTTCAATGTTATGAAGAATGGTGATAGGGTTTAGTGGTTGAAAGGGAATGATTTTGGAGAAGCCTTCTGGAGGAAGATTTATGAAAAAAAAAGATTTGAAGAACCCATCCACGGATTAGTTTCAATTTATATTGATTAGTAGTTCTAATTCTAATAGAATTCTATTTAAACTAAACAATTATTTGCCCATTAGTCACGACCCAAAACCGTGACAAATGTTTTTTTTTTAAATTCCCATTTTGACTCCGATTTTAATTTCGATTAAAATCCTACTTTTCAATAGTAAAAATCAACCTTTTAAATTACTAAATCTTTTTAAATTTCAAAATTTAATTTTACCCAAAAAAATCCGAATTAATTTAAAAATATAAAATTAAAATTACGGGTTGTTACATACTTCCTCGCTAGCACAGGAATTTCGTCCTCAAAATTAGACGAAGGCTAACGCTCAAAACGGTTCACAAATGTCTACCCAAGGACCACCATTAGGCTCCCACACACCCAATCCTACATGCATGAATTTCTGCTCGATTCTATCTCCCAAAAATTATAACAACACTAAAGTCCTCAAATCAATTCCAAGAATATCTTCACACCAATATTACTAATCCTAACCTCGATGCCTACCACGTCCTCAAAAAAAAATTCTATCTCCAAAGAATATACATCTAACCCTCATGCTAGATCCAAAAATCAAAGACCCGAGGGTTGTCATATACCTAAGCTCTGATACTATTTGTAACACCTCGCGCGCCTGAAAAGAGACACGTGGCGTGCCACTACGATAAAAACTAAACTAAAACCATCCATAATAAGTATTGAGAATCAATATTCCATAATTTAAATATAACAAATCCATAAATTGTTACACTTCCACAATAATTACAATAATATTTCTCTCAAAATACCCAATTCTCCAACTATTTACACCACCAATTTTACAAAAAAAAAAAATCTTCCAATCCAAGCTCTAAAATAATTCTCAAAAATAGTCCATAGCGTCCTAAACCATGCCAGCCTACCAGTAAAAGAAAATACGGGGAAGTGCATAATATGACATGAATATATGCTCAAAAAATAATAGCACGCTGAATAAATCGCAACAATACGAATCTGCATATACGAATCAAATGTAATACTCAAGCATTGTACCAATATTAATTTCTCAACAACACATCAATGGGTCACCTGGCCTCACCTCACCTTCTCTAGGCATTGTCAAGCCATATATCGGATTTTGGACTATCGGCAGGTGCCCATTCTTCGTGACATATTAAAATCTCATGACACGATGCCCTAATAAACAATACAATATCTCAATGAATCAACATAGCAGATTCCAGCAATTATTTCATAATTTTCAAATGATTATCACAATTCAAATTAAGTTCAATTAACACATGAACAAACGGAATACTCTCTAGAGAATTTAAGAGCATATTGTGTAAGTCCCGTACCATAAAATCATCACATGAAAGAGATGAAGATTCTAGCCAAAATTCTGATCACACTACTACGTTCCTCTCACGAAAATAATCAAAACTCACACTTTAACAATCTTGAGAAAAATTAATTAATCCTGACAACTCCTGAGTTTAATGTTATGAAGAATGGTGGTAGGGTTTAAAGGTTGAAAGGGAATAATTTTGGAGAAGCTTTTTGGAGGAAGAGTTATGAAAAAAATATTTGAAGAACCCCTGCACGGATTAGTTCTAATTCATATTGATTAGGAGTTCTAATTCTAATATAATTTCATTAAAACTAAAAAAATATTTGCTCGTTCGTCACGGCCCAAAACTGTGACAAACGTTTTTTTTAATTTCCATTTTGACTCCGATTTTAATTTTGATTAAAAATCCTACTTTTCAATAGTAAAATTCAACCTTTGGAATTACGAAAACTTTTTAAATTTCAAAATTTTATTTTACCCAAAAAAATCCGAATTAATTTAAAAATATAAATTAAAATTACGGGTTGTTACATTCTTCCTCACTAGAACAGGAATTTCGTCCTCAAAATTCGACGAAGCCTAACGCTCAAAACGATTCACAAATGCCTACCCAAGGACCCCCATTACGCCCCCATACACCCAATCCTACACGCACGAATTTCTACTTGATTCTATCTCCAAAAAATCATCACAACACTAAAGTCCTCAAATCAATTCCAAGCATCTTCACACCAAGATTACTAATCCTAACCTCGATACCTACCACGTCCTCAACAAAAACATTTAACTCTAAAGAATATACATCTAACCCTCATGCTAGACCCAAAAACCAAAGACCCGAGGATTGCCATATACCTAAGCTCAGATACCATTTCTAACACCTTGCACGCTTGAAAAGAGACACGCGGCGTGCTACTACGATAAAAACTAAACTAAAACCATCGACAATAAGTATATATCATATATATTCCATAATTTAAATGTAACGAATCCATAAATTGTTACATTTCCACAATAATTACAATAATGTTTCTCTCAAAATACCCAATTCTCTAACTAATACACCACCAATTTTTAAAAAAAAATCTTCCACCAAGATCTAGAATAATTCTCCAAAATAGTCCATAGCATCCCAATCCATGCTAGTCCGTCACTAAAATAAAATACGGGGAAGTACACAATATGACTAGAATGGATGCTCAAAAAATAATAGCACGCTGAATAAATCGCAACAATACGAATAAAATGTAATACTCAAACATTGTACCAATATTAATTTCTCAACAACACATCAATGGGTCACCAAGCCTCACCTCACCTTCCCTAGTCATTCTTAAGCCATATATAATATTTTGGACTATTGGCGGGTGCCCATTCTCCGTGACATATTAAAATCTCATGAAATGATGCCCAAATCAACAATTCAATATCTCAATGAATCAACATAATAGATTCCAACAATTATTTCAGAATTTTCAAATGATTATCACAATTCAACATGAGTTCAATTAACACATGAACAAACGGAATACTCTCAAGAGAATTTAGGAGCATATTGTGTAGGTCTCGTACCTTAAAATCATCACATGAAAGCCATAAGGATTCTAGACAAAATTCTGATCACAAAACTGCGTTCCTCTCATGAAAATAATCACAACTCGCTCTTGAAATATCTTAAGGAAAATCAATTAATCTTGACAACTCTTGAGTTAAATGTTATGAAAAATGGAGCTAGGGTTTAAAGGTTGAAAGGGAATAATTTTGGAAAAGCTTTCTGGATGAAGAGTTATGAAAAAAATATTTGAAGAACACATCCATGGATTAGTTCTAATTCATATTGATTAGGAGTTCTAATTCTAATATAATTTCATTAAAACTAAAAAAATATTTGCTCGTTCATCACGGCCCAAAACAGTGACAAACATTTTTTTTAATTTCCATTTTGACTCCGATTTTAATTTTGATTAAAAATCCTACTTTTCAATAGTAAAATTCAACCTTTGGAATTACTAAAACTTTTTAAATTTCAAAATTTTATTTTACCCAAAAAAATCCGAATTAATTTAAAAATATAAATTAAAATTACGGGTTGTTACATTCTTCCTCACTAGAACAGGAATTTCGTCCTCGAATTTTGACGAAACCTAATGCTCAAAACGGTTCACAAATGTCTACCCAAGGACCCCCATACAACATATTCTACACGCACGAATTTCTACTTGATTCTATCTCCAAAAAATCATCACAACACTAAAGTCCTCAAATCAATTCCAAGCATCTTCACACCAAGATTACTAATCCTAACCTTGATACCTACCACGTCCTTAACAAAAACATTTATCTCTAAAGAATATACATCTAACCCGCATGCTAGACCCAAAAAACAAAGACCTGAGGGTTGCCATATACTTAAGCTCAGATACCATTTGTAACACCCCGCGCGCCCAAAAAGAGACATGCGGCATGCCAGTACGATAAAAATTAAACTAAAACCAACAACCATAAGTATAGAGCATATATATTCCATAATTTAAATGTAACGAATCCATAAATTGTTACATTTCCATAATAATTATAATAATGTTTCTCTCAAAATACCCAATTCTCTAACTAATTACACCACCAATTTATAAAAAAAAAAATCTTCCACTAAGCTCTAGAATAATTCTCCAAAATTGTCCATAGCATCCCAATCCATCCTAGTCCGTCACTAAAATAAAATACGGGGAAGTACACAATATGACTAGAATGGATGCTCAAAAAATAATAGCATGCTGAATAAATCGCAACAATACGAATCCGCAATTACGAATCAAATGTAATACTCAAATATTGTACCAATATTAATTTCTCAACAACACATCAATGGGTCCCCAAGCTTCACCTCACCTTCCCTAGGCATTCTTAAGCCATATATCATATTTTGGACTATCGGCGGTTGCCCATTCTCTGTGACATATGAAAATCTCATGAAACGATGCCCAAATCAACAATTCAATATCTCAATGAATCAACATAATAGATTCCAATAATTATTTCATAATTTTCAAATGATTAATCAGAATTCAACATGAGTTCAATTAACGCATGAACAAACGGAATACTCTCAAGAGAATTTAGGAGCATATTGTGTAGGTCTCGTACCTTAAAATCATCACATGAAAGCCATAAAGATTCTAGCCAAAATTCTCATCACACTACTGAGTTCCTCTCACGAAAATAATAAAAACTCGCTCTTGAACAATCTTGAGGAAAATCAATTAATCTTGACAACTCTTGAGTTAAATGTTATGAAGAATGGTGCTAGGGTTTAGAGGTTTAAAGGGAATAATTTTGGAGAAACCTTTTCGAGGAAGAGTTGTGAAAAAAAAAATTGAAGAACCGATCCACATATTAGTTTTAATTTACATTGATTAGGAGTTCTAATACTAATTGAATTTTATTCAAACTAAAAAAAATATTTTCTCGTTAGTCACAACCCAAAACCATGACAAACATTTGTTTTTTTAAATTCCCATTTTGACTCCGATTTTAATTCTGATTAAAATCCTACTTTCCAATATTAAAACTCAACCTTTTGAATTACTAAAACTTTTTAAATTTCAAAATTTTAATTTACCCAAAAAAATCCGAATTAATTTAAAAATATAAAATTAAAATTTTAGGTTGTTACATGTGTCTAATGAAATGAATGACGATTTTGAGTATCTTGTTGTGCATTATATTAATTGATTGATTGTAGTAAAAAAAATTGAAGAACATGATCTAACGAATGTATAATTCTTAATTGATCTTAATAAGGAAAAGATTAAATATAATAACCACATTCAAATTAACGATGGTAAGGCTATTGATATTATCCTTAGTTCTAGTAGAAATCCGTGCAATATTAGGATAGGGTCAACAATTGATGATAATGAGGAGTCGCAGTTTAAGGAACACCTAAAGAAATTCGTGGACGTCTTTACACGATCTTATAATAACATGCCCGACATCAACCCGGATATTATGCCACCCATAATACAATTCTTTCAAATGGAAATTGAGAAAACTCTGGTTCTAGTGGTTTCTCAAGGTCAAAGATGAAGTTGCTAAACACTTAAACATGGGTTTTATTGGAGTAGTATAATATCTCACATAGCTCACCAACATTGTCCTTTTGCTAAATCCAGGTGGAAAAGTCTTCATGTCCATTGACTACTTATATTTGGACAAAGCTTCCCTGAAGGATGACTAACCCTTTTTCCTAACATTGAACAAAGCTTCCCCAAAGGTCAACTATCAATCATGCCTAAAAGTCATTCGTTCTTAGTTTTGTTGGGTATAATCAGATCAATATGCATATCGACCACCAAGAGATGACTACTTTCAATACCCCTTTGGGGTACATTTCTTTACTTAGTCATGGATTTCGGTCTTAAAACATCAGGCCTACCTACGAGAGAGAGTTTAAAATCTTTTTTTCATGATCTTATCCATAGAGTGGTTGAGGACTATGTCATTGCCAAACCAAAAATGTGATACGGTCACATCCCTACCTTGAAATAATTCCTTGAACGACCGATGTAATACCCGATGGGCCTCAATCCACATACATTCATATTTGGTATCACAAAATGGAAATACCATTCGATTTATGGTCAGTGAAAGAGATATCGAAAAAGAATTTATTAATCTTAAAGACATCCCCTAAATGCCACCTCCTCTAATAGAGAAATAAGTCGTTCATTTCTTAAGCAAAATCATATACATTAATCGATTTATCAGATAACCCATATATATCTGCGAGCCCATCTTCAACCTTATCTGGAAAGATTCAACCAAAGTATGGCATAAGGCATATCTAGAGGCCATCAACAGGATCAATAAATATATCACCATATCCTCAATTCTCATTCCACCGCACCCCGATGCTCCCTACCTTTTATACCATGTTATAATATACACTACAACAGGGGCTATGCTAGCCAAAAACATTAAGGAATCACTCAAAGAAAGATCCATCTACTACGCTAGCAAAAAATCGACAAGGTATGAAATAAACTACACCATATTAGAAAATTCATGTGTCACTTTAATTTGGGTCACCCAGAAGATCCAATCATACATGTTTCCATTCCCCATCAAGTTGATATCTCGAATGCATCCAGTAAAAAAATTACTGAAAAAGTTTGTGTTGTCAAGCCAAGTGTTCTATTAGCTATTATTACTAGCCGAATTTGACATTTCTTATGTTGTAGAAATCCACGAAGGGAAGATCCATCATTAACTACATTGCCCATAATCTCATGGGTGAATCCAATATGTGGATTTTTTAGTTTGTAGGCCCGTTATTTTTCAAATTAGACTTTGTTTAAGGATGATGAAACACTTTCTCTTTCTGAAAACCCTTTTTCAAATTTTTATATACACCAATTTGTGAACCAATTTTAACTTAACCAAATTTTATCTTGATTAATCCTAAAGATTCATCTAGTGATTAAAGCAAGTAAAGTAAGGAAAAGAATACTCACAATGCCGGATGTACGAGAAAACCACAAAGGGAAAAAACCTCGGATGACCCAATCCAGACAATCACTATGAATGTGGATTTATAAGGAACAGACACAAGTTTTACTCAATGACTCGTTCCCTATGAGATTTAACACTCTTCTGATCTTTAACCACCCTTCCACAGTGCCCACGCAAATATTTTCGCGATACCTATCCACATTGTCACCTCCACGAATGCCTCGGTGTCCACCGATATGGCCTGTAACATCTAAGGTGACCTTTCCTAACGCAGTCAGAACAAGTGTAAACATGCAGGGAATGATTACCAAAATATTTTTCGCTCCTCACGTTACTAGTGGGCTCTCTCATATGATTGGTATTGAATTTGGAAATGGAAACAACGTGATCATCATAGCCTATACCAAAACTATCTCTCTTGACTTGGATGGTGCCTAACAACCTATCCAACTTCTCCGACCTATCTTCAAAGTCAAACTTAACTTTACTCGAGTCTTTCAACTTCTCTTATAACTCACGAATCTTAGACTCAAGCGCACTCCTAGACTCCTCAAACTTTAGAACCTCCATTTTCAATTCCTCCATCAAACCACAAAGGCTATCTCTCTATTTCTCAACGTACTCTAGCTTCTCCCTAAGATTCTTCTCCCGTGCCCTAAGATTCTCAATTAAAACATCATTATTTTCTATGGCATGCTCATTCAGCCCAGCTTGCAGTTTAGAGTTTTCCTTTCTCACATTTATCGCCTCGGTAAATAACTCATTATTTGCAACATGCAACTCTTCACATAAATCTCCTCCTCCTCACTCCCATCACCCTCACACACTTGGGATTTACTCTCAATGTACTCATAAGTGGCATGCACATGAGTATTTTTGTGGGAAGATTTATCGTCATCGCTCACATGACATGCCATAAATACAACAAAGTTACGCTCAATGGGGTAACTCTCTCCCTCTTCCAGATTACTATCACTTAAGATAGCACTATATGCAATCGATTTCTTGCCCTCTTTCTTAAGTCTAGTGGGACACTCGGCAACCTTGTGACCATACCCCTCACACCCAAACCCCTATCCGACTCATCCCTATTAAACTTCTCACTCTTATCTTTTGGGATGGAATCTACCTTGTTGTTCTTGAATTTCTCAAACTTTTTCGCATCTTTCGATTGCTTTTGAAATTCAAGAAAATTTTTGAACTTCTTTGACAATAAGGAGACATCCTCAAAATCGGAATCGGAATCATCATCCGAAACTTTAGGCTCCTCCTTTTGAGTTTTCAAAGCAATGCCCTTTTATTTCTTTGGCTCTTGCTTAGAGGTAAACATATCGAGTTCCTAGGTTTGAAGGTCACCTACAATCTCTTAAAGTTTAGTCGACTCTAGCATACCAAGTGAGTTTAAAATACTCACTTTTACATCAAACCTTTTAGGTAACGACCTTAAGATTTCCTTTACGAATCGGTTAGAAGGTATCTTCCCTCCTAAGTTAAACGATGCATTGACAATAGTGTACAACCTAGTGTAGAAATTATCAAGTATCTCACTCTCTAACATCTTAATAATGTCAAATTTTGTAGTGAGGTTTTTTAACTTAGACGCCCTAAACATTCTCGTGCGCTCATAAGCGAGTGCAAGTGTATCCTAAGCCTATTTCGATGTTTCACAAGTCATGAGTCTATTGTGCTCTTCAGGTGTGACATGTGAGGAAATAGCGTGACGACCGTTAGAGTTGTACATTACAAGCCAATGTTCAGCGCCAGTCCATGACTCAACGAATTTCAAACAAGTGGCATCACCCACTAGTGTAATTAGTGATATCCAACCCGTTTCAACCGCTAACCACACACGCTCATTTACGGATTTCAAGGTGCTTCACATTCCCATCTTCCAATAAGAAAATTTAGTACCATAAAAAATAGGAGTACGAAAACTGTCATAATTTTCAAAATTCGTCCTTAAAAGCAAAAAGGGATCAACACGATAAAAATATGTTTCAAGCTCTGATACCAATTTGTAGGCCCGTTATTTTTCAAATTAGACTTTGCTTTAAGGATGATGAAACACTTTCTCTTTCTGAAAAACCTTTTTCAAATTTTTATGTGCACCAAATTGTGAACTAATTTTAATTTAACCAATTTTTATCTTGATTAATCCTAAACATGCATCTAGTGATTAAGAAAGTAAATTAAGGAAAATAATCCTCTCAATGCCGGACGTACGAGGAAACCACCAAGGGAAAAAACCTCGGGGGTCCCAATCCACACAACCACTATGAATGTGGATTTATAAGGAAAAGACACAAGTCTTACTCAATGACTCGATCCCCATGATACTTGATGCTCTTCTAATCTTTAACCACCCTTCCACAGTGCCCACGTGAATCCTTCTGCGATACCTGTTGTGACACCCTGCTCAATTAAATAATGGTTGATCAGTCCTTTATTAAGTTAAATCAGACTATGCAGTTGGTTCATTCTTAGCATCACTGGTGAAAACATTTACTTTATTAACCACCTAATTGTTAATTAAGCTAGTGTAAAAAACTTTTAATCTTTCGAATTAATGACCAAAAGTTAAACCATTAACCACAATCACCATTCTCATAATTAAAATAATAATAAATGAGAAACCATCTAACTGAATAATTATGATTGGAATAAATGTCCCAGTAAATATCTCAAATGCAATAATCCATAATGAAAATACTCCAACCAAGTTGAAATAAATGAGCACAATATCTCCGAGATAAGGAATAATGAGAAATGGGCTACATGCCCTAACTGAAAGATAACTACATTAGAATCTGACTAGACAAAAGTGGAGGCGTCTAATAATGAGTATCTTCAACTTCCATAATAATTGCAGCACGTCAAATCATTTGATAGCCTACGCCTGGCGTCCCTATGGCTGGACACCTAAAATAGATTACATAAGAGAAAATAGATTTACAAGAAACGAGTCAGAGCCCGATTGAAAATAGTTTGAAACAGTTTAACAAGTATTTAAAATGCTTAAAAGGAAATA
This sequence comes from Sambucus nigra, assembly GCA_949130495.1. Lineage (NCBI taxonomy): Eukaryota > Viridiplantae > Streptophyta > Magnoliopsida > Dipsacales > Adoxaceae > Sambucus > Sambucus nigra. Next base: position 170,255,551 of record OX422217.1, read on the forward strand.
TTATATTCATATTAGTTATGCGGGGTCTCTCTTGAGAAATCTCACATCTCAACCCATGTACACGCCTAACGTACCGCTAAACCATTCTAGTTACTGATGTCACGATTAACTAGTTCAAACTCATTAATCTTCAAATCTATGATCTCATAATATCTACCCGTATTTCCCACGTAATACGTTAATGAATATTTCCACATCAATTATCTTGAGTGAGATAGTTTTCACATTCAAGGTTAAGTATTAACGTACTTAAGTTGTTTTAGATTTCACTATCATTACTCTCAGATAGTATGTTTCCAAGGTTCTACGTTCTAGGTACAAGTCCAAAATCTTCCCCGATGGGCTCATCAGGATAAGACCGTCCACGCTGCAAAACCGCCCCCGATAGCAAGCAGTGTAGGTATGCCATACACATAAAGATCATACAGTAGGCATATGCACAACCTATATATATATCATTTATATAGGTATACATACGCACCTTATCACAAGTCTCATACATAGTATATTCATATCTCGAATATCCCACGTATTAATAAATTACAACTTTATTCTCATCGTACTCCCTTGAGTATCTCTCACCACTCAAAGTGCATCCTTTATTTTATACATAATATTTGTAGGTAACTCACTCACATCCTAATGGTCTAAGTAATATGTTTCCTCAAATTCTTGCCACCCGAATTATTCCTACAATCAGGTATTTCTCTCTATTAATCCTAATAAAATTTAGTCCTTATTTCCTCCTCATAGGACCAAGCCTAAAACCCCATCTAGGCTTACTGGTACTTCAATATAATTCCCATTATATTTAAAATTAAATTCCACCTATGAATTTTTAATAATTTCCAAAGATTCTCAATAAAAATGGAAAAGGTGGTCGAAACTGGGCAGCCGATTCGATTCGACTCTGGGATGAATCGATCCACCTAGAGACCGAATTCATTCTCCCTTACAGGTATAGAATTTATGCATTTTCGAAGCTACAGGGTTCATTCATAATCATCACCAAAACCTCCATTAGATCATCTCAAATTTCCAAACAATTGTACTAGATGTTATACCAACCTAAATACACGAGTTATACCATATAAGAATCATAAATTCATCATGGGGCATCAAATATTGGGAGTAACTCAAGATCATTTCATAAAAAACCTTAGTTTCTTAATTTCTCTTCAAGAACTTAGAACAACCAAGATTTCTTTCCAAATCAAATCTCCTTAAGTCATAAATTTCATTCTACATACAATATAGAGTTAAACCTAACATGGTTCTCATTTAAAATCATTAAATTCACTTTCGAATTCAACCCAATTTCAACATAATTATGTGAAGAATGTTCCTACACTAACATGGATATATTATATACTCAAAATTTAGCAATTTTAAACACTTCCCTTTGTATGTAGGTCTGATTCGTTGAAGAATATGGGTATATTAGTGTTCCTTCAATCTAGTGATGGTGGTGGTGCATGAAGGTGTAGGAATGGTGGTTGTAGCCTTTGGAACTCCTCTCCCCTTCCTCTTATGGCCTCTCTGTGGCTTCTCTTTGTTTCTCATGAAACTAATCCTAATCCCCTTCTCGAATCAGATATATTACATTTAGAAAATTTATAGGTATATTTCTCTAAAAAAATAAATGACCAAAATGCCCTCCCGGGTAGAGTTTCTTACTATCTCGACCCTTCCAAACACTTTGGCGCACTCAAAATGACCATTTGGATGACTTAAAGATAAATTACTTTTTATCTCATTAAATTGAGTCCCGACAGGACTGACTCGCATGTCCCGATTTAATTATCATAACTGTCGTATTTTTCACTCGCGATAATTCTAATAACATTGTAATAACATATTACTTTACTCACTAAGTAATATTCAATATAATTCACATCAATAAATACTAACCCTTATCTTACTAGTTAATATTTATTTTAATTCAAAATAATTATCAATTAATTTCCCATATTTAATTTTAATTAATCCCACATTTAAAAATACGGTGTGTTACATACTTCCCTCTTATAATGGAATTTCATCCTGAAATTTGTAAAATAAAAGTATATCTGGTATGAACAACTCTGGATATTTTTCACGCACCTCATCCTCGCGCACCCAAGTAGACTCCTCGAGATTATGATGCTCCCACTGGACATGCACAATTTGAAGTACCTTCAACCTCAATCTCCTCTCGCTATGATCTAAGATAGCCACCGATCTCTCCTCATACAAACTATAAGGTTGTAAGTCAATCTCCTCCATCGAAATGGGAGTGTGATCCAACTCATCCTGGAGATACCGTCTCATTGAAGAAATGTGAAACACATCATGAATACGGTGCAAGTACTCCAGCAACCCAAGTATATATGCTACCGACCCAATCCTCTCAATGATATGAAATGACCCCACATATCTCCGAGCCAATTTGACTTTCTTCCCAAACCTCATAATTCCCTTCATAGGTGATACTCGTATAAGCACCTGGTCCCCCACAATAAACTCCCGGAAGAACCGCTTAGCAGTGGCGTTACTTTTTTGTCTGCCCTGGGCTACCCATATACGACTCCGAATCATCTCAATCCTGGTAGACATATCCTGAATCACATCTGGTCCGAGTATCTTGTTGTCCCTCACCTCTAGCCAACAAGAAGGAGAATGATAAGAACTACCGTACAACGCCTTAGATGGAGCCATACAAATAGTAAATTGATAGGAGATATTGTACACAAACTCCACCAGTGGAAGATACTTCTCCCAAACCTCGCCTAAAATTAAGGATAAACATGCATAACATATCCCCTAGCATCTAATTTGTCCACTCATTCTACCCATCCGTCTATGGGTGATAGGTCGTACTCAAACGTAACTCGGTGCCCTTGTCCTCCTGGAAGCTCTCCCATAAATTAGACATAAAAATCGTATCTCGATAGGACATAATATCAAAGGGAGTGTAATCCGTTTGGACTAGCAGAAAGTGGGCTACCTTAGTCAACCGATCCACTATCACCCATATGGAATCGTGACCCCCGTGAGAAGTAGGCAATCCTATGATAAAATCCATGGAAATTCTCTCCCATTTCCACATAGGAATATCTAGTGGATGAAGAAACCCTGTCGGTTTCTAATTGTCCACCTTTACCAGCTGATAGGTGGCACACTTTGAGACAAACTCAGCAATGTCTATCTTCATCCCACTCCATCAATACTGTTGCCTCATATCCTAGTACATTTTATTCCCACCGAGTTGTACTGTAATTCGGGATACATGTGAATCCGTCATCACCTCGTGTCTTAGTTCCTCCCCTTAAAAATAATCAGTCTCTCATTTAAGTGCAAGCCTCCCTCGAAACTCAATAAGTAAGACTCTGCTCCCTCCACTAAAAGCTATCGAATCCTCTCCTAACACAATGGATCCACTGTGGAAATCGCATCCTGATGTCCCAGCTCCTTCCAATTCACCTTCCACACCTCGGCCACCTCACCTATTGGCCTGTGGCTTAATGCGTCTGCTACCACGTTATCCTTCCCCGAGTGGCACTGGATCTTAAACGGATAGTCCTTCAAAATTTCAAGACACATACGTTGATGCATATTCAGTTCTCTCTGAGTGAACAAGTACTGTAGGTACTTGTGATCTATGAACAGGCGAAACTCATTTCCCGACAAGTAATGCCTCCAAATCCAAAATGCAAACACGATTACCGTTAACTCCAAGTTATGGGTGAGGTAATTTATCTCATGATTCTTAAACTTGCAAGAAGCATAAGATATAGTTTGATCCTCCTACTGCAATACTCTACCGAGTCCCTATAGGGATGCGTCAGTATAACAAGGTACTCCACACCTGCTCTGGGAAGTGATAGCATAGGTGTAGAAGTTAACTTATCCTTTAGCTCATCAAATTCCAACGGACATGCATCATCCCAAATGAATAGTATGCCATTACCGTAATCTTTAAAAATACTCGGATGAACCATTTGTAATACCCGTCTAATCCCATGAAACTATGCACCTCTGTCAGTGTCATGGGATACCCCCACTCCCTCACCGCTGAAATCTTACTCAGGTCCACTGATATCCCCAATTCAGAAACAATATGCCCCAAAAACTGTACCTCACGCAGCCAGAACCCATATTTCTCATACTTAGCATACAGTTGATTCTCACGTATTGTCTATAGGACCCGACGCAAATACTCAGCATGCTCCTCCTCTGTCCGTGAATAAATCAGGATGTCATCTATGAAAATAATGACAAACTTATCTAAGAACTCTCTAAACCCCTATTCATCAAGTCCATAAATATATCTCGCGCATTGGTTAGTCCAAACGGCATAACCCAAAACTCGTAGGACCCATACCTTGTCAGAAATGCATTCTTAGACGCATCCTCCACCTTTTTACGTAACCAGTGATACTCAAATCTCAAATTTATTTTAGAGAAGTAGGCTACTCCTTTAAGCTAGTAGAATAAGTCATATATACGAGGTAATGGATATTTATTACGTATCATGACTTTATTCAGTTCCCGATAATCCAAGCACAGTCCTAAGGATCCATCCCTCTTCTTCACAAACAGAAATGGGGCACCCCAAGGTAAGTTACTCCTCGGGATGAAGCCCTGTCCTAAAAATTGCTCAATCTGATCCTGAAACTCCCTCATATCCATAGGAGACATCCGATAAGGTGCAAGGGCGATCGATCAAGTGCCCGACACTAAGTGAATCATAAACTATATTTCTTTACTTGAAGGTAGTACCGATATATCCTAAAACACATCAGCAAATTCGTAAACAATCGAAATTGAATCAAGGGAAATCACCACTACCGTTGAGGTATCTTCCTCTATATAATACAAATGAGTGCACGATCCTCCCTATGGGCAATTCATCTTCATTAAGAATATCTCTTATCCCAAAATAGAAAAAATAATGCGCTTACTATAGCAATTGATCATGGTCCTATACGTGACTAACCAATCCATGCTTATAATGACGTCGTACTCAGACATGCCTAATACAAGCATATTGACGCGACTCAAAAAGTGTCTCTAATGTGCATTCACTCTAGGCTCAAGTGCAAGCCTGCCGCGTTAGTAATAAACCCAGTAAGCCGGGATCATATCCACAGGGAAATAGGATAATGGAATTGTGATGACGTTGGACAGATGGATGAATCCTAACTTCGACTCTAAAAAGGAAAAGGAAAAGGAAAAGGAAAAATGATTTGTTTTGAGAATTGGCTACAACTAAATGCAATTTTGGAAATTATGAAATAAATGCAACTATTCTAAATTATCTAAATTACTAACGAAAAATGATTTGAAACTTTAAACTATCTGATGAGAAAAATAGGACGGGAATACAATCCCCCAACCCTAGTGTATTGCAGGTATAATACTAATCATAAATTTAAATGATAAATTAGATCCATAATTTATTACTCCCAAGAATTACGTATATGAGGTTCAAGCCCGCATCATACTTAATCAGAGGATGAGTAAATCGGTATTTCGATAGTTACACTCGAATTGCATTCTAAAGCATCCCGGTTACCCGAAAGAAAACGAGATCCAAAGATCTGTAATTTTTGTGTTCCTACGCAATACGGTCGTAATAAATCACTAAATTCAGAGGATTAACGTTGTACACATACAACTATCACATCAGGTTGGGTTCATGTATCCCGGCCTTAGAAAATTTAGCCTAGCATACTGAAACTAATGAAAACAATCTTTGAATTGCAGAAAACAATGATTAAACTAAGGAAAATTTGTGGAATGATGTAGAAAGGAATTAAACAGAGGAAATAACTCCCTAATCTTACCAAAGCATTAACAGCAGCAATTAAGAACACTTGTAATCACAGAAATCTGAATAATCTACAATCTTGAAATTAAAAGAATAAACTATCTCTAAACTAGGGTTTTCTAGAAATAATGGAAAATTATATTAATTCTCCATGTTAAAAATGATAAGAAGTTGGGTTTATATACCCTACAGAATTTCAGGAGTTTTAGCTGCACTAGGACTCCCCATTAGAGAAGGATAAGATTACAAAACTCGACAGTCGGATCGGTCCGGGGCTCATGCGAATCGGTCTGCCCGGAATGCGGATCGGTTCCTTTATTTCTGGGGCGAACCGGTTCTTTTATTTTTCATCCCTCTTTGGTTTGCTTTCGATTCGGGGTTCTTGGGAATATGCATTGCGGACCGGTCTGGGCTTTCTGCGGATTGGTCTACCTCTTTGACTTTTTTCTCCAACTTTGATTTCTCATAACTTTTATTTCGGGACTCTGATTGAGATGACGTTTCTTCCTATGTGTTCATGAACTTGATATATTCAAGTTCTCTTTAGGTGCCTCACCTGAATTCAGGGTAAAAATTACACTTTTGCCCTTTTGACTTTCCTTCTTGTCTTTCTCGATTCTTCCGATTTCTTTCTTTCATTTTTGACATTAAATACCTGCAAAATTAGTACAAAATACCAGAAACTCAGTGCAGTCGTTAGGATAAGTCAGTAGCAAGATTAAGAGATAAAGTCAAATCGATTACGTTTTTCGAGGTGCTAAAAGTAACTAAATTAAGGGATAAATTAGGAAGAATTTAAGCCTAACCAAACCCCCCTAACTGAGAACTTTGCGTATCCATAGCAATGTAAAAGAATCCTAGTACGGCTCAACTCTTGAAAAACATTTTATTAGGATAGAATGCCTTTTTCGCGGGCAAGCGATTGCATTTAGCGTATGCAACAAGCCTTTAAATCCCTAGGTTACCCTAGTAGGATGAGTTGTGTCTCGTGAGGGCTTGCAGAGAATATACCCACAAAATTCGACTCGAGGAAAAATCAAAATACCTAAAAATTGAATAAATCAAACTTTCCCAAAAAATAGTCATCATCAAGTCATGTTTAATAGTCTCAAATCATAGTGCGTGTGTGCGACACCGGAAATATAAACGCCAATTTCCACCGATTGATCATTACGTTACTTACCCCAAAATTCGTTTTGATTTCAAATTCTCACGGAATGCACTCACAAACGAATCTCTCGGATTATGGCCATTATCTCAGTATGCGTGATATAAAGAGTAAATATAATGGACGCAAAGTCAGGCATACAAGTAGAAAGACAAAAATTTCATAGTGATAGGATCTCATCAATGGATTATGATTTTTGAAAACAGGAACATTGACTCTTATTCACACATTCAATATCTTTTTATTATCTTTTGGTGTCTTAGCTCTCCACGCGGTAATCAATTTCGCAATTTGGACTCGGTTAGGACTTTTTCGGGTTTTAAGGTGTATTGGGTAAAATAAAAATGGTAGGGAAGGTTGGAATTGGAAAAGTCATTTATGATGTCCATTTGTGCTTTTTTCGGGTTATTGCTCATTTTTTTTCTTCTTTTTCTCTATTTTTTTCTGTTTTTCACTTCTTTTCTGTTTTTCACTTCTTTTCTGTTTTTCACTTCTTTTCTTTTCTTTCTATTTTTGTTAAGCATATCTATTTTTTTTTCTTGCCCCTTTATATGCACTTTTCGGACTTAAATTCTGAGTTTTTCCATTTTTCCCAATTCCGGGCTATTTGGGTTTTTCGGGTTGTAAAAAAAAAGGCAAAATCTATTTGGCTCAATTTGGGTTGCAAAAGGGGTGATTTTTCACATCTTTTTTTGGACAATATTTTTGGGTGACAAACGAGGGCCTACTTCATTGTCCAAAATACCAATTGCGTTACCGTGTGCGTTTCGAGATGGATTTAAGTTTAGAGATCAATTTTTGCACGTTTTTCAAAGCAATATCTCACATGTTTTTCATACCCAAAAAAAATGAAAGGATTGAGATCGTTGATGACTTTTTAGGCACTAAAAAGAACTTTGAGTTAACAATTAAGTCGGATTGATTTAAAAAATCACAAAAAGTGATAGGCTCAAATCTCACCGGGTTTGTTAATCTCCACACTTATTCGTTAAGTCATCAATTTTCACTCAATTTTCATTTTTAGTCAATTTTGGCTTTGTGTATGTTCAATTTTACAACTTGAGACTTTACACCGACTTTCAATGATATTTTTGAAAAATTTGAATTCCAATTTTTATTTATTCTGAACAAAAATATTTTTGCAATTTTCAAAATTTTATGATTTTTTTTTAGGTTTTTGGGCATTTTTGAAAATTTGTGAAGTTTTAAAAATATGCACTTGTGACCCCCCTAACTTAGACTTTTGCATTGTCCTCAAGCAAAAAGGACTAAAATCTAAACAAGACAAAATCATAGGTGCGATCAATAAAACAAACAAATGTACAAAATGCAGATTTTATAAAAAAAACAGGATTGTGGTACAATTACAGGGAAAAACATACAACCATGTGAACAGGGAAAACAAATAAAAACTGCCACAACCAAAATACAGCATCACTGGGGTGGGGGTTGGGAAGAACCGGGCGCGTCGGGGCCATAGGGGTCATAGAAATAGGATGACAATGGTTCGTTGGGTTCTCTTGGCGTCGGTATATGTCCGCTTGGAAGCGAAACATCATGCTGGTATCGCGACGGTAATCGGTCAAAAATTGGCCGAATCTCATTACAAGGGCCGACATACGGTTCGCTAGGTTGCTACCCTCCCATTTAAAATCAGGGTCGTCCTCTTCGTCCGAAGACTCCTCATCCGCACCGACATCACCCATTTTTACATCAGCATCGGCTACTTCTTCTTCCTCTTCTTCGCTCTCACTCGAGGCATCTTCTTCCTCGCTATCACTGCGCCACCTCACCCTAATGAAGGCTAGATGTTTAGCGCTCTTAATGCGAGTTCCCTATCAAAAAGGACCGGGAATGCAAGTACGATCGAGCGGTGCCGAAATGCCAGTATCCTTGAGGATGGAGGTAATCAATCTTGCATATGGAAATGGGGCATCAACTGTTTCATCCAAGGCTGCGACCATGATGTCAGCGTATAGGGTGCAGGCCAAGTGGATGGAAGTGTGGGTATCAAATAGGTGATAGGTCAATGTGTCCTGCGGGGACGCATTGTGGAATCATTGAACGTTTGGAAAATATTGGCGCATATAATTTGAAAAGTGAGGCGCATTGTCCAACGGCGATAGTTTACCCCGTCCAAGCAACATCCGGGGAAATGCGTTCCTTGATCATGTCTTTGGCGACCGGTGCGATGTTCCTTGGGTAAGTGAAGTCTTAAACGTCGGGAACATCGTATTCGACCAACTTGGCCGTGAGAAGGGCCAATTAAATGGGATGGCGGTACCATCCACGTAGGCTTGAGCCTCTAATTAGCTCGTCCGAACAAGGGGGTGTAGGGTTTTGAATTGGAGGGAAGAGGTTTGGAGGGAAAAGGGGGTGTATTTGCGAGGGAAATGGAAGGGTTGGGAGAGAGGGGGAAGAATTGGGAGGTAATGAAGTGGATTGGGGAGAAGGGGTTGCACCTTGGGAAAGGGTGGAAAATTTTGTGCAGACAGCGGACCGGTCTGCCTGGCGACCGGACCGGTCTGGTCCTTTAATTTGCAAGACATTTCGACTACCGCACCGGTCCGGCTAAAAAATAAAGAAACCGGTCCGAGGAAGACCGGTCTGGCCCAAAATTAAAGGAACCGGTCCGGCTCTTATTTTTGAGCTGGATTTCCCCCTAACTTAATTTCGATTGCTCTTCTTCGAAAATTTTCACTTTCACAATATACTCCCTATTAATTTTGGATTAAAAACCTCTCGATACCAATGCTCAACGGCTCTTGACTCAATGTTCTCGAAACATCTGAATGCTTTCTCCCGAATGTACCCTAATCCTATGGACTCTCACTACACACACGACTCTCACCCCATACGCGTCGGGGGTGCGACGACCTCGCTGTAATATCTCACTCTACCCCGTAAATGGGGTTCGACAATCAAACGATGTCGACTTCTTACACACACACCTCTAGATATGGATTTAGGCGTTGTCCATTTACTTTGAATGTATTTCCCCCTTTCAAATCGTCTAATTCAATAGCTCCATGAGGGAAAACATTCTTCACAACGAATGGGCCAGACCATTGTGACCACAACTTGCCAGGAAATAAATGAAGCCGAGAGTTATAAAGAAGCACTTTTTATCTGGGAAGAAACTCTTTGCGTCGAATGGTGTTATTGGGAGAGAGTTTCATCCTTTCTTTGGAAATTTTTGCCTTCTCATACGCATCATTGCGTATCTCTTCTAACTCATTTAATTGAAGCTTGTGAGCTTCACAGGCTTTATCCATGGCATAGTTCAACTTCTTGATTTCCCAATACGCCTTATTTATACACAAAGAGGAAAGGGGACATACCGAGTGGATTTTTATATGCGGTGCGGTAGGACCATAGAGAATCGTTCAATCTAAGTGACCAATCTTTTCAGGTAGGGTTGATGGTCTTTTTAAGAATGTTCTTGATTTCCCGATTTGCTAGTTCGGCCTGCCCATTCGTTTGCAGGTGATAAGTCGTTCCAACCTTGTGAACGACACCATACTTTCTCACTATCTTCTCGAATGACCTATTACAAAAGTACGTGCCATTATCGCTGATTATCGCTTTTGGAGCACCGAAGCGAGAAAGTATGTGTTCTTACAGGAACTTAATCACCACTTTGTTATCATTTGTCTTGGTAGCTATATCTTCCACCTATTTAGAAACGTAATCTACCGCAACAAGGATGTATAAGAAACCAAAGGACGGGGGAAAAGGTCCCATGAAGTCAATTCCCCAATAGTCGAAGATCACAATAATGAGTATGGGGGTAAGGGGCATCATGTCTCGTTAGGTAATGGCTCCCATCCGTTGTCACCTATTGCAAGTTTTACAAGCAGCGTTTACATATCAGAATATTGTGCATTGTAGAATTTTAGCGGACGTCGTTTTCATCAAAAAGTTGCCTCCACAAGCTTCCGAATGACAAAACTGGATGACTTTCGGGATCTCGTCATCCAGTACACATAATCAAATGATTTGGTCGACGCAATATTTAAAAAGGAAAGGATCATCATAGAAGAACATGCGCGACCATGTAATAAACCTCTTCTTATCTTGTGGTGTCCAGTCGGGAGGGACGGCTCCCGTGACAAGGTAGTTCACTATATCCGGAAACCAGGGAAAAAAAGAGGTAGCAAAGAGTTGCTCATCCGAAAAGTATTCGTCTATCGGTATGGGATCACTAGGTACATCGGACGAAAGTCGTGATAAGTGGTCGGCAACGACGTTTTCTACCCCTTTCTTATCTTTAATGGAGAGATTAAACTCTTGTTGGAGTAGGATCCACCTTATGAGATGCGGCTTTGTATCTTTCTTTGCAAGTAGGTATTTCAAAGCCGCATGGTCGGTTAAGCAAGTAATGGGAGAACCGATAAGGTATGACCGAAATTCATCAAGGGCAAAGACTACTGCTAGCAACTCCTTCTCCGTGGTAGAGTAGTTGAGTTGTGGTCCGATAAGAGTCCGTCTAGCGTAGTAGATAACATGATCCTATTTATCTTTTCTTTGGCCTAAAATAGCCCCTATCGCATAATCTCTAGCATCACACATAAGTTTGAATGGTAAAGACCAATTAGAAACTTGCATGATGGGAGCGGACACAAGCATGGTTTTTAGTTTTTCAAAAGAGCTTTGGCATGCTTCTGTCCACTCGAATGGGGTGTCCTTCATGAGTAGGTTACGTAAGGGTCTAGGGATGGCACTAAAGACCTTAATGAACCTTAAATAAAACCCCGCGTGGCCCAAGAAAGAGCGCACATCGTTGAGAAATTTTAGTGGGGGAGATCAGTTATGACATCTATTCCCTTGGATTATCATATGTGGCTAAGAACTATTCCCTCGGTGACCATGAAATGGCATTTCTCCCAATTCAGCACTAAGTTCTTTTCCACACACCGGGCAAGTAATTTTTCCAATTTTTCTAGATAACGGTCGAAAGAGGTGCCAAAAACGCTGAAATCGTCCATGAGCACTTCGAGTCCTCTCTCGACCATGTCACTAAATAGGCTCAACATGCACCTTTGAAAGGTCGCGGGTGCATTACACAAGCCAAATGGCATACGTTTGTAAAGAAACGTACCAAAAGGGCAAGTGAAGGTCTTTTTCTCCTGGTCAAGTACATCTACCTCAATCCGATTATATAAGAAATAACCATCAAGGAAGCAATAGTAAGGGTGGCCCGCTACTCTCTCAAGTATTTGATCAATAAATGGCAATGGGAAATGGTCTTTCCGACTTCCCACATTGAGTTTTCGGTAATCAGTGCAAACGCACCACCCGGTGGTGGTACATTGGGGAACTAGCTCTCCCTTATCATTTTCAATCACTATCATGCTCGACTTCTTCGGTACGACTTGAATAGGGCTCACCCACTTGCTATCCGAGATTGGGTAGATAATCCCGACATCCAATAACTTGATAATTTTGGTATTCACTACTTCTTTCATATTGGGATTTAGCCTTCTTTGTATTTCTCTTGAGGGCTTGACATCCTCTTCGAGATGGATCTTGTGAGTGCAAATCAAAGAACTTATCCCCTTCAAATGAGCAATGCATCAACCAAAATCACTTTGGTGCTTTCTCATAATTTTTAACAATTTACCCTCCTGCTCTTCGTCTAGGCTTGAGGAGACAACAACGGGAAATGTCTCATCCTCTCCTAGGTAAGCATATTTAATATGGGAGGGGAGTTTCTTCAATTCAAGGGTTGGAAACTTTTCGTCAGAGGGAACCATGTGTGTATCCCTCGGTGGTAACTCCTCAAATCTAGAAACCCAATTTACATCTCTCGCGTCCTCGTCCGACGCTCTCACATCAAGTAATTTTCTCAACTCCTCAACCTCCCTCTCGAATTCGATGTACGTCCCCTCACTCTCGTTGCTCGACACTAAACATGACCCTAAGACGTCTCCACAATAGTTCTCCTCAAATTACTCCTCTACTATCTCATCTATAAAGCTCACTGCGTGAAGATCATCTTCTTCGCTCAAATGTTGGGCTATATGGAAGATGTTGGTCTCTAAGGTCATATTCCCAAAAGTGAGTTGCATCTGCCCATTCCTAGTGTTGATAATAGCGTTAACCATAGCTAAAAATGGGCGCCCGAGAATGATGGGAACATGATTGCTCGAGGTGAATGAAGGTTCCGTGTCCCAAATGACAAAGTCTACCGGGAAGTAGAAAGTGTCAACTTGGACGATCACGTCCTCAACTACACCTCGTGGGATCTTCACAGTTCGATCCCCTAATTGGAGAGTGATTCTTGTGGGCTTGAGGTCTCCCAAGTCAAGTTTCCTATAGATGGAGTAAGGGAGGATACTGACACTTGCTCCCAAATCAAGTAAGGAGTTTTCGATTTTGTTTTCTCCAATGATACAGAAAATGGTGGGTGCATCGGTATCTTTGAATTTAGGCGGGAGATCATTAAGTAGAATGGAGCTCACGTTTTGTGATAGAAAAATATTTTTCTTTAACGTCATCTTTCTCTTTACCGTCAACAAGTCTTTGATAATTTTTGCATAAGCTGGAATTTGCTTAATGGAATCGAGGAAAGGTAAATTCAGCTTTACTTGCTTTAGCACGTCTAGAACGTCCTCACGTGGGTTTCCTTTATGGGAAGGAATCAACCTTTGAGGAAACGGTGATGCGGAGGGTGGTTTCACTACTACCTCGGGCTCACTAGCGTCCTATTTGTCACTCTCATTTAAGGGGACATCTTCGGCCTCTTTCGTGCCAGGAGAAATCTCCTTGTCTTTCGTTGTGTCACGTGGGGGAGGTGATAAATCAATGACTCTCCCACTACGAAGAGTGGTCACATCTTGACATTGCTCCTGATGTTCACTAAAGGTGGAGCTAACACTAGTTTGACCTTGGGGAGGTCTTTGGCCCTGGGCATGAAACTTTCCCTTCTCTGGGACACTGAACGAGGATTGTATCTTTGACAGACTTATATTTATGTCGCTAATCGGGCGATCATATCTAGCATTGGTTGCAGTCTGACTATTCATAAATAGATTCATAGTATCCTCGAGAGTTATCTGCGGTGGAGGGATATATGCTCCTGAAGGTGGTGGTGCTTGCACATGTCCTTGCATGTGTGGAGCCTGTTGAAAGTGTTGTGATAGAGGAGGGGCAACATGTGAAGTAGGATTCATCGTAGCATGTTGTTGCCCATAGCTAAAACCAGGATGGTTTTTCCATGAAGGGTTGCAAGAATTCCCGTGCGGTGCATCTAAATTACCCTTAAATCCTCCTATACCACTAACTTGCTCTTGAACAATCACTTTATGGGCGGGTATAGTCGGGCATTCCTTAGTTAAATGACCCGCCTCACAAATCGCACACACATTTTCGATGGGATTTGGTATGGATCCAGTTGGTCCTCTTCCATATACCTCACATAGATCTCAAAATCCTTTCTCAAGCATATCTAATCGACTGACCGTCATTGAATTCTTATCTACGTGAAATAGCCCGGACGCCGCTGGAGTGGTGGTCACTTTAAAATTTCAATTTTGAGCATTAGGATCAGATGTATCCCAGGATTGGGAAGTCTCGGCGACATACTTCAGGTGTAGCTCAGCATCATGGGCATCTAAGTTGACAAACGGACCATTACCCATGATCTCAACAAGTTGCTTGGAGTTAAGATTCAGCCCATTATAAAGAAAGGAAATGATTTGCGCTGTATCAAATCCATGATGGGGGCATGAAGTAACTAACTCATTGAAATGCTCGTAACATCGATGAAATGGCTCATTTTCTGATTGTCTGAACGCTTGAATTTGAGCCTTTATGGAGATTGTTCGATGTGGTGGGATTAATTTCTTGAGAAATCTAGATTATAACTCATTCCAAGATGGAATCGAGCTTGGAAGTAAAGAACATAGCCAGGTCTTAGCTTTATATTTTAGCGAAAGAGGAAGAGTTTGAGGCGGATCACCTCTTGTGTGCAAGTTTGATCATTAAGAGTATCGCACACATCCTCAAATTCCCTAATGTGAAGATATGGCTTTTCAGAATCCATACCATGGTAATTGGGTAAAATCTGGATCATCCTGTTTTTAAAAAGAAATTACCCGGCATTATACGGGAGTATAATGCATCCCGGAGTGACAGTACGCTCAGGATATAAGATTTTTCTCAGCGGGGGTATGGGGCCTCTTCCACACCGGCGGCTGCACTACCGTGTTGCGACATTTCTCTCTCTCTTGAAGACTCGGTATCCTCACTTGGTGTGCTCAAAGTATGCTCGGAGGTGTGTCCTAAGAAGGAAAATGGAGTGTTATTTGAGATTGAGTGTGACGGTGTGGGAGGTGGAATCCAGAACTGTAGGGGGTTAGGAGTGTGAGGGCTATCAGGATCATACTCAACTATTGGATTTTCGTGAATGCTGGTTGGAGTATTATGGGGTGTGGGAGTGGGTTCAGAATTTTGCATTACCAGCTTATGAGAGATGATGATGGATCTTTTTGTGTGTTTTTGAAATTTTTATATGTTTTTTTATTTTTTGAATTTTTTTGTTAAAGCTTTAGATTGACTCGATCTAATCCTAAGTCTACCTAATTCCCCAACAACGGCGCCAAAAACCTGAGGCGACTCAGAAAGTGTCTCTAATGTGTGTTCACTATAGTCTCAAGTTTAAGCCTGTCGCATTAGTAATAAACCCAGTAAGTTGGGATCGTATCCACAGGGAAATAGGACAATAGAATTATGATGACGTCGGACAGATGAATGAATCCTAACTTCGACTCTAAAAAGGAAAAGAAAAAATGATTTGTTTTGAGAATTGGCTACAACTAAATGCAATTTTGGAAATTATGAAAGAAATGCAACTATTCTAAATTACTAACGAAAAATGATTTGAAACTTTAAACTATCTAATAAGAAAAACATGACGGGAATACAATCCCCCATCCCTAGTGTATTGCAGGTATAATACTAATCGTAAATTTAAATGATTATTTAGACCCATAATTTAGTACTCCCAAGCATTACGTATATGAGGTTCAAGCCCGCATCATACTTAATCAGAGGACGAGTAAATCGGAATTTTGATAGTTACACTCGAATTGCATTCTAAAGCATCCCGGTTACCCGGAAGCAAACGAGATCCAAAGATCTGTAATTTTCATGTTGCTACGCAATACGGCCGTAATAAATCACTAAATTCAGAGGATTAATGTTGTACACATGCAACTATCACATCAGGTTGGGTTCATGTATCCCGACCTTAGAAAATTTAGCCTAGCATACTGAAACTAATGAAAACAATCTTTGAATTGCAGAAAACAATGATTAAACTAAGGAAAATTTGTGGAATGATGTAGAAAGGAATTAAATAGAGGAAATAACTCACTAATCTTTCCAAAGCATTAACAGCAACAATTAAGAACACTTGTAATCACAGAGATCTGAATAATCTTCAATCTTGAAATTAAAAGGATAAACTATCTCTAAACTAGGGTTTTCTAGAAATAATGGAAAATTATATTAATTCTCCATGTTAAAAATGACAAAAACTTGGATTTATATACCCTACAGAATTTCAGGAGTTTTAGCTGCACTAGGACTCCCCATTAGAGAAGGATAAGATTACAAAACTCGACAGTCGGACTGGTGCGAGGCTCATACGAATCGGTCTGCCTGGAATGTGGCCTGGTTATTTTATTTCTGGGGCAAACCGGTTCTTTTATTTTTCTTCCCTCTTTGGTTTTCTTTCGATTCGGGGTTCTCTGGAATGTGCACTGTGGACCGGTCGGGCTTCCTGCGGATCGGTCTGCCTCTTTGACTTTTTTCTCCAACTTTGACTGATCATAACTTTTATTTCGGGACTCCGATTGAGGTGTCGTTTCATCCTATGTGTTCATGAACTTGAGATCTTCAACTTCTCTTTAGGTGCATCATCCGAATTCTGGGTAGAAGTTACACTTTTGCCCTTTTGACTGTCCCTCTTGTCTTTCTCGATTCTTTCGATTTCTTTCTTTCATTTTTGACATTAAATACCTGCAAAATTAGTACAAAATACCAGAAACTCGGTGTACTCGTTAGGATAAGTCAGTAGCAAGATTATGAGATAAATTCAAATCGATTACGTTGTTCGAGGTGCTAAAAGTAACTATATTAAGGGATAAATTGGGAAGAATTTATGCTTAATCACATATCAGTAGGTAAAATGAGACTCCCAATATCTATGCTCATACCCCGGCCTATAAAGAAAATTAGCGTCCCATTACCCAACGACGAGTCTACACAAGTAATCGTACTGTTGGTTGTGTCTAATAACCCTACGGCTTGTGAAAATCTAGTGTCTACAAATGAGTGTGAGGCCCCTGTGTCAAATAAAATATTCCCCATAGTCCCATTGATAGAAAACATACCCTCAACTCTGGGCAGTGCCTGAAGAGTTGTTGCCTAGTGGATGTTATAAACACGCCCATACTGCAATTGCCCCTGCTGAGGTGGGGTTGCTGGAATAATTGGTATAGCAGGCATCTGAGGTGGTGCTCGGAGAGAGGCTGGGAAGATAAGAATTTGTGGCTCCTGGTGAGCACCCTGCTCTTACTAAGCCCTAACCTTATTAGGGAAATCCTGTTTCCTGTGGCAAGTCTTACCGCAAGTAACACGTCAGCTAGCGAAATTTTCTCCTCTTTGGCCCTGCTAGCAATTTCCACCCCTCCCATGGCCCTAGTGGCCCTGCTATAATTAATGATGGCCTTGGTTCCCCTGTTGGCCCTGATGGCCATGTCTATAACCTCCCCGACCCTGTCTGAACCCTCTAGATCAGAACCATTTAGCATAATCCCCTGCTAGGAACCCTGCTCACCCTGTCTAGGCTGACTCTGAGCTGAATGTGCCCCAATGGAACTACCAATCCCTATCATTCCCTGCTGTTGGAATCTCCTCCTCATTTGCTCCCCTTAACATGGAAGCGGCGGTTTTGGCAGTGTTGCAAAGCAGCATTCAATACATTAGTATATGTCTGCAATGAAGGGTTTCCTAGAAGATGTTGTTGGATCT
The DNA here is from genome assembly GCA_949130495.1 of Sambucus nigra. NCBI lineage: Eukaryota > Viridiplantae > Streptophyta > Magnoliopsida > Dipsacales > Adoxaceae > Sambucus > Sambucus nigra. Next base: position 170,273,571 of record OX422217.1, read on the forward strand.
TCCAGTTAAGTCCATCCATAAACATCTAAATCCTTTTCTCCTCAGTGGGTACTTCTATTGGTATCAGATTATCTAGCCTCATAAACTCCTCCTCGTACTCTACAATAGTCTTCCTTTCCTGGGTGAGATCCAATAATTTCTACCTCATCTCCGTCTGGACGGTAGAAGGGAAGTATTTATCCGAACCCAGAAGTCTTGTATAGTCATGATGCCACACTCCTCTGCGGTGGTAGTGGACTACCACCACTGTAATGCTGCCTCGACTAGCTTTAAAGTAGCTAGTATCTGCCTATGTACCTCCATGAACTCATACATTCTCAGGTGTCTCTATATGTCCTTCTTCCATTGGCTCATAACTACTACATCAGAACGCCCCTGAAACTCTGGGGGATGTGCCTTCTGAAAGGAATCTCTAAACCACTCCCAAGCAGAAGCGAAGGCATGAATCTATACTGGAACCACCACCTATGCCTGGGGTAGGGCCTGATGTACTACTGCCAACGATGCATTCACCACCCATGCAACTATGGTTGAAACTTCTACAACATCCATGGTGACCTGAGCCAGGGCTAGTTGTGGCTCTCGAGGGACTCGTTATGCATTTCTCGGAGGCATCTGAAATAAGACAGAATTTCTATAAGTCTACGGTTCAATAAATCTCAAAATAGGGCTCTATATCAAAGACGTAAACACATAATCAGGAATGCAATAATCCTAATTATAGGACTCTATATCAAAGAACGTTACGCTGAAAGTATAATAAGCTGCACAAATCCTAAAAGACTCTAAAACCTGATGCTCTGATACCACTTATGACGCCCCGCTCAATTAAATACTGGGTGATCAATGCTTTATTAAATTATATCGGAATATCCAGTTGGTGCATTCTTAGCATCACTGTCGAAAACATTTACTTTATTAACCACCTAATAGTTAATTAAGCTAGTGTAAAAAACTTTTAATCCTTTGAATTAATAACCAAAAGTCAAACCATTAACCACATTCACCATTCTCATAATGAGAATAATAATAAATGAGAAACAATCCAATTGAAAAATTAAGACAGGAATAAACGCCCCAGTAAATATCTCAAATGCAATAATCCATAGTAAAACTACTCCAACCAAGCTGAAATAAATTATTGCAATATCTCTGATATAAGGAATAATGAGAAATGGGAGACATGCCCTAACTGAAAGATAACTACATCTTAATCTGCCTAGATAGAAGTGGAGGCATCTAATAATAAGGACCTAGAACTTCCACAATGGCTGCAGCACGTCAAATCATCTGATAGCCTACGCCTAGCGTCCCTCTAGATGGACACCTAAAAAGATTGCACAAGAGAAAATAGATTTACGTGAAACGGGTCAGAGCACAAGTGAAAATAGTTTAAAACAATTTAGTAAAATGCTTAAAAGAAGATATTATATACATGTTAGTTATACGAGATCTCTCTTGAAAAATCTCACCTCTTAACTAGTGTGCACACCTAACGTACCACTAAACCATTCTAGTTACTGCTGTCACAACTAACTAGTTCAAACTCATTAATCTTCAAATCTATTATCTCATAATAGTTATCTATATTTCCCTCGTAATACGTTCATGAATATTTTCACATATATTATCTCAAGTGAGAGAGTTTTCACATGCAAGGTTAAGTGTTCACGTACTTAAGTTATTTTGGATTTCACTATCCATCTTATCTACTAAGTTCACACAGTAGAACATATCTCAAGTGTGTGTATATATATATATACACACACACACACTAATACGGCACCTTTAGACTCAGCTGCGGTGCTTGCATACTCTGTTATTATGTCCTGGTACATCTCGCACTGTATAAAGGACTATTGGTTTGGTATCTCCCTCGAACCATAAATACAAATCACATATCATGGAGGTGAACATATTCCCCAGCCAAATGGATCATGCACATACCTACGCTCCCATTCAACCGTCAAAATATCACACTCTCAGATAGTACGTTTCCAAGGTTCTACATTCGGGGTACAAGTCAAAAATCCTCACCAATGGGCTCATCGGGATAAGACCATCCATAATGCGAAACCTCCACCCGATAGCAATCAGCATAGGCATGTTATACACATAAAGATCATACAGTAGGCATACGCAAAACCCATATATGTATATCATTGATATAAGTATACACACGTACCATATCATAAGTCTCATACGTAGTATATTTATATCCCGAATATCCCACGTATTAATAAATTACAACATTACTTCTCATCGTATGCTCCTGAGTATCTCTTAACACTAGAAGTGTATCCTTTATTTTATACATAATATTAGTAGGTAACTCACTCCCATCATACTAGTATAAGTTATTGGTTTCCTCGAATTCGCGCGACCCGAATTATTCACAAAATTAGGTACTTCTCTCTATTAAGCCTAATTAAATTTAGTCCTTATTTCCTTCTCATAGGACTAAGCCTAAAACCCCATTTAGGCCTACTGGTACTTACATATAATTCCTATTATATTTAAAATTAAATTCCACCAATGAATCCCGAACGATTTCAAAAGATTCTAATCAAAAAGGGAAAAGGTGGCCAAAACTAGGCAGCCGAATCGATTCGGCTCTGGTCTGAATCGATTCGACTAGAGACTGAATCGATTCGCCTCTATAGCTATAGAATTTATTCATTTCTCAAGCTAAGGTTTTCATCCATAATCGTCACCAAAACCTCCATTAGGTCATCCCAAACTCCTAAATAATTGTACTAGATGTTATACCAACCTAAAATACAAGACTTCTAACGTACAAAAATCATAAATTCATCACGGGGCATCAAATATTGGAACTAATTCAACATGATTTCATAAAAACCCTAGTTTTTTAATTTCTCTTCGAGAACTTATAACAACCCATATTTCTTACAATATTAAATCTCCTTAAGTAATAAATTTCATTCTACATACAATATAGAGTTAAACCTAACATGGTTCTGATTCAAAATCATCAAATTCACTTTCCAATTCAACCCAATTTCAACATAATTATGTGAAGAATGTTCCTACACTTACATGGATATATTATATAATCAAAATTTAGCAAGTTTAAAAACTTGACTTTGTATGTAGGTCTGATTCGTTGAAGAAGATGGGTCTATTAGTGTTCCTTCCTTTTCGATCTACAATCCGGTGGTGGTTGTGGTGCAAGAAGGTGTAGGATTGGTGGTTTTAGCCTTTATAACTCATCTCCCCTTCCTCCTATGGCCCTTTGTGGCTTTTGTTTGTTTCTCACGTAACTAACCATAACCCTCTTCTCTAATTAGATATATTTCACTTAGAAAATTCGTAGGTATTTTTTCTCAAAAAATAGAAATGACCAAAATGCCCACCAGAGATGTCGGTTTGGCCTAAAACTGCCCCAGGACCTAAACTAAACCCATTGGTAGACTTTTATGATTATATCGACCCTTCCAAACACTTTGCCTCTCGAAATGACCAATTGTATGACTTAAAAATAAATTTCTTTCTATCTCATTAAATTGAGTCCGAACATGACTAATGTGCACATCCCGATTTAGTTATTATAACTGTCGTATTTTTCACTCCCGACAATTCTAAGAAGTTTGTAATCACATATAAATTTAATCAATAAGTAATATTCACTATAATTCACATCAGTAAATACTAACACCTATCTCGCTAGTTAAGTTTTATTTGAATTCGGATTAATTATAAATTAAGTTCCCATATTTAATTTTAATTAATCCCACTTTTAAAAATACGTGGTGTTACACCTATCCTCAATTGTCACCTCCACAAATGCCTCGGTGTCCACCAATATGGCTTATAACGTCTACGATGTTGAATACAACTCTTATGCTTCTCCGCCATAAAACCCATCCAAGTTCTATGTAGAACAAACTCCAATGGTGCCGACAATAATAACTATATCATATAATATAGACAGGTCGGATCTTTGAAACTCTAAGGTTTTTTTGGACTTAGAAAACCTTAGAAAACTATGTGTAGAAAATGTACTAGTCTGTAAATTGTCTTTCAGACTGCGCACGTGACGAAATTCTAAGAAAACACGCCTTAAATATTTTTCTTAAGTCGGTATCTCGCTCGAATGACATAGGCATGTTTCTCAAACGACATAGGCATGTCACTTGAATGACATCCCTATATTTCTCCAACGACTTCTATGGCCATTTGAACGACTGAACCCATGTGTTTGATTTTAACACAACTCTAAATTATGTTTATCTTAGAAAAAATGAAGTGTAAACGTCTTCAAACACTTTTAAAAATATTTTAACATTACTTCTTTAATAAAAAAACATTCTTACACATTTTAAATTAAGTTTCGAGTCCTATTAAAATTACGCATTCGTACCTAAGTGGTCTCGGAATGTAATTAAACTTAAAGACAAAATATGCACCATAAACTGGCATGATAAATCTTTGAAGTTTTGTTGCAACGTCTTCAATAAACTTCAATACATCATAGTCTATCTGGGATCGTGACAATAAAACTCTACCTATGACTCAAACGTGTTTTGTTATGAGAATAAGTCAAATAAATATACAACGGACTCAATTGGAAATTTTGTCCTTACAAATCTATCCCTTTGACTATTCTGGGACAAAACCAATAGTGAAATACCTAAGTCGGGCCGTCCAGCCATATGATGCCTAACTTCCATCCCATAAAATTCAAAATTAAAATATTACAGGACAAGACTAGTAAATGATGGTCCGACAAGCATTAACTGTGTGAATGTGATGTAGTCTTGAAATCTTGAATCTCTTAAGCATACCTACACACATGAAACAGACGAATACCACATGAAGTATGGAGGAAAAAATTACATAAACCAATATGTGAAATTAAATCCAAAGCATTTGTTATGTGAGCAAAACATGATCTTAATTTTTAAGCAACTATTTAAATCAGAATACAAATTTGTACCGATGCAGAAACAATATGATACCAATTTGTGTAAACCAATAAATATAAACATGAAATCATATGATCACAAATATGATACCAAAAAATAATGCAACAAAAGTGACTATTTTTTTCTATGACCTTAGAAATGCTCCTAGGAAGATTAGGAATAAAGTCATTTTAGTTACTAAAATCCCCACGTGTCACATCACACCTACTTGGGTTAGGAAATCGTACTTAGAGGATTTAGGACTAAATTTTCATGGTTCTCATTTGGTTGCACCTAATTCTTCCCGTGCTAGATTTAATGGATGATTGTGTTTCCATATTTTTCATACGCTAGTCATTGTCTTATGTTTTATATCTTGCTAGTATTATGATAAGTGTATCATTTTGTATTCTATATTTCAGTTATTGAGTCTTATTTGAAAAATACAAAAGGATTTTATTTTTTGATAAAACTTTTTGAAAAATAAAAAAAAAAAGATTATTGGTTTTAAATATTTTTGAGAAAAATACAAAAAGATTTTGCTTTTATCTGAGTCAAAATATTTTTAGAAAAACACAAAATTATTTTCAGTTTGTTTTTGTGTCATGAGTTTACATGTTTCATGTGGCATATTGGTGTGCTTGTACCCTCTTCCTTTCGTTATCGGTGTGGATAGGACATTTGGTCATAATTATTGATGATTAGAATGATCGTAACCATTATATTATAGGGTTGTTTCGAAGTTGATATGCATTTTTATTCGACTTTCTTTATATGCAATAATTGCACACATGCATGAGTTTATATGGATGTTTGACTTCTCTTGCATATTTGAGTTTGGTGAGACATTCTTATCTCAATTTTGTCATATATATGTTAGTAGACTTAAGGAGGAGGTGTGCATGTAATAACTGTTTACCGTAAGGATTGAAATTGTAAAAATTGATGAGTGTTCACGGGAAGGGGCTGCGAGAGTGCAAAATTGACTTGTCGTGAAAGCCACCGTTTAAAAGAGCTCATAAAAATTGAAGTCAATGGAAAGAATCATATGCCAAAATGGGCAAAAGTAGTTTATGTTCATTCCAAAAGAAAAATATGTTATATATTTAAGGGAGTTTATATGAATAATATAAATGGGTTTGCACCACGAATCCTAACGTTGAAAAATCATATCATGACGCTATTGTTTGAAGAATCGTTAAAATTTTGCATTTGTGTGCATGATGTGTGTTTAGTTCATTAAGCTAACCCTTTAAATGTCACCTATGGATTATATAAAGTTTAATGACTTATTGATATCAATTAGAGCTTCTTGATCATTTCGATGTGTTGGAACTGTGATTCATTTGTTGTAGTTCATGCCTATACATTCCATGTTCATGTTTGAGAACATCGGTACTATGTTAGCATGGAATTCACATTGTTTTGTATGTTTTATGTTCTATTTTGCAATTTTTTTTCCGCTTCTTATCTATCCAGTTAAGTTTTTCAAGAAATTTTTTCACTGGACGAAACTTCATGTTTTTTACAACTAGAACTGGGTTTTTGGTTTTCTCATTCTAGCGACCTATCAATCTCACGAGAAAACTTCAATCAAGAAGTTTATGTCGTTCGAACGACAAGGATGTCTCATTTGAGGGACCTTCTGGAATTTTTTTTCCTTCTGTTTTAGTACCCTGGTGCATATTGACATATTTTTGGTACTACTGGGTTGCCTTTGGACAGTTTGTTGTATGTAGATTATCACTATTCATATTTTTCATTGCATTATGTTCGATTAGTCACACCTATGTAAATTGATGATTCTTTTGTGTGATTAATATTTTCTATCTACGGATTTGACATCTTTTGATCAATATTAGTTGGTTGTTTCATTGATATCTAGTTACACGTCATTCATTTATCTCATGCTAGATATGTTTATCTTCTTACCGGGTTGTCTATTCGAGACAAAAAGGGGAAGAGATGTATGTGATGTATGTGATGTAGTTTGTTTGATGAGTAGATATATTTGTTGCATTATTTTTTGATATCATATTTATGATCATATGCTTTCATGTTTATATTGATTGGTTTACACAAATTGGTATCATATTGTTTTTGCATTAGTATAAGTTGGTATTCTGATTTAAACGATTGTTTACAAATTGATATCTCATTTTTATCACATAACAAATTATTTGGATTTGATTTTACATATTGGTCTATATCATTTGTTCCTCCATACTTCACGTGGTATTTGTTTGTTTCATGAGTGTAGGTATGCTTAAAAGATTCGAGATTTGAAGACTACATCACATTCAGACAGTTTATGCTTGTCGGACCATCATTTACTGGTCTTGTTCATAATTTCTTATTTTGGGTTTTATGGGATGGAGTTAGGCATCAGACGGCTTGTCGGACCGGCTTAGTTATTTCACTGTTGGTTTTGTCCCGGAATAGTTAAAGGGGTAGATTTTCAAGGACAAAATTTCCAATTGAGTCTGTTGTACGTTTATTTGACTTATTCTTGGAACCAAACATGTTTGAGTCATATGTAGATTTTTATTGTCATGATCCCACACATACTAGGACGTATTGAAGTTTATTGAAGACGTTACGGCAAAGCTTCAAAGATTTATCATGCCCGTTTATGGGGCATATTTCGTCTTCAAGTTTAATTGCATTGTGATATCACTCAGGTATGAATGCGTAATTTTAATGGGACTCAAATTTTATTTTAAAATGTGTAAGGATTTTTTTTATTAAAGAAATAGTATTAAAATATTTTTAAAAGTGTTTGAAAACATTAACACTTATTTATTTTGAGATAAACATAATTTAGAGTTGTGTTCAAATCAAACACACGTGTTTAGTTGTTCAAACAACCATAACAGTCCTTCGAGCAACATAGGAATGTTGTTTGAACGACGTGCCTATGTCGTTCGAGCGAGATGCCGACTTAAGAAAAATATTTAAGCCGTGTTTTCTCAGAATTTCGTCAGGTGTGCAGTCTAAAATACCGTTTATAAACCAATATGTTTTCTGCACATAGTTTTCTAAGACTTTATAAGTCCAAAACATCCTTAAAGTTTCAGAGATCTGAGCTTTCATTATTATATTCTACAGTAATATTTTTCGGCACCATTGCAGTTTGTTATACATAGAAATTTATTGGGTTTTATGGTGGAGAAGCGAAAGAGTGGTGTTGAATATCATAGATGTTACAAGACATAACGTTGGACATCGAGGCATTCATAGAAGTGACTGGTGTGGACAGGTATCGCATAAGGATTCACGTGGGCACTATGTAAGGGTGGTTAAAGATGAAAATAGCGTCAAGTCTCATGGGGATCGAGCCATTGAGTAAGATTTGGGCATGTTCCTTGTAAACCAACATTCATAGTGATTGTCTGGCTTGGGTCGTCCGAGGTTTTTTCCCTTTATGGTTTCTTCGTACATTCGACATTATGAGAATTATTTTCCTTATTTTACTTTCTTTAATCACTAGATGAATGTTTAGGATTAATCAAGGTAAAATTTGGTTAAGTTAAAATTGGTTCAAATTTAGTGCACATAAAAATTTGAAAAGGGTTTTTCAAAAAGGGAAAGTGTTTCATCATCCTTAAAGCAATTTATGATTTGAAAAATAAAGGGCCTACAGAGTTCTCGAATGAGGATATCTGTTATACTTCCCATGAAGATATCTAATGGCAGATGTTCTTTGACGGAGCTTCTAATAAGAATGGATACGATATTGGAATAATCTTGATCGGCCCTAATGATTCTCATACTCCTATTATCATTAAGTTGGACTTCTCTCATAGCGATAACATGACAGAGTAAGAAGCATGCCTTGTGGGTATCAAGACTACCCCCGATAAACAAATTTGATACCTTGACATCTGTGGGGACTTGGCCCTTATCATAGGACAAGTTCTCTGAAAATGGAGAGTCAAATATCAGATCTCATGATCACCTAGAAGATTTTTCCACCCAATTAAAATATATCATCTTCCACTACCTTTCCCGCTCTATAAATAGCTTTTCAAATGCATTGGCAACCTTGGACTATATGGTTGTCATGCCTGAAGAAATAACAATGGCCCCCCTTTCAAGTTCACAAATAATATCTATCAACTCACTTTCACAAATCAAGATCAAAATAGATGAGGAATCAGATAAAGTCAAATTGTGGTCTTATGACATTTAGTGCCTTCTTAAGCATGGTCGATACCCTCAAGGGGCTGATAAGAAAGACCATATAACTCTTCTCAAGCTTTTAGCCCAGTACATCATTTGTGACAAGGTACTTTTCAAGAGAAACTTCAATGTAACTTATTTTCAATGTATAACATGGGATGACACTGAAGACATGATGCATAAAATCCATAACAAGGAATGGGTACCACACATAAACGGTCATATAGTTGCCAAAATGATCACTCATATGGATACTACTTAACCACCATGGATCAAGAATGTGTTGCCTATGTTAAGATGTGCCTCAAATGATAAAAGTTTGTCAAACTTTAGCATTTTTGTCCTCATGAATAATATAACATGACTTCACCCTGACCCTTCTCAACTTGGGGCATTAACATCACCTGGAAAGTCACTCTTAAGGCATCGAACGGGCATAAATTCATCTTGGTCCCCTTTGATTATTTTACCAAATGGGTTTAAACTGAGTCATATGATGTGCTAAATGCAAAAAAAAATAATCTAGTTCATTAGGTATAATATCATTTATATATACAAAGTCCTTCAAGATCGGGTATCAGATAATGGTATCCATTTTGAAGCAGAAGTTAGAAAAGTAATTAAAGAGTGTGGGATTCATAAGCACAAAACTTCTCCCTACTGACTTCAAACCAATGGGGTTTCCATAGATGATAAAAAATCCTCAAGAACATGATAGCAAGATGACCGAAAATTTTCACAACTTGGCTAATAGAATACCTTATTCCATTTGGGGTTACTGCACAATTTTTAGAATACCAACTAGGGATACCCCTTATTCTTTGGATTATGTCATATAGGCGGTCTTGCTTGTTAAACTTGAGATACCCTCTCTAGGATTTATGCTCCGATGTCATGTCGAAGAATTTGATTGGCAACAAAGATGTTACGATAAACTTGCACTCTTGGATGAAAGGAAACTGCAAGCTTTATACCATACACAATGGTACCACCATCGCATTACATGATTTTTCAATATGAAGATGAAATATTGTGGTGTGGGAAAAGGTGACCTCATTATCATGGAGATATTATAGACCATCTGGGACCCAAGAGGTAAATTCAAATCCAACTAGAGTGGGTCATTACTCAACGGAAAAGAGACGATGCGACCTATCAACTTGGACCATCTCAAGAAATTTTAACCTTAATTCAATTCTCATCATGCTATGAGTCTTCTCACCTCAATTCTATTCTAAAAAATATTTCATATGTTCTTCCTCTCCAAGAATTATGTGGGACCTAATCCTCTAAGAATCACCTTTTCTAATCTTACGGAATAATTTTTCATATCCCCTGGAGGTACGTAGGCAGCATATAATGTCACTTTGAGAATGATCATTTCTTCTTAATAAAATAATATTATTTTTTCCACTAAAGAACACTTCTTATAATTTTAAATGAACAAAAGGATTATGTATGTATTAGTGATCGGTATAAATAGTTCAAACAACAAGAAATTCTTCCAAAAGGCATAAGAAGATATGACAAAATCTCCGTTTATTTATTTTATTATAAACACAACAATTACATGAATTATTAATGACAATAAAATCCCTAAAAACTATATAAATGTCCCATCCACCTACGACAATATAATCCTACTAAATCCATACCTAAACACAAACACTAATAAACACAAACTAAGTCTCATAAAATCTCCTTAACTACCAGAAGGCCTTGCCTCATTATTACCATCATCATTGTTATTTCCCAAAGGACCTCAAAAATCCTTATGAGATCCATGCGACGATAAGCCTTGATCAACTTGGACGAAGTCACAATATCCTCCTCCTTAGTTTTAAAAATCAAAACCCACCTCTTTCTGGTCTCCTCAACACAAATCTTCATAACCACATTACCGCATAACCATCTTAAATAATCCTCACATACTATTCTAGGTTCCGTAGTAGATTGGGAGGGACGGGTAGACAGACCGCAATGCTACCATAAGCATCCCACGTCATCCTCAGTGATTTAGTTAATTCTTCAATGAGGAAAAATTTCTTATGTGCAGAAGAAATATCTACTCACATCTCACTTGGTACAAAAATCATCAAGAAAACATATCGATAGTCATCCAACAGCATATCAGTCATGGCTCAACAGAGGCGAATAACAGCACCTGACATCAACATGTTTATCCACTCATTCGTAGACTAACCAAATCGGTAATGGTTTATGGATAAATCCAAGTACTAAGGGGGAAATAAGAGTACAATAACCTAAAAACTGTAACACTCCGTATTTCTGTGCATTTAATATTTAATTAATTCAAAAAAAATTTAAATTACTTGTGTGTCGTAATTCAATTGAATTATTTATGTTAATATTTATTTAAATATTAATCGGAGAGAAGATGGTTAATATTTACGGAAATTAAATTACTAAATGAACAGTAATAATTTATTTACGTCATAACGTGTATAAGTGACGTGACATTTATTTATCTCAGACGGAAGTCGGATATAGACTAATTTGGGTGTGAGATAGGGACTTTTTATAAATTAATTCAAATGTCAATTCTGAGTGCACGGTTGAGTCAGGATGGACCGAGATAGTCGGAAAAGTGTACCCGGGGGTGGTAAATGGGTCACAAAATATTTTTGGGCATAACCGAGCCCACTCGGGGGTATTTGGGCCATTTTCATTAGGCCCATATGATTAAAAACGGGATTTGGAGATAAAAATCTAAGTTTTGGAGTTGTGGACAACCATAACTCATTTGGGAGAAATTTGATAACATAAGGGACAAAGAGGGAGGACTCTTGAGAGCCAAAGAGGAATAACAAGGAAGGTGTTCTTCATCACACAACGATCTCTACACCAAAGGATAATCAGACGCTACGAATTTATAAGGCAAGTGGTTAAATTGCTTCAATGTAATTGGTGATATTCAATTCATATCATAGTAGGTGTTATGCAAATGATTTTTAGATTGGGTAATACATATTAGGTTTTCATTTGGGGAAGTTACAAATCAAGTTATTGGGACTGGTTTTGATTCGTAAGGATTTTAGTGGATAATTCTGAGTAAAAGATTCACAGAAGCTGTTAATAGCGATTTTGTCTGGGAAATCCTCTAGAAAATGGCGTTTTCTAACTTTTGATCTGTGACACGCTTTTTCTAAAACGGCCCCAAAATTCCCCAAAACGGCATTTTAAAAATCTGGGCAGATTGAGTAAATTGAAAACCTCAAATTTGGGGATATTGTATGATGGACCAAGGGGGTGTCCGGATATTTTGATTGAGTGATGCGATGATAATAGATTAATTAATGGGGGATTATTAAATTAAAGCTTACAGATGGAATAATTTATTATGGGATCATATAGTAAATTGTTAAATATTATTTAATTAGGAGCGTTCTCTTTATAATGGAATTTTGAGGAGTACGTTCTAAAAGATGGAAATTCGGGTCAGGTGAGCAAGGCCGGGTACATTGGTTGTGTGACACCAGGGAGATATTAAATTAATAAATGAGTATATTAATTAAATTAGAGTCGGACCATAGACTCGGGGGGATAATAAGTTAATTAATGGGAATATTAATTAAATTAGAGTCGGACCATAGACTCGGGGAGATATTAAGTTAATTAATTGGAAGATTAATTAAATTAGAGTCGGACCATAGACTCGGGGAGATATTAACTTAATTAATGGGTAAATTAATTAAATTAAAATGAGACCATAGACCCGGGAATATGTTGGCTAGTGTTACGGACTTTGTACACAGTAAAGCTGGGATTAAATTTTATATATATATATATATATATATATATATATATATATATATATATATATATATTGTGTGCTCATAAATACCGGTGTCTAGGTATTTACTTAGAATTATATGCTCTAGTGCTATTGGGGGAGGTTGTGCGATGTGGGTGAATCCTCTAGCTTGAGAAGTAGGGCGAGTATATCCCAGGTCATAGCATCCAAATAGAGGTGGGCATTGAGATGATTGTCTTCACACTCGGGGGAATATGACCGCCTCCAATACATTTATATTTCTATGTTCTGATTCGACGGTGGCTAGCTGTCTCAGAAATCCAGGTGGGACTAAGTAGACCTAGGAAAATGCATCCGACGAGGTATTACTCGAAAGGATGGTTTTTGTTATATACAACATATGTGTGACTGTGGAATATAGTTCTACGTATATAATGGAGTAGATAATTATATACGGGTAATTAAATACATGAAGAGAATTTGTATTACTTATATAACTTGTGAATGTTATATGGCTTTTAAGAGCGGTTTTATTTATATTCAACATATGAATAATTGTGGAATATAGTTCTATAGATATTATGGAGTAGATAATTATATACGGATCATTTAATACACAAAGAGAATTTGTATTACTTATATAACTAGCGAACGTTATATGAATTTTAAGAAATGAATAATTAAGTTGATTTGAAAAATAACTTACGATGTAAAGATACAAATTACTCGAGTTAGAGTAGAGTTCAAGGGGTTTTATAACAAGGCTAATTAGACGGGGTGGTGTAACTAGGAGGGTCAGGAAGAAATCATTATGTATGCACTTTGGAGGAGGGGTCAGATGTATCTCAAGGGAGTGCGACACTAACTTAAATATGAAGAGAATTCATACATTTTAATTGTTGCATTTTAATTCACTTGCAAAATATTTTCAAAAGGACTTTGGGCTCTGACCCATACTTGCAAAATATTGTCAAAACCTTTTAGGTATCCAGTCACAAAGATGCCAAACTTTAAGATCTATTCCAAGAGGGCCATAGGAAAATTGCAAGAGAAGAGGCTCAACGTAAGACATAGGGTAATCTGGAAATGGTGATCGTGATAGGAATCACCTTGATTGTTGTTTAGGCTAGTGGGGATAGAATAATCATTGGGAGCGATAGTCTCCCAAAGCACTGTTGTAGATAACGGTGGTACAATTTCTGTCTCACCCAACATAGTCAGCAAAGGGTGGGGAAAGTGTGGAAGGAACCTTTTAGAAGGGCTATCTATAAGGATTCGAGTAGAAGAGTAGCGCAATAAGTCAATGGGAGGAAATAACCCAAAGACAATTGTGTAAGGTGGTGTGCGGTGTCATCCAGGACTAAATTTTGAATGAAATTTTTGGCCCAGTGGGGCAGTGTTGTAGTGGTAGGAGTTAGTCACCACAACCATGGAGAAATACCATAAATAATAAAAAATTTAGGGTGCGGTTTGACCGCAAATCTTCGCATCATCCATTTGAACCGATAGGCAAAGGAGATTTCAGTACTTACTTCAGAAGGGCTGGACAGTGGCTGGACAGAAGGGAAAGTTGAATTACGCAACAAACTTCACATCAAACGAGGTGGATGCAGAGGTCAATAAGGGGTCCATGAGTTAATAATGGACTCGTGGGTAATACACAAGCGTGGATGGAAAACTCCAGCTAGGATGGCTAGGGCTATAGTCATCAAGGTAGTATGTTTTCGATTTGATAACAATACCTCTGTGAGAAGGAAGCCAAGGGAGGTGAAGTATATGACCAAAAGGCAAGGTCGTATTTAGCAGTGCTAGTGAGGCACCATAAGGGGATACCTAGTAAAGGAACCCATCTATATGATTTATATCAATTAAATTCCTACCGATTGGATGTGGATTTAATTCGGGTCGTTGAGGCCAGCAACGAGTTACATAGGGCTATCAAAGCCAAAGGGACAACGTGGGTAACAATTTGGGTCAAGACTACCAAGTACGCGAGAGGGACAACCCCGACATGGCCATTAGGGCTAGAGGCAGGGGATTGACACAGAGAAGTGTCTTATGTGTGGAAAGTGGGACCACAACAATTGATTATATCCATAGTGAATCAGGGGATATGAGTGGGATGCCTAGAAGGGATAACAATTATTAAGTTTGGGTTCGGTTGGATAAGAATATTATGTCAAAGAACCATTTGGGACACTGGTGTATAGGCGAGTGGAAGTATGAGTTTTATCCTCGAATATGTGGGGCTAACTTTGTGACATGAGTGGTCACAATATTCTTCTTAACACTATATTCGTAAGGGAGACAAGTTTAGTGGGTGTATCATAGTGTTACTATTAAGTATATGGTTACCGCGGGGTAACGGGGCTCTCTTTAGTTTTACCTACTGAGGAGCAGGTCTGAACACTAAGAGGGTACATTCTATAAGGTTAACTCATTTTGAGAAGTGCTATGCACGCATGATTTTATCCTGGGTACAGATTGGTTAGCGACGAGTAAGCGATAGTGGGCGATTACAGCAAGACTATCATGTTCGCTATTCCAGGGCAGGATGTATATTCTTTGCGAGGTTCCACCCGAAAGAAGGTTGGGCTCGCAGAAATATTTTATTAAATAGACTTCAGAGGGTAGGGTTGTCTAGTATATTATCTCCCAATGCATAGGAATTTTTACTGATGTGATTTGGGGCATGGCGAATTGACCATGGAGCAAAGAGATTTAGCTCGTTAGTGACTTAGTGTTGCGGACTTAGTGATAGTGTGAGCGCGGCATTATATAACTCTTTTAGAGATGCGAGAGACGATAATTAGACCTTTGAGTACATAGACAGAGTTTTGGGGGTCCTGATTATATTCTCGGCTCTACGAAAATTAATGAACGATAATGCTAGTGTTTAATGCATTGGGGAATGTTTTTGGGGGGCTTTGTTGTGAAATGTTATACGCATAAGCCCTAATAAACTTCAGTAGTGTAAATGCATTATATGATGCTAGGACACCAGTTTAAAGGGTGATTTTTTAATGTGTGTAGTTACACTTTGAGGTGAAAGCTATTACGCAATACGGCCAGTATAGCCGAGTAGTGCTGCGAAAGAAGCACTGAGAAAACTTTTGCACCGCAAGTTAATGGGCGGGGTAACATCGAGAAGATTAAATTGCAATTTGGGGAAATATCGAATGTAATCATATGCTATAATGTGATCTATGGTATAACCTTGAAAGAAAAATATTACGTATGTGACGTCTATGATGTTGTGCAAATATGAATGGGATTTAGGGTGTATGGATGCCCTAGTTAGTGTGATTTCAGAGCCGTCTTAAATAAAGGGATGTGTGAATGAACATATTAAATGTATGCATGTAGGGCAGTCAGAAAATAAGTGGAAAAGTGCAGTGAATTGAAATCCGTTTAAAAGAGGAAATAATCCGACTATATGCGTATCAAGGTGAACTATCTCCACCGTAAGGAGTGTAAAGACGGTGCAGACGCATGTAACAAATATCTTAAGGAAAGAAAGAAGTAACGTTTCTGGGGAAATGGAAAAGAGTATCACTTAGTTATGTGCTTAGAGTGGTCTTACGCATAGACTAGGTGTCGAGTCCTATCTGGCGAAAACTTCACAAGGAATATAGTTCTTGAGCATAGGAATTGGTGTTGAGTGAGACATAGTGAATTTGTCTCCGAATAGACAATTTATGAATGGGAAAAATGATAATTTGAGGGTATCAACCGAGAAGTTTTTGAAATTTTATGGTTTCAGAGATGGAATTAATGCTCAGGTTGGTAAAAATTGTGGAGGGGTCAAGGTTTCCATCGGGTTTTTGAATGGATTGACCTGAACACGAATTGTTGTCTCGGAATGGGTTATACTATCGAGTAATATGCCCAACTTTACTATTAATGGGAAGGAGTGAAATAGAACAAGGTTTCGTTCAATATTATTGGGAATTTGGGTGAGTCCTTTCAGTCCCACCTCTGGTAAAAAGTGTCAGGAGGTGATAGGGACAGAGTTACATATTGGGTTGAACGCATCGCCCATAAGTTGATGGGTAGAAGGTAAACGAGGATTGTACATTCCAGATTTTTGGGTAATTCGGGAGTAGTAATTACCACAGGTAGAGTTACGTGTGATGCCTCGTAATAGTTTAGTATCTGCGTAACACCTTTGGAGACTTTATGGGAAATGTTTCATTATCCACCTTTGGTTGATAAGAGGTGGCGAAATAACAAGTTGCTAGGACCCAAAATGGATTATGGTCCAGCAACGGGAATTGAGTAAGTTGTATCCTTCCGTATAGTTCAGGGATGTAAGGAGGGGAATTTCCTAACATAGAGATAGTGGATTAGGTGGAGTATAGGCTTATCTTTTGGGGCACTATGTTGTTAGGGGCCATCGACTTAAAGATTTGTGACCAAGTATTGGTTTGGGTGTCTCCTATGAAAGGATTGGTGAAGTTCGATAAGAAAAGGAAGCTAGCATCGATTTATGTGGGTCCTTTCCCTATCTTTGAGAGGGTAGGACCAGTGGCTTATCGACTGGTTTTCCAGAACATCTTCAGTGGATACGTGATGTGTCCCACGTGGCATCGCTGGAGAGATACAGGAGGAACGATAGGGCTTTTTGGGCACGTTTCACTCAAGGAGAATGACTTGTAATAAGACACCTCATATGAGAATGGACTAGTAGATATGTGAGCGCAAGTTGTAGTCTACGGTACTACTACCAGTTAGAGTGGAGTAGAGTGGGGTCATCACGGTATTGATGAGTATACGTGGGAGCGGGAGAAGGATATGTGGGAGAAGTATCTGGAGTTATTCGCCGCAGTTATGACCATATTTAGGTGAAGAAATTCCTTTGTAAGGGGGGAGTATGTAACACCCCCTATTTCTGTGCATTTAATATTTAATTAATTAGAATTTTTTTTAAATTACTTGTGTGTCGTAATTCAATTGAATTGTTTATGTTAATATTTATTAAAATATTAATTGGAGAGAAGATTGTTAATATTTACGGAAATTAAATTACTAAATGAATAGTAATAATTTATTTACGTCATAACGTGTATAAGTGACGTGACATTTATTTATCTCATATGGAAGTCGGATATAGACTAATTTGGGTGTGAGATAGGGACTTTTTATAAATTAATTCGGATGTCAATTCTGAGTGCACAGTTGATTCCGGATGGGCCGAGATAGTCGGAAAAGTGTACCCGGGGGTGGTAAATGGGTCACAGAATATTTTTGGGCATAACCGAGCCCACTCGGGGGTATTTGGGCCATTTTCATTAGGCCCATATGATTAAAAACGGGATTTGGAGATAAAAATCTAAGTTTTGGAGTTGTGGACAACCATAACTCATTTGGGAGAAATTTGATAACATAAGGGACAAAGAGGGAGGACTCTCGAGAGCCAAAGAGGAATAAAAAGGAAGGTGTTCTTCATCACACAACGATCTCTACACCAAAGGATAATCAGACGCTACGAATTTATAAGGCAAGTTGTTAAATTTCTTTAATGTAAATTGGTGATATTCAATTCATATCATAGTAGGTGTTATGAAAATGATTTTTAGATTGGGTAATACATATTAGCTTTTCATTTGGGGAAGTCACGAATCAAGTTATTGGGAATAGTTTTGATTCGTAAAGATTTTAGTGGATAATTCTAAGTAAAAGATTCACAGAAGCTGTTAATGGCGATTATGTTCACGCTAACCTCTAGAAAATGGCGTTTTCAAACTTTCATTCTCTAATACGCTTTTTCCAAAACGGCCCCAAAATGCCCCAAAACGGCATTTTAAAAATCTGGGCAGATTGAGTAAATTGAAAACCTCAGATTTGGGGATATTGTATTATGGACCAAGCGGGTGTCCGGATATTTTGGTTGAGTGATGCCAAGATAAAAGATTAACTAATGGGGGATTAATTAATTAAAGCTTACAGGTGGAATAATTTATTATAGGATGATATAATAAATTGTTGAATGTTATTTAATTAGGAGCGTTCTTTTTATAATGGAATTTTGAGGAGTACGTTCTAAGAGATAGAAATTTGGGTCAGGTAAGAAAGTCCGGGTACATTGTTTGTGTGACACCAGGGAGATATTAAATTAATTAATGAGTATATTAATTAAATTAGTGTCGGACCATAGACTCAGGGATATAATAAGTTAAGTAATGGGCATATTAATTAAATTACAGTCGGACCATAGAATCGGGGAGATATTAAGTTAATTAATTGGAATATTAATTAAATTAGAGTCGAACCATAGACTCGCGGAGATATTAACTTAATTAATGGGTAAATTAATTAAATTAAAATCAGACCATAGATCCGGGAATATGTTGGCTAGTGTTACGGACGTTTATATTTCTATGACTGCCTCCAATACGTTTATATTTCTATGTTCTGATTCGACGGTGGCTAGCTGTCTGAGAAATCCAGGTGGAACTGAGTAGACCTAGGAAGATAGAACTTTAGAGAATGCATCCGATGAGGTATTACTCGAAAGGATGGTTTTTGTTATATACAACATATGTGTGATTGTGGAATATAGTTCTACGTATATAATGGAGTAGATAATTATATACGGGTAATTAAATACATGAAGAGAATTTGTATTACTTATATAACTAGTGAATGTTATATGGCTTTTAAGAGCGGTTTTATTTATATTCAACATATGAATAATTGTGGAATATAGTTCTACAGATATTATGGAGTAGATAATTATATACGGATAATTTAATACACAAAAAGAATTTGTATTACTTATTTAACTAGCGAATGTTATATGACTTTTAAGAAATGATTAATTAAGTTAATGTGATAAATAACTTACTAAGTAAAGATACAAATTACTCGGGTTAGAGTAGAGTTCAAGGAGTTTTATGACAAGGCTAGTTAGACGGGGTGGTGTAACTAGGAGGATCAGGAAGAAAGCGTTAGGTGTGCACTTTAGAGGAGTGGTGAGATGTATCTTAATGGAGCGCGACACTAACTTAAATATGAAGAGCCTTCATACATTTTAATTGTTGCATTTTAATTCACTTGCAAAATATTTTCGAAAGGACTTTGGGCTCTGACCCATACTTGCAAAATATTTTCAAAACCTTTTATGTATCCAGTCACAGGGATGCCAAACTTGAAGAAATATTCCAGGGATACATAGCTGTAACAGGTGTGGATGTTGCACGATTTGGACATAGACGCTTCAGTCATTTCATTCCTAGAGTAGGATGCATCTTGGTATTTCTTTTGGGCGTGTTGCCCCAACTATTTTCATTTCAGTCGGACTTTGTACTGGTTACTATTCTTTGTTGGATTATATTAGTGGATGTTGGTTTTCTGTCGATGGTTTATTCGGCCGGTCATTTATTGATTTGTTCAGTATTGCTTTAGATTCGTGGTTTGTGTGAATGGTTCGTATTGATATTTTTATGGTTGTTGTTGTTAAATAACAAGATTAAAATTTTGACGTCATCTTTTGAATACTAGGTGGTTAGTAAGTTTTAAAAACTTTTCGACAGTGATGCTAAGAATGAACCAGATAAGATTCCTATTTTAATTTGATATAGGACTGATCACCCGGTATTTCATTGAGCGGGGTGTCACAAAAACCAATGTACCTATACTAAAAATCCAATAAATAGGTCGGGGGTTATGTCGATTACCCTTTACATTAGGAAATTTATTTTTCCTCTTTTACCACATTTCATTTCCAAATAATTCCCTTCAAAATCAAGCTCTTTGCAACCAAGCCTCCAAATCATTTCTATATTAAAATTTTCAAAAACATATTCAAAATTAATAAAATTACAACTTTCCTACTTTTTATCAAAATAGAATCCGCAATCAAAAATTAAAGTGCATGTAGAGTATGCAACTTAATAAAGAATACAACATTGTCCCGACAAGCTCCCCCTAGTCATAATGACAGTTTAGTGTGAAAGTCCTAAAAATAATAACCAGAGACAGACTCTAGCAATACTTCTTTGCCATCAACTTACTCCCCATAACAAAACCTCCTTTAGCAAGGATACATTTAACAAAGCCTCATTTAATTATGTGTTCCCCAGATCCCTCGCTAGGTATCCAAATCTAGGGACATCCATCATAATATTAACTTACCTAAGGAGCTTCCCTCATACCTTGGTAATTGTTGCCAATCCTCGAAAGTGCATGCCTGACGAAGAAATTCCCACTTGCATAAGAGTTATAATCATTAATCCTCAACATAAAATTATTCCAAAAGAAAATTTCAAAAATAAAGAAAATAAAGAACACTCACTTTGCCACTTGGTTCTTCTCCCTCGTAGAGCAACGATTCCTAATCTAACTTAATAGAATTATCTCATAATCCATGTCTTCAATGTCATGGTATGCATTATGTTACCAATTTCCAGTGCCCCTACCCAAGTCCACTCGATGTCAACTGAGTCATCGCTGCTAACAAAAGGATTATTAACCTTGTCTTCCATAAATCTTTTTAGAGAACGAATGCCTAAAACTATTTTCTAGACACGGGAAGAGAAAGGGATGGAAAAGGATTTCATTTTGAAGGTGTTAAGAAAATGAGGTATTCATCCCCCATAGCCCAAAAAATTCTAAAAAAATCCTTTAAAATATCAAAGAATTCTAAAACTCCAAAATCTATAAAAAAAAATCCTTACAAAAGTACCCAATTTCCAAAATGAAAAATGCATTAAAAATCATTAAAATATTTAGATAATTAAAAAAATCCAAAAATTCCAAACGCACCATTCTTAACCAATCGATCAAATTCTCAAATACATCACGCATCTAATCCAAAACTCTTTAGGTCGACGAAATCTTCATCAACCCATTGAATTGGTCTCTCGCACTCTTTAGGTCTGTAGAATTGGCATCGATCCACCGAATCAGTCTTTTCCATAATTTAGGTTTACAAAATTGGCCCCGAACACCCTCTGACTTGGTCGTTCACATTCCTTAGGTTTGCAAAATTGGACTCAACCCTCTGAATCAGTCGCCTCGACCTTTTAGGTTCACATAATTGGCGTTGACACTCTGAATAGGTAGCTCATATTCTTTAAGTTCATAAAATTGGCCTCTATCCTCTTAATTAGTCTATCCTACCCTTTAGGTTGACAGAAGTGGCCTCGACCCTCTGAATCAGACGCTCACATTCTTTATGCTTGCAGAATTAACATCGACCATCTGAATCGGTTTCTCAAATTCTTTAGGTTTGCATAATTGTCCTCAACTCTTGAAATTGATCCCTCATACTCTTTAAGTCTTTGAAATTAGCCTCGACCCACTGAATGGGTCTGTCACACTCTTTAGCTCCATAAAATTTTCCTCAAAACTTTGAATTGATCACATACACTCTTTAGATCTACATTATTGTCCTCGACCCTCTGAATCGGTCACTCAAACTCTCTAGGTCTGTAGAGTTGGACTCGATCCTCGGATTAAGTCTCTCACACTCTTTAGGTCCACAAAATTGGCCTTGACCACCCGAATAGGTTATTTTTATTCTTTAGGCTTGTAGAATTTGTCTCGACCGTCCGAATAGGTCATTTCCACTCTATTGACCCGCATAATTGGCCTCAACCCTCTAAATCGGTCGTTGACACTAATATGTTCACATTATTTTCCTCATCCCTATAAATCATTCGTTCACACTCTTTAGGGGGCCTTTACCCTTTAAATGGATCAGTTTCAATCTTAAGGCCCACAAAATTTTTGTCGACCCTTTGAATCGGTTACGCACAGTCTTTAGGTTCGCAATATTGGACTCGATCCTATAAATCAGTCACTCACACTCTTTAAGTCTGTAAAATTGGCCTTGACTCTCTTAATAGCTCGCTCAGGCTCTTTAGATCCCCAGAATTGGCCTCGACCTACTGAATCGGTCTCTTCCACTCTTTAGGTACGTAGAATTGGCCTTGACCCTTTAAATCGATCGCGTCTACTCTTTAGGTCCGTAGAATTGGTCTCGACCCTCTGTATCAATCATTTTTAATTTTTAGGCTCATAGAATTGGCCTTCAACCTCTGAATTGGTCACTTCCACTCTTTAAGCCTGCAAAATTGTCCTCGACCCCCTAAATATGTATCTTTCACTCTTTAGACTTGGGTAATTGGTATCACCCTTATGAATTCGTATTTCATAATATTTAGGCCTGCATAATTATCATCAAACCTATGAATTGCTTGCTCACACTATTTTGGTTCGCATAATGGGACTCAACTATCTGAATGGGTCATTACCACTCTATAATTGTCTTCAACACTATAGATCGATCACTTCCAATCTTTTAGCCCGCAATATGGGCCTCAACCCTCTGAATCTATCGCTCACACTCTTTATGCTTGCATAATTGGCCCTAAACCTTTGAATCAATCATTCACACTCTTTAGGGTTTTATAATTGGTCACGATACTCTAAATAACTCACTTAACCTTTTATGTCCTCGGAATCATAACTTTACCCCACCATACGCTTTTTTCAATGTGTCTATTTTTCTATGCCATCACCTATCCTAAGCTTGACCATCAAGGGGCTCTTGAGACACCCAATTTAGTACCTATTAAGAACCTTCATAGGTCCTAAACACAATTTCTTTAGCCCTCGGACTTCGTTCCTCTCTTTTAAATCCTAGTCAAGAGACCATCGGATGCTTTCGAGCTCTATTTAATATGGTAAATTCTCAGAGTCAAGAATAGATTAATTAACTTTCATATTTCTGTAAATACCCTTTATAATGATCCATTGTTCGCGAATTTACGGTACAGTATGCATGCACTTTCCTTTTCACTCTAAAACTCTAATCTAGAGGCCACCGAATGGTTTCGATCTTCATTTGACTTTTGTCAACTCTTGTAAGCAAGAGTAACTCTATACAATTTCATATTTCTCTAAGTACCCCGACCAATGGTCCATATCGTTCAAAAATATGCATTACTTACATTTTTTACTCTGAAACCCTAATTCAGAGGTCACTTGGTGCTTCTCAGCTCTGTTTGACTTGGCTCAACTCTCAAACCCGAGATTTTCTCAATGCTCTTTCAAAGAGTTTTGAATAACCTTTCCAACGGTCCAGGATGTTCATGATTTAGACTTAGGATTTAAATTTTATGCCCATTTTTCCAAATAAGTCATTTGTAGAGGCCATTACCTCATTTAGAGAGGACCTTCTTGGGATACCCATGAGACCTTTGCCTCAATTTAAGTGCCTGGATTTTAAAAACATTATCTCCACATTCCCTCACATCACCCTCACCTCACCTTTGCCACCTATTTCCACTACTGCCGAAATCACCTACATCACCATGAAAGTCAGAATTCAAGCTGCATAAAGGTCTAAATCATATTCATTCAAACTTGTTGTTTTAATGCTATTACTCACTTTTTTAGTTATTAGTGTATTTTTCATATTTAGCTGTCACTTCCTCGCGTTAATCACTATTTACTATTTATATATTCACCAAATTTATTTTCATAAACTAAAAAAGCAAAAAAGAGGATTTGATCCTTAACCCCGAATTTGAACTTTTATTCCATATTTACTACACTCTTATCACTTGTGCACATTTTGAACAATAAAAATAAGGAATTTCAAGTTTGGGATTCATGCGTTAAATTCCACCCTAATGTATGTTTGAACTACATGGACTGTGATGCGGATTATGGTTATATAGGCATACTAAGTTCATCTCTATATTCGAGTACTTTTTTGTCATGTTCCATATTTCACTTTTTTCTCACTTTTTTGCACATGTACTAGTTTAATTATTTTCTCCTTTTGACGATCCCGTCGACATGCACATTCACTATTTTATAGTGAATTATGATTCGGCACATTGCATGTAGCTTGTTTATTATTGTCACTCATTTATTCATTTGTACCAGTCCCATTAAACAAGCATAATTACTTATTCATAGTAAGTTACGGTCTATTACATTACTCACATTTGGACCTTTTTATGTTTATTTATTTATTTATTTTTACTCCTTTGACCTATTTGTTTTCTCCTTTCCCACGGCATGGACACGATGAGTTCATTCTCCATGCACTTTGTTTTATGTATATATGCACTTTTCACCTTGTGCACATTATACATATTATAAGAGGGAAAAAAGGAGAATATTTCTATATCCCATGAGAGACCAAAAGGTAGGACATATTCCTAACACCTTCCAATTCTATAATTTAGTACTTGATCCCGTGATCTAATTGGTTTCGTATGCATCAGTTTGTCATGTAACATCGTTTCTTTAGGGATGGCTATATTTTTTGTTGTTTTGAGAAAAATAGGTTAGTGAATCTATTTTACATATTTTTACACTGCTTGATGATGGAAGATTTATGTTAGTGGGAGCTTGCAAATATCTCATAAGTGGTTGAAAATGGTTTTCCTCTTTGATCCCCACACACAATAATTTTTGGGGCGAACCTATTAAATCACGGATAACCACATTCGGGATTATCATAAACGGAAAAGGGTTGATCAAATGACTCGCTGCTACATATTGGCCTCTATGACCAATGTATTGCAACACCAACATCATAATATGTCAAACACTTATGTCATGATTATGAACCTTAGGTACATACTTGAGGATCAGGATTATATCGCAAGGATGGATGCTATGTCAAGGAAATTTAACACAAAGATGTTATATGTTACTCCCCTACGAGATCACCTTCTTAATATGATGTTCATATTGGTAATAGTTTAAGTGTTTGAATCAGAAATTGATGCAGAATCCCAAATCGATTTCGTGTTATAATCACTATCGGAGACCTCTAAACAATTCTTCCTAAACTATTCTATGAAAAAACTTTATTATTCACTGGCACAACTTCTTAAAGAACTACAAGATGCAAAGAATATCATTATGAAAAATGGTGTTATGTACGTTGCTGAGAGAGGTATATCTTCTTATATCTAGAAAGGTGACGAGACTAGGAATCCTTTAAGACATTGGGCTTAAATGAGCTCACCATCATACCTCAAACGAGTTGGAGGATTGATATATCAAGATGTTAAATAATTATTTGAACTAGTTCAGGTCTGAAGATAGTGTCCTACGCCCACTATTCAAATAGGTTATGCCCATTTATTTGAAAATAATTGAGTGTTACAGTCTAGAAGACCCATTGGGATTTGTATAAGTATACCTATGGTCCTATGTCCTTTATTGGTATAGTCCAGATGACCTTATGAAGTAACTGAACGATTTCTTTAAGGGTTCTTGAGTGCCACTTTATGGCTTAACAAGATGTACAATTTATGTAACTATTGGGAAATAATTATGAGTTACAATATATACACTCAACAGTGGGTTGAGAGTGAGAAATAAAGAGTAAATACAAGAAAAATGGTTAAAAATCCATTTATTCTCCATGTTTGATTATTTGAACCTTCCTTCCTCGTTATACTAGCCTCAAATTTATATTGATTTTCCAACAGGGGAGTGAGTGGACTGATGCAACATGGTTGGGCTCCTTTTTAGGTCTATCGGTGTTAGTAAGGTGATGGAGTGTTGGCAAAAGGATTTTCATGTGGTGTAAGGGAGTGATTAAGTGCAACAAAAGTGGTTGGGATTTTTCAATGCAAGTGGATGTGAAAAGTGGCGGTAGGTGAAATAATATTTTCCTTTTCACCTACTCGCCAGAGTGATGCGAGGAGACTTACCGATGGCCTAGGAGGCCTAAAATTGACAAGGAATTGTCCCATAGTGGTGTTGAGGTGACACGCTAAGACTTAACTTGATACATAGTCTTGAGAGACCTTTATGAGTAATATATGTTTATCCTAAAGTCTACCTTAGGAGATAGGCAAGGTGAAACTGCAATGTTATGGTGTCTGAGATGCCTTAAAGAAGTGTGCTTGGACAACTACTCCCTTATAGTGTGGAGGAATAGGGATAAGGTTTAATTCCATACTAGGGCTTAGTTTTTGGGGCAGCTGACATCTTGTGAGTCAATTGAGGGTTTATCTGAGGACTAGGGTTAGTTTGGGACCTCTAACCCAATTTAGAGGGATAACATTAAGAGTTAAGAATCTTTTAAGTGATAAATGTGATCTTTGGAACTATCAATAGCCCATTATTTCTTCTTGAAAGGGTTTTAAAGGTCAAAACTTATCTTTATTGTAGATTGGGGGTAAGGTCATCATTTACAATCAAGATTTCCCCCATGATAAGACTACAATGGAAAGGAACCAATCACATGGATGTGGACAAGTGTTGAATACTAAGGGCATCAATTGAACTTGAGGTGAATGAATAATTTGATCTTGAAGATGGAGGGGACTGGTGCCCCGGGCCATAGGAGACTATAAAAGAGTCCCTTAGGCTGAGTTAAGTTATTTACTTCTAATCCTAACCAGTTATCTTGTTACTAAAATCCTTATGATCATGCAAGCCATTTCCATTGAACATTTTTCTTCGAGAAAATCTCTCCCTCTAAGGTTTTAAACCCCATACCCTTATCCATCATTGGTCAACGTAGCCTACTACCTCCTTTGATGAGGCCAAAGGTTGAGAATTTGATACACCTTCCGAGTGGATCACTTCCTCAAAAAATGAAGGTAATGACATATGATGGGGTTTTCAATCCCAACTTGCTCGGGGAGACCAATCTACTTCATAAATTACAAATTTTGATCTGATAGAGTTTCTGATAAGATACCAAATTCCTAAAAAAGTCATTATTAAGTCTATTAGGCTTTAAGAGAGAGAATTTCTCCATGTTGCCCCATCACATGTGCTTTAACATATTCTTCCTACATTATATGGCTAGGTTCCCCTTACCCTTATCTTTAGTGAGCATCTTGAAATCTATTTGGATAGCTCTATCAAAATTGATAGCCAAATCATGGAAACATCTAATGGACAAAGTCTTGAAATTTAGGGAAGCAAGCATTGGTAAGTGTGGTGTCTTTCTGGAGCAGTTTTTCAATATCTATCGGGTTTAGGAGCAAACCAAACCAAATAACAAGGGGCTTAAGTACCTATACCTCAGGCCGAACGTATTATCATTTAGTAAGGATAAGTACAAGTCCCTCCAAAACTGGAAGGATAATTTCTTCTTTGTTTAGGGGGATTAGGCTACTCTGGATTCTATTGAGCCCATTTGTTGCCCCACCTTTTGTGCAGTCCTCCTTTTATGGGTAAGTTAGAGTCTATTTTTATTTTCATACATTGTTTAACTCTTTCCTTAAGTCCAAACACTTTCCTCCTTTATAGAGATAATCGATCCCACCATGACGGGGCATACTAAGATTATTGAGGTCCAGAAGATATCCTTCATTCCCACCAAGGTCCTAGTCACCGTCAAGCATCGTTTTAACTATAGATTGTGCTTGAGACTATGTCCTAGGCTCCTATTGGGTTCGACCCTAATATGATTGTGGGATCTAGTCTAACGTTTGAGCCTTTAGTTGTAGCTACTAGGAAGAGGAAGGTCATATTTAAAGTACCAATAGAGGTTCTTGATGGCTTCAAAAGTTAAGAAATCATCCATCTAACATGGTTAAACTATCTAAGGCTGAAGGGGTCCTCACTTTTGCTAAAGATCCCCTTCATTTTTAAATGTTCTCCCATTAGTTTCCTTATACCTTACCCTCCTTGTGTTGTTTCCTTTGTTTTTATTTTTTCTTAAAGCTTACTTTTATCTTACTTCTAATACAACAGGCGAATGGTAGGAGCGGTGGCTAACTCAGAAGCTAGGCCAAAAGACCACCACTGATGATTTAATCAATAAGAAGAGGAGGTATAAGATCACTAAGTGCCTAAAATTCAACCCCTTGTTGGACATTCTAATCCCTGGTGGAAAGGATGATTTAGGACTTGGTCCTATTAGGGGCTTTGTGTCGGATCTTATAAAACCCCTAACGCTACTGCAAGTATAATCATGGGTAGGTAGGACTTCTAGGGTAACACAAGTATATCATTTTATTCCAAGGAACTTGGAACCATGGTCTCACGGGATCAAACTACAGAGAAGGTGGTGATCCCCAAAGAGGGGGTTGCAGAAAGTGGTGGAGGAGCCCAATAGGTCAAAGGGGACTACTGTTGTTAGGGAGAAATATTTTCATCCTCTTGAGGTCAGGGGCCTTCAAGGTCTTCCTTAAATAAGGGAGTGGACCCTTATGTATCCATTGTTAACGCCCTACTCCTATTGGCCCAGATAAATGACTCTGACACGGTGTCCAATCTAAGGGGTACAGGTACTTTGACAAATGCTGATGAATTGGTCCATTTGATGGGAAAGATAACTTCATTTTTCTCTTAATTTTTCCTTTCTATTTTTTCATCCATGTTCTCCTATTTTATTTCTTTTTTACGCTGAACATTTTATAGAGGCTCTTCTAGACGATGCCCTCATGGCATCAAAGCGGGGAAAAGGTCTAATGAGATGGTCAGTAGATGGGACAACACCCATAAACACTTGACCCAAATTATTGATGGTCAAAGGCAGTGGGTGGAGTTTTAGGATGAAGACAAGGATGTTAGGAAGGTTAACGTGTCCTCTTTGGAGAAGGAGAAATCGTTGAGTTAAAAAAATCTTCGAGATAGTGAATCTTTCTTGATGGTTGCACAGGGCTCCCTAACCAAGGTTGAGGATCTACATCTAATCCCTTAAGTTGATCTTAAGGGTAAGGTGGAGACTCTTCACAACTTGATACATGAGCTTTAGGGCTCCAAATAGAGTATTGTTTGAGTCGATAAAATGGTTTGAATTTTGAATCACTCGATTAAAGACTCATCAATGATGACAATCGGTTTATTTCTTGGGGGTAATAGCTACAAGCGGACCATGCTAAAGTATTGGTCGAGTATAAAATACTTCAGGGGAAAATACATATCACTGTGCAGAACCAGATGGATGCCTATTAGGGATATGAGGCCCTTTGGCAATATCTCTTTTTTAACTTCAGTGTTGGCTTTGAATCATGGAAGGCAAAGGTTCAAGAGTTATTCCTTAATATGGATGTCTCTGATCTTTTTCCTGAAACTCCTCAATTGGAGGTCGAAGGCTCTAATGATGAGGGCGTGATTAATCGTGGGTCCTCTAAGGCCTCTGTATCAAAAGTTCAAAAATAATGAACTTTGATAAAACCTCTTCCTCTCATCCCCAATCAAGCCCTCTAAAAGATGAATCTTTTGTTGACTAAACCAATGTAATAGTTTTTTTTTTGCTTTGGGCCATGGGCCTTCCTTGTAATACCTCTCTTTTAACCTTAATGAGGAGGTGATATTGGAATCAAAGGATTTTTATGCTCTCTGCTCTTTTATTTATTATTTCCTTGCTTTTATAAGTAATCTTTGACTTGTGATGGTGAGGTTTGCTTAAGGCTTGCCCAGTATGTAGTATACCCTTAGCCCCAAAAATTACTTATTAAAGCAAAACAACTTCCATTTTGGATATATTGAGGTTGTCTTGTGGGTCTTTAGACCTGAGGCCTCGCACTTATGAAGTTCCTAAAGTTCAGGATGAGGTGATGAAATGGGTCATAAGAACATAAAATCAAGGCTTCCTAGTACTTGCACTTTTCTAGAGTTTAAAGCCAAAAAAAATCACAATCACGCGCTCTAAATTTTTTGGGAATTGTGACCAAAGAATAAATTTATAGTTGTTCACAATTCCTTATATTTGGGTCCCAGACCTAATATATCTTCCACATATGGTCCTAAGACATTTGAAACTTAGAGAAATTTTAAAAATTTGATGTCCTTATAAGGTTCTGAGACCTCTAGACTTATAAAATGTTTTTAAAGTCCTTTGAAGGGACCCAATACCTCCAAACTTGCTATTGTGCTAAAAAGACTCTGGACTTTATCCCTCTTGAGGAATACATCCCAAGGTTCCACAAGGGGTCCCAAGACTTCTGAAACATAGACATTGTAATTTCGTCTCGTTTAAAAACATAAGTTTTGGAAAAAAATTTGCATGTGAACACTTAGAACCCCCAAAAAAATTGAAAATGGAAGTTTGAATTTAACAAAATAGGTTTAATAGGTGTTGGTCACGATTTACATAGCCTTTTTGTGTAGCTCTGTGATTTTTTCAAATAAAATTTTAATGCGGGAAAACTCCTTTTTTGTATGGGTTATTTATGAGCCTTTTGGAATTATGGATGAAGATATCAGTAAACCCATTAATTCTTCATTGGGTCCCCAAACCTTTAACTATGAGTTTTGGGGTCATATAGACTTGTGTATTGTAGTCTTTTTGGGTCCTAAGACCTCTGACTATATGTTTTTGGGTCATATAGAATTATGGACAGTAGTCTTTTTTGGGTCCTGAGACTTTTGACTATTAATCCTAAGCTAAGGTTGGAGTCCTTAAGACTTGAATTTTGGGAATCGAGACATTTTATTAAACCTAAATACAAGGCTGAAATTCTTCTAACCCTTAAATAATTCTAGTATTGAATACTCCATGTGCAATAAAAGGTTTCTTTCCATTTCATTATATTTTTAAATACATTGTTCACAATCACTTTAGGGGAGGTGCGATGCCTTATATGCTTGGTTATTTTATGCATGGGGAAATCCATCCACACTCTATATAGTTAACGTATCCAAGATCATTAGTTTTATTCCCAAACTCTCTCGTAATCTAGGTCGGAGCAATGAACCTATTGTTAAGACTTCTATTGAGACATTAAAAACCTTTTGGGGCTTTTTTGGGAACTCTACTGAACTTCGTGGAAGTTTAAGGGACCTTTTCCTATCTTTCATGGAAGTAATGTAACATTATTGAGCTTTAATGTGATCTTTGAAGACTAGGCACTACAGGAATATTGATTTTTCCCAGCACAAATTAAATGTCGAGAAAAGCACTAAAAATGCTGATAACACTTTTTGCGGCACTTTTGGCGGCATTTCCACAAGTACGATAATAGCCAATGTGGTAAAAGAACAACGACATTTTAAAAAATACCGCGAAAAGTTAGCAGCACTTTTGACGGCATTTCCATAAGTGCGGTAGCCAATGTGGTCAAAGAACAACATTTTAAAAAATGCCGCAAAAAATTTGCGGCATATTTAAGCATTTATATTAATGTTTGTAATAACATTTTAGCAGCATTAAAAAAATGTTGATAATAACCTATTAAATGTTCAACACACTTTTAGTGGCATTAAAAAAATCCCAAGAATGATAATAGCGGCATTAAACAAAATCTTGATATTATTTTGCAATATATGGGTGGAAACAAGTGTTAAAAAAAATCATTTATTACAAGTATCATATTTATGTGCAAATATATTACCATAACATTAAATTAAGAGGGAATCAATCAAATTAAAATGTCATTAAATTAAAACCAATAGCATTCATCGTAAATAAACACAATTGAGTTTGGAACAATTATCCATCCACAAAATAAAATGTATTACATATCCAATAAGAAAAAGCAGTGAAACATAAAGCGAAACGAAATTTTTATAATGTACAATCCTTGTCCATCAAAGTCAAACATCCTTTTCGACCTACAAATAAAAAAAGACAATCGTTAGTCATTGATACTTATTCTTTAGTATTTTAATTAAAAAACTAAAATAAAAAATTAGTACATTTGCAATATGCCATGCTACGGTTGAATGATATGCATCTCCAAATGTGGACTTGTTTCCATACGGTCTAGGCAATGGTTCGTTTGTTACAAATGTTTTCTCAATATGTACTTCCCAAAAATCATCACCAAGTGGCGTACCCCCTACTTTTGTTGAAGGGTCCTTACCCACAATCCACGTGCCACAATCACTTTTGAAAGTCCGAAAGTAATAAGGTCTACAATTTTAGGAAGTGCATTATTTGAGTAAATGGTTGATGAAGGGCCCTTGCTCACAATGAATCCACGTGCCACAATCACTTTTGGAAGTCCGTAAGTAATAAGGTCCACGTGCCACAACCACTTTTTCTTCTTTGATGGTTCTTTCTACAAACAAGATGACTATGTCATCAACCATATATTTATGGAAAAAATTATCAGAGTTTCATTTGTTTTTAAGACAAACCAAAAATTTTAAAACTATATACAACAAAATAAACCAACAACCCAATGTCAAGTATACATAAACTCACAAAGAAAGCGTAGATATATTATGTCCTTTAAAATCCTTAGTAACATATCTGAATTGAAGTAGCATTCGTTTGTTCACTAACACGAGATCCCCAATACTTAACAAGTTGAGGCCACTCGTCTAGCTTTACTTTAGGTGAAAAATATTTCAATCTCTCTTCGTCGATATCAAAGGAACGATAATGGCATATTGTGATGAAGCTGAACCGTAAAAATTGAAAAAATAGGTTAACTTCAATCTACACAATTAATTAAGCACATATAAATCAAATAACTTTGAGTACCTTCTTCATGTGAATGGGCGTCTTGGTTATGTAAAGGCTCACTCCCCGTCGAGATACTATAGCTTTCACTGTTACTTGAGTTTGATCGTTCGGTAGAGTTAGAATCTGGAAGGGAATGAGAGCTGGGGTGAGATTGCAGCTGAAATGGTGGTTAGAGATTGGATTGTGAGTGAAAGAGAGACTGTGAACAGGAATGAGCCTATGAGAGATATTTACTCTTCCGTTGCAATGTCATAACAACCTGTAATAATAAAAATTCAACATTGAGTTAACAAGAGTAATCGATCATAACACAATTCGTTACAATATGATCAAATAGATGAAATAGTTATTTTTGTATTTCATTAGTTAAAATTGCAATCTGATATCGTAACACAACCTTGATCAAATAAATACAATACTGTAGTGTTGGATTTTATCAAATCTATCAATTTATCCACCTTTTCTTAGTTGTAATTGCAATATGATATCGTAACATAACTTGATCAAATAACTACAACACTAGATAATGGGCCTAGACAATTCAAATTTCAAAATATGTGATGTAATCATGGGGAATATATGCAGATTATTGAAGAGTCTTGGAGTACTCGTATCCATGGGAAGTATCTGGATTTGTTGCCATAAAATTGAAAAAACTCAAAATGGCTTTAAAGGTTTGGATCTCAAATACCTTTAAAGAAATTTTCAAGATGGAAGAAGAAATTATCTGAAGTCCATGATGCTTGGAAGTATGAGGATTTTGTTTATAGCTAGTCTTTTATGCATGGGTTTCATAGGTGAAAATTGATGTTTGTTTTGAAAGGAAGACAGTATACATAGGAGTATGGGTGATGATAATGGGTTCCCCTTGAGCTTGTGGAACATGAAAGCTCATTGCAAATTAAGCAAAATAGGCCAGGATCTCCCAGAAGTCGATAAAAATACTATTATGAAGAATGTGTTTCGGACAAAGATTAGAGTTAAGGTCAACATTAATGGTTTCGTTCCGACAGAATATGTAATTTAAGAGGGTGATAGAATGGTCACATTCGATATATATCTTCAAGCACGCCTTAAAGATAATCTAAAGCAAAAAACATCTACTAAAGAATGGGTACATAAAAGATTCAAACCTAATTCTATTAAAGTTTTTCATGATATGCAGCAGTAAATTTCTAATTTTCAAAAGAAAAATGTGGAGTTTAACTTCCTTTTTTTTCTCTATTTTCTACTCTTGTTCAGACTAGACTAAAAACCCACTATACAGGTCACACATTCATGTAATAGGTAGTCAAGTCATGATCTCCCTCTAATGATGGTTCATGTGAGAAGAACTACCAAAGTCCTTAAAATACTTAGGTGAAGATGCCCTCATCATCATTAGAGGAGACCTTTTTATCTTCCCTAATTCTTTAATTTCTTTTTACGAAGATATCAACGATGATGCTAAGATTTTGACTATCCTATGCATACAGTGCCTCCTTCTAATCAGATGCTTCCTATTCGTTTACAACTGAACCTCCAAACACATAGAAGATCACACATATCCTAAATAATGGATTCAGGGACATGAAAAAACTAAGTTTCCCCCAATTATTACAAAGAGAAATTGTAGAAGTCATGTATGTTAATTGTATTAATTCTTCATTTATCAGTAGCATCTCATCACAGATATATGCACACATGATTTCCTGAAGCAAAGAAACAACATCTATATGCTACGTAGCTTAAATAGGTAGCTAAGAAAGCGAGATTGGAGCCTAGGAGTTTTAGCCCAAGGCAATGTATCATACAGAGAATACCACCATCTTTAAAGCATAAAAATACCTTTATCTAGCCATAGCTAACTCATCAATAGTCTCAGCCTAAATAGTTGGACGACTTTTGCCTAGCTAATCGCTAAAACAATATTTGACTATTAGAACCATAAACATGCGCAGTTCTTGAAGAATTTTACGAAAAAGAAAAAAAAAATATCTACTCCAATAAGTCTTGAGAGCAAATTTTCAACACTGAGGACAAGATTTCAATTTCACTACTTGTCATTATATGTCATTACTTTGAAGATATTTTGGTGGTCTTCATTATATGCCTCCAAACCATGCAATGCAACCAAGGCTTTAACAACAAGTGGGATTACTGTATAGAAAAGATAAACATAAATAACTAAAAACGGAGATAGAATCTTCACAGAAATTATGAATTTCAGCTTTTATGAAACAGAATAATGGATCAAATTAAACATATGACTCTCATGACACTATAATTTAATTACTCCACATAGGAAAGAGAATCAGTAAATTTACTGCAACATTGGAGAATAATAAACTATGTTTTGTTTCAAAACATAGTATTGTTTATGAAAATAGTATTGTTGTATTATTGATGAAAAAAATGAGTTCCTTTAACAACAGGTCTCTTATAATAGTTTTTTCTGATTTACATCTAAACTGGAAAACCTAACAATTCCCCTAACAACCACACTTGAAAACATAACAAATTTTCCTACCAACGCCAAATGTCATTACACCAACAACAGAACGTCCCTACATAACACATGTTACTAATTTACCAATTTCGGTGGGGACTGAACTTAAAGTCGGGTTGATCAAAATATCATTACTAGTTGGACCCGCAAATAATGAGGAAAGGGGAATACAGTGCAGGAATTTAGTAAATGAATTGATTAATTTAATTAAAAAATTTCTAGTTAATTCAAAGACTTATAAGTTGAAAACATTCAGTCAAAATGATCCGCAAAGCAGCCACTCGAAAGACTTATAAGTTGAAAACATTCACACTACATAACAAGAATATCAAGAATCAATGGCAATTAGCAAATTCTAACGTAGAAATCTAATGATCCTCAAAGATGCCACTCCAAATCAAATAAATATTGACTCTACAAAGAATCGGGTCCTCCATCGTAAATGAAAACACGATCACCAATTTTATACATTTAAGAGATTTAAAAAAATTCACAAGATAGACTAATTAATTATCATCTTCATACTTCACCGCCTCTACAAGTCGTAAATGCCAGTGAAAATATCTGCACTTCACTCCCTGATATTATGTAAGAAAATAGAGCTAATTCACATTGGTTTTTAATTAGGATTAGCAAATGGAACTTTAAATCTATT
The DNA here is from genome assembly GCA_949130495.1 of Sambucus nigra. Lineage (NCBI taxonomy): Eukaryota > Viridiplantae > Streptophyta > Magnoliopsida > Dipsacales > Adoxaceae > Sambucus > Sambucus nigra. Next base: position 170,309,958 of record OX422217.1, read on the forward strand.
ATTGAATCTGAATATTCAACCAAAAGTCAAAAGATACTTAAATGACCTGTCCACCAAGCTTATATCCTATAGGAATAAACCAACTAGCTACCCTGGAGTTATTGTCGTGGCTATTACATAAACCTTAGATGCACGATAAGAAGGAGCCTAGTTATCTTTTCTTTGAAGAGAACCTTGACAGAGCTCTTTGTGTCGACAACAAGCATAAATTTGTCTTTTTGGTTAAACATGTAATGGATTATGAGATACCTACTTTTAGAAAATTCATAGTGCGTAGACCTGAACTTTTAAAGGCAGCATGCTAATGGAATTAGTTAGTTGTTCCACTGCACTGATCGATGGAGAAATGGATCAAAATGTGGATCTCAATTATCCATCTAATGTAGGATTTTATCCTCTACATCATGCAACCAAATTGTTGTCCCCTGAATTAACAGAACAATTTCTTTCTCACAGAGCTCGAACAAATCTCAGATGCAAACATGCTTTACTCCACTAGAAACTCCCACTCCACATGGAAGTTAAAAGCTTGTGTTTTTTGGATGAAATAAAAGAAGGGACTCCCAAACTATCAATTCTCAAGTTGCTATGTCTACTATGCCTACCTAAAATGAAAAATGTAATGAAGAAAATTGAATTGATTTCGTAGAAAACAAATGGTAAACTGGTGGAGCTTGTTGCCCTGCTCATTGTATTCTGGTATAACCTTACTCATCCCGCTTCAACAGTCCATGAACATATTTCGATGCATAATGCATGTGTTGAACCATGAGGATAAGAAAGCAGTGAATGTGTCTAGACACATTTACTCGAGGTGTTTAAGAGGGTAGGGGATGGTATCCAAGCATATTTTCGGTAACATAAAACTGAGCTTAGTAACAGACAAGACAAGCGATGACAGAAGTTGCAGATTTTCTTCTATTAGAAGGCTTTCTTGTGAAGCCGCAAGATAATTTTGGTGATGCGAAGTGGTTTCCAATGTAAGACTTCCTAATAATTTCTTTAGGCCACATTACCTTATGACTGGATTGAGAGAGTTTGCGAGATGATAAGCCTTTTACTAAGAGGCTCCTTCCTCGTGGAGATTAAATAATCTCATCAAGGGATCTTTGCATGTCGTTGCGACACTATTCCGTTTCAGTTCATAGATGGCCTTACAAATTATCTAATGATAAATTGAAGTTTCAAAGTGCTGTTGAAGCTGAAGTAAAAATGGGTAGAGCCTTATCTACCAAATGTATCTCGTAGAAATCCTAAAAAGAGTGAGAATGCTCGAATTAACTCCCAGATAATTCCTACTGTGGTCAAAGATATCACTCTTAAGTCGCCAATTCAATAACTATAGTGAATGATATTTAATCGAATGGTATTAATAAAGATAAGATCTATCTTTTCCCGATATTAAGTAATGATTAATACACTTTAAAATATAATCATAGGGCTCCTTCATGTAGATCTAGACCTCGTTGATATTCGTAGTAATTTTATACATCTATTCACATGTATTTGAGTTATGAAATTTTTTGATTCTAAAAAAACATAGTTTATGTAAAGTTTTTTCACTTTCCCACATTCCCCTAAACGTGCTATTTTGATTTTAAGCTATTAGATTCTTTTATGATCTCAACTTAAGCAATGTCTTTGTATAACATTCTCATCTTTCATTGCAGGACGACTAGTGTGACAGTTAGAAAATTCACACTACGTAAAAAGAATATCAAGAATCAACGGCAGTTAACAAATTCTAACATAGTAATCGTATGATCCTCAGAGCAGCCACTCCAAATCAAATAAATATTAACTCTAAAAAGAAACGGGTCCTCCATCGCAAATGAGAACATGATCACCAATTTTATACATTTAAGAGATTTAAAAAATTTGGCATAATAGACTGATTAATTATCATCTTCAGACTTCACTCCCTCTACAATTCTTAAAAGCCAGTGAAAATATATGCACTCCACTCCCTGATACGATGTAAGAAAATAGAGCTAATTCACAGTGGTTTCTTAACTAGGATTAGCAAATGGAACTTTAAATCTATTATTGAATCTGAATATTCAACCACAAGTCAAAAGATATCTTAAAGGACCTGTCCACCAAGCTTATATCCTATAAGAATAAACCAACTAACTACTTTGGAGTTATTGAAGTGGTTATTACATAAACCTTAGATGCACATGGATAAGAAGGAGCCTCGTTCGCTTTTCTTGGAAGAGCACCTTGACAGAGCTCTTTGTGTCGACGATAAGCATAAAGTTGTCTCTTTTGTTAAAGATATAATGGATTGTGAGATACCTACTTTCAGAAAATTCATAGTACGTAGACCTGAACTTTTAAGGGCAGCAAGCGAATGGAATTAGTTGGTTGTTCCACTGCACTGATCGATGGAGAAATGTATCAAAATGTGGATATCAATTATCCATCTAATGTAGGATTTTATCTTCTACATCATGCAACCAAATTATTGTCCCCTGAATTAACAGAATAATTTCTTTCCCAGAGAGCTCGAACAAATCTCAGATGCAAGCCTGCTGAACCACTGCTCAACCAGAAACTCCCACTCCACGTGGAAGTTAAAAGCTTGTGTTTTTTGGATGAAATAAAAGAAGGGACTCCCAAACTATCAATTCTCAAGTTGTTATGTCTACTCTGCCTACCTAAAATGAAAAATGTAATGAAGATAATTGAATTGATTTCATAGAAAACAAATGGTAAATTGGTGGAGCTTGTTTCCCAGCTCATTGTATCCTGTTATAAGCTTACTGATCCCACGTCAACAGTCCGTGAACATATTTCGATGAATAATGCATGTGTTGAACCATGAGGATAAGAAAGCAGTGAATGTGTCTAGATACAATTACTCGAGGTTTTTAAGAGGGCAGGGGATGGTATCCAAGCATATTTTTGGCAACATAAACTGAGCTTAGTAACAGACAAGACAAGCGAAGACAGAAGTTGTAGATTTCCTTCTACTAGAAGGCTTTCTTGTGAAGCCGCAAGATAATTTTGGTGATGTAAAGTGGTTTCCATTATAAGACTTCCTAATATTTTCTTTAGGCCACATTACCTTATGACTGGATTGAGATAGTTTTTGAGATGATACGCCTTTTACTAGGAGGCTTCCTGCTTGTGGAGATTCGAGAATCTCCTCAAAGGATCTTGGCATGTCACTGCGATACTATTCCGGGACAGGTCAAAGATGGCCTTGCAAATTATCTAATGATCAATTGAAGTTTCAAAGTGTTGTTGAAGCTGAAGTAAAAATGGGTAGAGCCTTATCTACCAAATGTATCTCGTAGAAATCCTAAAAAGAGTGAGAATGCTCGAATTAACTCCCAGATAATTCCTACTGTGGTCAAAGATGTCACTCTTCAAGTCGCCAATTCCATAACTATAGTGAATGATATTGAATCGAATGGTATTAATAAAGTTAAGATTTATCTTTTCCCGATATTAAGTAAAGATTAATACACTTTAAAATATAATCTTAGGGCTCCTTCCTGTAGATCTAGACCTCGTTGATATTCGTAGTAATTTTATACATCTCTTCACATGTATTTGAGTTATGAAATTCTTTGATTCTAGAAAACCTAGTTTATGTAAAGTTTTTTCACTTGCCCACCTTCCCCTAAACATGCTATTTTGATTTTAAGCTATTAGATTCTTTTATGATCTCAACTTAAGCAATGTCTTTGTATAACATTCTCATCTTTCATTGCAGGACGACTAGTGTGACAGTTAGAAAATTCACACTACGCAAAAAGAATATCAAGAATCAACGGCAGTTAGAAAATTCTAACGTAGTAATCTTATGATCCTCAAAGCAGCCATTCCAAATCAAATAAATATTAACTCTAAAAAGAAACGGGTCCTCCATCGCAAATGAGAACACGATCACCAATTTTATACATTTAAGAGATTTAAAAAATTTGACATAATAGACTGATTAATTATCATCTTTAGACTTCACTGCCTCTACAATTCTTAAATGCCAGTGAAAATATATTCACTCCACTCCCTGATATGATGTAAGAAAATAGAGCTAATTCACAGTGGTTTCTTAACTAGGACTAGCAAATGGAACTTTAAATCTATTATTGAATCTGAATATTCAACCACAAGTCAAAAGATATCTTAAAGGACCTGTCCACCAAGCTTATATCCTATAGGAATAAACCAACTAACTACTTTGGAGTTATTGAAGTGGTTATTACATAAACCTTAGATGCACATGGATAAGAAGGAGCCTCGTTCGCTTTTCTTGGAAGAGCACCTTGACAGAGCTCTTTGTGTCGATGATAAGAAGAAAGTTGTCTCTTTTGTTAAAGATATAAAGGATTGTGAGATACCAAGTTTCAGAAAATTCATAGTGCGTAGACCTGAACTTTTAAGGGTAGCAAGCGAATGGAATTAGTTTGTTGTTCCACTGCACTGATCGATGGAGAAATGGATCAAAATGTGGATATCAATTATCCATCTAATGTAGGATTTTATCCTCTACATCATGCAACCAAATTATTGTCCCCTGAATTAACAGAATAATTTCTTTCGCACAGAGCTCGAGCAAATCTCAGATGCAAGCCTGCTGAACCACTGCTCAACTAGAAACTCCCATTCCACGTGGAAGTTAAAAGCTTGTGTTTTTTGGATGAAATAAAAGAAGGGACTCCCAAACTATCAATTCTCAAGTTGTTATGTCTACTCTGCCTATCTAAAATGAAAAATGTAATGAAGATAATTGAATTGATTGCGTAGAAAACAAATGGTAAACTGGTGGAGCTTGTTGCCCTGCTCATTGTATTCTGGTATAACCTTACTGATCCCACTTCAACAGTCCATGAACATATTTTGATGCATAATGCATGTGTTGAACCATGAGGATAAGAAAGCAGTGAATGTGTCTAGACACATTTACTCAAGGTGTTTAAGAGGGAGGGGATGGTATCCAAGCATATTTTCGGTAACATAAAACTGAGCTTAGTAACAGACAAGACAAGCGATGACAGAAGTTGCAGATTTTCTTCTATTAGAAGGCTTTCTTGTGAAGCCGCAAGATAATTTTGGTGATGCGAAGTGGTTTCCAATGTAAGACTTCCTAATAATTTCTTTAGGCCACATTACCTTATGACTGGAATGAGATATTTTTCGAGATGATACGCCTTTTAGTAAAAGGCTTATTTCTCGTGGAGATTGGAGAATCTCATCAAGGGATCTTGGCATGTCACTGCAACACTATTCCGGGACAGGTCATAGATGGCCTTGCAAATTATCTAATGATCAATTGAAGTTTCAAAGTGCTATTGAAGCTGAAGTAAAAATGGGTAGAGCCTTATGTACCAAATGTATCTCGTAGAAATCCTAAAAAGAGTGGGAATACTCGAATTAACTCCCAGATAATTTCTATTGTGGTCAAAGATGTCACTCTTCAAGTCGCCAATTCAATAACTATAGTGAATGATATTGAATCGAATGGTATTAATAAAGATAAGATTTATCTTTTCCCGGTATTGAGTAAAGATTAGTACACTTTAAAATATAATCTTAGGGCTCCTTCCTATAGATCTAGACCTCGTTGATATTCGTAGTAATTTTATATATCTATTCACATGTATTTGAGTTATGAAATTCTTTGGTTCTAAAAAAACGTAGTTTATGTAAAGTTTTTTTACTTGCCCACCTTCCCCTTAACGTGTTGTTTTGATTTTAATCTATTATATTCTTTTATGATCTCAATTTAATCTAAGCAATGTCTTTCTATAACATTCTCATCTTTCATTGCAGGAACACTAGTGTGACAATTTGAAAATTCACACTACGTAACAAGAATATCAAGAATCAACAGCAATTAGCAAATTCTAACGTAGTAATCTAATGATCCTTAAAGCATCCACTCCAAATCAAATAAATATTGACTCTAAAAATAATTGGGTCCTCCATCGCAAATGAGAACATGATCACCAATTTTATACATTTAAGAAATTTAAAATTTTTTGACATATTAGACTGATTAATTATCATCTTAAGACTTCACCGCCTCTTCAAGTCGTAAATGCTAGTGAAATATAAGCACTTCACTCCCTGATATGATGTAAGAAAATAGAGTTAATTCACAGTGGTTTCTTTACTAGGATTAGCAAACGGAACTTTAAATCTATTATTGAATCTGAATATTCAACCACAAGTCAAAAGATATCTTAAATGACCTATCCACCAAGCTTATATCATATAGGAATAAACCAACTAGATACCCTGGAGTTATTGAAGTGGCTATTACATAAACCTTAGATGCACATGGATAAGAAGGAGCTTCGTTCGCTTTTCTTGGAAGAGCACCTTGACAGAGCTCTTTGTGTCGACGATAAGCATAAAGTTGTCTCTTTTGTTAAATATGTAATGGATTATGAGATACCTACTTTCAGAAAATTCATACTGCTTAGACCTGAACTTTTAAAGGCAGCATGCGAATGGAATTAGTTAGTTGTTCCACTGCACTGATCGATGGAGAAATGGATCAAAATGTGGATCTCAATTATCCATCTAATGTAGGATTTTATCCTCTACATCATGCAACCAAATTGTTATCCCCTGAATTAACAGAACAATTTCTTTCTCACAGAGCTCGAACAAATCTCAGATGCAAGCATGTTGAACCACTGCTCAACCAGAAACTCCCACTCCACATGGAAGTTAAAAGCTTGTGTTTTTTGGATGAAATAAAATAAGGGATTCCCAAACTTTCAATTGTCAAGTTGATTTGTCTACTCTGCCTACCTAAAATGAAAATTTTAATGAAGATAATTGAATTGATTGCGAAGAAAACAAATGGAAAACTGGTGGAGCTTGTTTCCCTGCTCATCGTGGCCTGGTAAAATCTTACTGATCCCACTTCAAACATATTTCGATGCATAATACATGTGTTGAACCATGAGGATAATAAAGCATTGAATGTGTCTAGACACCATTTACTCGAGGTGTTTGAGAGGGAAGGGGATGGTATGCAAACATATTTTTGGCAATATAAAACTGAGCTTAGCATCAGAAAAGATAAGCGATGATAGAAGTTGCAGATTTTCTTCTATTAGAAGGCTTTCTTATGAAGCCGCAAGATACTTTTGGTGATGTGAAGTGGTTTCCAATCTAAGACTTCCTAATATTTTCTTTATGCCACATTACCTTATGACTAGATTGAGAGAGTTTTTGAGATGATACGCCTTTTACTAAGAGGCTCCTTCCTCGTGGAGATTGAATAATCTCATAAAGAGATCTTTTTATGTCGTTGCGACACTATTCCGTTTCAGGTCATAGATGGCTTTGCAAATTATCTAATGATCAATTGAAGTTTCAAAGTGCTATTGAAGTTGAAGTAAAAATGGGTAGAGCCTTATATACCAAATGTATCTCGTAGAAATCCTAAAAGAGTGAGAATGCTCGAATTAACTCCCAGATAATTCCTACTATGGTCAAAGATGTCACTCTTCAAGTCGCCAATTCAATAACTATAGTGAATGATATTGAATCGAATGGTATTAATAAAGATAAGATTTATCTTTTTTCGGTATTAAGTTAAGATTAATACACTTTAAAATATAATCTTAGCACTCCTTCCTGTTGATCTAGACCTCGTTGATATTTGTAGTAATTTTATACATCTATTCACATGTATTTGAGTTATGAAATTCTTTGATTCTAAAAAAACGTAGTTTATGTAAAGTTTTTTCACTTGCCCACCTTCCCCTTAACGTGATGTTTTGATTTTAAGCTATTAGATTCTTTTACGATCTCAACTTAAGCAATGTCTTTGTATAACATTCTCATCTTTCATTGTAGGACCACTAGTGTGACAACATTCGTCTAGGAAGACTAATGCGAAGTATTAAACTGGTCTATGTTTGAAATATTCATAATGATATGTAAAATTCAATTTCAAATACTCCGTCATGGGTAATATTACTTTTGTTAGAATTATGATTTTAGATGTCTAAATATGAAATACATGTAATCTACTACGATTATCAAAAGCTCGTGCCCCGCGCGAGGTTGAAAACTAGTTTGGTTAAACTTTAGCGGCCTGCATTGACTAGAATTGCAACAAACCGTACCCATGGTATTGAGCTCTATGGAGAACCTTCCATTATGTGTTTGACAAAAAGGTGAGTGGATGCGAAAGGATTATATACCATATATTCGTAATATAAAAGATACGATAAATTCATATAATTGAAAAAATGTCGCAATAATAGTTATTATCTCATCTAAAGCACTTGATACTCATAATTAAAAAGAGATGAATCGAAAAAGAGTTTGAGGGTTGGAGTGTCGGGGTTGGAAAATCCAATCAAGAATTTTTACTCCTGAATATTAATATTCAATGACCTACAACATGAACTTAAACATATGAGATCAAATAATTACATAGAAATACCATGGAAAATTCAATAGGGTTCATTAGTATTACAAGCTACCACCAAGTTATTCCTTATCAATTATACATGATAACGTCAATAAATATAGAAGATACTCATATTAAAACTAAGGGTAGAAATATGGTTTACTCGTGTCATTATTGTGTTTTTGGTTTGGATTTGAGTACTAATTTTTTTTAATAATGAGTTTAAAATCAACTTTTTTATTAATTGTGCCACCCTATGGTATCATAATAAGATTGGCTAAAAAGTGTCATCACATCAAAAATTATCACCCCTAAAATAAGACAATCGATGCTATCAAACTATTACGCACGGATAAAAATGGTAAATGAATCTAAATCGCACCCGCACCCAAATCGGGTGCAATTCTCCCCCGATTCTCCTCTAATTCGCACTCATCGCAAGTAAAATTTTTTAATTACACTTAACAACGGATCCTTCATTGATTCTATAAGAATCCTAATTTTTTGAAGATCAAACAAGCTTGGTCACATTTTTTGGATCAACGTCTTTTTATATGAGGATATATATTCGAGATTATTTGGAACTTTGAGAAGGAGAGGGGATGAGAGTTGGCTTGAGATAATGAAAGATTCGAGATTCAACGTTTCAGCATCTTCTGGCCTTTAGCAGTAAAACTAAATAATAATTCCAAAATGATTTATATAAGGGACATTCGAAAAGTTTTATGCTTGTCTATACGATAGATGAAATTAAGTATTGGGAATTCAAATCTTTTTCGCAAATGATACTATCACTAACATCCTTTTTGTTATGGTCAATTATACTTATGTTGGAGACAATTGAACGTACTTATTTATTCATACAAAACCTATTGTATCATCTACAGAAAATAAAGTAACAATATAAAATATTTTTGTGTTACAGATTTATTTCTCAACGCACCTGAATCCTACTTTTTGAAAGATTTTTCGAATCGATGCACCCGTATCATGCCACGCCTGCATACGTGTTCCATACCTATAAAAAAGTCATATTTATCAAAATGGAATCTAATTGCCTTGGTGCTTCATAAACAGATGGGGGAAACAAGGATATGATCACATTTATATACATACAATTTGGATTTAGTCATAAATACACTTTACGATCATGTCACATCCAAGCTATTCAAGCTCGACTCCAATTCGTTCGGATAAAAGATCATTCGAGCTCGGCTCATAAGGTACACAAACCAAGCTTGAACAAAATTTTAAGCTCGTTACCTTATTGATCTTAACTCGAATTCAGCTCGATTACAAATAATCATACGATGATAGTGTAAAAAATTCAAGCTACTCGAGCTCGACTCGTGAAGTAAACAAACCAAATTTGAACAATTTTTTAGCTCGTTAATCTTTTCAAAACAAGCTTGAGCATCCTACTCTTTGGCTCGGCTCAGCTCGTTTACACCCCTACATCCATGTGTGGAACTTAAAGAGTTAATAAAAACAATAAGGTGACACAAAATTAAAAAAAAAATTATAAGCTAATGAATATAAACAATATCATTGAGGAAATAAAGAATTTAAAAATACTTTCATTTGTACCTCTTCACATAAAATTGACAATTGACTAGGGTTGAATGCACCACAAAAATTTCTCCCAAACACCATAGAATGTAAGAAAAGCATTGTACATCAAGTAGGTTTAGGTTTAAAAAACAACACAATGGTTTTGGGAGAAATTTTTGGGTTGCCTTAAACACCACCCTTTACAATTGTGACAAATTTCACCCATCTCCTCCAAACGCTTTTTTTAATATTTGAAGTCCGTAAAAACCATTTTATAGACTTGATCCATTAAAACCAGCATGAGAACCGTTCTCTAAAACATGATCCCTCACAACACTTGATGTCTTATCATCTTTTTTTCTCTTATCTAGCAAGGAGATATATCTTAAAACATCACTAAAAAAGGCAAAAAAAATCTTAAATTTAGTCTTGAAGGATCTTACTAAGAAGTGGATTGAAAAAGGAAGAACATGGCTGAATAAATCGAAAACAACATCAAATAAAAATCACATGCTTTAAACTTGAGAAACAACTCATATTTTCAGAATCTCACCAATCTTACGTATATCTATTGACATATAAAAAAAATTCAATACACAATATCAGCCCTAGAAGAATAAATTGACATTAAGAAAAAAATTGGATATTATCTCACAAAATAAACACGAAAAAAAATTACAATGCAAATACAAGTAAACTGGTAAAGCAAAGGAAATAATCTTTTGTTTTCAATGGTGAAAAGAAATTTATATGTCCGATAGATACACACAGCATACACAAATAACATTGACGAAAATATTGAAACAAATATAATTAGAAACAAAAATCAAATAAAAAAACAAGAATGAATCTAAATTCAATCAACCTGTGATAAATTTAATCAATAATTATTTTTTATCATGGATCGCACCAGAAAAGGGGAGAGAGAGGGGGAAGTGAAACCTCAACGAGCTTCATCTTACTACTAGTGACATGCTGCAGATATCTACCGAGGACAAACCCATCGATTTTGGAGAAAGCAGAGATCGATCATTGAGGAAAGAGTTTTCAACTCTATGCCCCTTAGGGGAAGGTCGAAATTAGGGAGGGCGGAAAAAATGCACAGGATAGGGAAAAAATAGGGCGCTTCTTTTTTCACGAAATATTATTATCGTGTTATCCAAACTACACCATTTCACTTATGTTTTCTTGGAAAGTTTATAAAATATGATAAATTTCTCGGCATTTTATAATAATTCTCGCATATTACCAGCACTTCAATAAAAACTCCATAAATTTTCAGCACTTGATCAAAAATGCCGGCAAATGTATTTTTCACAACACTTTTGAAAAATACTGCAAAATAATTGTCAGGAAAAGTCATTTTTCTTGTAGTGATGCTACCCTTGGGGGTTAGGAATCTTCTCACCATCCTTCTTATGAAGATGACAACATCTAAATCGCTGAGTGAGGTCCTTCCTATGATATCACTATGGTAGAGGGAAGGTCTTCCACTAAAAATTTATTTCAGATAGTTCTACAATAATCTTTGGAACCAATGTAAGAGTTATGGCGACATACCCTAAGGAATAGGTCTTTTACCCATTTAATCCAATGAGACGATTGGTGACGAATTGCATTTTCATGGTGCCAAGGCCCTTAACTTCAAAGGAACTCCAGAAAAATACATCCACTGATCTTCCTGTGTCTATGGGAACCCTTCTCATTTTAACATTCCATGTGAGCACATTAATGATTAATTGGTCGTCATGAGGCAAATGGGCCCTTTTAAAATCTACTTTCAGGAAACTATCATTGAGGAATCTTTAGGGCTTGATGACAAAATCATATGGGTTGAATTTCATTCCTTCCTATCATAAGCTCTTGAGGTGAGCCTTTCTAGTTGTGGCAAAGATTCCACCTCCGTTAATATCCCCAAAAATGTTTTAGATGTCAATTAGCGGTGCATCATCTTTGTTCATATTCTTGTTATCAAGGTAAAACTTACCCAGATTCTTTGCACTATTCTTTGAGATGACCCCTCTTTATTACTCTTTTGATGGCATTTTTTAGTTGACAACAATCACTTGTATTGTGGCCAAGGTCCCTGTGAAATCGGTATTGTTTAGACATGGCTATTTTTTCATCCCCTACCCTCATGGGATTCGACTGAGGCAAGATGTATGAGTTTCTATAGTTGCAAAAACCTATTTTATGTTGGCGGTGAGGGGCGTTAAGTGTTTGGCCTCTGGAGGACCACTTTTCTTAGTACCTTCATTCTTATTCTTGGCCTCAGTTTCCTCTAAGGTCTCCCTAATATAGGAGAAGACGTCTTTCATCTTCCATATTGGGAAGAATCTATAACCTATCTTCCTAAAATAGTATCCTCGGCATTCATGTACTTTTAGTCTCTTTTAAGAACTCATTCATGTACTTCATTGGTTTCTTGCTAAAAGACTATGAGGCTTGAGACAAAGGCCGCCATATAGAAGGTGTCATTGAGATCGTCAACGTGGAGAGCCTATTAGTTGAACCTATTGACATATTCCTTGAGAGCTTCTCCAGTCATTCATCTGAAGTGATAAATGTTCGTGACATGATTACTCAATTTTTAAGGCTTAATGAAGTGGCTAACAAAGTATCTTGCCAGCTCCCTAAAGTTCCAAATAGTTCCTAGTTCGAGCTTGGCAAACCAGTGCCCGATTGTTCCGCTCATGGTGGCAGGAAAGGAGCAATAAACCTACCTATTTTGATAAATAACCTTAAAGGATAAGGTAATTACCTTAGTTACCATCAAAGTTTCATAGTTACCAAACTACCCCTAGACACTTTAAAACTTATTATTTAAACCACATCATATCCTTAAAACTTAATCAAAGTATTTATATTATGTATCAATTACACAACCCAAACCATTAAGTTTGAAAAATTCCATGTTTACCCCTAAGCATTTAAAAAAGGCATAATTGTCCCTAAATTTATCTTATATATTACCCAAGGACCCAAATAAAAACTAAAACTATTTGTACTTCACCCTTTGGAGATTTTAGCCAGAAGGATGCCTTATGAGAAGCTGCACCACATGGCATACACATTATACCCATCCCCTCCCACATGATATCGTTAAGAAACTTAACCAAACTATCGTAAATTTTTACCTCCTTTTCCACCAATCCATTTCCCTTCACTAGTAGTATAAAACCCATTCTTCGCCACTATAAAAAGGTATAATATCTCAGTGAAAAACACAATGCAAAATTCTAGTATTTTAGTATTTCTATGGTTTTATGTAGAATTTCTATTTTTTCAAGTGTTTAAGTTTCTGGGCATTCATAGGTTACAAATATGAGTTTACATGTAAGTTCTTACATGGGTAATGCACTGAAAAATCTTAAATATCAAGAACCTCCATTAAATCTTGAGCTTTAATAGTGGAACCTATACGCTTGACTTTGAACCAGTTTCAAAGTAGGAGAACTCAAACCCTGGGTCTAAAGAATCTAGATGCAAAGCTTAATTGAACCCGTAGTGAGCATTGATACCCCAAATAAATGTTTGAAATTGACGGACTAGCAAATTTCATAATCAAAATTCAAGAGCTATGGTAAACAAAAAATCTTTGAAACCAAACCAGTTCAACTAAATTTTGATCATAGAACATAATTATCACCATATCGTATCTCGAATTTTAGCCTAAAACCACGAATGTTAAAGGAAAACTAATGCTAGTTTTACATAAAATTAATAGCTATAACCAGTCAACCTCAATTCTAGAAACCACTATGGATGGATTCCTCTTAATAAATTAGACAAGTTTCATTTAGGAATCAGCATAAATGGTATACTAGAAATATTTGAATTTAAGGTCCAAGTTTTCAAACCCTAAAGTAAATAAAATGAAAGTAGGAGAAGTGTTGTAGTACATGCGCAAAAATGAAGTCATATTCAAGCGCATCTGGATTTAACCCAGCACGTGAGGGCCCGTCTCTAGTCCAAAAATTATGAGATTTTTTCCAAAAGTTTCCTTTTTTGTAGTTAAAATGATAAATTACCTAACCTTGTTTGATTTCCTAGAAAGTAGTTTCTCGAGAAAATTGTTTTAAGAATTTTTAAAACCAAATTTTCAATTTTCATTTTAACCCCTAAGATTTTCAATTATTTCAAAAAACTCAAGCTTTCAATATAAGTCCTTTTTTCATAAATAAAAAAAATGTCTCATATCGCCAATTCCAATGATGAATGATAATAGGGAAATTAATTTAAAAAACTAAACTTTTTAAAATTAAATATTTAACCCCAACACTAATTTTTACATTGTAATAAATTGTATTTCACTCAAACTTTCACTACTAAATTTATTTATCCCTTATACTCTAAACATTCATACTATCCATGAATTCTGAATACCCGGTTTACCCCCGTGAGGAAATTAAGATCAACTAAAAATAACTCAAAATTGAAATGTAGCTAATTTTTCTTTCAATATTATTTTTCGAGCTTACACCCTTAAATTACTGTATTTGTTTATATAACTATGTGATAGACCCTAACTTTTGTTCTCACATATGAAATCTTTGTGTAGTTTATAAATACCGTGAATATTAATTCAATCCTTATCTGATTAACCCTAGCCCGATAATTTTATGCAACCTATGATTTCATTTAAATCTGGTAGCATACATTATAATTAAGGAAATAGATTTTCGATATACCCATGGAAGTTCTATTAAGCCCGTAGGACTCAGATGATCGAGTGCCTTGTTTTATCACTACATACGTATGAGTGTCACTCTAGTTATTGTGCCTAACTAGTTACTTTCCTAAAGGTTTTGTATGTTATTATAAGTGTATTACTACATAGTTGAAGCCTCTATAGTCGATAATTATGGGTTATATAGTTATAGTCTGAACTTTATCGTTATGACTAGATAAAATACTTATCTAGTTATAATCACCATATTATTCTTACAAATAATAACAAAATTCCATATACCCAGTTTCATTACTATTGATATCTCAGTTTGTTCCAATCTATTGTAACTGTGACATATTGTTGGTACTTCATTTTCTATCTAACGAACTCACATATATACACTTGTTAAAGAGATAAAATTATATACCCGGTAAAGTTTTGCTTATTTATTTCCTTTCTAGATGGAAAATGAACTCGAAGAAGGAATAATACCCCCCCCCCCCCCCCCCCCCCCCGTACCCACTAGATTCTTATTCAGTCTTATCAAGGAAAATGTGTTTGGATACGTATGTGTAGCCAGTAACTAGCAAAGATGGTACCACTCACTGGAATACTTTCACAATAACTTACAAGCTTACGTGACATTTTAATCCCACTTTTATTTATGTGTTATGATGACTTCCAAACACCCTTTTATTTCAGTTTTATGGAGACTCCAGTCACTTGTATTTTGATGCTGAGGCTTAGGTGACCTTTGCAGGCCATCTGTGTATATCCTGTGGTCTGCCTCGGGCGTCGGGCGAGGTTGAACTGCCATGTTGTGGTAGCTTAGCTCCTTTTGGGAAGTGTGCTAGAAGGAATACTCCCTTATAGTGGGGAGGTATGTGTATGAAGTTTAATTCTAACCAGGGCTTATTTCGTGGGATAACTGAGGTCTTGTTAGTTAAGTAAGGGTTCACCTGAGGTCTTGGGTTAACTATGGGACCTCTCCCCCGACTTCGAGGGATAGACTTATGAGTTGTAGAATCTTCCATATATCAAGTGTGATCTATAACACCATTAAAAAGGTAAGATGGAAAGAAGGTAAACTCTTAGGCACAACATGTGGTTGTTTAAATAATTTTTAAGCCTTAGGTAGGAGGTAAGAAGGCGAAGCCAAGTGTTATATATGCAAGAAATCGAGGTATTGAGAGAAACAACTTTAGCAAAGAAGAATGAAAATAGTAATTATCCTTAGTCATTTATACATGTTTTGTAGTGGAATATATAAGTAAATGGTGTGTAGATGCGGGAGAAACTAATCACGTTTTCAATTATTTGCAGGCATTCTGAGTAACAATAGAGGTCAATTAAAGAGATATGCTTCTGTTAATGGGTGATCACCACAGGGCTGTAATATCTATAATAGGAAATATAGTTTTAAATTTTGGTGAAGACAATAAGTTGATATTGTTAGATTGTTTTTATTTTCTTAGTATTTGAAAAAAAATAATTTTGGTTTCTAAACTGTTTTTGAATGGATATTTGGTTTATTTTAGTAGAGGTATTTTTATTAAAAATGGAAAATCTCTTATTTGTTTTGGAGCATGGGAAATGATCTTTATATTATAAGACCTCTCCCATCACTACTACTAAATAATAAAAAGAGATACATGAATGGAAATAACCTAAATTGAAATAAACCTTCTAAATTTAATAAAACATATCTTTTGCACTCACGTTTAAAAAGAATTTAAAGTATGGTTTCAATTGGATAAGTGATGGCATTGGAAGTTAAGGGACTCTCGGTCTACAGATCCTATTTAGAAGTTGAAATATCTAAGAGGCACTTGATTGACAAAGGCTATAGAGCCAAAGATGCGTTGGATTTGGTTAGTTCTTATTTATGTTGACCTATGACAATCTGGGCCAGAGGTGATTATGAGTACTTCATCACCTTCATTTATGATTATTCAAGAAGTTGACATGTTTACCTTATGATCACAAGTCTGAAGCCTTTGATAAGTTCAAAGTGTATAAGGAGGAGGTGGAGAGTAGGCATGGTAAAGTAATCCAAACTCTATAATTTGAGTTTAGGGATCACTTATCAAGGTGGGGATTATATCATAATTGTTTAAATCAGACACTCCACAGTAAAATAGTGTAATGGAAATAAGTAATTAGACTCTTTTGGACATAAATATATCCATAATGAGTTATTTAGATCTACTGGATTCTTTCTTGGTTATCATTAGAGGTGGATACTTATTTACTAAAGTTAGTTCATTCTAATTCGATCTCAACAACTACCACAAAACTGTGGACCGAGTGCAAACATATTTTAGGACATGTTAAAATCTAGGGTTGCCCATCACACATGCTGAGGAAGGATCTCGGTAAGTTAGAATCAAGGATGGAAGTATGTCTCTTTGTTGGTTAGTCAAAAGGAAGTAAATGTGGTTTATTTAATAATCCTAAATACCATAGTATGTTGGTTAGTTCAATTCGATCTACTTAGAGTAAGATTATATGATAAACAAGAAGCCTAAAAGAAAGATTTTCTTGCAAGATCTAAGATAAAAATACAAAGGTATTTCTTTTAAACCACCCATAAAGGATGAAGTACTTCACTATCTTTCGGGGATGGGAGTATTATAATAGACCAATATACGCATGTCATTTATTCTGAACAATAAGTGGAGCCACATTATAGTGGGAGAGTTAGGCGTCAGCCTGATAAGTTAGCATATTTGGGTAAACACGTCAGTGAGATCCTAAGAAAACACAAGTCGGTTCTAGGGAACTATAACAAGGTAATCCAACATAAATTCTATGAATGATGAGATGGATATGATGTATTAAAATAGGTTTGGTATCTTGTATACTTTCTAGATAGGATAAAACTCATCGGTTTCACATGGATCTATAAGAAATGAATGGTGGATAGAAAGGTAGAAACCTTAAAGGAAAGACTTATTGCAAAAGGTTTTACTTAGAAAGAGGGAACCAAGTATAAGGAAACTTATTTAATGTATCCTTGACAAAGTCTATCTTCATTCTTTTATCATTGCGACATATTTAGATCTTGAGATTTGGCAAGTGAATGTTAAGACTGCATTTTTTAACAGTAATCTTAACGAGTGCATATATGTAATGCAACCCAAAGTATTTATAGAAAATATCTAGGAAATTAAGGTGTGAGAGATCAAGGGATCAATAAATGTACTTAAGCGAGCATCAAGGTCTAGGAACATCCTATTTGATCAAACAATCAAATATTATGGTTTTGATCAATACTTTGATGGAACTTGTGTGTATAATAAGCATGACATAAATATGGTGGTATTTTGACTATTATTTATGGACGATATTCTTCTAATCAAGAACAAATTGGGTTCATTATCTAATATAAGAGTGTGATTATTGAGTCAATAATATGAAAAGGATTTAAGTGAATCCAGTCTCATCCTTGGTATCAAACTTATGCATGGTCAAGAAAACTGGATGTTGTCCTTATCATAATCCACTTATATCAGTGAAGTGGTCATAATATTTTGCATACAATATTCCAAGAGAATGTTTCTTCCTTTCAATTATTTAATTTCTTTATCTAAGGATCGTTATCCTAATACACCTGATCCGATAGGTATGATGAGGCATAAACCTCATGCTTTGGCGGTGGACAGCCTCATATATGTTATGTTGTGTACAAGAAGAAATATTTATTTTTCCATTGAAATTGTCAATAGATTTTAATATAACACATGTGAGAACCACTATCCTGTAGCAAAGCATATTATCAAGTACCTGAAAAGGACTATAGATTATGTGCTGATTTAGTTAGAAAATATTCTAGTAGAAATTGGGTACATGAGCTCATATTTTCAATTGGATAAGAATTGCATAAGATTTACCTCAATATATATGTTTACCTTAGGAGGTGGAGCGATAAGTTAGAGGAGTATCAAGCAATCGTGTTTTGTTGATTCCACCATGGAAGCCTAATATGTTGCAACTTCATAGGAAGCTAAGGAGGAGGTTTGGCTCTAGTATTTCATGGGTGACTTAGGTGTGGTTCCTTCAGTGTAGTTGGACATTGCACGTTATTGTGACAATAGCGGAGCAATTGCAAATTCAAAAGACCCATTAACTCATAAAAGGACGATATTCTTTTTGAAGATTTTTTTTCTTTATTTTATGTTTTTGAGATTTTATTAAATTTTAATTCATTCAAATTCATTTATTTTTTTTAAAACAGTGGCTAGAAATTAATTTTAACAATACATTGGCAAAAAGTGGGGAAAGCCTAAATATTTATTAAAATGTACTAAAGTCTAAAGTTAAACATTAGTAAATTATTAAGGACCTTGGATTGTGATACCTCCTTGATAGAATTATAAGTATTGTTCCACTGATATACTTAATTAGTGGATTATTTTATAATTTGGTACGATAGAAAAAAAGTTAAGTCTAAGAATAAAGGAATATATAATATGTTGATAAAATCAATAAGCAGCGAATTGATATTACTAAGCAGGTATTGTATACTTAATGCAGGGAATCATAACATGTACCATATCTACTTTGCAAATAAGACACCAATACTCCGAGTGATTTTGAGATATTTATATTGGAGTCAATTCATAATTATTTAATGTAATTAATTATGATTATGTAAGTAATGGAAAAAAATTAAGTGTTTGTAATATGGGGTTTCTGAGTATTTATTTTGAAGTCAATTTAATTATTTGGTCTTGGGTCTATAGTATAGTCCATATCCCCACGTTTCAAGCTCGAACTCTCTAAAAACCCAATTTAGCCCAAGCCCATGATTTATACCTATATATATTAGTGTAAGATAGTGTTTTCTGCTAAATATTCTTTATTAAAGAATTGAGAGAGAGGGAGAGAGAACATTATTCGCATTTTTTCAAGATGCTTAGAGATTGAGGTCCATATCTCACTCAAAACTAAAGGTTTTCATTTAAGATAT
This sequence comes from Sambucus nigra, assembly GCA_949130495.1. Taxonomy (NCBI): domain Eukaryota; kingdom Viridiplantae; phylum Streptophyta; class Magnoliopsida; order Dipsacales; family Adoxaceae; genus Sambucus; species Sambucus nigra. Next base: position 170,329,545 of record OX422217.1, read on the forward strand.
TCTCACATGCATACCTTACTTTGGGATGATTATATGCAAATACCCGAGGCTTTTGGTGCATTCTAGGATGATTTTGGAGGACAAGGAGAGTGCAACCCCCTTCATCTTCTTCAAATCACCTATTTTCCTCATTCGGATGATAAACCGGATCCACAAAGGTATCACGATTCATAACCCTAGGTTTATAATTTAAATTAGTTTTGTTTTATCTTTCTATTTCATGATCATTTAATGTTTTTGGAAGAAATATTTTGGTGTATATCGATCCCCAATAATTTCAAATTTTCAAAGGTCACCTCACATAATCAAAGTTGTAAACCAAATCACTTCTTCACTCATGATTTTGACATAGAATAATATTTCTCATATTTCTCCAAATCACAAAAAAATAAAACTCAAATACACATTTTAAGAATATAGACACGCTTTCATACGTGTAAAGAAGCATTTAATACTTTTTAGAAGACCATGCATCTTTGTTATTGCTTGTAAAATGGCATCAAATTATTGGGTATTGCAGTGTAAACACCAAAAAGATATGAGCGTGAGTTCCTTAGTATCAAATTTTACATGTCTTAGAATATTAAAGAATCCATCCTATTAAGCACATATCACATTTTCTACCAAAAAGGAAAGTGATTTAAAAAATAGCCATTTGTTATATGATAAGCCATAAATTCTTCCTAATTTATCCATTTAATTTAGTTACTTTAGCACCTCGAACAACGTAATCAATTTTATTTTATCTCATAATCTTGCTACTGACTTATTCTAATGAGTACCTCGAGTTTCTGGTATTTCGTACTAATTTTACAGGTATTTGATGTCACTAAAGAAAGAAAGAAATCGGAAGAATAGAGAAAGAAGAGAAGGAAAGTCAAAAGGGAAAAGTTTAATTTTTACTCAAAATTTGGATGAGGCATCTAAAGAAAAGTTGAATATATAAAGTTTACAAGTACATAGGAACAAACGACACCTCAAACGGAGTTCGGGTGTGAAAGTTATGAGCAGTCAAAGATAGAAGAAAAAGTCAAAGAAAAACCAGACCGATCCGGATCGGATCGGTCCGAAATGCAAAGTTCCAGTGAACCCCGGACCGAAGATGGATCGAAGATGATGAAAAATAAATTAACCGATCCATACCAAATCGATCCGGTCAGAAAAGAAAAGAATCGATCCGGATACAAGCCGAACCGAACCAAAGGAGGACCGGACCAGTCCGAATGTCGCAATTTTGGTTTTTCACTCTTCTTCCAATGGAGAGTCTTGGTTAAGTTAAAAATCTTGGAGTCTTGTAGGGTATTAAAACCCTATTTATTATCATTTTAAGGGGCGAAAAAATCATCTAATTTTTCCCTTTATGGTAAAAACCCTAGTTTGAAGATTTATTGCAATTTTAATTCCAAGATGGAAGTTTGTTAAGATTTCTGTGAGTGCAAGTAATTTTAGTTGATACTTTTAGTGCTTTGGTAAGTTAGTTGATTACGTTATTCTGTCTAATCTTCCTTCTACATCATTCTTCGATTCTCCCTTAGTTTAATCATGATTTCCTGCCATTCAACAATCGTTTTCATTAATTTCATCATGGTAGGCTAGGTTTTTAAGGATCGGGATGCATCAACTCAGCCTGATGTGGTAGTTGTATGTGTATAAAATTAATCCTCTAATTTTGATGATTTTATTATGACCGTATTACATAGATACACGATAATTATAGATCTTTGGATCTCGTTTGCTTCGGGAAAACCGGGGTGCTTCAGAATGCAATTCGAATATAAATATCGCAATGTCGATTTTCTCGTCCTCTGATTAAGTATGGTGCGGGCCTGAACCTCATATACGTAATGCTTGGGAGTACTAAATTTTGGGTCTAATTAATCATTTAAATTCATGATTAGTATTATACCATCAATACACTAGGGTTGAGGGATTGTATTCATGTTCTGTTTTTCTCATCATAATAGTTCAAGTCTAGTTCAATCATCTTCAGTCTTTTAAGAAATTTAGAGTTTGCATTTTGTTAATTAGTTATTTCCCATCTCAATCATCTTTTTATTTCTTTTTAGAGTCGAGTTAGGGTTAACAGTCTTACCTTTATCGTCACATCCACTCGTCCTAGTTCCCTGAGGATTCGATACCCAAACTAGCCACTATACTCCGCAAGAGTGTAGTTATAGTTTAGGTTTTTGTATTGTGGTTGGAAGCCGATAACAACGACTAGCGTATTACACAGACGCTTGGTTTCCACCACGAACAAAATGGCGTTATTGCCAGGGAATTAGGTAGACTTTTGGTTAGGTTGATTAATCTCGAATTTGACCTTAAAAAAATCAAAAATATGGGTGTCACGTTTTTGAATTTCCCAATTTGAAATGTCTTACTTTAACTCCTTTGGTGGGTTTAATTTTTATGATAACAATGAGGAGGAGGAGGCGTTTAGAATTTATGAACATTAGATCAATATCACTAAAGATGAGTCTCATAAATACAAGCCCAGTGCTAAGGCCATCCAAATTTATCAAAATGAATTGCTTGAAGAAAAAAGACTTGAAAAAGAATATCGGGAAAAAAATGGATATTGGGAACAAGAGTTAGATGCATTATTTGAACCCAATGAGGATTTTTCTTCCGATATTTTTGAAGTTGAAGAATGTTTTCAACCAAATGAGGAATCTGAGGTGCTAGAACCAAGGAAGCCTACTTTGGAAGAACTCTTGATTATTTTCAAAAAGCAATCTGATGACCTTACTGCTAACCAACCTTATTTTAGCCTTTTATAACCCTCTCTAACCTTCTCTCTAGCCGCCATAACCCTAATTAGGGTTGCATGGCAACCAACCTTCTTTCACCTTCTACGTCCATCACCCCTAAACCTCCTGACCCCTCAAATCCTTGGCAAAAATTATTTGCTAGCATTTTAAAGGGACAATCTCCTTCCCATGCAATCAATCTCAAACCTCTATCAAAATATAAAGGTGAGAACCAACAATTATTTTCTCCCAAGAAGAAGTCAACATTCTATCTGCTCCTTTCAAGCATGCCCTGGTTGGAAAGTTCTCACATGGTAAGCCATCAATGGAGTTTATTCGTAAAAACTTTAAATCTTTTGGGTTAAAGGCTGCATATCATATTGGTCTTATTAATCATAAACGCATCCTTATCAGAGTCAACTGCCAAGAAGATTTTATGAGGCTATGGATGAAAGATCAATGGTATATTGGTAAGATCCCTATAAGGACTTTTAAATGGTCCCCAACATTTAAATCTGATCAAGAAATTCGTATTGTTCCCATATGGATACAATTTCCAGGATTACATGTTCATCTTTTTGCTAAAGAACCTTTATTTTCTTTGTCTCAAGCAGTTGGAAATCCCCTTAAGATTGATCAATCCACTGAAAACATACATAGACCAAGTGTGGCTAGAGTGTGTGTAGAATTGGATCTTCTAAATCCAAGACCCTATAGAATTTGGATAGGGAGTGGTGATGATGGTTATTGGCAAACCATCGAATATGAAATCATACCTCATTATTTCTCTCATTGCTTTAAACTTGGTCATCAAGAAGGGAATTGTATATTTAAGAAGGAAACTAATAATAATCTTGATAGGAAAGACAAGGAAGTTGTTGAACAAGGTACGAAGCCCTTAAAGAAACCAGCCAAAGTTCAAGAACCTTTACGGATGTATAGGCCTAAAGAAAAGGAATCAGAGAAGAAGTCTGTCTTGAAGTTCCAATCAGAAGCATCTACAAGTTTAACCAAGACTCTTCCCATTGAAACTGAAGATCCAGTAATAAGTATGCAAGATGATGATACAAATAATCAAGTAAGGACTCCTAATCAGAATGTTACTGTGACAATTGCAAAAGCAGGTGAAGATTACAGAGAGGCTGATCAAGAAAAGGAAGGTGAATGGAAGGAAAGAAGGCATAGAGGAATTAAACATTGAAAAATTGCTCTCAAAGAAAGGGATCAATTTTGGTGATGAAAAGTATAACAGTGTAGGTACTAAAATAGATAAGGTGAATAATAAAGTTCAAATTTCCAATAGGGGATACCACTCAGATAATGAAAAGTCTGAAATCTAGAAAGAATCTGATTGGGAGGATTTGAATATATTCTCAGCATTGTTGTCAGAAAAAATTGATAGTAAGGAGAGAAAGGAGAATAGTTCATTTAAACCTATGGTGATCATTCGAAAGAAATCAAAAACCAAAGGCAATAAGAAGTTGATCACAGCCAAAAGAAGGGTTACCAGATCATCTAGTAGAGGTTCCAAACAAGTTTGCCATATTCAATCTCACTGATACAAGGTTTAGTATGGAATGCTAGAGGAGTGAGGAATAATCCTACAAAAAGGAGGATTAAAAAGCTTTGTAAGAACAATAAACTTTCTTTTTTAGCCATTCTTGAACCTATGGTGGATAGCTCTAAAATAGAAGATCTCAGGAGAATTATTAGCTTTGAGGGCTGCTGCTTTAATAGATTAAACAAAATTTGGTGCTTTTGGAGACATGGTATTCAATGTGAGGTTATGTTAGATGAAGATCAAAATTTTCTTAAGCTAGATCATCCTAGTTTAAAAACTCAGTTAGGAGTTAACTTAGTTTATGCTAAATGTACTAGATTGGAAAGAAGGGATCTATGGGAGTCTTTAGCATATAGCTCATATATGTGTAATGATTATCCTCTTATTTTTGTGGGAGACTTCAATATAGTATGTACAAGTGCAGAAAGGGATGGGGGTGCTAACATTGATCTTGGGGGTGCTTCTGATTTTAACTCTGGCTTGATTAGCTATTCTTTGCAGGATTTGGGATATAGTGGATCTAAATTCACTTGGGCCAAAAGTATCAATGGTAATATGATGTTTGAGAGACTTGATAAAGGCTTGGTTAAATCTTCCTGGTTGGATTCCTTTCCTAATTCTTCTATTAAACATCTGAATAGAAATTGCTCTAATCACAGTACCTTATAATTTCTATTCGGAGTCAGTTTGATTCCTCTTCTAAATAATTTAGATTTCTAAATATGTGGAGTACTCATGAAGATTTTATCAATTTAGTCCAAAGTTGTTGGGCAGTGGATACTACAGGTAGACATATGGAGGTATTTTCTTTTAAGCTCAAAAGACTGAAAGCATCATTGAAAATCTCGAATAAAGAGGTTTTTAAAAATGTGTTTGAAGAAATTTCCATTATGGAGAACAATCTTATTCAAGAAGAACTGAAGTTAGAAAGTGATAATAGTGGAGTTCAAAGACAGATCTATTCTAAAGCCAAGGAAGACCTCAATGTTGCTATGTCCAAAGAGGAAATGTTCTGGTTTCAGAAAGCTAGGGGTGATTGGATAAGCAATGGAGATAGAAACACTAAATTCTATCATGCTCAGGTTCAAAATCATAGAAGAAGGCAATCTATACATGTTATTAAAGGCAATCTATACATGTCCTCTTGAAGATAATGGTATACTTGAAGTTATCCCAAAGATTTTGACAGAGGAGATGAATAGTATTCTGATTTCTATCCCAGAAGAAGAAGAAGAAATATTGAAAGCCATTAAAGAGATGAATAAGATTAGCTCAGTTGAATGTGATGGCTTCAATGGATATTTCTATGTGCATTGTTGTGATATCATCAAGCAGGATCTTGTGAATGTTATCCAAGCATTTTTCTTAGGAGCTGACGTCCCTAAATCTTGGAGTTCAACTATGATTTGTCTTATTCCTAAAGTTCATAGACCTATGTTTTGCAAGGACTACAGATTAATCAGTCTTTGTAACTTTAGTTATAAGATAATCACCAAGATTATTAACTCCAGGCTTAGCTCTATGTTTACATCTCTTATTTCTTGCAATCAATCAGGATTTGTTCAAAGGAGAAACATTCTTGACAACATTCTATTAGCTCAAGAGATGATGCAACTTATTGATTGAAAAGATGTTAGAGGTAATGTGGTTTTGAAACTTGACTTGGCTAAAGCTTATGATAGAACCTCGTGGCATTTCTTAATTAAATCTCTATGAGCTTTTGGCTTCTTATAGACTTTTATTGACTTAGTTTGGAGATGCATTTCATCCACCTGGTTTTCTATACTTATCAATGGGAAGCCTATGGGATTCTTTCAATCTTCAAGAGGAATTAGGCAAGGGGAACCTATTTCCCCAAGCCTATTCATTATCATGGTAGAAGCTATTAGCAGAGGATTATATAAGCAGATGTTGGCTGGTTCTATTGCTTCTTTCTCTCACCCTAGAGGATGTCCATTAATTAGTCATCTTGGTTATGCTGATGATTTAATAATATTTTCTAGAGGTACAAAGAAAAGTCTTCAAAATCTCATGAAGTTTATTGAATGTTATGAGAAGGAATCAGGTCAACTCTTTAACAAAGAGAAATGTTGCTTCTCATTAAGCTCTAAAGCTTATGTTACTATCAGAGCCAATATTGCCTCCATCACAGGTTTCAAATTTTTTAATGGCCATATGAATTATCTTGGTTGCACGTTGTTCAAGGGTAGAACGAAAGCTATGTACTTTGAATCTCTAATTCAGTCTATTGCCTCCAAAATTCATAGTTTGAAGTCTAAATTTCTTTCTTTAGCTGGTAGAGTTACACTGATCCAATCTGTTTTAAATTTTATCCCTATCTTTACTTTATTTGCTTTACAGCATCCTAAATTGGTGATCAAATTAATTAATCAATTGATTAGTTCATTCTTTTGGGGAATAAACAAAGACTATGGGAAAAAATTTCATTGGATCAAGTGGGATTCTATTTGTTTTCCATAAAAAGAAGGTGTATTAGGTATAAAAAATTTGGAGTATATCAGAGAAGCTTCCAACATCAAATTGGCCTGGAATATGAAGAAGAATACTAGCTTATGGGCTAAGTTTATGAATGCTAAATATACTAATGTCTCTACTGGAAGTGGCTCTATGGATTTTAGAAGAATACGATCTACTTGGAATACTATGGAGGCTAATTATTTATGGTTAGATAATGTTCTGATATGGTAGCCCTCTTCTAGTGGAAATTTCTCATTTTCCTCAGCTTATGAGATTATTAAAAAGTCTAAATTATCCTCTTTATTGTTTAACTATTATTGGTATCCTCATATTCCTCCTAATATATCTACTTTTGTGTGGAAAACATTATCTAAATGTGTTCCTATTGAAGATCTTATTCAAAAGGTGGTAGTGAAATTGGCTTCAAGATGTCAGTGCTGCCATAAGAATGGGGAATCTCTGAACCATCTGTTTATATACGGTCCTATAACTACTGAAGTTTGGAATCATTTTTGTTTCTTATTGGGAGTTACTCAAAGACCTTCCACTATTCATGGCTCGATAATTTAATGGTGGTTAAATTCAGGTTATTCACATATATCTCAATGGCTGCATAAGATCATCCCAGTTACTATCATCTGGGAAATTTGGCTTGCTAGAAACAAAGCTCTTTTTTGAAGGTATAATAATGAGAGCTAAATTGATTACTTCAAGGGTGATATCTATAATTGCAGAGGTATTTCAAAATTCAAAAGTCAAAAGTGGGAGAGATGATTTAAGTAATGAGGTCATAACTGCCTTTTCTCTCAATTTCAAGATTTCCAGATCTTCTTTTATAGTTGTGCCTTCGAAATGTCCTCCAAAAGGTAGAGTCAAACTCAACTGTGCTACCAAGACATGGAACAATATGGGTATTGGCTCTATTATTCGAAATGATATGGGTCGATTCATTTGGGCTTTTTCAAATACTTTATCCACAGATTCATCGATTGAAGCACAAATTCAAGCTATTTTGGTTGGGAACAAGTTCTGCAAAGAGAAGGTTATTTCTAACATAGACATAGAAGTCGATTCAGAAAATATTCTTCACTATCTTTTATCTTCTTCTTCTACATCTCCATGGCGTATAAGGGCTGATATTAAAGAAATCAAAGATTTTCTTCAGACTAACCACTGTCTCATCAAGTTCTGTTCCTCAGAAGCCAGTAAAACTGCAATCTTGCTTGCCAATAATGGGTCCAATCATCAATGCTCTTTAATCTTTCAAAATTATAGAGATCTCCCTATAGATATTAGAGCATCTATTTTAGTTGATTCAGAAAAGGTCTCTGTAATTTCTCTTTGAATTGTGTCTTCATAGTTTGATATTTTCTTGTAAGCCATGAGAGAGGGTTTTTCTATCTATTGATTCAATAAATATATTTAAAAAATATAAATATAAATATAAATATAAATAAATATATAAATAAAAATAAAAATGACCTTGTTGCTACAAAGTTGAAAATTAGAGAAACTAGCAAGGAGATTGATGCTTATCTGGAAAGCTTAAAGGAGGGCGAGACTTACGCATCACTTAACACTTTAGAGGATGAAATCATTAAGAGTGATCCATGTACTTTTGAATCTCAACCTCTTATAAAAATTTCAAAATCTATTGAGGTTGAATATCCTTCGTTTCCTTGTGTCCCCACTATTATCGAACAATTAAATCCATCACAAGAACCAGATGAAACTCTTGAGGATGTTGAATTAATTCTTGAACGAGAATGTTTGTTTGAGATGCTTCATCGTATGGGTTATTCACTTACACGTGCACTACCTCCCGTTCCGATTGAAAAACATTTGGGAGATGAATTGAATTTTGATTCCCATGAGTTGGTTGTAACTTTTGAAACAGTGAAAACTTTTACCGATGAGGAATCTTTACTTGAATTCGTTTCCATGTAAGATTCTTCCTTTTTGTGTGCCCCACTTCCCATACTACTTGAAAAATCTTTGGGAGGGGATTCTATTTTTCTTGGATCCCAATTGTATTTTTCACCCATCACCCCTTTAAAAAAGTTAATTGGTGATGGTTTATTTTTTTTGCCTTATACATGCCTTTCGTCGTTCAAACGGAACTCTTATTTTTCAGGAGGCATGCATCCTAATGAGGGTACACTGATTACTCCTCAAAGTCAAATTGTATTTTGGGTGGACCCTCAACTTTTTCAACTTCTAGTGTATAACTTATTTGAAGTTCAAATCGTAGGTTGTACATAATTAGATTTTTTTTTCCTTTTCTTTTTTATAGTTTACAGTAATTAGTTTAGAGCTTTTGTTATTCTTTTTGCTATGCTTGGTTCTAACATGTTTTGTAGATTTAATGGACTCGTACTTTTTGAGGATCGCTCCATTTTGGGTAATATCTTTCTTTTCCTCTCTTTATGTTGTGTTCTTGATTCGCATTGAGGGCAACGCAATATTTAAGTTAGGGGGTGTGGGATATTCTTCCTGTTTATTGTTTAGATTCATTGATTCGATCACATGTTCTTTCCAAGTGTGTTTTTTTTAGAAAATTTCAAAAAATTTGAAAAAAATTAAAAAAGTTTGAAAAAGACAAAAATATTTTTCTTCAAAATAAATAAAAATTAGAATTTAAAAGCTTCAAAAATGTCACATTTTATCTGTCTCTAGTTGTAAAAATCCAATGCACAAAGCCAAATTTGACGAATTAATGAATTAGTGTGGCCATTAATCAACCCGGTGAGATTTCGAGCCTATCGATTTTTTTCGAATTTTTAAATAAATTCGAGTTTATGATTAACTCAATGTTCTTTTCAGCGTTTTAATAAGTCGTTGATGATCTCTATTTTATTGTTTTGATCGGTTATGGGAAATGTGTGAGATATTATCTTGAATAATGTGCACTAAAATATCTCTAAACTAAATTAATCTCAAGACGCATATGGAAAAGCAACTCGCATTTGGACAATGAAGTAGGCCATCGTTTGTTACCAAAAAATATTGGCCATAAAAAGTTGTGAAAAATCCTTTTGTAACCCAAATTTGAGCCGAATAATTTTTCCTTTAGTTTGACAACCCGAAAAACCCAAATAGCTCGGAATTGTGAAAAATGGAAAAAGTCGGAATTTAAGTCCGAAAAGTGCAACAAAAAGGGGCAAGAAAAAAATAGAAGAATGCTCAACAAAAAATAGCAAGAAAAGAAAAGTGTGAACAAAATAGAAAAAGAAGAGAAAATGAGCAATAGCCCGGAATAGAACTAACGGACATCATAAGAAAATTTTCCGATTCCGAAGTTCCCAACCTTTCCCATATTATCCAATACACCTTTAACCCGAAAAAGTCCTAATCGAGTCCAAATTACGAAATTAGTTACCGCATGGAGAGTTAAAACACAAAAGATAATAAAAAAGATTAAATGTGTGAAAAAGAGGCAATGTTCACGTGTTTCAAACCATATTCCGTTGATGAGATCCAGTCAATATAAAATTTTCGTCTTTCTACTTGTGTGCGTGAATTTGTGTCCATTACATTTACTCTTATAAATCACGCATACCGAGAGATTATCCACATTTCGAGTGATTCGATTGTGAGAGCATCCCGTGAGATTTTGAAATCAAAGCGAATTTTCGAAAAGTAATGTAATGGTCAATCGACGGAAATCTGCGGTTAAATTTTTTTGCTTCGCGCACACGAACTATGATTTGAGACTCTTGAACAAGAATTGATGATGACTATTTTCTGGAAAAGTTTGAATTATATAATTTTTAAGTATTTTGAAGTTCTTTGAGTCGAATTTTGTGGGTGCATTCACTGCAAACCCTCACGAGACACAACTCGTCCTACTAGGGTAACCTAGGGGTTTAAAGGCTTGTTTCATACACTAAATGAAATCGCTTGCCCGCAAAAAATGTATTCTATCCCAATAAATTGATTTTAAAGAGTCGAGCCTTGCTAGGATTCCTTTACATTGCTTGGGACGCGCAAAGTTCTAAGTTAGGGAGATTTGATAAGGCATAAACTCTTCCTAATTTATACCTTTAATTTAGTTACTTTTAGCACCTCGAACAACGTAATCAATTTTATTTTATCTCATAATCTTGCTACTGACTTATTCTAATGAGTACCCTGAGTTTCTGGTATTTCGTACTAATTTTACAGGTATTTGATGTCACTAAAGAAAGAAAGAAACCAGAAGAATAGAGAAAGAACAGAAGAAAAGTTAAAAGGCAAAAGTTGTAATTTTTACTCAGAATTTAGATGTGGCATCTAAGAAAAGTTGAAGATATCAAGTTTACAAGTACATAGGAAGAAACGGCACCTAAATCAGAGTTCTGGTGTGAAAGTTATGAGCGGTCAAAGATTAAAGAAAAAGTCAAAGAAAAACTAGACCGATCCGGATCGGATCGGTTCGAAATGCAAAGTTCCAGTGAACCCCAGACCGAAGACGGATTGAAGCTAATGAAAAATAAATGAACCGATCTGTACCAGACCGATCCGGTCAGAAAATAAAAGAACCGATCCGGATCCAAGCCGAACCAAACTAAAGGAGGACCGGACCGGTCCAAATGTCACAATTTTGGTCTTTCACTCTTCTTCCAATGGAGAGTCCTGGTTAAGCTAAAACTCTTGGAGTCTTGTAGGGTATTGACACCCAATTTATTATCATTTTAAGGAGCGGAAAAATCATCTAATTTTTCCCTTTACAGTAAACATCCTAGTTTGAAGATTTGTTGCAATTTTAATTCCAAAATGAAAGTTTGTTCAGATTTCTGTGAGTGCAAGTAATTTTAGTTGATGATTTTAGTGATCTGGTAAGTTAGTTGATTACGTTCTTCTATCTAATCTTCCTTCTACATCATTCTTCGATTCTCCCTTAGTTTAATCATGATTACCTGCCATTCAACAATCGTTTTCATTAATTTCATCATGGTAGGCAAGGTTTTTAAGGATTGGGATGTATGAACTCAAACCGATGTGATAGTTGAATGTGTATAAAATTACTCCTCTAAATTTAATGATTTATTACGATCGTATTTCATAGTAATACGATAAGTGTAGATCTTTGGATCTCGTTTGCTTTAGGGTAACCGGGATGCTTCAGAATGCAATTCAAATATAACTATCGCAATACCTATTTACTCGTCCTATGATTAACTATGGTGCGGGCTTGAACCTCATATACATAATGCTTGGGAGAACTAAATTTTAGGTCTAATTAATCATTTAAATTCACGATTAGTTCTATACCATCAATACACTAGGGTTGAGGGATTGTATTCCCGACCTATTTTTCTCATCATAATAGTTCAAGTCTAGTTCAATCATCTTCAATATTTTATGTAATTTAGAGTTTGCATTTAGTTAATTAGTTATTTTCCATCTCAATCATCTTTTTATTTCGTTTTAAAGTGAAGTTAGGGTTAACAGTCTTACCTTTCTCGTCACCTTCACTCGTCCTAGTTCCCTGAGGATTCAATACCCCGACTAGCCACTATACTCCGCAAGAGTGTAGTTATAGTTTAGGTTTTTGTATTATGAAAAACGGAAAAAGTCAGAATTTAAGTCCGAAAAGTGCAACAAAAAAGGGAAAGAAAAATATATAAGAATGCTCAACAAAAAATAGTAAGAAAAGAAAAGTGTCAAAAAATAGAAAAAGAATAGAAAATGAGTAATAGCCCGAAAAAGCACTAAATGGCATCATCAGAAAATTTTCCAATTTCGAATTTCCCGACCTTACCCATATTATCCAATACACCTTTACCCCGAAAAAGTCATAATCGAGTCCAAATTGCAAAATTGGTTACCGCATGGAGAGTTAAAACACAAAAAGATAATAAAATAGATTACATGGCGTGAAAAAGTGATGATGTTTCCCGTTTTCCTATGACCGTAGTCCTATGAAGAGATCTTTCCACCCAAAAAATTTCATCTTTCAATTTGTGAGCATGACTTTGCGTCAATTATATTTATTGTTTTTATCACGCATACCGAGAGGATAGCCACATTCCAAGTGATTCATTTGTAAGTGTATCCATGAGAATTGAAATCAAAGCGAATTTTCGGAAAGTAACGTAATGATCAATCGGTGGAAGTTAGCGGTTCGATTTTTGGCTTCGCACACGCACACTATGACTTGAGACTTGTGAATATAATTTGTGGTGACCAATTTTGGGGTGTTTAAATTTTATAATTTTTAAGTATTTTTATTTTTCTTTGAGTCAATAACGAATTTTGTGGGTATATTCGCTATAAACCCTCACGAGACACCACTCGTCCTACTAGGGTAACCTAGGGGTTTAAAGGCTTATTACATAAGCTAAATGCAATCGCTTGCCCGCGAAAGAGGCATTTTATCCCAATAAAGTTTTTGAAGGGTCTTTAACTCAAACTCTCATTCTTTTACGTTTCTCAAGACGCGCAAAGTTCTAACTTAAGGGGGTTTGATTAGGCATAAATTCTTCACATTTATCCCCTTAATTTCAGTATTTTTACGATCCCGTGCGGTGTAAATAGCGTGGACTTATCTCATATATATGCTACTAACCCTTTTTGGCAAGTATTTCATATTTTGTGTATCTCTTATGTGTTTTACAGGTATTTCATACAAGATAGTGCTAAAGAGAACTCAAAACAGTGAAAGCAAACCACTAGTTTGAAGATTTATTGCAATTTTAATTCCAAGATGGAAGTTTGTTCAGATTTCTATGAGTGAAAGTAATTTTAGTTGATGCTTTTAGTGCTTTGGTAAGTTAGTTGATTACGTTCTTCTGTCTAATCTTCCTTCTACATCATTCTTCAATTCTCCCTTAGTTTAATCGTGATTTCCTGCCATTCAACAATCATTTTCATTAATTTCACCATGTTAGGCTAGGTTTTTATAGGTTGGGATACATGAACTCAACTTGATGTGGTAGTTCCATGTGTGTAAAATTTATCCTCTAAATTTAATGATTTATTCTTTTTGCTATGCTTGGTTCTAGCATGTTTTATAGATTCAATGGACCCGTACTTTTCGGGGATCGCTCCATTTTTGATAATATCTTTCTTTTCCTCCCTTTATGTTGTGTTTTTTATTCGCATTGAGGACAACGCAACATTTAAGTTAGGGGTGTGGGATATACTTTCTATTTATTGTTTAGATTCATTGATTCGATCACATGTTCTTTCCAAGTGTGTGTTTTTTAGAAAATTTCAAAAATTTTGAAAAAAACAGAAAAAATTTGAAAAAGCAAAAAATATTTTTCTTCGAAATAAATAAAAATTAGATTTTAAAAGCTTAAAAAATGTCACATTTTTTCTGTCTCAAGTTGTAAAAATCCAATGCACAAAGCCAAATTTGACCAAAGATGGAAATTGAAAGAAAATTGACGACTTAACGAATAAGTGTGGCGATTAATCAACCCGGTGATATTACGAGGCTATAGATTTTTGTCGAGTTTTAAAATCAATCCGAGTTTATGATTAACTCAATGTTCTTTTCAGCGTTTGAATAAGTTGTTGATGGTCTCTATTTTATTGTTTTGATCGCTTATCGGAAATGTGTGAGATATTATCTTGAATAACGTGCACTAAAATATCTCAAACTAAATTAATCTCAAGACGCATATGGTAAAGCAACTCGCATTTGGACAATGAAGTAGGCATCGTTTGTTACCCAAAATATTGGCCATAAAAAGTTGTGAACAATCATCCCTTTTGTAACCCAAATTTGAGCCGAATATTTTTTTTTTTCGTTTGACAACCCGAAAAACCCAAATAGCCCGGATTTGTGAAAAATGGGAAAAGTTAGAATTTAAGTTCGAAAAGTGCAACAAAAAGGGGCAGGAAAAAACTAAAAGAATGCTCAACAAAAAATAGCAAGAAAATCAAAGTGTGAAAAAAATAGAAAAAGTAGAGAAAATGAGCAATAACCCGGAAAAGCACTAACGGACGTCATAAGAAAAGTTTCCAATTCTGAAGTTCCCAACATTTCCCATATTATCCAATACACCTTTAACCGGAAAAAGTCCTAACCGATTCCAAATTGAGAAATTGGTTACCGCGTGGAGAGTTAAAACATAAAAATCTAATAAAAGAGATTACAAAGCGTGCAAAAGAGATGATGTTTCCCATTTCCCTTTGACCGTATTCCGATGAAGAGATCTTTTCACCCAAAAAATTTCGTCTTTCAATTTATGTGCGTGACTGTGCGTCCATTATATTTACTCTTTTTATCACGCATACCGAGAAAATAGCCACATTTCGAGTGATTCATTTGTGAGTGTATCCATGAGAATTGAAATCAAAGAGAATTTTCGGAAAGTAACGTAATTATTAATCGATGGAAGTTAGTGGTTTGATTTTTGGCTTCGCACACACACACTATGACTTGAGACTTGTGAATATAATTTGTGGTGAACATTTTTGGGGAGTTTAAATTTTATAACTTCTAAGTATTTTCATTTTTCTTTGAGTCAATAACGAATTTTGTTGGTATATTCGCTACAAACCCTCACGAGACACCACTCGTCCTAATAGAGTTACCTAGGGGTTTATAGGCTTATTGCATACGCTAAATGAAATCGCTTGCCTGTGAAAGAGGTATTATATCCCAATAAAGTTTTTGAAGGGTCTTTAACTCATACTCTCATTCTTTTACATTGCTCGGGACGCGTAAAGTTCTAAGTCAGGGGGGTTTGATTAGGCATAAATTCTTCACATTTATCCCCTTAATTTCAGTATTTTTATGATCCCCTGTGGTGTAAATAGCGTGGACTTATCTCATATATATGCTACTAACCCTTTTTGGAAAGTATTTCATATTTTGTGTATCTCTTATGTGTTTTACAGGTATTTCATACAAGATAGTGCTAAAGAGGACTCAAAACAGTGAAAGCAACCACTAGTTTGAAGATTTATTGCAATTTTAATTCCAAGATGGAAGTTTGTTCAGATTTCTATGAGTGAAAGTAATTTTAGTTGATGCTTTTAGTGCTTTGGTAAGTTAGTTGATTACGTTCTTCTGTCTAATCTTCCTTCTACATCATTCTTCAATTCTCCCTTAGTTTAATCATGATTTCCTGCCATTCAACAATCATTTTCATTAATTTCACCATATTAGGCTAGGTTTTTATAGGTTGGGATACATGAACTCAACTTGATGTGGTAGTTCCATGTGTGTAAAATTTATCCTCTAAATTTAATGATTTATTCTTTTTGCTATGCTTGGTTCTAGCATGTTTTATAGATTCAATGGACCCGTACTTTTCGGGGATCGCTCCATTTTTGGTAATATCTTTCTTTTCCTCCCTTTATGTTGTGTTTTTTATTCGCATTGAGGACAACGCAACATTTAAGTTAGGGGTGTGGGATATACTTTCTGTTTACTGTTTAGATTCATTGATTCGATCACATGTTCTTTCCAAGTGTGTGTTTTTTAGAAAATTTCAAAAATTTTGAAAAAAACAGAAAAAATTTGAAAAAGAAAAAAATATTTTTCTTCGAAATAAGTAAAAATTGGAATTTAAAAGCTTTAAAAATGTCACATTTTTTCTGTCTCAAGTTGTAAAAATCCAATGCACAAAGCCAAATTTGACCAAAGATGGAAATTGAAAGAAAATTGACGACTTAACGAATAAGTGTGGCGATTAATCAACCCGGTGATATTACGAGGCTATAGATTTTTGTCGAGTTTTAAAATCAATCCGAGTTTATGATTAACTCAATGTTCTTTTCAGCGTTTGAATAAGTTGTTGATGGTCTCTATTTTATTGTTTTGATCGCTTATGGGAAATGTGTGAGATATTATCTTGAATAACGTGCACTAAAATATCTCTAAACTAAATTAATCTCAAGACGCATATGGTAAAGCAACTCGCATTTGGACAATGAAGTAGGCATCGTTTGTTACCCAAAATATTGGCCATAAAAAGTTGTGAACAATCATCCTTTTTGTAACCCAAATTTGAGCCGAATAATTTTTTTTTTTCGTTTGACAACCCGAAAAACCCAAATAGCCCGGAATTGTGAAAAATGGGAAAAGTTAGAATTTAAGTTCGAAAAGTGCAACAAAAAGGGGCAAGAAAAAAATAAAAGAATGCTCAACAAAAAATAGCAAGAAAATCAAAGTGTGAAAAAAATAGAAAAAGTAGAGAAAATGAGCAATAACCCGGAAAAGCACTAACGGACGTCATAAGAAAAGTTTCCAATTCTGAAGTTCCCAACCTTTCCCATATTATCCAATACAGCTTTAACCGGAAAAAGTCCTAACCGATTCCAAATTGAGAAATTGGTTACCGCGTGGAGAGTTAAAACATAAAAATCTAGTAAAAGAGATTACAAAGCGTGCAAAAGAGATGATGTTTCCCATTTCCCTTTGACCGTATTCCGATGAAGAGATCTTTTCACCCAAAAAATTTCGTCTTTCAATTTATGTGCGTCCATTATATTTACTCTTTTTATCACGCATACCGAGAGAATAGCCACATTCCGAGTGATTCATTTGTGAGTGTATCCATGAGAATTGAAATCAAAGAGAATTTTCGGAAAGTAACGTAATTATTAATCGATGGAAGTTAGCGGTTCGATTTTTGGCTTCGCACACACACACTATGACTTGAGACTTGTGAATATAATTTGTGGTGAACATTTTTGGGGAGTTTAAATTTTATAACTTCTAAGTATTTTCATTTTTCTTTGAGTCAATAACGAATTTTGTTGGTATATTCGCTGCAAACCCTCACGAGACACCACTCGTCCTAATAGAGTAACCTAGGGGTTTAAAGGCTTATTGCAGACGCTAAATGAAATCGCTTGCCTGTGAAAGAGGTATTCTATCCCAATAAAGTTTTTGAAGGGTCTTTAACTCATACTCTCATTCTTTTACATTTCTTGGGACGCGCAAAGTTCTAAGTTAGGGGGGTTTGATTAGGCATAAATTCTTCACATTTATCCCCTTAATTTCAGTATTTTTATGATCCCGTGTGGTGTAAATAGCGTGGATTTATCTCATATATATGCTACTAACCATTTTTGGCAAGTATTTCATATTTTGTGTATCTCTTATGTGTTTTACAGGTATTTCATACAAGATAGTGCTAAAGAGGACTCAAAACAGTGAAAGCAACCACTAGTTTGAAGATTTATTGCAATTTTAATTCCAAGATGGAAGTTTGTTCAGATTTCTATGAGTGAAAGTAATTTTAGTTGATGATTTTAGTGCTATGGTAAGTTAGTTGATTACATTCTTCTGTCTAATCTTCCTTCTACATCATTCTTCAATTCTCCCTTAGTTTAATCATGATTTACTGCCATTCAACAATCATTTTCATTAATTTCACCATGTTAGGCTAGGTTTTTATTAGTTGGGATACATGAACTCAACCTGATGTGGTAGTTCCTTGTGTATAAAACTAATCCTCTAAATTTAATGATTTATTCTTTTTGTTGATTCAATGGACTCGTACTTTTCGGGGATCGCTCCATTTTTGGTAATATCTTTCTTTTCCTCCCTTTATGTTGTGTTCTTGATTCGCATTGAGGACAACGCAACATTTAAGTTAGGGGGTGTGGGATGAACTTTATGTTTATTGTTTAGATTTATTGATTCGATCACATGTTCTTTTCAAGTGTGTTTTTTTTAGAAAATTTCAAAAATTTTAAAAAAAATTTGAAAAAATTTGAAAAAGCCAAAAATATTTTTCTTCAAAATCAATAAAAATTGGAATTTAAAAGCTTCAAAAATGTCACATTTTTTCTGTCTCAAGTTTTAAAAATCCAATGCACAAAGCCAAATTTGACCAAAGATGGAAATTGAAAGAAAATTGACGACTTAACGAATAAGTGTGGCGATTAATCAACCCGGTGAGATTTCGAGCCTATCGATTTTTGTCGAGTTTTAAAATCAATCCGAGTTTATGATTAACTCAATGTTCTTTTCAGCGTTTTAATAAGTCGTTGATGATATCTATTTTATTATTTTGATCAGTTAAGGGAAATGTGTGATATATTATCTTGAATAACGTGCACTAAAATATCTCTAAACTAAATTAATCTCAATACGCATATTGTAAAGCAACTCGCATTTGGATAATGAAGTAGGCTATCGTTTGTTACCCAAAAATATTGGCCATAAAAAGTTTTGAAAAATCATCCCTTTTGGAATCCAAATTTGAGCCTAGTAACTGTTTTTTTCATTTGACATCCCGAAAAACCCAAATAGCCCGAAATTGTGGAAAATGGAAAAAGTCGGAATTTAAGTCCGAAAAGTATAACAAAAAGGGGCAAGAAAAAAATAGAAGAATGCTCAACAAAAAATAGCAAGAAAAGCAAAGTGTGAAAAAAATAGAAAAAATAGAGAAAATGAGCAATAACCCGGAAAAGCACTAACGAACGTGATAAGAAAAGTTTTCAATTCTGAAGTTCCCAACCTTTCCCATATTATCCAATACAGCTTTAACCCGAAAAAGTCCTAACCGATTCCAAATTGAGAAATTGGTTACCGCGTGGAGATTTAAAACACAAAAATCTAATAAAAGAGATAACATGGCGTGAAAAAGAGATGATGTTTCCCATTTCCCTTTGACTGTATTCCGATTAAAAGATCTTTTCACCTAAAAATTTCCGTCTTTCAATTTATGTGCGTGACTTTGCGTCCATTGTATTTACTTTTTTTATCACGCATACCGAGAGAATAGACACATTCTGAGTGATTCATTTGTGAGTGTATCCATGAGAATTGAAATCAAAGAGAATTTTCGGAAAGTAACGTAATTATCAATCGGTGGAAGTTAGTGGTTCGATTTTTGGCTGCGCACACACACACTATGACTTGAGACTTGTGAATATAATTTCTGGTGACCATTTTTGGGGAGTTTGAATTTTATAATTTTTAAGTATTTTCATTTTTCTTTGAGTCAATAACGAATTTTGTGGGTATATTCGACACCACTCGTCCTAATAGGGTAACCTAGGGGTTTAAAGGCTTATTGCATACGCTAAATGAAATCGCTTACCTGCGAAAGAGGTATTCTATCCCAATAAAGTTTTTGAAGGGTCTTTAACTCATACTCTCATTCTTTTACATTGCTCGGGACGCGCAAAGTTCTAAGTTAGGGGGTTTGATTAGGCATAAATTCTTCACATTTATCCCCTTAATTTCAGTATTTTTATGATCCCGTGTGGTGTAAATAGCGTGGATTTGTCTCATATATATGCTACTAACCATTTTTGGCAAGTATTTCATATTTTGTGTATCTCTTATGTGTTTTACAGGTATTTCATACTAGATAGTGCCAAAGAGAACTCAAAACAGTGAAAGCAACCACTAGTTTGAAGATTTATTGCAATTTTAATTCCAAGATGGAAGTTTGTTCAGATTTCTATGAGTGCAAGTAATTTTAGTTGATGCTTTTTGTGCTTTGGTAAGTTAGTTGATTACGTTCTTCTGTCTAATCTTACTTCTACATCATTCTTCAATTCTCCCTTAGTTTAATCATGATTTCCTGCCATTCAACAATCATTTTCATTAATTTCAACATACTAGGCTAGGTTTTTATAGGTTGGGATACATGAACTCAACCTGATGTGGTAGTTCCATGTGTATAAAATAAACCTCTAAATTTAATGATTTATTCTTTTTGCTATGCTTGGTTCTAGCATGTTTTGTAGATTCAATGGACTCGTACTTTTCGGGGATCGCTCCATTTTTGGTAATATCTTTCTTTTCCTCCCATTATGTTGTGTTCTTGATTCGCATTGAGGACAACGCAACATTTAAGTTAGGGGGTGTGGGATATACTTTCTATTTATTGTTTAGATTCATTGATTCTATCACATGTTTTTTCCAAGTGTGTTTTTTTTAGAAAATTTCAAAAATTTTGAAAAAAACTGAAAATTTTGAAAAAGCCAAAAATATATTTCTTCAAAATAAATAAAAATTGGAATTTAAATGCTTCAAAAATGTCACATTTTTTCCGTCTCAAGTTGTAAAAATCCAATGCACAAAGCCAAATTTGACCAAACATGGAAATTGAAAGAATATTGACGACTTAACGAATAAGTGTGGCGATTAATCAACCCGGGGAGATTTCGAGCCTATCGATTTTTGTCGAGTTTTAAAATCAATCCGAGTTTATGATTAACTCAATGTTCTTTTCAGAGTTTTAATAAGTCGTTGATGATATCTATTTTATTATTTTGATCGGTTATGGGAAATGTGTGAGATATTATCTTGAATAACGTGCACTAAAATATCTCCAAACTAAATTAATCTCAAGATGCATATGGTAAAGCAACTCGCATTTGGATAATGAAGTAGGCCATCGTTTGTTACCCAAAAATATTGGCCATAAAAAGTGGTGAAAAAATATCCCTTTTGTAATCCAAATTTGAGCCTAATAACTTTTCCTTTCGTTTGACAACCCGAAAAACCCAAATAGCCCGAAATTGTGGAAAATGGAAAAAGTCGAAATTTAAGTCTGAAAAGTGCAACAAAAAGGGGCAAGAAAAAAATAGAAAAATTCTCAACAAAAAATTGTAAGAAAAGAAAAGTGTGAAAAAATAGAAAAAGTAGAGAAAATGAGCAATAACCCGGAAAAGCACTAACGGACGTCATAAGAAAAGTTTCCAATTCTGAAGTTCCCAACCTTTCCCATATTATCCAATACACCTTTAACCCGAAAAAGTCCTAACCGATTCCAAATTGAGAAATTGGTTACCGCGTGGAGAGTTAAAACACAAAAATATAATAAAAGAGATTACATGGCGTGAAAAAGAGATGATGTTTCCCATTTCCCTTTGACCGTATTCCGATGAAGAGATCTTTTCACCCAAAAATTTTTGTCTTTCAATTTATGTGCGTGACTTTGCGTCCATTGTATTTACTCTTTTTATCACGCATACCGAGAGAATAGACACATTTCGAGTGATTCATTTGTGAGTGTATCCATGAGAATTGAAATGAAAGAGAATTTTCGGAAAGTAACGTAATTATTAATCGGTGGAAGTTAGTGGATCGATTTTTGGCTTCTCACACACACACTATGACTTGAGACTTGTGAATATAATTTATGGTGACCATTTTTGGGGAGTTTAAATTTTATAATTTTTAAGTATTTTCATTTTTCTTTGAGTCAATAACGAATTTTGGGGGTATATTCGACACCACTCGTCCTAATAGGGTAACCTAGGGGTTTAAAGGCTTATTGCATACGCTAAATGAAATCGCTTACCTGCGAAAGAGGTATTCTACCCCAATAAAGTTTTTGAAGGGTCTTTAAGTCCTACTCTCATTCTTTTACATTGCTCGGGACGCGCAAAGTTCTAAGTTAGGGGTTTTGATTAGGCATAAATTCTTCACATTTATCCACTTAATTTCAGTATTTTTATGATCCCGTGTGGTGTAAATAGCGTGGATTTGTCTCATATATATGCTACTAACCATTTTTGGAAAGTATTTCATATTTTGTGTATCTCTTATGTGTTTTACAGGTATTTCATAGTAGATAGTGCCAAACAGAATTCAAAACAGTGAAAGCGACCACTAGTTTGAAGATTTATTGCAATTTTAATTCCAAGATGGAAGTTTGTTCAGATTTCTATGAGTGCAAGTAATTTTAGTTGATGATTTTAGTGCTATGGTAAGTTAGTTGATTACGTTCTTCTGTCTAATCTTCCTTCTACATCATTCTTCAATTCTCCCTTAGTTTAATCATGATTTCCTACCATTCAACAATTATTTTCATTGATTTCACCATGTTAGGCTAGGTTTTTATTGGTTGGGATACATGAACTCAACCTGATGTGGTAGCTCCTTGTGTATAAAACTAATCCTCTAAATTTAATGATTTATTCTTTTTGTTTTGCTTGGTTCTAGCATGTTTTGTTGATTCAATGGACTCGTACTTTTCGGGGATCGCTCCATTTTTGGTAATATCTTTCTTTTCCTCCCTTTATGTTGTGTTCTTGATTCGCATTGAGGACAACGCAACATTTAAGTTAGGGGGTGTGGGATGAACTTTATGTTTATTGTTTAGATTCATTGATTCGATCACATGTTCTTTCCAAGTGTGTTTTTTTTTAGAAAATTTCAAAAAATTTGAAAAAAACTGAAAAATTTTGAAAAAGCCAAAAATATTTTTCTTCAAAATAAATAAAAATTAGAATTTAAAAGCTTCAAAAATGTCACATTTTTTCTGTCTCAAGTTGTAAAAATCCAATGCAGAAAACCAAATTTGACCAGAGATGGAAATTGAAAGAAAATTGAGGACTTAACGAATAAGTGTAGCGATTAATCAACCCGGTGAGATTTCGAGCCTATCGATTTTTGTCGAGTTTTATAATCAATCCGAGTTTATGGTTAACTCAATGTTCTTTTCAGCGTTTTAATAAGTCGTTGATGATATCTATTTTATTATTTTGATAGGTTATGGGAAATGTGTGAGATATTATCTTGAATAACGTGCACTAAAATATATCAAAACTAAATTAATCTCAAGACGCATATGGTAAAGCAACTCGCATTTGGATAATGAAGTAGGCCATCATTTGTTACCCAAAAATATTGGCAATAAAAAGTTGTGAAAAATCATCCCTTTTGTAATCCAATTTTGAGCCTAATAACTTTTCCTTTCTTTTGATAACCCGAAAACCCAAATAGCCCGAAATTGTGGAAAATGGAAAAAGTCGGAATTTAAGTCCGAAAAGTGCAACAAAAAGGGGCAAGAAAAAAATTGAAAAATGCTCAACAAAAAATAGAACGAAAAGAAAAGTGTGAAAAAAATAGAAAAAGAAGAGAAAATGAGCAATAACCCGGAAAAGCACTAACGGACGTCAGAAGAAAAGTTTCCAATTCTGAAGTTCCCAACCTTTCCCATATTATCCAATACACCTTTAACCCGAAAAAGTCCTAACCGATTTCAAATTGAGAAATTGGTTACCGCGTGGAGAGTTAAAACACAAAAATATAATAAAAGAGATTGCATGGCGTGAAAAAGATATGATGTTTCCCATTTCCCTTTGGCCGTATTCCGATGAAGAGATCTTTTCACCCAAAAAATTTCGTCTTTCTATTTATGTGCGTGACTTTGCGTCCAATGTATTTAATCTTTTTATCACGCATACCAAGAGAATAGACACATTCCGAGTGATTCATTTGTGAGTATATCCATGAGAATTGAAATCAAAGAGAATTTTCGAAAAGTAACGTAATTATTAATCGGTGGAAGTTAGTGGTTCGATTTTTGGCTTCGCACACACACACTATGACTTGAGCCTTGTGAATATAATTTGTGGTGACCATTTCTGGGGAGTTTAAATTTTATATTTTTTAAGTATTTTCATTTTTCTTTGAGTCAATAATGAATTTTGTGGGTATATTCGACACCACTCGTCCTAATAGGGTAACCTAGGGATTTAAAGGCTTATTGCATACGCTAAATGAAATCGCTTGCCTGCAAAAGAGGTATTCTATCCCAATAAAGTTTTTGAAGGGTCTTTAACTCATACTCTCATTCTTTTACATTGCTCGGGACGCGCAAAGTTCTAAGTTAGGGGGGTTTGATTAGGCATAAATTATTCACATTTATCCCCTTAATTTCGGTATTTTTATGATCCCTTGTGGTGTAAATAGCGTGGATTTGTCTCATATTTATGCTACTAACCTTTTTTGTCAAGTATTTCGTATTTTGTGTATCTTTTATGTGTTTTACAGGTATTTCATACAAGTTAGTGCTAAAGAGAACTAAAAACAGTGAAAGAAAACCAAGAAACGGGGAGTTAAAGGGCATTTTCATAATTTTGTAGCCTTATTCCGGAGGTGAGGCCAACTGGAAAGTTGAAGTGCTTTCAATTACAAGAATACTAGAAAAATGGTACCTCAATCAGAGTTCCGGTGTGAAAGTTATGAGTAGTCAAATATAGAAGAAAAAGTCAAAAAAAATCGGACCGATCTGAAATACAAAGTTCCAGTGAACCCCAGACCGAAGACAGATTGAAGTTGATGAAAATTAAAAGAAATGATCTGGTCATTAGTCACGCTCGATATTCATTAAAAAATTAGTCACGCTCCAGATCTGTTACAAAATTAGTCATGCTTTCTAAGTGCGACAATTTGCCAGATAGGGGATTTTTATTTTGTACTTATCTTTTAGCCAAAAGAGTTTTTTTGTTTTGGGGACTCTTCTAAAAGACCTCTAGATTATATATTTAATCATTAGGAGTCTTTTTATTCAGATTTCATTTATGTAAAATCTCCATAACAAGTAGGAACATCTAGGAGAAGAATTTACATATTTTGCACATTTAATTCAAGAACTTTTCGAGTTTTTCTTCAAACTTTGATTTCTTATCGCATGGTTGTGTTCTTCAATCTTGGTAACTTTTATTTTCAGCTCTTTTATTATTATTTCTCATGTTTAATCTCCCTTTACATGAAATCATGAATTCATGCGACGTAGTTAATTCATGCATAGTTAGGTTCAATATGTCTAGCTAAATTCTTCATGGTCGGGATTCATGAACTCAACCTGATGTGGTAGTTGCATGTGTATAAAATTAATCCTCTAAATTTAATGATTTTATTATGACCATATTGCATAGAAATACAACAATTGTAGATCTTTGGATCTCGTTTTCTTCAGGGTAACCGGGACGGTTCAAAATGCAATTCGAGTGTAACTATCGCAATACCGATTTACTCATCCTTTGATTAAGTATGGTGCGGGATTGAACCTCATATACATAATTCTTGGGAGTACTAAATTATGGGTCTAATTAATCATTTGAATTTACGATTAGTTTTATACCATCAATACACTGGGGTTGAGGGATTGTATTCCCGTCCTGTTTTCCTCATCATATAATTCAAGTCTAGTTCAATCATCTTCAGGTTTTTAAGTAATTTAGAGTTTGAATTTAGTTAATTAGTTATTTCCCATCTCAATCATATTTTTATTTCTTTTTAGAGTCAAGTTGGGGTTAACAATCTTACCTTTGTCGTCACGTTCACTCGACCTAGTTCCCTGAGGATTCGATACCCAGACTTTCCACTATACTCCACAAGAGTGTAGTTATAGTTTAGGTTTTTTTTTGTATATCATTAAAAGAGCATATAAATGATTGTACCAAAATCATTTTCATGGAAAGGTAATACACTCAACTAAGGAGAAACATGTCATTGAATATATACCAAATAGGGATTTTAAGTCAAAATCCTAGACATTTTACTCTTCAATCAATCAACAATGCAAATACCTAGCGATGATCTAAGATATTCAAATGTAGTCCAATAAAGAGGTTTAGTTAAGATATCGGCTAATTCATGATCGGCAAAATCATTACTCAAAGACACCACATTGTCGTCTACAAGATCACTAATAAAATGATGGTGAATACCAATATGTTTAGTACGTTAATGAATTGGATATATATATATATATATATATATATATATATATATATATATATATATATATATATATATGTGTGTGTGTGTGTGTGTGTGTGTGTGTTTATGTGTTAGGGAAAATAAGGCAAAACCTCAAAATGAATATGTATTTGATTTTTATGTGTTTGTGTGATTTAGATTTGATATGTACTTGATTTTGAATGTATTTTACTATATGTATGTTTTTTTATACTTTATTTCAGATTCGGTATATTCTCCCTCTATTGTTTAGTGTATTGTGTGTGTTATGGAAAAGAAAACAATAGGAACATAGAGTAAAATTTCAGACCTATTGTATGTCTCATAAAATCAGATATATGATATGTCAAACAAATTTGATCATATTTTCCTATCAATTATGGTCTACGAGTTTTTATCTTATTATTTATATATTCTTGTATATCCTTTAAAAAAAATTATTTAGAGATGGGTTATGGGAGATTTTTGTTATCTAATTTGCTTTACACTTTATAGCTCTATTTCAATTTTATTCCAAAAACATTTTCATTGATAAATTAATATACCAAGCATAGCCTCGTTCGAAGATAGAACCCCCTCGGTGAAGGCCGACTCGTGTCAGACTGCCAGTCAGAGGAAGTTATGGCTCGACTATGGGCCCTACATTAAATGCCTCGTCCTTGGCCACAAACTTGATGTAAAAGGTCTCCTCCTCAACTCAGGACACAATCAACAATGTAAGAGGTCTCGTCCTCAATTCAGGACACAATAAATAATGTCATCATAAGTTATTTTATAACTCATAAACCCTCGCTTTGTTAGTGGGTCTTACTTGACAACTCACCTCGACCTGGCCATACGGCCGATAGTTGACAGCTGGAAGAGCGCGTGGATTGGGGAATGTGTGGAAGTGTGAGCGTGGGTTGCAGATCCCACGTGTGCAAAACCGTTATAACTAGATCTCCCTTCACACATGAATATTTCATCATCAATATCTACATGTGATAGAGATAGGTGAATGCTCATGACTATTTATTACGTAGTACAC
The DNA here is from genome assembly GCA_949130495.1 of Sambucus nigra. NCBI lineage: Eukaryota > Viridiplantae > Streptophyta > Magnoliopsida > Dipsacales > Adoxaceae > Sambucus > Sambucus nigra. Next base: position 170,356,769 of record OX422217.1, read on the forward strand.
ATGCTTATTAAATGTTTAGGGGGTACACTACACCCCCCAGACACTATATATACTTGTCTTCTCTAACAATGTAAAGGATCGCATAATTAAAATCCTAGCCAATACTCTGTTTCACTCATGGTATATAGAGAAAGTTTTGTGAACTGTAAATTAAGGCCATTAGATCCATTTTCAAATTAAAGCTCACATGCCATTACACAGTGGAGTAGATCATAACCACATACTTTATAGTCACCATCTCTCCATTGCCTCATCTCCTTTTTCAATTACTTTTTGCTATTATTTCACCATTTTTGCACCTTCAAGGTTATCCTGGATCGAGCTCTTACTATATTACTTGGTGGTATCATAATTGGTATCATCAGTTGTCGCCGTCTATGGGAAGTGAGATTATCATCTTCTTACTCTCATTTACAACTTATTCCTCATAGAATTCTATGGTGATGGTCCAACCCCACGATTGGCTGGGCTTAAACCACTATTGAAAGAGATTTGGTTGAGTTGTTCAAGATTTTTTTCCAGTTAATTCATCTCTTTTAGTGTATCTCCTCTTATTTCCATTCATCAGAATCAATGGCATCAAATATTCCACTAAGCATTGGCCCCGTTTCCATCCAAGCACCACCTCAGTCATAAATAATCATGGTCGTGGCAACACTGCGGTAAATGGAGGCAAGCCAAATGAAGATGTAGGAGCAGCTGGATGCTTTTAGCCAGAATGTATTAGTAAGACCCACTGGCACAATGGTGGAGATGATAACTCTGTACGCTAGAGAGGTCGGAAACCAGGTGATAGGGGGACCACCCCGGACCCCACAAAAGGAAACACAGCAGCAGCAGAGGCAAAGGGATATTACTGACCCTAGACGTCTACGCTTCGAGAGGCAAGCCTAAGAATATGAAGATAATGAATGTGATGACGATGAAGAGTGTTGGTAACCATATGAGATCTCAGGAAATAATGTATGCCCTATTCACGCCAGTAAGGGAAATAGTGTCGGGTCAAGACGAGAAGGATGATCCCGTGCTTTAGTGCATCACAGACTCAGTAGAGGGTTTGCATTTGATAGACTCATCTCGGTTGGAGATTTGAGACACCGAATCTCCAGGTCTCAAAATATACCTGATTCAAGAAGAAATGGAGGGTGTGTTGGTCGTTGGCAACCATGTGGATGAGACGAGGAGTAGAGAGAAATTAATATTCATCAAAGAACGACTAGCAGAGAGCCAATACAGTGGCCGACGGATAGAGATGGGGACGGTGATAATGCTATCGTGGTTGAGGTAGACGTTACTGCTATAATCGATAAGCCTCAGAACAGTTGTATTCAACGTCTTGAAGATAAATTTGGAGACATTATGAAGAGCCGGGACCCTTTGCAGAGGGGTTACATGGAAGGTTCCCCATTCATCGCTAAGATAGTTAGATACCTCACCCCGATTAAGTTCAAGATACCGATGGTCACACCCAAATATGATGGAAGCACCAATCCATTCCACCACATGGAAATGTATCAATCTACCCTGGATATCTTCTCTCTCTTTGATGAAATCAGGTGTAGAACCTTCTCAAGCACCCTGACCGATGTTGCTCACATATGGTGTACCTCCTTTCATAGATACTCAATTGAGAATTTCAAGCAACTAGCCAAGAGGTTCATTCATAACTTTTATTTTGGAGTAAAACCCCGAGAGAAGACCATTCTCCTGTTATATGTTAATTAAGGAAAAATCAATCTCTGAGGGACTACATTGCTCGCTTCAACAAAGAGAAATTGGAGGTGGAAAACTATGATGAGTGTATTTCAATGACTGCCCTGATGGGAGGATTGCAAAATGGTAAGCTTCCATGGAATTTGGTCGAGGATCCTCCAAAGTCCATGACAAAAATCCTGTATAAGGTCGAGAGAGTCATGATGCGAAGGAGGCCATGGCTGACAAAGGAGATGATGAAAAAGGTGAAAGTGGATGTAAATCCCACAAGTTCAAGGGAGACGATAAAATGTCGGCGGACAACAAGTTCGCTAACTACACCCCATTAACATCCACTCCATAGATGATCCTGAATAAAATTAAGAAGGATTGATCCTTGAGATGTCTTGAAAAACTAAAAGCCCATCCTCACTAGAGGGATAAAAGTAAGTGGTGCGAGTTCCACCAGGATCACGTCCATGCCACCGATAAATTCTTTGCACTCAAAGAAGTTATGTAAAAGATGATAAAGCAATGGAAACTCAGGAAATACGTGGATAAGAATGGTTCAAGAGATAGTCGAGATGATACCCGGAGGAGATGGGATGACAAGTGAAAACGTAATGACCCAATGAAAAAGGGTGATGATACCTCAGATGATGATGATGAGGCCGATGCCGACCTCCCACTAAAGAAAATTAATCCCAAGGGTCAGCTACATTATATTTCTCATGGTGTGAAAATAATATGCCACGGTTTAGTAGGCGGTGGTAAAGATATAGTTAACCATAAAGCTCATGTTGCAAAGGAAAAGGCTGTCCCAGATAGCGAAGTTGTAAAAACGGTTGTAGTTGATTCAAACCCGAGTAAGAGGAAGAAAATTTATATGAATACCTTGGTAATAGGGTTCTCGAGGTTGGACTTCAAGGGGATCTTGGCCCTTTATGATGACACGCTCGTAATAACTACGAGAGTGTATGGGTATGAGGTCCCTAGAATATTGGTCGATGGTGGAAGTTCGGCTAATGTAATGTTCTGGGAGTATTTCAAAGGCTTGGGATTTAGAAAGAAGAGTCTCATCCCATATCATAAACCCCTAATTGGATTCAGTGGAGAAAAAGTCCATCCTCTTGGGATTTATCAGATGGACGTCAGTATGGGGGAGACTTGGTCGAGGTGTCTTATAAAAAAGATAAATTTCTTCGTGATGGACACAACGTTTATTTAGCCTAAAACATTAGAATGGGAATGAGTAGTCCTCAAAGAATTTTATGCAGTGCCCTCAACCGTTCACCAGATGATAAAATTTTGAACTCCTTATGGAGTAGGGGAAGTTCAGGGTGACCAGGTTGAGGCACATGGATACTACTTCAATTCAATTGAGGAAAAAAATCACATAATAGGGCTACTACCACTTATAATATAAACACTCTCTACCCTAGGGATGAGATGAAACTAAAAAAGGGGGAGGTCGCGGAGGAGGTAGAATCCATTGTCCTCAATGAGAACGAGCCAAAAAAATTATCCAAATCGACAAAGCCCTAAAAAAATAAATTAAGGAAGAGTTTATCAAACTACTAAGGGAGAGACAAAGTATTTTTTCCTGGAGTCATGCACAAATGATGGGGATTGATCCGGAGATCCTCTGCCATAAATTGAATGTGGACAAAGGAGCCAAGATGACTAGACACATGTTGAGGATCTACTCCAGGGAGAAATATAAAGTCATGAGAGATGAGGTGAAGAAGGTAGAGAAGGAAGAGTTCATAAGGGAGGTCATCTATCCAAAATGGCTTTCTAATGCTGTCATTGTTCCTAAGCCTAATGGAAAGCGGAGGATATGTGTTGACTTCACTGATTTAAACAAGGCATGCCTAAAAGATAGCTTCCCTCTACCGAGAATAGATCAAATAGTTGATCCACGATGGGGCATGAACTGATAAGTTTTATGGATGCCTACTCAGTCTATAATCAAATATTTATGGCCCAATTGATGCCGAAAATATCTCATTCATCACCTACAAGGGTAAATACTGCTATAAGGCCATGCCCTTCGGCCTCTAGAATGCCATGGCAATGTATCAGAGGATAGTAAATAGGATGTTAGGATCAAATAAAAAAGACCATGGAGGTATATATTGATGAAATGTTAACTAAGAGCCTCAAGGCCGAGACGCATGTGGCCGACATCAAGTGCACTTTTAACATCATGGATCAGTATCGAATGAAACTTAATCCCACTAAGTGTGTATTTGGGGTTAAAGCAGGAAAGTTCCTTCGGTTCATCATCAATAAATGAGGGATAGAGGCTAACCCAAAAAAATTTAAAGCATTATTATAAATGAAGAGTCCAAAGTCCATAAAAGATGTTCAGAGGTTGACTAGACTAATTGCTGCTTCGAATCGGTTTGTGTTAAGGGCTACAAATTAATGTTTTTCCTTCATTAAGGTGTTGAGAAAAGCCTTTGAGTCGAATGAAAGGTGTGAGAGAGCCTTTCAGGAGTTGAAGGCTTACCTCGGCTCCCCACTTTTGTTATCCTGACCTGTTCAGGGGAAAAGCTATATTCATACTTTGTCATCTCTCAGTCAACCATCACTGCAGCAATTACACGAATGGGGTACAGAATTCGGTCTACTTTAATAGCAAGGCCATTCAAGGGGACTAGAAGATATATCCAAAGATGGACAAACTAGCTTATGCCTTGATACATGCATCTAGGAAAATAAAATCCTATTTCTAGGCACACACAATGGTTATCCTTATGGACTTTCCCCTTAGACAAGTTATCCATAAACTTGAGAAATTGGGTAAGTTGATGGCCTAGTCGATAGAGCTGGGGGAATTTGATATTGTTTATCACTCGAGAACAACTATTAAGGGGAAAGCCTTAGCTGATTTTGTGGTTGAGTTCACGTGGGATGAGGTCGATACCGAAGAGTACATAGATTCAAAAAATTAACTAGAAAAAGCAAGTGCTGGCCCGACTTACGCTGAGATAAGTGTGGCCAGAACTTTGGTGGCCGAGAATAAAGATGAAAAGTTTTTGTGCATTAATGGAGTGCTGGATGCGGGCACTTTCTACAAAGAAGATAATGTTTGGAGCCTATTTGTAGATGGCTCCTCTTGCGATGTTGGGAGTGGTACCGACTTGATAATCTCATCCCCGAACGGGACTGACATCGAGTATGCTCTAAGATTTTATTTTAAGGCATCTAAAACTGAGTCAGAGTACGAGGCTCTTCTAGCAGGACTTTCCTTGAATGTCAGCCAACTGTTGGTTCATAGTGATTCCAAGTTGGTCGTGAATCAAATCCTAGGGGTATTTGAGGCAAAGGATGAGAGTATGGTCAAGTACCTAGCGAGGGTAAAAGAAATATTAAAGAATTTCAGAGAGGTGAAGCTAAAAAGGATCCATCGATTAGACAACGGTTGATTCGATGCCTTAGAGAGATTAGCATTAGTAACCAGAATAGAAATTAGAAGGTCGGTGACTATGGATATTCTACATCGGTTGACCTTTGAGGAAGAAGACAATATAATGAAGTTCTGCTTGAACCTAAATTTAGATGCATCTTGGATGGACCCTCTCATTCGATACATCAAGGATGGTGATCTACCAGAGTGAACGTTGGAAGAAAGACACTGAAATATAAGGCAGCTAAGTTCTCAATCATTGGGGATGTTTTATATAAGAAAAGGTTCCTCCTCCCTCTACTCTGATGCGTCCATCCGATAGAGGTGGAATACATCATGAAAGATGTACATAGTTCCCGCCATATAGGAGGGAGATCATTAGCAAAGAGAATAGTCACTCAAGGGTATTGGTGGTCGACCTTGGCCAAAGATGAAGCAAGTTATGTGAAGAGATGTGACAAATGAAAAAAATATGTCAGTGTCCCTCATCAACCTCTGAAATATATTACTTACCTCTGGCCATTTATAATTTGGGGGATTAACTTGGTAGGACCCTTACCAAGCACAACAGGAAATTACAGGTATCTTATTATGGTGATTGATTATTTCTCTAAATGGGTTGAGGAAGAGGCCATGATAACGATCACTGAGACGAAGACCTTTAAATTCATTTGGAGGAATATTATTTGCAGGTATGATCTGCCTCATACCTTGATCTCTGGTAATGGCAAGTAGTTTAAGAATTTATCTCTGGAGGCTTACTAAAAGAGAGTTAGCATTTAACAGTTATTCTCAGATCCAGGCCGACCTCAAGTAAACATCCAAAATGAGGTGACTAATAGAATATCTTAGAAGTGATCAAGAAAAAATTAGAATACATCAAGGGCCTTTGGACAGAGGAGGTACATAGTGTCATATGGGAATGATGGACAACGAAAAGAATGCCAATAGGGAAACCCCATTCATGCTTGCATATAGCTCAGAGGTAGTGATACCTATCGAGATTGGCCTACCAAGTCACAGAGTTTAGACATACAACCCAAAAGTAAATGCTAAAGAGCGGAGGTTTGATTTGGGCCTCGTTGAAGAAAGTAAATAGGACGCAAAGGTTTGGCACGCTGCATATTAGCAAATGATAAAATTCTATAACAAAAGGGTAAAGGCTAAACTAATAGCCGTTGGAGACTTAGTTTTGAAGGAAGCTTGGCAAAAGCCAAATAAGCTCCATGAAAACTCGCACGGCCCCAAAAGAGTTACTGAAGAGGTTATCCCTGTCACTTATCGGCTTGAAAATTTAGAGGGGGATTTGTTCTCAAACCCTTGGAATGTTGATCGCTTAAAGAGATATTATCAATGATTTTGTATTTTGTTTATATCACCATTACCATTGTATGAGAGATGTAATGAAAATTATGATAAATGAAAAAGTTTCAAGTGTTCCCTCATATTTATTGTATGAATTGATCCAATTATATGTTTCAAGTCATCCAAAGCAACAAAACATCATTTATATGGTGCAATGACATTAACTCACTCTCGGTGACACGATAATCCAAATGGGTTTCACCTCATCCATGCATTCTCAATAACACCGAGAGGGGGGAATAGCGTGATAACATCATCTTTGATGGTGAAAAACATAAAGTAAATTAAACATCATTAATCTGGTGGAGTTAAAGTCAAACTCTCTCGGCCGAGACGGTAGTGTAGGATGAGACGAGGATTATCCATACACTCTCAAAATGATGAGAGAGGACTTTTGATTTAGCACCATAATTTGGTGCATTCAAATTCAAAAATCATTTAATCATGGTTAATTGCGTTTAATTCAGCTCTCGACTTTTGACGAGGGTAAACTTGGCAAAATTCAACATCATAGATTTGGTGACCTCTCGTTTAATTAATAATCTGTGTATTATCCAATGACTCAAGACGAGGGAGAATTCAAACATACAAGCCAAGACGAGAATAAACATACAAGCCAAGAAAGATAATGAAAGCACATATATGAGGTAATACTTCATTTAATTAAATATTCATTCATTACATTCATTACAGAAGATTGTCTTAATAAAAAAATGGATTACAAAATAAAGGGTGTTGGGCACAGACGACCAACCTATAGAGTTGGTTCATTTAGAGGAGTTGACCTGCCAGTACCATCCTCGACTGGAGCATCCTTGGTAGCAGCAATAGTGTTTATATTATCATCAACTTGGACCTCGGCCATGGTCTCATCTTCCTCGTCTTGGGGCATGGACTCAATATAGTATAAAGTCAAAACTAGGAAGGGATCTTCCAAACTAGGGGCTTCAAACTCAGGGCGAATGGACGAGATGGCCTCAAAAAACTTAGTGATGACCCATCAGCAAGCTATCTTGATACCTCTTTTAAGGTATCCCTCCAAAGCTGCCAAATTCATCGGATGTTTTGTAGACCTCAATGGCATCATCCTGGATTTCCTTTATGGCTTCGGTAAAAAGATCCTCATCCTTGATCTTTTGTATAACCTCATTCGTGAGGTCCTTATCCTTCTCTTTTTGAACGGCTATAGTAAGATCTATGGCATGTTGTTTAGCTTGAGTAGCGACTGCTTTGTCCTTAGCCTTCAGGACATTGGCATGATCTAGGTTGAGCTGATCAAGGGTCCTCTTGTATTCTTCTCAATGCTCTCTCAGTTTTTTCTTCAGTTAGACCATATCCTGAAGAGACTTTTCACCATCTTGAATTTTAGATAAATTCTTGGTTACCCATTTGGCAACCGAGGTGAAAGCTCATCCAAATTGTAAAGGAGAAAAAATGAAAGTGTTATAATAGAGAAATGTAAAAATCAGACGAGACGACATTAAAGTTAAATATGAGGCCGATACCTGCTGATTCGTATCGAATATTATATATTTATACCATCTAACTTAGGCATTTTAGCCCCCTCGAGTACTTTAACGCCTATAATTATGCTCGTTAATCAGACAACCTCCATTTTATATGCTAACATATTATTTGAGGTATAATCGAGCTTTTATAGGTATTAAAATGTTTAGTGTGAAGTTTGGGCGCGTTTCGATAAAGTTTCGTCGCGATTCGCACGCTCAGGGGCATTTTTGTAATTTCACACTTCGGGATTTTTTCCCGAAGTATTCATGAAAGTTTTAGCCCTCGGGCCAAGCTTTGTGTGGTCATAAATGGTGAGCGAATCGGAGTCCGGACGAAGTAAACACGGACCTTTAATCGGAAAAAAATTATAAGAAAAATAACAATTTCATTAATACCCACCATGTCCCTTTTCTCCTTCATTAACAATTCATATAATGCCCCTTGTGTCCCTAACTCGTTTTTTGCAGCAAACCCATTTCGGAAATGGCGATTTGGCCCTAGGCTCAAGTTTTGCTCGGGTTTTGGGTTCGTTCCAAATTGAGGACTTTTGTCCGAAATTAGAGCTTGAATATCGACCACACGCGCATTTGAGTCTTGGACAAGTGAAAATTGGAGGTTTTTGTTATCCATTAAAGGAGGTGTGGAGTTCTTGGTTTTTCACCATTTTTGGACATGCAAGTCTTGGTGGGTCTCGGATTGTTGGACATGGAGGTTGCGTTTTGGGTCTTGGGTTTACTTAGCTGGTCTCGGCTTGTTTACTTTGGCATGGCTTTGGTTTTTGTTGCGTATTGCCCTAGCAGGTCCGTGATTGCTTGGACTGCGAGTGGGAGGTTCAAGCAGTGTCAGTCGACCCGTCACGCTATAACAGTCGACCGAAAAATCTATTTAAGCCGTGGGTTATTGACAGTGTGTTCATCCCTTGTTTCGTGGCCGACCGGCCCAAGCCGCTGTCGATCGGGTATCTGTTCCTTTGTCTGAGATCTTTTTTCTTCTTTCCCTCTTTTTCTATTTTTATATTCTTTTCCCTTTTTCTTTTATCCTTTGATTGTAACTTATTCCCCTTTTTTCATTTCTTTTTCCTTTTCTTTTATTTTTTTTTATGTAACTTAGTATAAATACCAAATTTTTGTTTATTTTTTGTATAGGAGCACAAAATATTTAGTTTGTCTCTCTCTCTCTTAGTTTAGGTTAGGGTTAGAGTAATTTTTGGGGATTTTGTGGAGACACCCCTCTCCTTCATTTTCTTTGTGTAATTCCTCCATTAATGTAAGTTTACTATTCATTATCACTTTTGCCTACTTTTCCTATCTTTGTTCATTTTTATTACATGCTTTATTTATTATTTCTTGCCTAGATTAATTGTCTAGTTAATTAAATTAGTGTGCTTTAATTAATTAGTTGATTTTATTTATGCCATTAATTACGTGTAGCGGCTAATTTAGTCTAGGTTGTGTCGGATTAAACTCACCTAGGGTTGACGGGGTACTTTGCTTTGGCGATGTTTTCTCATGGGTTTATTTCTATTGGGTTGTCCTAGTTATTACGCCTAGGAGATTTAACACAGTATATCACATATCCGACGTATTTATGACCTTGAGTGTGTAATTTTCGGGGTATTTGCTGATGCCAAAATCTTAGTAGGGTTTTAAGTGAATTTTGGGGTGTGACAAACCTTGATTTAATTAATTGAACAAACGAGACACAATCTTAATAACTCGTGAACCCATGTAACCATTTTATACTAATTTGCTCGGGTGAGGGATATTCGACGCAACATATAGTTTTTATTCGCTTTATTAATCATAGTTCAATTTATTCACGCCTATATTAATCTTTTCTCTTTATTATCTTTTATTTTTTTGTTAGCGATATTTAACTTTAATTTAGAAGTATTAAATCAATTAAATTCTACGAATTCATCTCTGTGGATTTTCGATACCTCGACTTGGCCGCTATACTCCCTTTTTGAACGTAGTCATAAGTTTAGATTTTTGTATTGAGGAGTTGAATTGAAAACAATGATCGGCATTTGACACGCGCTACCTTTCACGCTTAATCAATGGCGTAGTTACCGAGGATGATTTGCTTTGAATCTTAATTGATTTAGTGCTTTGATCCCGACAACTTGCTTAATCGAAATGGCGCCGTTGTCGGAGACATGATGTTTTAGAATTTATTTGATTTAGTATTTCGTAGTATGTTTTTTCTATTTGTATTTGTTTTGCCTAAAAATTTTTCAGGACTTCTACATTTGAACGCTAAGAAATTCTTGAATTTTTTGTGCGCGCATCACTATGTGGAATTTTCCACTTCGAGCTATCTTTGGGGTAAGCATGTCTTATTCCAATCCTTTCGGTAATCATTAGGATAATTCTCAAAATCCCCGTAAACTTATGACTTTTGGTCAACACTTAGAGTCCCAAAACATTGCAAATTCAAAAATATCTTTGGGTGAGTATAACCAAAGTCAAGCTTTGGAGTGCGGGTATTTTGAGGATGTAAATGACTTTGGGCCTCTAATTCCTTATAATAGGAATTTTGAAACAAATTGCAATAGTTTTCAAAATTCTTATAATAATGATTTTGAGTATAGTTCCGATTATAGTTTTCAAACTTCTCATTTGCAAGAATCCGCGCCTCAACCTATGACATACGGTGACGGCTTTCTCATGCTTGAAAATGAGAAATGTGAAAACCGTTATCGAAAAGAAAATCGTTGTTGGGAGCAAGAGTTGGATTTATGATTCTAATCCGACAACAATTTTTCTTTCGAAACTTTTGAAGTCGAAGAATGTTTTGAACCAAATGAGGATTTTATGTCTACTTTGGAACAAACCATTCTTGACTTGTCCCATGGTTTAATAGAGAATGAAAGTGAGGATGAAATGGATGTAGTATCCATTTGCAGTGAAATGATTTCGTCTTTCGATCCCAAGGAAGAAAGTTTCATTAAAAACGATCCTATCTCCTTTGAAATTCCAACTTTGAGCGAAGATAACTCATCTATTGAGTTTGAATTTCTTTCCTCCCCCTTTTCATTCTCCATTATCACACTGTTACAAGTACCCGATGAATCGGTGCCGAACTTTAAAACGTTTTACCCTTTCACCAACGAGGAGCACTTGCTCGAGTTTCTTTCCATGAAGGCATATTTGGCTCATTGTGTGCCCCCTCCCATTTCAATTTCAAAATACTTGGGAGATGATTAAATTTTTCTTGGCCCCCATGTGTATTTGTCACCCGTTTTGTCCAAATCCCCCATCCTCCCTCTAAAATTTTTAATTGGGGATGCTTCATTTCTTCCGCCTTACACATGCCTTTCGTTGTTCAAACGAAATTCCTATTTTTCAGGAGGCATGCTTGAGAGGGAGGGTCCGCCGTGGATCTTTCAAAGCCAAATCGTATTTTGGGCGGACCCTCAAAATTTTCAACTTCTAGCGTATAGTTAATTATAAGTTAAAATTGTAGGTTGTAAATAGTTAGTTGTTATTTTCTTTATTTTTCTTCTGTATTCTTACTTACAGTCAAGTGTAGTTAGTTAGAAAATTTATTCTTTCTTTTGGTTATTTTTTGGTACTAATATGTTTTGTAGAATCTTTGGATTCGTACTTTCCAGAGATCGCTCCATTGTGGGGAATATTGCTCTTTTCCTTTCTTGAACTTGGTTCTTAACTTGTATTAAGGACAATGTCAGGTTTTAAGTTAGGGGGTGGGATATTCTATCCATTCATTGGTAGTTTCTTTGATTTGATTACATGTTATTTCCAGGCATGCTTTTCTTGTAAAAATTAAAATTTTCAAAAAGATTTTCTTTCTTTTTTCTCCTTTATTGGGCATTTTGCCTTTGTTTTCTATGATAAATTTTAATAATTGCCCGATCCAATAAACAACTCAATGATGCATGTTCTCGATTTTAGAAGTTACTAAACTTTAGTCCTCAATTATTGATATTATGAATAACTTCATGAATTAAACTTTAATCCCATGAGCACATGTGCTTTTCTTATTCTATTGATTTGGTTTAAGATTTTTACAACTCGATAATCTTTTGATGCATTGTATATACTTACACTGAGTAAGATTTGTACCTTTCATCATTTATGAGTGTTATACACTTTTCTTTCATCATTGAAAACGTTAAATTCGTTGGTAATCTCACTATTCTTTCATTTAATCATTCATTAATTGAGTTCACATATGAAATGTATTACTTGAGCATGATTTTCAAAGTTTGTTTTGACTCGAGGATTGCGTAAACTTTAGGAAACAATCATAGGCAATCTTTGTTATATCACCCATATTAGCCTTGATCTCACCTTATATGCTTCCCTTCATCAACCCCTTTGAGCCTAAATATTAGCCTTTCATTTCGTTACCCAAAATCCCATAACCAACTCCAAATTGGATTTAAAAACATACTTATTACCTTCCTTACCCTTGTTTGGAATGTTACTTGGGATTGAATGATGTTATTGTTTTATGGTTGCAATTTAGGCATATGAGAGTGTGAAAAGTAAAGAAAATAAAGAAGTGAAAAAGAAAAGAAAAGAAAAGAAAAACCAAAAACCAAAAGAAAAGAATTGAAAACATGTGAAAAAGAAGAAAAGAAAAGAAAGAGAAATATGTATATGTTGTTTATAGTGATTAAATAAGCTTTATTTACTCTCCCCATTGTTATATTTAATGCTTGTTATGGATTGTATTTTCCAATTTTCGGAATTTCCCGCATTTTTCCATTATCCCGAGTTTTCTTCTCCAAACGCTTTGAATCTGTACATATTTATCCTTCGTTTCATACCCTAGCCTAACCTACATTACAACCCTATACAAGTCCTATGTGATGTTAGGGTGCATTTAATTTAAAAGTTGAAATAGTTTTGATAATCTGTGAAAATGTATTTCACCTCCTTTAATGAGCGGTATCTTTCATTGAGATTACAATTTTTTATTTTATATATAGCGTTCTTCATTTGTGACATGTGTGCGGCCTAGTTTCCATTTATATTTACTCTTTATGACCGCATGTTCCGTGTATTAACTCCCTGTTTCGAGTGAATTCACTTAATGAGTGTAATGCTTATGAGGATTAGATATATGCTTGCTTTGATTTTTATTCGATTTATTTAAGTCCTTGCCAAATAATATTTTGCGTGTGTTCTCTCCCCTCCCACATTTTAAGGTTTCAATTCTATGGGGTTCATTCTATAATGTTAATAATGCGGAATTTTGTGTGAATTATTTCATTATGTTAATAACATGTTTGAAATCTAGTTCGTTGTTGTTGAGTTTATTGCATGTTGATTGGGAATATTTTGAGGAAACCATATGATGTTTGTGGGTTTCATTCCTGAAAACCCTCACGAGACGATACTCGTCCACTAGGGTAACCTAGGGGTTTAACGGCTTATCGCATACGCTAAATGCAATCATTCGCCCACGAAAATGGCTTTTATCTTTTTTATCGCTTTTGTATATGTATCATGTTTTGCGGTTTTCTTATAGTTCTTCTATATTTGAATTTCATTACTAGGTACTAGCAATGTGTAAGTTAGGGGGTGTGATTTGTATCGAATATTGCATACTTATACCCTCAAACTTAGGAATTTTAGCTCCCTCGGGTACTTTAATGATTATAATTATGCTCGTTAATCAGACAACCTTTGTGTTATATGCTAACATCTTATTTGAGGTATAATTGAGCTTTTATAGGTATTAAAGTTCTTAGTATGAAGTTTGGGCGCATTCCGATAAAGTTTCGTCGCGATTCGCACGTTCAGGGGCATTTTTCTAATTTCACACTTCGGGATTTTTTTCCAAAGTATCCATGAAAGTTGTATCCCTCGGGCCAAGTTTCTCGTTTTCGCAAACGATGCGCGAATCGGAGTCCGAACGAAGGAAACACGGACCTTTAATCGGAAAAGAATTATAAGAAAAATAACAACTTAATTAATACCCACCATATCCCTTTTCTCCTTCATTAACAATTCATATAATACCCCTTGTGTCCCTAACTCGTTTTTTGCACCAAACCCATTTCGAAAATGGTGATTTGGCCCTAGGCTCGGGTTTTGGGTTCGTCCCAAATTGAGGACTTTTGTCCCGAAATTGGAGCTTGAATATTGACCACACATGCATTTGGGTCTTGGACATGCGAAAATTGGAAATTTTTGTTGACCATTAAAGGAGGTGTGGAGTTTTTGGTTTTTCACCATTTTTGGACATGGAGGTCTTGGTAGGTCTCGGATTGTTGGACATGGAGGCTGCGTTTTGGGTCTTGGGTTTACTTGGCTGGTCTCAGCATGTTTACTTTGTCATGGTTTTGGTTTTTATTGGGTATTGCCATATCAGGTCCGTGATTGCTTGGGCTATGAGTGGGAGGTTCAAGCAGTGCCGGTCGACCCGCCACACTACGACGGTCGACCGAAAAATCCATTTAGGCCGTGGATTATTAACAGTGTGCCCTTCCCCTATTTCGTGGTCGATCGGCCCAAGCCACGGTCGACCGGGCATTTGTTCCTTTGTCCGAGATCTTTTTCGCGTCTTTCCCTATTTTTCTATATTTATTTTCTTTTCCCTTTTTCTTTTATCCTTTAATTGTAACATACTCCCCTTTTTTGTTTCTTTTTCCTTTTCTTTTATTTCTTTTATGTAACTTAGTATAAATATCAACCTTTGTTTGTTTTTTGTAGAGGAGAAGAGAATATCTAGTTTCTCTCTCTCTCTTAGTTTAGGTTAGGGTTAGTGTAATTTTTTGGAATTTTGTGGAGACACCCCTCTCCTCCATTTTCTTTGTGTAATTCCTCCATTAATGTAAGTTTACTATTCATTACCACTTTTTCCTACTCACTTTTCTTATCTTTGTTCATTTTTAATCCATGCTTTATTTATTATTTCTTGCCTAGATTAATTGTCTAGTTAATTTAATTTGTGTTAATTCAATTAGTGTGCTTTAATTAATTAGTTGATTTTATTTATGTCATTAATTATGTGTAGCGGCTAATTTAGTCTAGGTTATGTCGGATTGAACTCACCTAGGGTTAACAGGTTACTTTGCTTTGGTGATGGTTTCTCACGGGTTTATTTCGAGAGGGTTTTCCTAGTTATTACGCCTAGGAGATTTAACAGGGTATATCACGTATGCCCCGTATTTACGACCTTGCGTGGTAATTTTCGGGGTATTTGTTGACGTTAAAATCTTAGTAGGCTTTTATGTGAATTTAGGGGTGTGAAAAACCTTGATTTAATTAATTAACAAAATGAGACGCAATCTTAATAACTCGTGAACCCATGTAACCATTTTATACTAATTAGCTCGGGATGAGGGATATTCGACGCAACTTATAGTTTTTATGCTCTTTATTAATCATAGTTTAATTTATTCATGCCTAGATTAATCTTTTCACTTTATTGTCTTTTATTTTTTGTTAGCAATATATTTTTCACTTTAATTTAGAAGTATTAAATCAATTAAATTCTAGCAACACGTCTCCATGGATTTTCCATACCCAGACTTGGCCGCTATACTCCCTTTTTTAGTATAGTCATAAGTTTAGGTTTTTGTATTGAGGAGGGGAATCAAAAACAACGATTGGCTTTTGACACGCGCTACCTTTCACCCTTAATCACCTGCGCAAGATGATGAAGACCAAGGTTGTAGGTATTCAAATGGTCCATTTTTCCCATAACCTCGTAGTCCCCTTAGAAGGGATAACAAACATGGCTCTCAACCTCGGAGTCGGTCGAATAATCGAGTAAACGCATGCCTTTAATTGGGATATGTTGGCGGCTCAAAAGGTATCAAAATCATCTAATGAAGAGCCACCAGAAGATCTCGGTACAAATATAGGCGGGAGGGATTTACTCTCTACCTCTTCTTGCGCTCTTGACAAGCGTCTGAAGGAAGGGTGGACTCCTTTCTTTTATGGACGACCTCAGGATTAGTCATCCCACTAGCCATCATCTTTTTTGTTGGCAGCTTGCCCCCGTTCTTAGACAAAGAACTCTTTAGGCTAGGGGGATGTCATTGTGACACCACGCCTAATTAAATACCAGGTGATCAGTCCTTTATTTAATTAAAATCAAGGTGAACGGTTGGTTCATTCTTAGCATCACTGTCGCAAAATAAATATTTTCAATTTAAACACCCTAAATAGTTAAGCTCAGTGTCAAAACAATTTAAACTCTTATTCCATTTATTAAATCCCAACGTCAAAAACCTTTATAGTTGTAAATCAGTTTAAAGATCACATAAATGGGAAGGATGGCAATCAACTAAAAGGAATTAAACCAACTAGAATAACCAAACTAAGTCAAATAACCATAAGTGAAATCATCATGACTAGAATTAACTCCCAATGAGTACTGAATACTAAAAATAGAAATAAATACAAAATCTCTAATAAGTCTAAACTGAAATAGGAAATCAGGCGACACATGCCCTAGATGTGAAGTACTAAATCAAGAGCTGAATCAAGGAAGAGGTCATCTAAAGCAAGGGCCTGCAACTCCCTCATAATCTGCAGCACATCCAATCCAAAGAACCTACGCCTGACGCCCTGTGGCTGGGCACCTGTAATATATATATATATATATATATATATACACACACACACACACACACACACAAAAGAGAGAAAAAAAGGACAGAAAACGGGTCAGAACCCGAGTGTAAAAATAGCTTTTAAAAAGTGATTTATCAAGTAATTAAATTCTTACTAATTGATAAGACATCCATGTTAGCACACGACACTCTCTTGAGAATTATCACCTCTCATCTAGTGTGCACGTCTAACATACTACTAAAAGCCTCATAAGTCTATCTAGCTCATTTCCCATAAATTTTATCTCGAGGAGTCACAAGGTTATGATTTTAGTTTAGAGATTAAATCGCTTAAAGTTTTCTTACGTTACTTATGTGTATCTCAATGCTGTTATAAAGTTCCCGAACACTTGCTATAATTTGGGAGCATTTACTCAGTATTTATCTACTTACACGCACAGTAGAAGAATTTCATATATACGTATATATATTAATCACTCATATAATATATATACTATCGGCAACCCACATAAAATCCATGGTGCTGGCATTCTCTGCTATCAAGTCCACGTATCTCTCGTACTAAGGGAAATACTAGTTCGGAATCACTTTCGAACTGTATTAACACAATACACACAAAATGGAGGAGAAGCATAGTTCCAAATCACTAAGAGGTCAGCACGTACCCCTCACGTCTCTTAAGACCGTCAGACTATCATTCTCAGATAGCCTGTACCAAGGAATCCTATGTTTTAGGGTACAAGTCAATATCCCCCCATAAAGGTCCCATCGAGATAAGACTATCCCGGCGCGGCAACCTCCGTGATAGTAAGTAGCGCGGGTATGATTGTACACAAATATAATATAGATATATATACATACACTCGGTCATATATATATATATATATATATATATAAATTCTCATTTTCCAATTAGGTTCGCCCACAACCTATAATAATATTTTAACCGTACGTAATACAATTTTACCGAATCTTACGCATAAAGAACTCATCTCTTTTTGTTCTTAATTACTAATCATTTCTTAATTTCTTCTCGTGCCTCGAAGTATTATCTCTTCCTATAGGTAAATTCAGTAGGGACACCCTCTCTAACATGTGGGTCTAAGTCATTCACAAATCTCTCAATTCTTTAGGTACTGTACACACGATTTCCAATATGTGTCAAACCCCCGTTGGCCCACGGTTACATCCCATATAAAATTATATTCAACGGAATCAACTTAGACTCTATTGGTCCTCTTCATGACCCATTATGCTCTTTAAATGATATTCAAGGGTTCCTACGCATTTTATCCGAATTTAACAAAAGGAGGAAAACATGCAGTTTCCAGGAGGGGTCGATCGGTCGACATTCTTGGGTTGATCGATCGATCGAACATGTATAGCCGAGATTCGGCCATTGTTAACTACGGGTTTCCTTATTCAAACTCAACCAAAACTCCATAATTGAGTCCCAAACTCCCAACCGATTAAACTAATAGTTATATTAACCTACCTACATAATTTCCTACGTAAAGCATGTATGAATTTCATCAAAAGTATAGGATTTAAGGCCCAATTCATAATATTTATGAAGAACCCTAGTTTCATTATAATTTCCAATCTTCTAATTCTTTTTCGAGATTTCTCTCTTCTAAATCATTACAATTTCACGGGTAATCCTCTACATATGATGAGATTTCCATAATACACTTATTTCTTCTAAAACATGTGATTAAAATTCCCTAAATCATCAAATTCTTCAAATAAACATATACTATTACATCCTATTCTAACACGATTGAATTATCTACTAGAAATCAGCAAAAAAATTACTTGCCTTAAGACAGTAGGTCTGATTCCACGAGTTTGACAGGTATAGGCTTCACCCCTCGATCCGATCTATGTTTTGGTGGTGGTGGTGGTGCAATTGGGTTGGTTCTTGAAAAGCTTTCTCCTTCCTTCCTCTCACTGTCATTCTAACTTTTGATAATGTTAATCCTAGAAGATTCTCCTAAGACTCTCCTAATATCTGATATTAATTTCCCAATTTTCATCATTTAATTAAGGCCTAATTTGGAAATGACTAAATCGCCCTTCTGGGGTGCCGGTTAGGCCTAAAAATACCCCGAGACCCAAACTAAACCCCCGAGTATACTTTTCTAACTATCTCGACCCTTTCGGACACATTGACGCACTTGAAATGACCATATGGGTGACTTATAATTTATTCACTTTTATAATAATACGATAGTCCTAACATGACACAAGCGCGTCCCGACTTAATTTTCATAATTGTCATATTATTCACTCGTGACAATTTTAATAAATTCAATTATACATATTACTTTACTCATTAAGTAATATTCAATAAATTCCCAATAATTACTAACTCTCATCAAGCTAGTAAGTATTTGAAAAAAATTTGGATTAATATTAAATTAATAACTCGATTAAATTTAATAAATCCCTAATTTTAAAAGCCATAAAAATACGGGGTATTACATACGTTTCCCCTAATAACGAAATCTCGTCCCAAAATTCAAAAAATAAGGCATACCTGGTAAAAATAGATCTGGATATTTTTCGTGCATATCTGCCTCGCGCTCCCAAGTGGAGTCCTCCACATTATGATGCTCCCACTGAACCCGTACAAGTGGGACTACATTCGACCTCAATTTCCTCTCGCTATGGTCTAGGATAGCCACTAGTCTCTCCTCATAAGAACTGTTGGGATTTAAGTCAATCTCCTCTCTTGCGATGTGGATGTGGGCCATATCATCCTGAAGATATCGTCTCAACGACGAGATGTGGAATACATCATGAATACGGTGTAAGTACTCTAGCAACCTCAATTTTTATGCCACCGGCCCTATACTCTCAATAACAGGAAATGGTCCTACGTACCTTGGATCCAATTTTCCCTTCTTCCCAAATCTCATTACTCCTTTCATAGGAGACACAGGCAATAATACTTGTTCCCCCAAGATAAAATCTCGTAAGGACCGCTTTGCATCGGCGTAGATTTTTTGTCTGTCCTAGGCTACCTGAATGCGACTCCTGATAAGCTCAATCCTAGATTAAGTCTCCTGAATCACCTCTGGTCTGAGCAATTTGTTGCCCCCCAGCTCTAGCCAACAAGCGTGAGAACGATAAGGCCTTCCATACAACGCCTCAAATGGGGCCATGCTGATTGTGAACTGATAGGAGTTATTATAAGTGAACTCCACCAGTGGAAGATACGTCTCCCAAACTCCTCCAAAATCAAGGACACACATGCGTAGCATATCCTCCAACATCTAATTAATATGCTTTGTCTGTCCATTAGTCTTTGGATGATAATCTGAACTCAATCTCAACTCTGTACCCATAGCCTCCTGAAAGCTCTCGCAGAAGCACGACATAAAAATCTTGTCTCTATCAGACACAATATCCAGGGGCACACCATGTAGCCTAACTATCTCGGTAATAAATAACTGTGCATACTAGCCTGTGGTGTAGTCTGTTTATACTGGTAGAAAATGAGCTACCTTGGTCAACCTATCTACTATAACCCATATAAAATCGTGACCCCGCTGTGATGTAGGCACCCCGATAATGAAGTCCATGAAAATGCTCTCCCATTTCCACGTAGGTATCTTCAATGACTAAAGTAACCCTGGAGGTCTCTGGTGGTCCACCTTTACCATCTGATAGGTGACGCACTTGGACACGAACTCTACAATGTCCTTCTTCATCCCAATCCACTAGTATTCCCACCTCATACCCTGGTACATCTTATCCCCTCTGGGATGTACTACAAATTTAAACCCGTGCGACTGTGTCATCACTGCATGACGTAAGTTTTCTACCTCCAGGACCAACAATCTCCCATTAAACCTCAAACCCCCCATCAGAACTTACTGAATAGGATTCAGCACCCTCAGCTAAAACCCGCACAATCTGATCCTGATAAAAAGTAACCGCTGCTTGTGCCTGTATCACCCTCGTCTCTCGGTTATGATTGACATAACGGATATAAAGGAACGGGCTACCGCATCCTGGTGTCCCAACTCTTTCCACTTCGCTCTCCATACTTCTGTTATGTCACCTATCGGTCTACGGCTTAATTCATCAGAAACCATGTTAGCCTTCCCCGGATGGTACTATATCTCGAACTGGTACTCTTTCACAAACTCCACCCACATGCGCTGGCGCATGTTCAACTTTCGCTGATAAATGTTTCCACCGAATTATCACATAATTACGCATTAAAAAATAGTAAAATAATCAAATAGATAGACCTTGACCAGTATTAAACTATCATCTTTGAATTCAACAAACCCAACCATCATAAAAAAAATTAAATAAACTATTGTGAACAGCGTATAAGAAAAATAAATCAAGAATGACAAAATCAAGTACTGATGAAATGGCATAAAATGAATTCATTGAACAATTTGTAATAAAAATAGGTATAAAGACGATATAGTATCATAAATTATGTAACTTCATAAACATTACATCATAATAAAGATCCATTTCCTAAACCCATTTGTAACCCAACCTGGAACGTAGATGAAGCATGTAATCCAACTGAACCCAAAAAAAATTCCAAAAAAAGAACTAATGGCGCAATGAGATAAAACTAAAAAATTAACATCTAAACGAAACTTTAACCTTCTTAATGGACAAAAAATTCCATCATTCAGCCCAAAAACTTCTACTTACATCATCATTATGCCTATCGAAACATCTGAAACACTTTCGGTAACTTTAATTTCTACATATTCACTACACATATGGCGGTGACATTCCCTCTGCTTTGGGGTAATACATCGACCCCCATGGCTCCCACTGTATGTTGGGATGTTACAGTAACATCAACACACATAAATTCCGCATAAAATTGTAATTGTTGTAAGAATGCCTGATAGTTCGTCTAGCGGAACACATTACAATTACCCCCATTGTACAACTTGCCTACGACAGGCCCATACTGATGTTGATCAATATATAAGTTTTTTTATTGATCAATAATACGTAGGGAATATATCAAAACACTAAACAAAAACTTTTTTTACAGATGATTCAAATATCTACTACCTTATAGATCAGTTAAAAAAAGCTTATTTACCTTGGAACATATGTATGAAGATCTGCGTTTTAACAGCTACTTTAGTTTAAATATTTTTAGCCACCAATAACATATAATAATGAGACTTCGAAGAAAAATATCGTGGATATTCATACTATAGACTCACCCGAAGTTAGATATTTAAAACAATACAGAAGTGCGTGCATACACCACACCATATCATTTCCAATTAACATAATGTCTAAATCAAATGCACAATAACTATTTTAAAGTAAACTTCCGTGAACAATATTTCATAAGTAACAGGTATATTATATTTTATTAAAACGACCCACTCCTCGCTATTAAAGAGTCAAATATTTGTAAGTAAAAAAAACATAGTTTAGCGGACTACTTTTATGACCAACATCCTTGAGATCCTTTCTTTGGAGAAACCTTACTACATTACCAAGTTGTTAAGTCTCATTAATAATCTAATTGAGAAAAAAACCATTCTATATGAGAAATTTTGTCTAGGAGAAATCTAAAATAAATAAACTTAAAACAAATCAAAATAACAAAAGAACAATGGGACTATTTGTTTTACAACTATGATTCTGTTTTTTGTGTTTAAATACAATTCTGTTAAAAATTGGCATTTGACAACCTGTTTTTAAACACTGAATTATAATGTTTATGTGGTATAATCAAGGTTTCTAAAAATAGCAAAAGAGTGTTTTATAACTTCAATTTTTTATTTTTCAACTAAGAATTATTCATTCTTAATATTTTAATGCATTTATACCTAAATATATAATATACATACATAATACATCAATATGCATGTTATTCTTATAAATATAAAATATATATGTACATGTACACAAAATTACATATATTTATATTATTAAATTATATAATATGATAAGATCCATATGTTAAATAATATTATTAATAGATACATGATACTTATATATAGTTTTATACATGTTTTATTAATATGTGAAATAATATAAAATATACACATAGTATACATGTATTAAAAAATATAATCAATTCATGTATAAATATAATTTTATTGTGAATTATACATGCAATATCATTACACACACACACACACAAATATAATATATATATATATATATATATATGTTTACATTTGTATTATGTTTATATGTCTATATATATACACACACAAACTCACAATAATATAAATATACATATTTGTCAATTTTGTTAAATTTAAAAAAAAATGTATTTAAAAACAAATTTACCAAACGCGCACCAATAATTATAAACAAAAAAATTAAATTTTAAATATGTATTTAAAAACAACATTTAAATCGAGTTTTCTGAATACTGATCAAAACGGGCTTTTAAGTTTAAAAATCACATCCCCATTCGCATCTCCCACATCCCAAAAGAAGTTTGCCAATTTCACAACTCGACCCTAACCTATATCTTAGACCATAAAAGTGGCACTACCAACATTAGTCAAACTAAACAAAAAACTTAAATGTGTAACGAAAGTTACTCAAAATTAACATGAAATGTCGTATTAGTGTTGACATTTCTTTGGCACTATCCATATTCGTGTTTTAATTGTGTTTTCTTGTACAATTTTGTTCAATCGGGGGAAAATACCAATTATCCTCTTAGCTGTTGATTGCAAAGTTTTAAATGGGTCATGCTCATGTCAAAGTAAAAAATGGGATTTCCTATCATTGTTTGGTGACCGATAAACACCAAACACATAGATGCACAATCGTTAGCACAATCTTTGCAACATTAAATTCCTAATCATCAATTTTCACATACACACAATAACCCACAACCTAATTGAATTACATATAATAGGGAATAGGAAAAACATGGTTATATAAAGATACTTATATTTAAAGAATTCCAAGAGAATTTATTTGTGGAATGGTTCTACTCATCATGTTCATTTGATCAGACTTGATCCTTTTAAATAAATGAGTACATTTTACATAGTTACAATGGAGGATAAGTATTCAACGATAGTTCCTAAAATTATGGAAGAAGTGTCTGAATTAAAGACAAAACTATTCCTAAGGCTTGGAATTCTCCAGTTATTGTTGAACAACTCCAATCGGTTCCTCATTTGTTGGAGTAGATGAGGTGGTAGTCTTATCACACTCCTTCAAGGTGGAGAGTGGGAACATGCCCAGCTTGCGACGAAGATCATGAAATAACAGCTTTGGAAGGGCCTTCGTAAAGATATCAACAAGTTATGCAGGAGTGGGAACATGGGCAGTAACGAGGGAGCCGCATGCCACCTTTTCACGGACAAAATAGAAGTCAAGTTTGATGCGTTTAATGCAATCATGGAACACCGAATTTGTGGACACCGAAAGTGTACTAACCTTGCCACAAAACAAGACAGGGGGTCGTGGAAGACGAACACCAATATCACGTAATAAGTAGGTAACCCAAGTGAGGTCGGCAGCTGCTGTGGCCATAGAATGGTATTCGACCTCCGCACTTGAGCGTGAGATCGTGGATTGTTTCTTGGATGTCCAAGATAGTAAATTTGAGCAAATAAAGGCACAAGAGCCTATGGTGGAATGGCGAGTATTGGCACAGCCACCCCAATCGTCATTGAAAAGTGCATAGAGGTTTAAAGGTGAAGCCGAGAGAATGCGAAGGCCACAATGAGCCACCCCATTGACCTAACGAAGGATTCGTTTGACAGCCTAAAGGTGATGATATCCAGGCCGATGCATGTACTGAGAAACAAGATTAATAGCATGAGAGAGGTCAGGTCTGGTGAGGGTAAGATATTATAAAGCTCCAACTAAACTTCGATATGCTGTGGGGTCAATAGGAGAACCACCGTCATGTTGTAGGCCATGTTTAGCAGCATGTGGTATGGAAATACAATTACAGTAACTCATAGTGGCCTTGGAATAAAATTCATCTCATATTTATGTTGAGACAAGAAGATACCATTGGGGTGGCGAGTGACTTGAATTCCAAGAAAGTAGTGTAAATCACCGAGATTCTTGAGAGCAAACTCACGGATAAGTTGAGCAATTAAGTTCGTGATGGGGGAAAGATCATTTCCAGTTAGAATGATATCATCAGCGTATACCAAAAGAAGAATTGTAATTACTACGGGGCAAAAAAATAAAAAGTGAGGAATCGGCACGGGTACAAGTAAAACCCAAGTGAAGGAGAAATTGGCTAAAGCGATCAAACCATGCACGAGGGGCCTATTTCAAACCATAATGAGCACGACGAAGGCGACACACATAATCAGGAATGTGGTGATCATGAAACCCAAGAGGTTATTCCATATAAACCACTTATTTGAGAGAGCCGTGAAGAAAGGCATTTAGGACATCAAGTTGGCGAATAAACCATCCATTAGAAATAATGAGAGAAAGTTCAAATGGATAGTAGAAGATAGGATAACTGGGCTAAAGTTCTCACCAAAGTCAAGTCCAGCGAGTTGATTGTACCCCTTAGCAACAAGACACACTTAAAAGCAATCAATAGTCCCATCAGAATGTAATTTGGTTTTAAAAACCCATCTAGAGCCAATGAGGTGAATTTTTGGGGAATGAGGGACAAGATCCCACGTATGGTTGGTTTTAAGTTATGTGAGATCAGTGTCCATAGCAGCCCATCAATGTGGGGACTGCAATGCAGTTTGGACAGATTTGGGTTCAGCCGGGTCAGTAGGTTAAAGTGTAAAGAGTGCGTGAGAGGAGGGTGGGAGGTGACGGGCTTTATTACTAGTAATTATAGGGTGTGTGTTGGTGTAGGGTTGAGAGGTAAAAGGAATGTCAACAGTAAGAGGGATAACTGGGAGGAGTTGGTCTGCTCTAGCTGATAATTTTATGGGTTGATTAATTGGGTGAACAGGTGGTGTAGGGTTGTTAGGAGTGTGAGAGATTGTAGAGAAAATTGTAGGGGTGGTACTAGATGTATTAAGAGTTGGGTGAGATGTTGCATTATGGGTATTAGTATGTAAATGTGAGTCAGTTGAGTGAGGGAAATGGTTAATTAGAGTTGGTGGAAGCATAACAGTAGGTGACTAGTCTTGAGTAGAAAGTGAGGGTAATTGGTTTGTTAGAGAAAATTCAGAAAATATTTCTCCAAGTCGCACATTAGTAGAAAGAGATGATGGGTCCTCAAATGGAAAAATAGTATTATCGAATATCATATGCCGTGAGATGAAAACTCGCTTTGATGATGGATGTAAACATTAATACCCTTTATGGTGTGTATTATATCCCGCAAGAACACACAAATATTATTTATATTCAAACTTGTTGCGTGCATAATCTTGCAAATATGGAAAGCAACGACATCCAAATATCTTAAGGGTATGGTAATCACGATATTTCCCATGTAACTTATGAAATGGTGTGTATATTTTAAGAGTTGAAGAGGGAAACCGATTAATGAGATACACTGTTGTCATAAAAGATTCAATCCAGAGATGCTTTGGCACGTGTGCATGAAATAGTAACGTGAGGCCCGTTTCAACTATATGTCGATGTTTGCGTTTCGCTACACCATTTTGTTTAGGTGTGTGGGGACACAAAATATATCTATGAATGCCATAAGTATTAAGGTGATTAAGAAAAGCTGTCAAATTGAATTCACCACCACCATCGCATTGAAATATTTTAATCTTATGAGGGAATTTATTTTCTACTAATTTCTGAAAGGAGATAAATGTCGAAAATAATTCAGATTTTCTTCGCAATGGATATAGCCATGTAAACCTGGTAAAATCATCAATAAAAATAACATAATACCGAAAATATTGGACTGACTCAACTGGGGCAGGTCCCCACAAATCACAATGAATTTTTTTTCTAAAGGAGAAGTACCAACATTATTAGATAAAGAAAATGGTAAACGATAACTTTTGGCCATCTAAAAACTACTGTAAATACGTGGAATTTTTATCCAACTACTGACATCAATTTGCTCCTTGGATGATAAGTGATGGAATACTTTGGAGTATGGATGTCCAAGACATTGGTACCAAACCTCCGACGATGCTTTGTTAGTCGTTACTACAATAAGTGTGTTATCTTCTCCTTTCTCATCTAAATCATAACGTCCTCCTTGATTACTTCCTGTGGCCAGAACTTTCTCGATCTTCCTATCCTTTATCTTAAAATCAATGGAGGAAAATTGAAACATACATGAGTTGAGTTTTGTTAGTTTGCTAACTGAAATGAATTTTTTTGTTAATTTTGGGACAACTAAAACATCATGGAGGTATTTTTACATGTGTTGAATTTAAGGTAATGTGCCCAATATGTGTGACTTGTAATGGTGACCCATTACCGTCCATAACACTAGATTTACCATTATATTTTTCATAAGAAAGCAAGGTACCTTTATCTGATGTCATATGAGATGGCGCCCCTGTCTCGGTGTACCATTGTGGATCATGTGGTGTGTCGCCTAGTGTGGTAGAGATAAATGCTTGGGGAATATGTTCATTACTTTGTAAGCATAATCATATCAAAACCAACACTTTACTGCAGTGTGGATAGATTTACCACAGATTTGGCACGCCATGGGTGAGGATGGTATGGAGGAGTTTGCAACTTGATTACTCGCATGCTGCTTTGATGGTTGAGGGGATGTTCCATAACTGTTAGTGATGGTATGATGAGCACCAGTTGATGGAGAGGTGTATTTTAAATATCCATGAGATGTTTTTTCACAGTGACCAGCTGGAACAAATCCTCTTCACTTTGAATTGAAGTTGTGTCCTCCTCTGCCACAGTAGTTTGACTTCCCACATCCATTACTACGTTATGACATGAAGGAAAAATTTTGATTTGTCTCCTTTGGAACATCTAGTTCAGATTAAGAATTTCGAAGCTCAAAATTTTGAATTGCATAAACAAATTGAGAGAAAATAGGAAATGGGGGGTTTTGCCAACATTGTTGTGACAATGTGGTTATATTTTTTGCCTAGACAATGTGATAGATGAATAGTTTTGTCTTCATTAGCTACTGGCTTTTGAATTGCAGCCAAATTATCACAAACGTTTTTAAACTTCATTAGGTAATCATCGAGAGAAACTGAATCCCTCTTAGGCACCTGCATTTGTCGTTTTCACTAAAGCTCTCGCTCTTTTGTTGCTTGAAGATATACTTCTTCTAATCGTTCCCAAACTTCCTGTGTAGTGGTTAGGCCCATGGTATGAATTAATGCTTCTTAGGATAATGTTCCTGTTATCATACTCTTCACCAGTAGGTCTGTAAAACTCCATTCATAACTTTCGGAGCTTGTGGGTTTAGTTCCAGTTAAGTGGTCTCCAAGTTTGAGAATCTGAATGAAAGGATACAATTGACTCTTTCGAATTAAATAGTTTTGGGCTAATAATTTGATAATAATGATGGATATATAGTGATGCAGATTTGCAATAGAAAGGGAGAGAGATGATGAGGATGAGATGTTTGAGGATGAGGTAGTCATGGAGATATCTAGCTCTGATACCATATAAAATTCTAAGAGAATTTATTTGTGCAATGGTTCTGCTTGCTCATCATGTTCATTTGATTAGAATTGATCCTTTTAAATACATGAGTAGATTTTACATAGTTATAATAGAGGAGAATTATTCAAAGGTAGTTCCAAAAATTATAGAAGAAGTGTTTGAATTAAAAACAGAACTATTCCTAAGGCTTGGAATTCTCCAGTTGTTGTTGAACATCTCCAATCGGTTCCTCATTTGTTGGAGTAAATGAGGTGGTAGTCTTGTAAGTATTCACAAAATTATAAAATGGCACTTATATGCATCCAGAGATATTAAAACAAAAGTAAGTGTTCTTGTATAATTCTGTTTGTGTGTCATAGTGGAGCAAAGTTGTAGTTCTAGACGAAACTAGAATTTACTCAAACCGACACATTATGCGTCATCTCTATGTGTTATGTTTTGTGTTGGTATCACATTGAGTACATGTCTTTCGATTATTATTTATAAGTCTACAAACTTCACACTTATCCCAAATAATTGGGGCCTAACTCACATGGATCTATGATCCATCACATAACTATATAAATTTGTGTCACCACTGCAGTTAATGAAAATACCCTTCCAAACTTGTTATATAAAATGCATTCAAAAGGATACAATAAATATACATGTATTTAATGTATTTTTAGAATGAAATATTACCTAGACCAAAAACTATGAAATTTCAAGTCTGTAGAGAAAATAAATAGAGGGACTTCTAATAGAGGGACTCAAGTCCTGCTTATTGGGTTGTAGAAAGTTTAAAGAAGATACTGATATTCGGGTTGAATATTGGTAAGATATGGGATGTGGTTAGGGTTGTTTCAAAACGTTCCTAAATTATAAGAAATGAGATATTGAGCCAATACATTGGTTGATAACCTCAAATTATGTTGTTCATTATTAGTTGTGAGAATGAAGATCCTATTATAAGGCATGATGTTATTCAGGATCTTGCATTCTTAGTGGAATCAAGTGGGGACGTATATTTGGTAAGTGATAATATAGGATCAATATAATTGCATGGCATTAACACACTCAACCACTATTATATAATGTCCCTGGTGTCCAACAATATTACTGAATTTCCCAATGACTTTAATTGTCCCAAACTTCTATTTTGTCCGTTGGAATGTCATTCTGATTCGGTGAAAACTCTAGAAAATTTATTCGGAATAATGGCAAAGCTTAAGGTTTTAATAATGTGTCATGTGCATGTTCCGAAAATACCATAGCCATACTTATTTTTAAGGAAACTTAAAACACTTTGTCTCGAAAGCTGCAAGTTAAGATACTTATTGCTAATTGGATAGTTTAAGGATCTTGAGATTATTATTTTAATTGGATCTGGTGGGGAGAAGTTACCAGTGGAAATTAGACGACAACTTAAACCTCTTAAATTTGACAGACTGTGAGAAGGCAACTATTATTCAACCCAATGTGATATCAAAATTGTCTCGGTTGGAATGCTTGTACATGAGGAATAATTTTGCATACTTGGGGAATGAAAGTAAAGACATGATAGGAAGAGTGAATTGATATGCTTGGATTTCCTAAGAACATTAGAGGTGCACATACTAGATGTCGGGGTTTTTCCTAAAGATCTAATATTTGAAAATTTGGTAAGATTTATAATTTTTTAGGCAGATATTTTAACAAGAGGATCAGTTATTCATACTCGTAACCCTTGAAAATAAGACTTGATCAAGGTATTACTTTACAGGGTGGGATTAGTACATTGTTAAAAATAGCTCATTATTTGATCTAAGACTACCCGATCTTAGACGACCTGGAAGATTTAAAGAATGCTTTTTATGGATTGAAAAGAGAAAATGTTGCAAACTTGAGGTGTCTAGAGGTATATGGTTATAATGGGATTGAATATCTGGTTGACACAAGCATATTTTCTATATAGGACATTTCTGTCTTTGAAAAGTTAAAGGTGGTTTCCATAGTTGACTGTAAAGGATACACCACGGCCATCTCCCTTTTAAATCCTTTTTATAAGTTTTGTGAGTTAAGGCTAAGTAATTTACTGGAATTAATGTATTTGTGTAAGGACCCTGCCAGACATGCATGCCTAATTAACCTAAGAACTACATCAGTATTTCATTGCCATAAATTAAAAAAATCTCTTTTCGCAATCGTAACAAGAGATAGTGTGTAGCTCCATGAACTACATGTTTGGTCATGCTACCAAAGTTTATTTCCATGAAGCTTGTGGTTCTACCAAAACTCACAAGTTTCTTCCTATAATTGAATAGTAGTTTGGGTTCAAATGGCAGTCTTTATATCTCTGAACAAGAACTTGTATTTAACGGGAAGGTATGCCTAAAATATGGTGAAGTGAGCATGTTGGACATAAAAGGAGATAATACGACTAAAGTCATTCTTGTTGTTGGAATTATGACTCTTCATTCTTTTGGGTAAGGCTCTGGTGTTGGAAGAATTGTATATTTTATTTTAATACATAATATCAAAGTCAGCAAAGTAACACTGAAATAAATTTACTAAAGAGGTTTACCTCCTCAACACAAAGACGTGACGGTTTTTTTCAAAGATCTAAATTACCCTTTATTAATGACATTAACCCTTTCTCTAGATAAATAATATAGGTTGATAACCATCTGCTTCTAGCACAATATGATACCAATTAAAAGGGTCACCTTATAAGCATATAGCAATAGAAGAAACAAATATAAAGAAATGTGAGAACATGAATCATAATTCTAGGAGAATGCCTACTCTCTCGCCAATGTGTATGTCAAATTGCTTGTTTAAGGGCAATTGCTTAATCATGATAAGAAAATTACCCTAAAAGTTGGGAACAATGTTGCAATAATGGTATATCAAAATAGTAGCGAAGTATATATATAGAGAGAGAGAAAGAGAGAGAGAGAGATGGCAAAGCATCACTTAGTGCTTAGGTGGGGCCGACAGAACACCGCTTAGTGCCTAGGTGTGACTTATAGAGCACTCGATGTTGGCATTGTGCTACTCTGAGTTGTCCATGAAAGTTTGGCCTATGTTGCATGCTATGTGCAATACGATATGATACAATGCGCTAATACAACTATCTAAAAAAGACCAGACATGGGTTACGACAAGGATACAACAACAAATAATATCTATTTTATTATGTGTGTGTATGTTCATTATAAAGAAAAATTTATGGTTATAGCATTATCATAGAAAATTTATTAATAATTCATATGTGACTTAATAGGACCCCAGAAAATTTTAAAATAAGAAATCATTATCATGAAGCATACGGTATATATGTTTCATTATATAATTGAACCTTATTTTTTTCTTCATTACAACCGGAACCTTATTTTTTTAATATAAATATTGCACATTATTCGTTGTTGTATCTTAAAAATAAACAAATTGTATCCAATATATCGAGTTATGTCGCTGACATATAACACACACACACACATGCAACACACACACACACACACACATGCACACACACATGTTATTTGTTTTGTACTTATATGAGCTATTTATTTTTTAAGGGAACTTAGACGTTGCTTTTTACAGCAATAAATTTCAACTTACAATTGTAATGTAATGTTCTCTAAATGTAATGTTTATGAAATACAACATTTTCTTTCAAGATTATGTTTTTTTAGAAGTTCTTAGGATCCCCTAAATTTGACAATCCAGGGTTTCATATTTTGGGTATTATTTGTGTTTGGTGGATAAATATGAATATGAAGGATCAACTGTAACCATGGAACATACTGTGTATATTAAAACCAAATAGATATAGATTCATATATATATTGATCGATACCTAAATCAAGATTTGTGAAATTCAAAATCAAACCCTAAATAAAAAACCTAACTATTGAGATCCACAACATTTATTGTATACATGTACATAGAAAATATACATGTATGTATTCTCAAGCACACATCGTAGAAAATATACACAAACCCTAAACTGCATACCTGAATGTGAGAGAGGCATGGAAATAGAGAGGGCGCTCTTAGTGATGGGGAGAGAGAGAGCGGTTTGAGAGAGAGAGAGTAGAGAGAGTGGTAGGGAAATAGTAACACTTTTTGCTCCATATGTTAGTGACAATATTTTGGAAATATCATTTTTTTTACCAATTCACAAATGAGTTAAAAAGAAAATAAATATATAAAGACCTATTCGTAACGGATATGATCTATTTCTAACAGTTTATTTCAGTTAGTAATTTCTAACTAATTGTAAATGTTATAAAACTAATTTTTAATTAGTTAGGAATACTCTCATATGGTGTAGTGATATAAAACTTCGTAGAAACACTCAAAAATCATAAGAGTTGATAAATTGTAATGTAGATATTTTAACGAAGACTAATATCCTTATCTGTTACTGCCCACACGTATGTAACTGAGAATATTTTCGAGGGTATGATATAATAAAAGTTCAAATGCGCGGGAGGTACCTTGTCTTCCTCAGGTTCATCGTCCATCTGGAATAAAAATAAATAAGGAGACATGCCAAGTAGATACTTTTTTGTTTCTATACAAGATACAAAAGATTATGTAGTGTTAGAAAATGACAAAATGATATATTGAGATTATATTTGTTGAAACAAAATGAAATATCATAGAACTATTAGGGTATACTTAAGTCTACGTATATGTAAATGAATAATATGGTGAATGTAACCGGATAAACTGATTATCTAGTTACTATGATAAGGGTTCAAATTATAACACGATAACCCATAAATTATCTATTATAGGGCTTCAATAGCGTAGACACGCTGTTACAATATCATCCAAGGTATAAAATGCATTTGGACAAAAAATCCCAATATTTGGGGAATAATAAAAAATAGCTCGACACACTTTAGCTAGAGTGTCACTCATACGTATGTAGAAAATAAAAACTAGGCACTCAACATTTGAGTCCAACAGGTCAATTAGAATTATCGTGGTATACCTTGGTCTGATCATTGAATCGTAAGGTATGTTACTTGAGGTTTCACTGATAAGGGAGATAAATTGCAGGGTTATATGAAATTATTCTTAATAGGTTGTAGGATTATACTACAATTAATGATAAAGAGGTTTAGTGGTTCGGGTGTAATGGTCTATCAAAAGAATCAATATACGATAAAAATATAAACTACACAAAGGAGATCCTATTTCAAATAGTAGTTTAAAATTATCATAAAGTGATATAAAAATCAATAAATTGAAAGACGTAAGCTCATTTTGTCTAATATTGAAATTAAAATCACTAACTTTGAGTTTTATGGATTTCGATGTTTTGTGCGGCTAATTTGTTGGGTGGACTGGGTAGTCTGAAACAATAAAGAATGTAAGTAGGTCATGTTGTCCCAAAATAATGCTTATGTGATGTAGTAGGATGTTATATCAAATAATTTTTAGTGTAAAATTAACTAAGATGGTAAAATGTATAATTTTAAAAACTTTTAAAATAAATGTTTCCTCTCATTTTTATTGAGATTTGGAATTAGTGCCATAAGACAAAGTAACTCTATTTGTGCTCAAGTAATTATATAAAAAGTTTGGGGAGGTTTTGAAATACTTGAAAAGGTTGACAAGGATTTATGTGTAAAAATGAAACTTTATTTTTTAAACCTAAAACTGGTTTTCATGAGAAAACATTATCCTGGAATCCTAACATGGTGATGTAAGGTATCATTTTGTTCGGAATGAAAAATAAAAATTTTAGAAGAATATCAGAAATTTTTTATTGCAGACGCGCTCTCATGTGCTTAATTAGATTCCTTACTCGCCTGATTTGACTTTCACTCGCACGCGTGTAAGACACTCACCTTCAACCTTTCAACAGTTTAACTTTAGGATTTCAAAATTTTGACCTTAAATTCGAAATTTTTTAGAATTCCTTTTGAGTTGATTCCTGAATAAAAGCTGCTTAATTTTTGAAGAGGAATCCAGCCATAATTGTTTTAGAAATTTTTATGGGCTAAATTGAGCTATTAGATTTCTGTAAACATGGTGAATCTTTGATTAAATATAAGTAATTAAAAGCTATGATTCCTATTCCGGCACCATAAGTGATGATGCTAGGAATCAGCACCACCAGGTAAGGTGTTTCCAAGCTCTATATGTATATAACAATGGCAGCACAACTATAAAAAGAGGTAAAAGAAGGAGGTGAGGATATGAGGAAATCAACACCGGAATATAGGTGGTTCAGCTTGTCTGGCCTACGTCCACTGTGAGTGTGTGAGTAATATCACTGAAAGATGGTACTAATGACCATGGGTACAATCCCTCAAGCTCTCTCTCTCTCTACAGTATATTTTGACAAGCTTTCTGCTAGGGTTTCATGAATGAGATCCTTTTGCAAGGTAGGGGATGACCCCTATATATAGTGTCTAGGGGGTGTAATGTACCCCCCATGCATGCAGTGAGCATGTGTGTGATATCCTCACCAATGTGGGAATGCCACCTATCCTTGGCACATGTAAGCAATGATGATGAAATATTCTCCCCCATGTCGAGAATAATCTTGTTACAACTGATTTGTGCCCAGGTGTCTTTATCCAAATGTCAACAGATGCTCGGTAGTCATGTTGGTGAATGACCTCGGCCTGGGAGAGGCCGAGCTGTAGAGGCTTGGTATCCGCTCAATCCGAGAAGTGTCATAAGGAGTCTCGGCCTGATCCCAGCCGAGACATCATGCTGGGGTCGGCCCGAGCCGAGGTTGGACATGCTGCATGCTGATGATTATTAATACCTCTGGTAACCTCGACCCAAGACGAGGTAGGACTACTGATGATTATTAATACCTCTGGTTCCATGATGAAGATGATCAGTGGCTCCCTGTCACCTCGGCCTACTGATGGCCGAGGTTGCTACTCTTAGGTACTTGAGGATGTTGATGATGCCTGCAATGCGTAGTGTCCTTGGCGAGGTGTATGTAGTAGTGTCGTCCCGGGCCGAGGTAGGCCTGGCCGAGGGATGAAATCATGGGCCCTTACCCCTCCTTGGGTCGATCCATGTCTCGGTCATTATCTCGGTCGAGGTGGGTATCCCTGGGCCGAGGTTATACTTGGGCATATCAATCACCCCCCAGCCCTTAGTCATTTGCGAGAGCAGGGGCTAGGGGATTCTCACCTCCGAGGCCTGTTCACCCCAAGGTCAACACCTGCGCGACACATGTCCCAGGCTAAGGCGTGCCCACTTGGCTTACGTGCGCTGTCAGTTGTCCCTTGGGTTTCCCAAGGCAATGATGAGCCTTGGGAAGTGTGCCTAGGTATTTAAGGGTTAAACCCTTTCTTTCTCTTTCTACTTCCTCATTTCTCTCTTTCGCGCGCACTGTTTCTGCAAATTTTCTCTCTGAGGCTTCTTCGTTCCACCGCTTTTTCTGCATAGGATTCGCCTAGTTTCTTGCGAGATTTCTTCTTTTTCATCCATCGGCTCATCTTCAGGTACCTCTCCCTCCCCATTTCCTTCATTTTTGGCATTTTGATTCAAATTTTTCGGTGAGGTTTTGAGTTTTCCGGTGGTTCTATGAGTTTTCCAGCGAGGATTTGAATTTTTCGGTGAACTAGGTTTTCTAAAAAACTCCTTAATTTGATCTTTGGGCTCCTTTATTTTTCAAGCCAAACTTGTTGTAGTTTTAGGAGTTTTCCTCAAGTTTAGGGTCGATCAAAGTTTTGGGTCGTCCCCTGATGCTCAGACCCCTGTACCAACTTCTTGAGGACTTCCCTTCTCTTAGAGAAAAGACCTTAGAGAAAATTAGGCAAATAGAGAGAGCTCAGGAAGAAGCTCGTAGGTCACAGGAATTCCCTGTCATACCCCTCTTTCCTCCACCTCTCAAGGTGGTATACCCTCGTCCACCTGAGAATTTCTATCAGACAGACGTCTCTGCCAATAACTTGCCGATGTCTGAGTCTGAGTCTGAGTCTTCCACCTCCGACCCAATGTCTGTGGACTCTTTCCAAGAGGCCATGGATTTTACTCCTCAGACTGGTCTGGACCCTGACCAGGCCGAGGTCTCCAGCCGCGCCTCGTCTCAAAACGGCACAGGTACCTCAGGTTCTTCTTCCGAGGTTGAACTTGTTGAGCCAAGTGTGGCTGTGCCACCCATTCTAGATGTTATCCCCCTGTCGGTCGTTACCGGGGTCGAGTTTGCTCAGAGGTTCCCTGGTAACCCGTCTACGTCTGCTCCAGCCGACGTTGAGCCTGACGATGATGAGGACGCTAAAAGTGATGTTGACGTATCTGAGGTGGCCGAGTACGAGAGCACGGTCACTGAGGTGGATCTATTGCACTTCAAATACCTATACTCCATCAGTCCCTCAATCCAATTAAGGAGACCT
This sequence comes from Sambucus nigra, assembly GCA_949130495.1. Classification (NCBI taxonomy): domain Eukaryota; kingdom Viridiplantae; phylum Streptophyta; class Magnoliopsida; order Dipsacales; family Adoxaceae; genus Sambucus; species Sambucus nigra. Next base: position 170,393,193 of record OX422217.1, read on the forward strand.
CTGAGGGAAGAGAGGGCCTACCACGGTCAAGATGGAGAAGTCTGCTTGTACAAGAAGATGTTCAAGCTAGGTTTTTGTCTTCCCTTTCACCATGTCATTAGGTCCATTCTTTCTTTTATCAATTTGGCCCCCTCACAGCTCTCTCCCAATGCTTGGAGAGTTATTATAGGGGCCATCATCTTGTGGAGGGCAGTCCACCACTCTGACCTCCCAGTTCAGGTCTTTGCTGGGTGTTACGTCCCCACTTCGGCAAAGAATCATCCGAGCTACTATCACTTCGTAGCTAGGAGGCCTGAGAAAAAGATGCTCTTGGTCACTCAGACCTCGAATCATAATTGGAAACCTCGATACTTTTTCGTCTCGGGGCCATGGGAATTTGGCTCGTCTATTCCCTCTTCCATTTTTTAGCCGAGAATACCCCTCAGATGGGGTAAAGTCACTATGTCTGTAAGGGCCGATCCTGGACTAAGTTTTCAAAATAGCAAAAAGGTGAAGCCCCTGCAAGACCAAGGGGCACATGGGCTGTTTATCAAGTTCGAGCATCTGCTGACCCCCCAGTACCTCTCCGGGACGATCTTAGGTGGAAGTCCCCTAGTTGACTTTGGTAAGGATTTTTCTTTTTAGTTCAAGTCTAACCTCTGATCATTCATATTTGATTCCTAACTCTTATCTTTTCATTTTTGCAGAGAGACCACCAGGCGTTCCGGACGAGTTGTGGGAGATGGCAGCTCCAAGTTTGGCTAGGCTCGTCAAGAAGACTGGTTTGAGCGCTCCTCCACCTGCTCCCTCAACATCCAAATCCAAGAAGAGGGCCCCTGAGGTCCATGCCTCTGAGGATCAGAGGCCGACCTCTAGGCAAAAGAAGACTTCAGACGCTGCGATCCCTATCACAGCCGACACATTATCAGCTCGTCTGGACCAGCTAAAGCTTACCGACAGCGTGGTCGGTAACAGCAGGCAGGCCATGGATGCCCTTGCCAACGTGATGACTGATGCCGACAAGAGTTTTTACAGGGCCATGGACACTCATATGATGGTTGAGTTCGGCCTCCACAGAGCCGTCCAGGTATGGCTTGTTCCTTTTGCCAATAATTTTGCAAGTGCAACGTCTGAATTTATTTCCCTCTAACCTCTTTATTGTCTGTGCAGGGTGTGACCGCCATGTACCAGCTATCTAACTGGGCCCTGAGGAAATTGCCTCTGATTCAGAAGGGGCAAGAGGCTGAGAAGGTTGAGAGCATCCTGAAGGCCGAGGTTGACCGTCTGAGGTCAGAGTTGCTGAATGCCGAGACCAAGGCCCAGAACTCTGAAAATAAGGCCCAGGGTCTAGAAAAAGATATCTCTGCACTCGTCTAAAGCCACGCCAAGGCCCTGAAGGACAAGGACGATGCCCTGCAGAGGAAGGTCAATGCTGCTGTGAAGGCCTCTCTTGCAGATGCCTCAGAGAAAATAATTGCTGATTACAAGGTCTCTGAGGAGTTCGTAGGTTTTGGTCTTGAATACCTCGAAAGAGGTATCAAAGCCACCACTAAATGGGCCGAGGTCAGGGAAACCGAGGTTGGCACTATAAAGGCCTCCGACTTTGTGGGCCTCGGCCTCGCCGACCCTCAGTTTGCCCAGGCCTTACAAGAGATAGAGGATGAGGCTGCTGCCCCTGGTCAGACTGTTACTCTGGAAGGGACTGACCTTGGAGGGACTAACCCTGTCGATGAAGTGGCTGAGGTGACCAATGTTGAACAGGCCAACCCAGACGAGACATTGAATGTTCCTCCCTCAGATGCTTAACTTGTCCTTGTATTTTGTATTTTTTGACTTGTAACTCTGGACTTGTAATTTATCAGACACCTAAATGTTGTAATTTCTTCCTTTTATTGAATGCCAATGTCTTCCTTCATCTTGATCTCTGAATGTATTTGAATGCTATGCAATCTCTGAAGTCATTACTTAATATGATGTTGTCATAACCATTACTTAAGGGTCTGAGGTTATCTAACCCAGGTGTCTGAGCTCAGACCTCGTCACCACCGAGTGATGTTATGAGGGTCTGAGGTCATCACCTAAGAGGTTAGCCTCGTAAAGAATATCACCAAATTAATGATGTTAAGGGTCTGAGGTTATCTAACCCAGGTGTCTGAGCTCAGACCTCGTCACCACCGAGTGATGTTATGAGGGCCTGAGGTCATCACCTAAGAGGTTAGCCTCATAAGGAATATCACCAAATTAATGATGTTAAGGGTCTGAGGTTATCTAACCCAGGTGTCTGAGCTCAGACCTCGTCACCACCGAGTGATGTTATGAGGGTCTGAGGTCATCACCTAAGAGGTTAGCCTCATAAATGAATATCACCAAATCAATGATGTTAAGAGTCTGAGGTCCTCTAACCCAGGTGTTTGAGCTCAGACCTCGTCACCACCGAGTGATGTTATGAGGGTCTGAGGTCATCACCTAAGAGGTTAGCCTCGTAAAGAATATCACCAAATTAATGATGTTAAGGGTCTGAGGTTATCTAACCCAGGTGTCTGAGCTCAGACCTCGTCACCACTGAGTGATGTTATGAGGGTCTGAGGTCATCACCTAAGAGGTTAGCCTCATAAGGAATATCACCAAATTAATGATGTTAAGGGTCTGAGGTTATCTAACCCAGGTGTCTGAGCTCAGACCTCGTCACCACCGAGTGATGTTATGAGGGTCTGAGGTCATCACCTAAGAGGTTAGCCTCATAAGGAATATCACCAAATTAATGATGTTAAGGGTCTGAGGTTATCTAACCCAGGTGTTTGAGCTCAGACGTCGTCACCACCGAGTGATGTTATGAGGGTCTGAGGTCATCACCTAATAGGTTAGCCTCATAAGGAATATCACCAAATTAATGATGTTAAGGATCTGAGGTTATCTAACCCAGGTGTCTGAGCTCAGACCTCGTCACCACCGAGTGATGTTATGAGGGTCTGAGGTCATCACCTAAGAGGTTAGCCTCATAAGGAATATCACCAAATTAATGATGTTAAGGGTCTGAGGTTATCTAACCCAGGTGTCTGAGCTCAGACCTCGTCACCACTGAGTGATGTTATGAGGGTCTGAGGTCATCACCTAATAGGTTAGCCTCATAAGGAATATCACCAAATTAATGATGTTAAGGGTCTGAGGTTATCTAACCCAGGTGTCTGAGCTCAGACCTCGTCACCACCGAGTGATGTTATGAGGGTCTGAGGTCATCACCTAAGAGGTTAGCCTCATAAGGAATATCACCAAATTAATGATGTTAAGGGTCTGAGGTTATCTAACCCAGGTGTCTGAGCTCAGACCTCGTCACCACCGAGTGATGTTATGAGGGTCTGAGGTCATCACCTAAAAGGTTAGCCTCATAAGGAATATCACCAAATTAATGATGTTAAGAATGGAACGAGATGATATCGTGGAAACTGATCTTTATTAACAACCTCTTCTCGATAAGATGGTACGTTTACAAATTACAAAATAGATGCAACATCATATGAAATATCTCTTTAGGTGGTCAGCATTCCACGGGTTGGTGAAAGGTTCTCCCTCTAGGTTCTCTAGCCTATACGTGCCAGGCGCAACCTCTTCCGTTACTCTGTAGGGGCCATGCCAGTTCGGGTGTAGCTTGTTTGTTTTCTGTAGGGTCTTCTTAAGCACTAGGTCTCCTACTGCAATGGGTCTTGACTTCACCCTTTGATTGTAGAATCTTGCTACCCCCTCCTGATAGGCTGCTTTCCTGACCTCTGCATCTTTTCTTCTCTCTTCAATGAGATCCAGGTCTAGCCTTCTCTTCTCCCCATTGCTGTCAGGGTCATAGGTCTGAATCCGATGAGTTGGTAGTCCTACCTCCGTTGGTATGACTGCCTCAGAGCCATGTGACAGCATGAATGGGGTTTCTCCTGTGGGTGTCCTTGCCGTAGTTCTGTAAGCCCATAACACAGCGTAGACGTCTTCTGTCCATCTCCCCTTCGCGTCTTCTAACCTCTTCTTGATTCCATCCAAGATAGTCCTATTTGTGACCTCGGTCTGGCCATTTGCCTGAGGTCGACCAGGAGATGAGAAGAACTGTTTAATCCCCACACTTTGGCAATACTTCTCCAACGAGGAGTTCTTGAACTGGGTCCCATTATCCGAGATGAGCGTGTTTGGGAGGCCATACCTACATATGATGTTCTTACAGATGAACTGAAAGGTCTTCTGCTCCGTAATTGTTATCATTGGTTCGGCCTCTACCCATTTTGAAAAGTAGTCAATGGCAACTATCAAGAATCTATAGTTGTTGACAGCTCTTGGTAAAGGTCCTACCAAGTCAATCCCCCATACCGCAAATGGCCATGGAGAAGAGATCGACATCATAGGCGGATGGGGTTGGTGAGGGATAGTGGCGAACCTCTGACATTTGTCACACCTCTTCACATAGTCGGCAGCGTCCCTAGACAAGGTGGGCCACCAGTATCCCTGAGTGATGATCCTCTTGGCTAAGGGTCTTCCTCCTATATGGATGGATCAGGAGCCTTCATGAACCTCCTGTAAGATCCGGGGTACCTCCACAGGATGCACACATCTGAGGAGGGGCAAGAGAAACCCCTTTTTATACAAGACGTCTCCTACCAATGAGAACTTTGCAGCTCTATATCTCAACTTTTTTCTTTCCATCTTGGACTCAGGTAGCTCCCCCTCTCTTAGGTATCTGACAATCGGGTCAATCCACGAGTCTCCCAGGTTTACATTGTGACAAGGGTTACATACCTCGTCCTCCTCGATACTTGCCTTTCCTAAGACTTCAATTGGGATGGTTCTTCCCAAGTCTGTCTTCATTGCTGAGGCCAGCCTTGCCAATGCATCAGCGTGATTATTGCTCAGTCTAGGCACTCTCTTCAGTTTGGACTCTTTAAAGTACTCTAGAAACCCTCTTACTTTCTTTAGGTAATTGGCCATCCTTTCATCCTTGGCCTCGTATGCCCCCAGCACTTGATTGATAACCAACCTCGAGTCGCTATGGAGTAGGAGCCGCTTTACTCGAAGAGTTGTTACTAATAAGAGACCTACTACCATGGCCTCATACTCAGACTCGTTGTTAAAGGCCTTGAAGTTGAATCTCAAGGCATATTCAATGTTGGCGCCATTTGGAGCCGAGAGTACTAGCCCCGCGCCGCTTCCATTGTCATAAGAAGAGCCATCAACGAAGAGGCTCCATACGTCTGTATCTGATGAGAAGACCCCTTCTCTCATAACCCCCTTTTCGAAGAGGTACCGATCCTCCTCATTTTCTTCTACTCTGCTCTGAGCTAAGCCTGGGATAACCACATCTCGGCCTCGGAAGACGTATGGGGTAGTCTCTTCAGAATCTCGGAAGACATTTCGGTTCATCTCTTCGCCACCATCCATGCCCTTCTCTATCTCGGTCTCTTCCCAGGTGAATTCTGTGAAAAAATCTGCGAGGGCCTGCCCCTTGATGGCTGTCCTGGGCTGGTAGGTAAGATCATACTCTCCTAGCTCGATGGCCCAGGTCATCAATCTTCCGGATTTTTCAGGCTTGTGCAGAACCTGCCGTAGTGGTGAGTCGGTGAGGACTACCATGGAGTGAGCTTGTAAGTAAGGCTTCATCTTCCTAGAGGCGTGTATCAGGGCATAATCCAACTTCTCCATGCGGGGATAGTTTTGTTCAGACCCTTGAAGGGCCTTACTATTGAAGTACACAGGTCTCTGAAACCCATCCTCTTCCCGTATGATGGCCGCGCTAATGGCTGACTCAGAGACTGCCAGGTACACAAACAACCTCTCTCCCCCGATGGGCCGGGACAGCAGCAAGGGAGACCCCAAGTAGGACTTAAGTTGATCAAAGGACTTTTCACACTCTTCGTCCCACTGGAAATCCTTTCTCAGAACTTTAAAGAACGGAAGACACTTATCTATGGCTCTGGAAACAAACCTGTTAAGGGCCGCCACCCTTCCAGTGAGTCTCTGAACATCCTTGATACTCCTAGGAGTCTTTATGTCGAGTAATGCCTTGATTTTCTCCGGGTTTGCTTCAATCCCCCTCTGATTAACGATGAACCCCAGGAACTTCTCGGCTCCTACACTGAAGACACATTTCGCCGGGTTGAGCTTCATTCTGTAGGAGTCCATGACATCAAAGGTCTTCTCAAGGTCCGCTACGTGAGTACATGCTTTCAGGCTCTTCGTTAGCATATCGTCCACATACACCTCCATGGTCTTACCTATCTGCTCCTCGAACATCTTATTGACAAGACGTTGATACGTTGCCCCAGTATTTTTCAGACCAAAGGGCATCACCTTGTAACATTACGTCCCCTTGTCAGTAATGAAGGTTGTCTTCTCAGAGTCCTAGGCATCCATGAAGATTTGGTTATAACCTGAATAAGCATCCATGAAACTCATAAGCTCGTGACCTGCTGTTGCATCCACCATCTGGTCTATCCTAGGCAAGGGATAGCTGTCTTTCGGGCAAGACCTGTTCAGGTCTGTGAAATCTACACACATCCGCCACTTTCCATTGGCTTTAGGCACGATGACTGCATTTGAGAGCCACTCTGGATAAGTAACCTCTCTTATGAACTCGGCCTCTTCCAACTTCTTCACCTCTTCCCGGATGACCTCATACTTCTCTCTGGAGTAGATCCTTCGCCTCTATTTAATAGGCCTAGCATCTCCATCCACGTTGAGCTTGTGGGTTATGATCCCAGGGTCGATGCCAGGCATGTCTGCATGACTCCACGCGAAGACGCTCTGCCTCCTCATAAGGAAGTTTATCAGCTCTTCCTTGATCCCTTTCTCCAGGGCCTTGCCGACCTGGACGGTTTTTTCCGGCTCGTCCTCATTGAGGACGATGGATTCTACCTCTTCCGCAGCCTCGCCCTTCTTTAATTTTGTTTCATCTCTGGGATCAAGTGTGTCAATGCTGTAAGTGGTGGTTGCTCTCTTATGGGCCTCTCGCACTTCGGCCGAGTTGAAATAACACTCCCGCGCCGTGGTCTGGTCCCCTTGCACTTCCCCTACCCCATAAGGAGTCGGGAATTTTATCATCTGGTGGACCGTTGACGACACGGCTTCAAACTCTTTGAGGGCCACTCTTCCGATGATGAGGTTGTAGGCCGAGAAGACATTTTCGTCCATGACAAAAAAGTTTATCTTCTTATTCAGCATCTTAGGCCACTCATCTCCCATCCGTACATCCATTTCATACATGCCCAATGGGTGTACCTTCTCACCACTGAAGCCTATCAATGGGTGATGTTAGGGCACCAGCCTTGCCCTGCTAAGACCCAAGCTCTTGAAACAAGGCCAGAACATCACATCTTCTGAGCTTCCCCCGTCTATGAGGATTCTCCCTACATCGCACCCATGCACCCTTGTTGTTATGACTAGAGGGTCATCATGGGGGGCTAAGATGCCCTTGTAGTTAAGTCTGGAGAATCCCACCACTAGGGTGTCCATGTCTACCTTCTTTCTCTTCTGTACTGCATCAGAAGAGGTAAGATTCACAACCTCAGTCTTGACCACTGACTTGGCCTCCGCTACATGAGCCTTCCTATCGGCTACCTCAGAGCAACCTCCCGCGAATCCCCCACATATGGTGCTAACACCAAAGGAGATCATTCCTACCCTCTTCACTGGGGTGTTGTCATCCTTAGGTGGGAGATCCGGGTCATCACCATCATCACCCTCTGAATCATCATGCCTTCTAGCTGGGACATCACCACGGCACCTGTCATCTCTTCTCTTCCTAGGGTCTTCTCTTCCACCCTTCGGGGCCTTGCCATCCACATACTTTCTTAGCTTCCCGGATTTCAGCATCTTCTCAATCTCATCCTTCAGAGCAAAGCATCTATCTGTGACATGGTTGTGATCCTGATGGAACTCACACCAGAGGTTCTTATTCCTCTTATGTGGTGGGGCCTTCAATTTCTCTGGCCACCTTAGAGCCCGGTCAGTCTTGATCTCATTAAGGATGTGCTCACAGCTCACAGTCAGAGGAGTGTAATGAGCGAACTTGTCATCTGCTGACATCTTCTTCCCCTCTTTCTTACCCTGGGACCTCCCAGTGCTACCACGGTTCTCCTCCTCATATTTGGCGGCCATTGCCTCTTCCGCATTCATCACTTTCCCTGCGGTGGACAACAGTTCTGCCATAGACTTGGGGGGGTCTTCCTCCAGCTTCCACAATAACTTCCCCTTCTGGAGGCCTCCTATCAGGGCAGTCATGGCTATGCTCTCCTCGTAATCCTCTACCTCCAACTTCTCCTTGTTAAATCTTACTATATAGTCTCTTAGGCTTTCTCCCTTAGCCTGTTTGACTTATAGGAAGTGGGTAGTCTTCTTCTGAGGTCTTACCCCAAAGCAGAAGTTATGGATGAACTGTTCTGCCAGACCTTTGAAGTTCTCGATCGAGTTCTTCGGAAGAGAGGTGAACCAGCTGTGCGCTGCCCCTGTCAAGGTTCCTGAGAAGGCCCTACACTTCATCTCATCGGGTATTGAGTAAATATCTGCCGCCGACTGATACATCTCGATATGGTGCACTGGGTTAGTGCTTCCATCATACTTAGGTGTCACTGTAGGAGGCTTGAACTTAGCTGGGGTTGGGAATCCCACTATCCTAGCTACAAAGGGGGAACCCTTTGAGTAGCCCCTCTGCAATGGGTCCCTGCTCTTGATGAGGTCCCCTGTCTTCTCTTCAAGACGTTGGATTGAGTCATTCCAGGGTCTTGTCTCTTCATCTAGGCCGAGGTTATCCCCTGCCACCTCCCTATGATGGACAGAGGGTTCCCCAGCCACAACACGCTGACTATTGACCTCTTCCTGCTCCCTGGCTGTTCTCTCCAAGGGTCGGCCTTGATCTGGCCGAGCTGGCCTATTCCCTCTTTGAGAGCCTGCCGCGCTCCTTGACCTCGATAGCCTTTGCCTCAGGTCATTGACTGGGCCCAGCCTTTCGAAAGCCAACCCTCTGCTCAACCTGTTAAAGGCCGACCCTCTCTGCTGGGCCTCATCTCTTCCTCGGCCGACACATCCTTAACTCTGCCTGTCAAAGGCCGACCCTCTTTATTGGGCCTCGTCTCTTCTTCGGCCGACACATCCTTGGCTCTGCCTAAGAGGTCGTACAGTGTTATCTGACACCTCATACGGCTCCCAGCAGTCTTCCGGGGCCTCTTCAACTTCTAGGTCATCATACCTATCCTCCGGGAAAGGGTTTCCTTGCCTCCCCAAGCGTAAGCGCCTAGGGTCAGCAACGTCCCTCCTCCGCTGGGGTGCAGGTTGGTCCTTCATGGGTGCCTGGGGTGGTCCCCTGGCGTCGGGATGAGGCTGAGCTGCCGCCGGAGTTATCATATCCGGGGAGACCCCATGTGGCCTCATCATCATGGTTTGGCTGAGCTGGGCAAATTTCTCCTTCATAGCTTGTTGTGTTGCAGTTAAATATTTCAAGGCTGCAGCCACCTCCGCCATTTTGGACTGGGGAGGAGCCTGACTGGAACTAGCCCCTCCACCTCCAAGCGGCTGAAGAGGCGGTGGTAATTCCGGTGCCATGTACTATCAATAAGGAGCTTGAACAGCAAGTGAGCTTAATACGTTAAAGGACCTCTTTCAATGGTGAAACAGCTCCACACAAGGGGTGGTTCCTGGTTCACCACCAGAGTCTACAGTGAGGTAAAGCTGAAGATTAGGAAGAGACAGCCTCTCGATTCCCACAGACGGCGCCAAAATGATGATGCTGGGAATCAGCACCACCAGGTAAGGTGTTTCCAAGCTTTATATGTATATAACAATGGCGGCACAACTATAAAAAGAGGTAAAAGAAGGAGGTGAGGATATGAGGAAATAAACACCGGAATATAGGTGGTTCAGCTTGTCTGGCCTACGTCCACTGTGAGTGTGTGAGTAATATCACTGAAAGATGGTACTAATGACCATGGGTACAATTCCCTCAAGCTCTCTCTCTCTACAATATATTTTGACAGGGTTTCTGCTAGGGTTGCATGAATGAGATCCTTTTGCAAGGTAGGGGATGACCCCTATATATAGTGTCTAGGGGGTATAATGTACCCCTCATGCATGCAGTGAGCATGTGTGTGATATCCTCACCAATGTGGGAATGCCACCTGTCCTTGTCACATGTAAGAAATGATGATGAAATATTCTCCCCCATGTGGAGAATAATCTTGTTACAACTGATTTGTGCCCAGGTGTCTTTATCCAAATGTCAACAGATGCTCGGCAGTCATGTTGGTGAATGACCTCGGCCTGGGAGAGGCCGAGTTGTAGAGGCTTGGTATCCGCTCAATCCGGGAAGTGTCATAAGGAGTCTCGGCCTGATCCCAGCCGAGACATCATGCTTGGGTCGGCCCGAGCCGAGGTTGGACATGCTGCATGCTGATGATTATTAATACCTCTGGTAACCTCGGCCCAAGCTGAGGTAGGACTACTGATGATTATTAATACCTCTGGTTGCATGATGAAGATGATCAGTGGCTCCCTGTCACCTCGGCCTACTGATGGCCGAGGTTGCTATTCCTAGGTACTTGAGGATGTTGATGATGCCTGCAATGCGCGGTGTCCTTGGCGAGGTGTATGTAGTAGTGTCGGCCCGGGCCGAGGTAGGCCTGGCCGAGGGATGAAATCGTGGGCCCTTACCCCTCCTTGGGTCGATCCATGTCTCGGTCATTATCTCGGCCGAGGTGGGTATCCTGGGCCGAGTTTATACTTGGGCATATCAATAAGTGTTCTCTCCTATAAAAAATGTGAAAAAATAAACTTGGTTTGAGGAATTTTGGTTGAGTATAATTCTCGAATGAGTTTTCTGAAATTTTTAGGATCAGAAACCTCAACTCTTGATTTGAGGTATCAAAAGCCATTTTTAATTCAATTAAATATTACACCTAGGTTCCTGAGAACATAAGCTTAATTTACCTCACTTTGAAACTGGTTTAAAGTTAAGGAAGTAGAATTCACCATTGAAGCTCAAGCTTTACTGGAGTTTTCTCGTTTTTGAGCCATTTCAGTGCATTCACACGTTAACTTTTACATGAAACACATAAATTTACTCTCTATATATGCAGAAACATAAACACATTAAAGAAACAAATATTCATGCATAAAGTTATAGAAATGTAAAAACTCTCAAATTTTTACTTTGAGTTTGCTCTCAGCTGGGATGGTTTTCTATTGAGGTGAGAGAGGGTATTTATCGGGTTCGAAGAGGGGAGTTGATTTTTGGTTTTGGAGGTGGAGATGAGGCTAAATTGCACAAGTTTTCATTTATTGAAGGTAAAATGGGTACATCAGGTTACTAACATGCTATAAGCTATGTTGACTGTCCAACTAGTGCTATGTCACCAGGAGGTGTAGGGTAAATAAGTTTGGGTTTGTGTTTAGGTCCTTGTATAGTTTTCATATAGATTTAGAGGTTTTTATGTTATTTTATCAAAGTTTAGGGATTTCGTCTAATTATACAAATTTAGTGAATTTGCATATGAAATTTCTATAAAATATATGTCCATAGGTAAAACTTTGAGTGAAAATCGGGGTGAAATTGGGGCAGGAAAGTGTAAATTATCCCAATTTTACCTTGAGGGCATTTAGTGAAAGTTTAGAGTTTTGCTTGAAAATTTTTCTATTCAATGGACTAAGGGATAATATTGTTACACCGTCCCTTAAATATAAAGTCATTCTTAAGTTATAAACAAGAAGAGTAATCATATATGCACATACATGCGGTACCGAAAAATTATATGTATTGTACCTCATCCATGATATAACACATGTAAAATATATTATATAATTTTTCGGTACTGATTTTAGGTTCATAAAATATTTTTCAAACAAAAATAGTTCATCAAAAAACGACTAGCTCATTGGTATGTGAGATTGAAGAAGAAGAATAAGTGACAATAATAATACGAAAAACATTTTACTAAGAATGTGTATTTTTTAGTTAAATTTGAAGGTCTTCCTATAAATACTCTATATTTTTTATTTAATTGAAATATTGGGTTAATTTTATAATCCTCAATAATTCAAAATAGGCATAAAACTCTATGGTTCTATTTCACTTTAATCTTAAATTGGATGGATGTAAAAAAAAGTTTTTGAGTTAAAAGGGTATGGAATATTAACTTATTGAAGGACTAAACATAGACAAGTCTTACATTTTCGGGGACATAATAGTTGCAAACCTTGATTTTATAATAACTCATTGTCGAGAAATAATTAATATAAATATCTTTATTGCAGAAAATTGAACCAAATATAAATTTTAGGCTATCTAAACTAAGGATCGAAAATAATATATATAAATGAGCGTATCAATAGGGAGTAGTCTAACAAGTACACAAAGATGTATGTTGTTTGTATAAAAACTTTGGATTAGAATTCTTCACGGGACTGTTTATACTGTATTTCTATTTGTTGCTTGTGACCATGACCTTTATAAGTACTATTTATAATAAAGGAGGATATGCATGATGAGCATGAAAGAGGAGAAATGCTAGCTAGTTTGTTCCTTTATTGTAAGATCAGTTGTAGTCTTAGTAACAACCTCATCATCATCTGATAATGTAGCAATAGTAGGCTATTGATTTGACCATCATGTAGTGGGTGAAACATGTGCGTTAACACTCCCCCTCAAGAGAAATGTGGTGTAAGGAACAACACCAAGCTGGAACCGTAAAGTGGCAAAGCACTAACTGAGTAATGGTTTTGTAAGAATGTCAGCAGTTTGGTCTGAGCATATGAGGGAACAAAATTAGTGATGAGAGAGCCATTAGCAACCTTTTCATGGAAAAAGTGGAATTTTAATTTAATATGTTTAGTTTTGTCATGGAAAATAGGATTTACGGAGAGGTAGAGAGAACTGAGATTATCATAAAAGGTACTAGAGCTAGCTTGAGAGAGATGCCAATTTCATGGAGTAAGTGAGTGATCCAACAAAGTTCAGTGGCAGAAGAGGGTAGGGCACAATATTCAGCTTCACAACTTGACCGAGCAACATTAGGCTGCCATTTGGAAGACCAACAAATACAAATGGATTGCAAGTGGCCTAAATTTCCATGGAATTACTCTTTATCCCACTTAAGGTAATAGGTTTTCAAAACATCTCTCTCTCTCTCTCTCTCTCTCACGCACACACACTCACACACGTACACACACGCACACACACACACACACACACACACACACACACACACACACACACACACACACACATATATATATATATATATATATATAAACACACACTACATTGATAGGATGTAGTATCCTGACGGACGGGATTATGAACTGGGAAATGGTTGATCAAGGAACTAAGGAGGACGTATATCGAAACTTTTGCTATGTTGGTGAAGGATCCTATTTATTGGTTCGAGAGATGCCTCATCAAAATTTAATGAAATTTCACTATCTTATAAAAGATAAAATACAAAAAACATTATTCTCGACAATTACGATGGACATAATGCAATCTGGGGTGAACCATGAAATGATTTTTATTGCATCAACCTTATTATTGATTTTATTGTATTCAAATTGAACTAGTGACCCATTAGCACTGCTCGTGGGCTAAGTGCTTAGTGTTTATGGAGATGCCCTTAGACTCATGCAAAGTCTAACATTGAATTATTGAGGTACACCAATATATGAAATTTACATAAAAGAAAATTCTCAAGAAAATGAAGAATATATATATCACCTATGACATGATTTTCCTGCCCAAAGGCATAAAATATAGAAATTAAATTTATAAGAATGTTAAAAAGACATAAGACACACAACTAATTTCACAGTGCTATTGTACAATTTTTTCCTAACACAATAGCAAATAACATTACATAGCAGGACGTGTCAAATACATAACAAAATGCATTGTATAAATTGTGGAACATATATTAAGGTATAACTATGATGTTATTAAATTTAGGAAAAAATACCTTTAATACGAATAAGATGTGTAAAAATGAGGAAAACATATAAATAAAACCCCCTCTTATCATGCAATAACCTTACACATCCCACTCCTCGAATCAGAAAATCTGAAAATATTTTCCATTTTTTTCTCATGGAAGACTAAAAGATATTAAGTAAATAAAGATTCAAATAAGTAAGGAATTTATAGTCAATATATGATGATACTAGTTATGGTACCACCAATTAATATAGTAAGATCTCGATCCAGGACATCCTTGAAGGTGCAACGATTGTGAAATTATAGCAATAAAGTAAATGAAGAACGAGATGAGGCAATGGAGAGATGGAGACTATAAAGTAAGTGGTTCGACCATATGGTCTACTCCACTGTGCAATGGTGTGTGAGCTTCACTATGACAATGGTTATGATGGCCTTAGTTTACAGTTCACACAACTTTCTCTCTCTATTATGAGTGCAATAGAGCATTGTCTAGGGTTTTAATTATGCGATCCTTTACATTGTTGGAGAAGATAAGTATATATAATGCTTGGGGGGTCTAGTGTACCCCCAAGTATGTAATAATCATGTGTAGTATTTAATAGCCAGTAATGAATAGCAACATGTCTTTATCACATGTAAATCATGATGATGAAATATTCCCTCCATATGAGGTAAATTTGGTTATAACGGTATGCGCATGTGGGATCTACAACCTACGCGCACCCTTCCACGTGGGACCCAATCCATGCGCTCGGCCAGCTATCAACTATTGGCCGTCTGGGCTAGTTCGAGGCCGAGTTGTCAAATATGACCCTTTGACGATACGATGACTGTCGTGCTGAGCTGTCTTCAGTTGGCCCTCGTCTTTCAGGGGACAGATAAGGCCGAGGGTAATTGAGTTATAATACCACTGATATTGACATTATTGATTGTATCTTGAGATCAGGGCAAGACCTCTTATATTAGGTTTGTGGTTGAGGATAAGGCACTTAATCTAGGGCCCATGGTCGATCCATAACTTCTTATAACTGGCAGTCTGACATGGGTCAGCCTTCACTGAGGGGGTTCTATATTGGTACGAGGATATACTCTGTATATCAATCACCCCTAGATATTAGTCTTTAATGTGAATGGAAGGCTGAAGGATAAAGTATCTTTGAGCAGACATTGATGAGGCGTTATTGATATCTGATGTCCTTTGACATGTTAGGTCTGGGACGTTAAATGTAAACCTTTAACTAACGCATGGCAACCATCCTATGGATTGGAGTGTGGCTCAAGAATGGTGGTTGTACATGTGCCCTAGGGCATTATGCCCTAATGATATATGCCTTATAGGTGGTGCAAAATGATTATTGGTATTTAAAAGGTTTTAAAAATCACTTCATCTTCTTTACTTCTTCTTCTTTGCGCATAAGTTATTTATCTCTCTAGAACCAGTCTCTCTCCCCCCCCCCCCCCCTTCTATTCAAGCATTTTCAGGCGAGATTTTAGGCGCCATTTGCTTCTTCACTAATCTCCTCCTTCCAGGTAATCTCCTCCATCCATCTTTATTAAGATTTTCCCCTTTGAAGTTAGTGAAACTTTTTTAAGTTTTTCGATGAGCTTTTAGGTTTTTTGACAGTCAAACTAGTGGTTTTGGGGTGTTTTAAAGGTTGAAATTTGAGGTTTTGCAACTAAAATAGGATTTTTAGTTTTTTCTCACCATTTCTCGAATCGTCGAAGCCTCTCTGGTCATCTTCTCCGGTGGTTAGCCACTATTTTTAAGTGTTCTTGGCAAGAACGTTTCATTTCCTCATTTTGATCTTCAGATCAACGTTGGTCAAATAACAAATTGTTTTTCCTATATTTGCCTTTATTTTTTCCATGTTAAGCCTCAGCCTTTTGAATGTTAAAAACCCTTTACAATTTAGCATAATGATTTCCCTCACTCAAAGAGAGGTATTTCTAAGAAATTTGTAGGATTAAGTAGGAGGATAAGGCTCAACACAGAGCTGTGGCTGACCTTACTCGCCCGATTTTCCCAATTCCTTTAAAGACCATTTTACCCTCATCCACTGAGGTCGGTAGAGACGAGACGTCTAACTCTTCCTCTACCCCAACTGAGAGTAGGGTCTCCTTTAAGGAGGCGATGCGAGTATCACCCAAACATCTTGTAAGGTCTGAGGTAGCCGAGATATTATCTCGGACTTCATCTTCCAGTCAAGATGAGTTGTCTAGTCAGGACGGCTCTTCAAACCAAATTAAGGATGACAACCTGAGTCATCCAACCAGGATTACTCTTCTGTTCAAGTCATCTCAGTCCACAATGAGCCGACCATCAACGTGGCCATTCCTCCACCTACCGTTTCTCTCTCGGCCATGACTGTAAGTGAATTCCAGGAGAGGTGTCCAAATGGGGCCCCGACCGCTTAAACTTTTATCGATAATAATGACTCTGAAGTCGACGAACTAGTTGACTACTCATATGTTGAATCGTTTCAGTCCACTGTCAAAGAGTTTGACCTTCTCCTTTAGAGACATTTATATGACATTAAGTCTGATATAGTAATGCACTTCTCAGATGAGGACGAGAGGGTATTCCGTAACCAATAGGGTGAAGTCACCGTTTATAACCAGTTGTTTAGGGTTGGCATATGATTGCCTTTTCACCCTTCCATTTGAGTTATTTTATCTATCCTAGGAGTTTCTCCTTCCCAGTTGGCTCCTAACACGTGGAGGATTATTATCTACTATATCTCCCTCAAGAAGAATACATACGAGGATGAGCCTTCAGTAGAAATTTTCAAAGCATGTTATAACTTCTCGTCTTCAAAACATCAGCACAACTCTTTCACTTAGGGGCTAGGAAACCAGATAAGAAGATTGTTCACATTTCCCAAACTTTAATTCACCACTAGAAGCCAAGGTTTTTCTTTATTTTTGGGGCCAGGGAATTTCCAGCCGATGCTGGCCCATTTGAGGACGATCCGAGGGTTCCATGCACCTGGGCTAACCTTTCCATGACCGTAAAGCTAGACCCTGGCCTTAGCGTTGTCGACCGGGAGACGATCAACTATCTGAGGGACCAAGGTAAAGAAAGTGCTCTTCCCGAATTTGAGGATCTCATGACTTTTGACTTTCTTAAGGAGTCTGGTTTAGGGGTTGACCCCCTAGACTCTCTGTGTGAGTTACTAAACTTTTTTGGACGAAGTCCGTTCTCGTCTTTTGTTTTTATGACTGACCAATTTTATTTTTCTTTTGCAGATCGTCCTCCCCATATTTCTGTTGAGCTATGGAATATCACTGTAATACCTATTATTTTTATGGCTTTTAAATTTAGGGATTTATTAAATTTAATTGAGTTATTAATTTAATATTAAGCACGAAATTTATTTAAATACTTACTAGAGTGACGAGAGTTGGTAATTATTGGAAATTTATTGAATATTACTTAATGAGAAAAGTAATATATAGAATTGAATTTATTAAAATTATCACGAGTGAATAATATGACAATTATGGAAATTAAGTCGGGACGCGCCTGTGTCATGTCGGGACTATCTTATTATTATAAAAAGTGAATAAATTATAAGTCACCCCTACGGTCATTTTGAGTGCGCCAACGTGTCCAGAATAATCGAGATAGTCAGAAAAGTGTACCCAGGGATTTAGTTTGGGTCTCGGGGAGTTTTTAGGCGTAACCGACACCCCGGAAGGGCGATTTAGTCATTTTCATGTTAGGCCTTAATTAAATGACGAAAATTAGGAAATTAATATCAGATATTAGGAGAGTCTTCTAGGGTTAACATTCTCAAAAGTTAGGCAGTGAGAGAAAGGAAGGAAAAAGTTTTTCAAGAATCCAAGGCCAAGAACCAATCAAATTGCACCACCACCACTAGCACCAAAACATATATCAGAGCGAGGGGGATCAAGCCTATACCTATCAAACTCGTGGAATCAGACCTACTATCTTAAGGCAAGTAATTTTCTTGCTAATTTCTAGTGGATAATTCAATCATGTTAGAATATGATGTAATATTATATCTTTATTTGAAGAATTTGATGATTTAGGGAATTTAAATCACATGCTTTAGAAGAAATAAGTGCATTATGGAAATCTCATCATATGTAGAGGATTACCCATGAAATTGTAATGATTTAAAAGAGACAAATCTGGAAAAAGAATTGGAAGATTGGAAATTATAATGAAACTAGGGTTCTTGATAAATATTATGAATTGGGCATTTAACCCTATACTTTTGATGAAATTCGTACATGCTTTACGTAGGAAATCATGTAGTTACTTAATATAACTATTAGTTTAATTGGTTAGGAGTTGGGGACTCAATTATGGAGTTTTGGTTGAGTTTGAATAAGGAAACCCGTAGTTAACAATGGCAGAATCTGGGCTATACATGTTCGATCGATCGATCGACCCAAGAATGTCGATCGATCGACTGATCGATCGAACCCTTTCATCGATCGATCGACCCCTCCTGGAAACTGCATGTTTTTCCTCCTTTTGTTAAATTTGGATAAATTGCGTAGGAACCTTTGAATATCATTTAAAGAGCATAATGGGTCATGAAGAGGACCAGTAGAGTCTAAGTGGATTCCGTTGAATATAATTTTATATGGAATGTAACCGTGGGCCAACGGAGGTTTGACACATATTGGAAATCGTGTGTACGGTAACTAAAGAATTGAAAGATTCGGGAATGACTTAGACTCAAATATTAAAGAGGGTGTACCTACTGAATTTACCTTTAGGAAGAATTAATACTTCGAGGGACGAGAAGAAATTACGAAATGATTATTAATAAAGAACAAAAAGAGATAAGTTCTTTATGCGTAAGATTGGGTAAAATTGTATTACGTATGGTTAAAATGTTATTATGGGTCGTGGGTGAACCTAATTGAAAAATGAGAATTTATATATATATATGACCGAGTGCATATGTATATATCTATATTATATTTGTGTATAATAATACCCGCGCTACTTGCTATCACGGAGGTTATCGCGTCGGGACAGTCTTATCTCGATGGAACCTTTATGGGCAATATTGACTTGTTCCCTAAAACATAGGATTCCTTAGTACAGGCTATCTAAGAATGATAGTCAGACGGTCCTAAGAGATGTGAGGGGTATGTTCTGACCTCTTAGTGACTTGGAACTATGCTTTGCCTCCACTTTGTGTGTATTGTGTTAATACAATTCGAGAGTGATTCCGAACTAGTATTTCCCTTAGTACAGAGATACGGGGACTTGATAGCAGAGTATGCTAGCACCATAGATTTTATGTGGGGTTCCGATAGTATATATATTATATGAGTGATTAATATATATACGTATATATGAAATTCTTCTACTGTGCGTTTAAGTAGATAAATACCGAATAAATGCTCCCAAATTATAGCAAGTGTTCGAGAACTTTATAACAGCACTGAGATACACATAAGTAACGTAAGAAAACTTTAAGAGATTTAATCTCTAAACTAAAATCATAACCTTGTGACTCCTCGAGATAAAATTTATGGGAAATGAGTTAGATAGACTTACGAGGACTTTAGTAGTACGTTAGACGTGCACACTAGATGAGAGGTGAGAATTCTCAAGAGAGTGTCGTGTGCTAACATGGATGCCTTGTCAATTAGTAAGCATTTAATTACTTGCTAAATCACTTTTTAAAAGCTATTTTTACACTCGGGCTCTAACTCGTTTTCTGTCATTTTCTCTCTCTTGTGTATATATGTATATATATTACAGGTGCCCATCCATAGGGGGGTCAGGCGTAGGTTCTTTGGATTGGACGTGCTGCAGCTTATATGAGAGTTGAAGGCCCTTGCTTTAGACAACCTCTTCCTTGATTCATCTATTAATTTAGTACTTCACAGCTAGGGCATCTGTCGTCTCATTTCCTATTTCAGTTTAAACTTATTAGAGATTTTGTATTTATTTCTGTTTTCAGTATTCAGTACTCATTGGGAGTTAATTCTATTCATGATGATTTTACTTATGGTTATTTGACTTAGTTTGGTTAATCTAGTCGGTGTAATTCTTTTGAGTTGATTTCCATCCTTATCATTTATGTGATTTTTAAATTTATTTACATTTATAAAGGTTTTTCATGTTGGGATTTAATAAATGGAACAAGAGTTTAAATTATTTTGACACTTAGTTTAATAATTTAGGGTGTTTAAATTGGAAATATTTATTTTGTGACAGTGATGTTAAGAATGAACCAACCGTTCACCTTGATTTTAATTTAATAAAGGACTTATCACCCGGTATTTAATTAGGCGGGGTGTCACAGGTGGTATCAGAGAATCAGGTTTTAGTATCCTTTAGGATCTCTACGGATTATTTCGCTTTCAGCTTAGCGTCTTTGATATAGAGCCCTATTTTTAGGACTGTTGTATTCTTGTGTTTACGCTTGCGTCTTCAGCTATTTGGGATTTAACAATAACTGTAGACTAATAAACTTCCTTCTCATTTAAAATTACTCCAAGATGCGCACCTGGAGATAGAAATGTCCAACCCGAGCAACCAGCAGCTCCAGCTCAGGGAATGATGAATGCAACTGAAGTATTCGTCATTGTTGCTCAGGCGGTGAATGCCGCATTAGCGGTGGTGCAATAGGATCCACCCTAGGTTTAGGTAGTAGCACCAGTACCAGCACAATTTCCCACTTCCTATGAGCGGGTCAGGGATGCCTTTCAGAAGGCGCATCCCCGGAGTTCTTAGGTAGTTCGGACATTATGATCGTCAGTGAATGGAAGAAGGATATCCAAAGGCATCTGTACATGTATGAGTGCACTGACGTGCAGAGACATTTACTGGATTCCTTCAAGCTAGTGGGGGCCGCTTTACAATGGTAGGAGTCAACCACCACCTTGGAGGAGAGGGACAGCATATCGATTCAGTCATTTTGGGTGCAGTTCAATAACAAATATTTCCCATCAACCGTGTAGACCGAGATGAGGCAGAGGTTACTGAATCTTAAGCAGGAGAGTATGATCGTTGGTGAGTATGAGGAGGAGTTCATGAGTCTTCTCATAATAGTTCCGGATGAGGCACCCACTGAGGAGAAGAATATGTTGTTTTTAGATGGATTGGCCTGAAGGATTCGTCAGCACCTCATAGGTAATCTGTCGTTGGATACTTACAATGACGTACTCAACGCCGCTCTGTTGCATTGTCGGAATCACTACTTCCATTAGTAGGGAAGTAAACGAGCAGGGGAGTCGAGCCAGTAGGGCCGGACAAGGGGCAGTAGTACTGGTGGGGCACCAGCAGCCCAAGGGCAGACCCGTCGCAGTGACCAGAGTTCCCATCAGGGGGACCATGCCAAGCGATTCTAATCCGGTGATTCCAGAAAGGGATTTGAGGGATTTAGACAGGGCCAACAGGTCCAGTCCAGTCATCATGGCCCATAGGGCCAACACCGTCAGCAGCAGGGTCAGAGGCAATGCCATCAGGGCCAACAATATTTTTAGCAGGGCTAGTGACGGGGTGGTAACGGCCAACAGGGTCGTAGCCAGCAGGGACAGTGGAGAGGAAACTTCAGGGGCAGGTGTTTTGGATGTGATAGGAATGGCCATAGGCTCCAAGATTTTCCAGAGGGGGATAGGGCCTCACAGCAGTAGGGTGCCCGTAATGAGCCACAGAGGCCACTCTTTCCAGTCGCCCTCCCAGCGCCAGATCAGATTCTAGCCCTACCAGCCATCCGAGTTGCCCCAGTTCAGCAGGGGAAATTGTAGTATGTACGTGTCTATAACGTCCACCAGGTCACAGCACCCCAGGCGCCACCCGAGATTGAGGGTATGTTTCCTGTCCATGGTACTAGGGGTCGAGTCTTATTTGATTCTGGGGCATCGTACTATTTTATAGCTACTCACTTTGCACGGGCCTTAGGGTTATTAGACACGACAGAGAGTACTTTGACATGTGTAGACTCACCGTTGGGGAATGGGTATTTGATTTTGTTTATATTCCGGGGTGTAGGTATAGAGATTGGTAGCTTGATTTCACCTACAGACATGTAGGTTAGATATGCATGAGCACGACGCCATTATTGGCATGGATTGGCTCGCTGCGTACAGAGCCATGATAAATTGTTTCTGTAGGAGTATTATCTTTGCCATTCTGGTTTAGGAGATGTTTTTAGTGGCGATGCCTTACCCAGAGGGAGGATCTTCCACCAATTTGTATTACATAAAGGAGGATTCCCCTAAGGAGATTGTGATTCCCCTAAATTCGATCCCAGTTGTTGTGAGTTTTCGAATGTATTCTAGGAGATACCAGGACTACCTCCCACTCGCGAGATAGATTTTGTCATAGACTTGATGTCGGGCACTCGGTTGATAGCGTGTGCACCATACCGTATGGATCCAGCGGAGATGAGGGAGTTACGTGATTAGATAGAGCAATTATTAGGCCAGGGCTTCATTCGTAGGAGCACCTCGCATTGGGGCGCTCCGGTGTCATTTTTGAAGAAGAGAGATGGTTCACCGAGATTGTGCGTGGATTACAGAGAGTTGAACAAGGTCACAATACAGAATAAGTATCCGTTGCCCTGAATCGATGACCTATTCGACCAGTTGAGAGGAAGCGCTTTCTTTTCGAAGATAGATTTGAGATCGGGATACCATCAGCTACGGATTAGGGAGAAGGATGTGTCGAAGACTGCTTTCTTGAGGAGATATAGTTTCTATGAGTTTGGAATCATGCTGTTTGGGCTGACAAATGCTTCAGCCGTATTCATGGACTTGATGAACTGAGTGTTCAGAGAGTTCTTGGATCAGTTTATCATTGTCTTCATAGATGACATCCTAATTTATTCAGAAACTGAGGAGGAGCATGCCGAGCACTTGAGATAGGTTCTTCAGACTCTACGAGAGCATCAACTGTATGCTAAGTATGAGAAGTGCGGGTTCTGTTAATGGGAGGTACAGTTTTTAGGGCACGTTGTGTCAGAATTAGGGATATAGATTGACCCGAGCAAAGTGTCGGCAGTGAGGGAGTGGGGACAACCCATGACACCAACGGAGGTGCGTAGTTTCTTGGGGTTAGCTGGTTATTACAGGTGGTTCATTCGAGGCTTTTAGAAGATAGCGGCCCATTGACGAATCTGACTCACAAAGGAGTACCATATATATGGAATGATGCTTGTCAATTGGCTTTTGACGAGCTGAAAGATAAGCTGACTTCGGCGCCAGTTCTTGCTTTGCCCAGGCCGGGAGTGGAGTGCTAGTGTATACTAACGCCTCTTTACTATTTTTTAATGCGTAATTATGTGATAATTCGGTGGAAACATTTATTTTATCTTATGCGGATGGAAACTTCCAGACTTCATGCCATGGATTTTAATTCAGCAGAATCAACATTAAGTTTTTGATTCACTTTTAAAACTCCAATATATTTTGTGGTCAACAAAAGTTATGATATCAGACTTGGTTGCAAAATACGGATGGGAGCACTAGGTAATCTTATAAATATGTCTCCATCAAATGTCTCATGTATTAGTAAAAGTTAAATAGTTTATGAATTCTTATCTTTCAACATTTTCTTGATAGGTGTTTCACTCAGTGTTTAATTCTACAGAATACAAATATGTGATCATTTACATATAGGCTCTTTCAATCCCACGCGACAAGAGAAGAACCATTACTGCATGAACCTGACATGATTATCAATCATGATTTTTGTTTTATTTTACACAAACAAACTTTAAAAAAAACATTATAACACGACTAACAAGATTATGAATGGTCATTGGAGACATTACATCTTATATGAATAATTTATTTTTTTTACATTTACTATAGGCCAATACTTGTGCTATGAATATAAGCAGGAAGCATACTCCTTGTCCTCTAAACCATTATAATCAATCTCATATTTTGTTGTTTGGTGCAAACAAGAAGATGGATACCCCTAGTCAAAACTTTATTTTGAGGTTAAGAAGATGAAGTAGTTGATGGATATTTCAAAGTGAAAAATAATTTTTATTTTTGTATTTTGATGCAGTGGGAAATAACTCTCAAGACACAATTGTTTCTATGTTTGTTTGTTTGTGATGTTGAAATTATTAATGGATATACAACTTGGATGGTGGTGCCCTAGATCGTTGGGTATATATATATATATATATATATATATATTAATATTTGGTATTTTATAATGGACTATAATCGTTAGTATCTACCATTTGTAACAGTTTAGATCCGTTAGAAAATTAGATGCTAATATAAATAGTAAAACAATGAGTTATATAAGTAACAATTTTTTGTTATTTATAACAGTTATTGTCCATTACAAATCGGACATTTCTAACGGTTTCAATCCGTTAGAAATAATAAATTTACTAATGGTTTATGTCCGTTAAAAATCGCATTTCCAATACATTATTCCTAATGGATATATCCGTTAGAACATTAATACCTAACACTAAAGATTTGTTAGTAAATGGTCATTTTAGCGTAGTGTATTATGTATGGCTAGGCCTATCAATGGGTCGGATTTAGGGGGATCCAAATCCGTTTAATAGACACTTATTCGGGTTTGAATCCGAGTTTTCATCGGGTCTATAATATTGGATCCAGATTCGGAATCGAAACGGGTCTTCGGGTCCGGATCCGAGTCCGGGTCTGGCCAGATATATACATTTATTTTCTATTTATTTTTATTTTATCCCCCTTCTTTATTTTTTAATCTTAGATAAAAATATTTTGTAATGTATTATAGTATATGATTAGTATAAATAAAACATATATTACAAATAATACATATATTACTTATATTTATTATATACATAAATATATATATATATTTATATATATAATACTTACATGTTATATTGATAAGAAATATTTATAAGCATATATAAATTTATCGTATATATATATATATATATATATATATATATATATATATATATATATATATATATATATATATATATATAGGGAAATGATCAAGTAAAGTCCCAGTTTGAGAACCCTGAATGAGGACAATTTTTTTAAAATATTAAAAAATATATTTTTTGGCTGATTTTTTTTATTTATAATTTTTAGACATTTCAATAGGACCATAAAAAAATAATCAACTCAAAATGAATTTTTTTGCTAATTTAAAAAAAACGGTCAAATTTTGTGAGTTTAAAAACTGACAAAGTTTGACCGATTTTTTTAAAATAGTAAAAAAATTCATTTTGAGCTGATTTTTTGTATATGGTCCTATCGAAATGTTTAAAAACTATAAAAAAAAAATTATCAAAATTGGTTTGCACCAACGGTATGTAGACAGAGGTCCTCTCTCTCTCTCTCTTTAGAGAGAGAGAGAGAGAGAGAGGATCAAGTGAGGTCCCTGAGTTTGAGGACCTTGAATGAGGTCCATTTTTTTAAATAGTAAAAAAAATATTTTGGTGTTGATTTTTTTTCTGTGTTTTTAAACATTTCTGTATGATCATAAAAAAATAATTAGCTCAAAATGAAATTTTTTACTATTTTAAAAAAATCGGTCAAACTTTGTCAGTTTTTAACAGCTTAAAAACTGACGCAGTTTGACTACTTTTTTAAAATAGCAAAAAAATTCATTTTGAGCTGATTATTTTTTTATAGTCTTATTAAAATGTTTAAAAAATAATATAAAAAAAATCAGCCCAAAAATATTTTGTTTATTATTTTAAAAAATATGGATCTCATTTAGGGTCCTCAAACTGGGACCTCATTTGATCCTTTCCTTTTATATATATATTTAAAAAAATAATAATGTTAAAGGTGGATCGGGTCTTTGAGTCCGAATTTTGTATAAGATCCAAACTATACCCGTATAATCGATATTCGGGTCTCAAGTCGAAAAAAATATGCTCAAATCCAATTAAACAGATCGAGTCCGAGTCTAGTCCGGAACCAGATTCGACCCATTGACAAACAAATAATATTATACTTTCTTTTATTTTCAAACTCCAATATGTAATTGAAAAATTCTATTGTGACCGAATTTTAGACAAACTTTTCTTAGACACACTGACGTGGCCGCTTGCTATTGGTTGGTTTTTGGGGTCCACGCCAGTGGGACCTACAAACCAACCAATAACACGCTGCCACGTCAGTATGTCTGGAAAAAGTTTGTCTAAAATTCGGTCACAGTAGAATTACTCATTTTAATTTTTATTTATCTTTAAGACGTAAAATCCGGAATGCGCGACGCGATCTTCATTAATTGGGAGTGCACCAATACATTCAGAACTAGCCGTACAGTCCTTATTTTCAGATGAGCCACATAATTCAATGAATAATGCTGAACAGTAGATGAATCAGAAGAAATGACAGACCACAACATAATGGGAGCACATGACATATAACAACACAAAAGGTTATAGTCGCAGCATCCACAAATCCGTCAATTTAATGAGGGCAGGTCAAGACTGAACTCCCAACAAGAATTTAGGTCGAGAAAAGCTTCCCACAAAACCCGATATCAAATAATTTTGGAGTCAAAATACAAACCAAATCTGAAAAAAAAAAAAAAAAAAAAAAAAAAAAAAGGGGCCAAAGAAGAAGAATTAAAGTTAAAGTAAGCTTTATAGCATCAGGGCTACATTTTATATTTTTGGGTGCTATCAGTACTTATTCACGAATGCCACCGTCCGTAGACACACGCTGTTATTACACGCAGAGAGTAGGTTAGAATCATTAAACATTATAGAGCTAACCCTTCCTTTCTCAGCAAAATTATTCTACATTGACCAGACTTGGGGAAGGTTTTTATTCGTGAAAGCCAAGTTGGACTCATGGTCGTATTTTCAAATTTAAATTTAATTTTTTGGACGAATAATAAGTAGAATTTAGAAAAATCATTTACCACAACCAAATTTCATTTATCACATGCACTTTATTAATTGTTCATTGAATATATCCTGGGCAATGTGTAACAGAGAGGATTCCAATGTCATGTCAGAGGTTTGACGATAGTAGAAATTAAATTTTATGATAACTTGAGTTTGTATTTTGACTCGTGCTCCCATCCTATTACATTGAGTTTGTCAATGCCAGACATTTCTATGTAATAGGATGTGATAAAAGCCTCTTCCAAATATGTACAAAACCAAACCCACATATTTTATCACATTGACAAGCAGCCCCTACCGTGTCATCTTGTGCTAATCAAACTTTATGATAACTTGAGTTTATATTTTGACTCGTAATGTCCTCGTGGTCTTATCTTGCTAAAGACAATGGAGATTTAAACTATAAAAAGAAATTCGAGTAGAACATCAATTTGGATAAGCTTGTCCATAATTCAATGTGTTCTATTCTACATGTTAGATTACACGTTACTCAAAAGAGTAAAGACCACGGTGTAAGAAGGCCCTCTGCACAGAACAAGTAGATCTACAAAATCAATTTGGCAACACATTTTAATGAACAGAAGGATGTATTATGATTTTAAAAAGGACAAAAATGGATGCAAAGTTATTGATTATTGAGCGAATCCTTAATAAGTTTGGGTATCATCTTTACAAGACTTCATATGATGTAATATAGAAGTAATTATAAGCGTTCCAAAAGATCCCAATACATCACCAAAAATGAATCTAAGTGTCTGTTTTATTGAGTTCCACCCCAATCTACGAAAAAAATAATTAATACTAAGGCATCTCCGGTGGGAGTGGGACGCTTGTAGAAGATGTAAATCTATATTTTTTTAGGATACATTGTTTTGGTTGAATTTGTAATGAGACGATATATATTTGACATGGCAGTATATATATATATAATAGGCTTGGGCCAGTAAGGGTTTAATGCCCACAGTCTGAACGGGCAAGCCTTAGCAACCCAGCTGTGCGCCCTACCATTTATAGCGGCAAAATAAATTTACATTGCCCTTACACTTTCTCACTTCAGAATGTGTATATTCTCTTACCCACTCTAAAACCCAAACAATGTAAATGTGCACATTTGCACAACCCACCGGAGATGGCCTAATAAAGGCACGAAACATTTGCGATATGTGTTCCACATGTCCACCGTTATAAAAACATTACTTTTATTGCACATGTCCACCACTACAAAAACAATATTTTTACATGTGCAAACATTTCGTATCTTTATTAGTGTTGTGCACGGATACGAGGCGCCCTAAGTGAATGGTGTTTTTCTCTCAATCTACAAACACTTAATATACTTTGAGAATGTTTTGAGAGATAAGTTTGGAATACATACCATTTTCCATAATATACACTACACCAAAATGAGTAAATTAGCACCCTTCCAGCGGCTAGTCTTGTCACGGTCATTGACCGTGACGAACCTTATAATATTGTCACGGTCAAAGATCGTGACACGTCCGTGACAATTTGTTCAGTTAAAAAAACTCTACGCTTTCTTTTTTCCCCACCGTTTTTTGTTTTCCCTCTCTTTCTCTCTCTAAGCGATTTCGAGTTCTCTCTCTCTCTCTCTTTCTCTCTCTCTCTCTCTCTCAAGTATGTTTTTTTCCTTTCTTTCTCTTTCATTTCTATATGTGTGTGTATATATGTATGTGGTGGTGTGTGATGGGGGGAGGGGGCAGGGGGTGGGGTGGGGTGGGGTGGGGTGTGTGTGTACGTGTGTGTGTGTGTGCATGTGTGGTGGGGGGAGGGGGAGGGACAGGGGATGGGTGGGGACAGGGGGTGGTGGTGGTGTGTGTGCGTGCAGGTGTGTGTGTGTGTGTGGTGGGGTGGGGGGAGGGCAGGGGGGTATGTGTGTGTGTGTGTGTGCAGGTGTGTGCGTGTGTGTGTGGTGGGGGGAGGGGGACAGGGGGTGGGGTGGGGTGTGTGCGTGTACGTGTGTAGTGGGGGGAGGGGGTGGGGTGGCGTGTGTGGGGTGGTGGGTGTGTATGGTGGGGCAATCTCAACAATTGAAATGGACAAATTGATTAATAAAATATGTATTGTCCCTTTCATATGCAAGTAGGATTGTCCCTCATTAACATATAATTGTTGAGATTCGAAATAACTTCAATTGTATAACTTTAATAAAATAAATTTTATAGCTTTAATTGTATAGTTTTATATGAAAGTAAATTAATAATTAGTGCTCATTTCATATGAAAGTAGGATTACTTCTCATTTTAAATTAGTAAATTAATAATTGTATACTTTAATTGTTAGTTTAATTGATGAAATGATTTAATTGAGTAGATGAATTAGAAGGAGTACGGGATACACATTTGTTGTTGCGATTGGATTATAGTGGATCGATGTTGGGATGGTTAATTTTAGAAGTGGTATGACCACTAGATTAATGTCCATATGGGGGTGAGATTTTGTATCACTCTTGTGTAGTGTGCTTGTGTGTAGGCAGTAGGGGTGGGGGTGAGGGTGGGGATATTTCACTCTTGTACATATTATGAGCTAGATGTTATTGTTTTGGAATTCATAATTTAGGTGTGTGTGTGGTGGTGGTGGTGGTGGTGGTGGTGGGAGGGGTGGGGGTGGTGTGGTGTGTGTGTGTGGTGGGACAATCTCAACAATTGTATAGCTTTAATTAATAAATTGTATAGTTTAATTGTAACTTTAATTGTATAGTTTTATATGAAAGTAAATAAATAATTAGTGTCTATTTCATATGAAAGTAGGATTGCCCCTCATTATAAATTAGTAAATTAATAATTGTTATACTTTAATTGTTAGTTTAATTGATGAAATGAATTAATTGAGTAGATGATTAGAAGGAGTACGGGATACACATTTGTTGTTGACATTGCTGTTAGATTATAGTGGATCGATGTTAGGTTGGTTAGTTTTAAAAGTGGCATGACCACTGGATTATTGTCCATATGGGGGTGGGATTTTTCAACTTTTTTTGAAAATTACTTGAAATTAAATGAAACATACTTGAACTCTCCCTTAGGAGGAGATGGAGGAGACGGGGGGGAGGGATGGGAGGGGTTGGTGGGGTAGGGGGGATGCGTGTGTGTGTGAATGTGCGCAGGTGTGTGTGTATGTGCGCGTGTGTGTATATGTGTGTGTAGTGTGCGTGTATGTGCGTAATATCCAATTGGCTATTATTTTTTTTAGTAAATTAATATATGATTTCCCATCATTATAAATTAGTAAATTAATATATGATTAATTATGAAAGTAGGATTGCCCTTCATTGTAAATTAGTAAATTAATAATTGTATACTTTAATTGTTAGTTTATTTGCATGTCTTCTTTTAATTTATTTTGATATGTACTAATAACATTTTTTTTACAGCAAATGTCTCCATCAGATATTAAGGAGAGGATGATGATGCTTGTTATGATGATGTCGTCTGGGCTCGGTGGTAGCGGAGGCGACGAGGGCTCCTCGGCCCCTAGGCTCCCCAAATATGACAAATTAGGGATGGCCATCGAGAACAAGTCGAGGCTATTAGCGAGATTCCTCGAGCTGGTAAAGATAATCATCGGCCCGGGGTACATTAGTTGGAAAGAGGTGTCATATGAGCTCAAGTTAGTTGTTTGGGTGGCACTAGAGGTAATGTATTTATATTTATATTTATATTTATATTTATATTCATATGAATATTTCAATTTCGATTTCGATTTCAATTTCATTTTATATTTATATTTATATTTATTTGCAACTAACATTGTATTTGTTGGACAGGAACAATTCAGCCTGGATCCAAAGCTACGCGATTTCGTCTTGGAGCAGTTGAGGGAGCAACACAAGACGTGGAAGAAAAATATGCGGACCCGGTACTTTGGGAAGACACGAGAGTCTATTATCCAAAGACGTGAATCCGTCCCGCCGAAGGAGCCGATCTCATTGGCACAATGGCAAAAGTCCGTTGACAATGAGATCGGGGAGCGACAATTGGCATCTCGCCAATCAGGGAGGAAAAATCGGGCAAAAAATATGGACGTGCACTACTCCGGCCGGACGTCTTACACCGATGTGGAGCATAGGATGATGGTAAGATTTAATTTTTCTATAACTACAGAAATATATTATTCTGCATTATTTTACTTTGTGGGGCCGATACTAATTTTACTTTATTTTATTTCAGGGAACAGGGAGTGGCCCTGGGGGTAGGCCACATAGGCTCGATACTTATGATGTGGCTCTTCAGACGAAGAAAGGGAAGGTAGGAGGTGTCCCTGAGCATCGCGATCACGATTGTAAGTAATCCGACAGTTTACTTTTTGTTAATTACGTTATAATTTTTAATTTACTTATTTTACTAATCATATACTTTTTGTCGTTTCAGGCAAAGCTTAGAGAAGTGCATGAGTCGCAGTCTGATGCCGACAAGGCATCTTTGTCCACAGACGTACTCAGCCAAGTTCTTGGCTCTGATCGCAAGGGGAGGACAAGGGGGGTGAGCTTGCGGGTGGCCAAATCTAGGATCATCGGATTGGAGACGAGCGACACCGGGGTTGGCTCGAACGGTGGACTCACATGATGCGATGTTGTCCCGTTTGGAGGCGACGGTCCAAGATATGTTCTCATTCATGAAGCGTTCGTTGGGCGGCGGAAAACGCAAGGGGAAATGGAAGGAGACGGTTTGGGGGAGGGGGTGCGGGAGGACGAGGTGCGGGATGAGGAGGATGTGGACCTCGCTGCTTCATCGCCGACACGTGCGGACTTTGATGATCCACTTACCTATTTGGCTCCCTTCGACCGACCGATGTCGATGCTTGGTTGAACGAGCGTGTTTATACTGGACATATTTGATGACCGGCGGATAGGGAAGGGGTTGAGGGACCCAATATCGTTCAGGGTAGACTAGTTCATGGACGTGAGCTTCAAGACATCGAGTCCAGGGTGCTCGTCACGCATGTGATACCCGGGAAGGAGAACTCCCCATTGTGGTTGTGCGAACAATGCAGCACGATGTATATCAGTGGGTGTGTGAATTCGTATATCGTGTGGCCTACTCACCTCCTCGGATTTAACCTTACCCAAGACATGTAGTGACATTATTTGAATTGAATTGTATTATTTTTTAGTTGGTACATTTGAATTGTTTTTAAGTTGGTACATTTGAATTATATTTGGATTATATCGTGATGCATATTATTTTTATTTTGAATGTATATTTGCATTATCTCTAGTTTATTTGGATATATAATGTTTGAACAGGTACAACATTGTTATAACAGGTACAAACATACTGCTGGACAGTGGTAGTGGCCATACTGCCCAGTAGATTTTTTTTCAATTCTGCCCAGAATTATCATGGTCAGTGACCGTGATAATTTTTTAAAGTGTGTCATGGGTTTGTCACGGTTAGGGACCGTGACATGACCGTGACAATTCTAACGACCTTGTCACGGTCAATGATCGGGACATGACCGTGACAAAAAAAGTTGTCTCGCCCAGAATTGTCACGGTCATTGACCTTGACAAGTTGAACTTGTCAAGGTCAATTACCGTGACAATTCGGCAGATTTGGTATCAATCCCTTTCACTTGTTAAAAACCACTAAAACCCGTTAAGATCAATTAATTTAAGTAAATAAGAAAAAAATGGAAAGTTGATGATAAAGAGTTTTAGTAAATTGGAGCTTTAGTCATTTTAATGACTTAATGAGTCTACTTGCGTTTGTTAATGAACTAATGTCTACCGTATACGATTCAAAACTATATATTTTTTTAATGGATGATACGAATCAAGTTTTTACATAATTTTTTCACTCAATATAAACTAGTTTTGACATGTACCCGATAAGACATGAACATGAGAATAACAGTCACGAAAACAATCCAATACGGCTCATTACGCTGTCAACTACAGGAATAACTTATTAATAGAAAATTTTGGCTAACTAATGATTTATATCACATTACCTTGTGAACCCAAATGTATTCATAATAGTAAAATAAAATATTAAATATTGTATTGTGTCCTTTTTACTTCGACTTAATATATATTTTGTTTTTACATCGCTATCTTGGCAAGATTAACCAAATATATCAAAACGAGTCTTCCACAAAACCAACATAAAGTGAGGGATATCATCAAAATATACGGTCGCGACCACCAAAAACTATTAATAAAGATACCTAACTAGGTTTAAGGCCTCCTCAAACCTAACCCTTAGCTTAGTCTTCAATTGATGCATATCTTGCGCAACCACAAGAACACCTTCACCATCTATATCAAACCCATAATTATCCACTGCTTGTTCGACGTCATATTTAATAACTACCGTCAATTGTCCTCTAACCACCGGTTAGTTACCACTACACCAAATCCTGCGAATGATCACGCCCAGTGGGTCACGGCCCAAGTTCGCGACCAGCTGGTCGCGGACTTGGACCGTAACCAACTCAATATTTGGCGTGACCATATTCATTATCACAATAAAATTATAGATGCTCTAGAAGTGGTCACGGACAAAATCTGTGGTCGTGACCAGGTCGTGACCATCTTGGCGCCAAACTCGCGCAAAAATTCCCTCCAAGCTAGGTCGCGGATGGGTCATGGTCCAAGTCCGTGACCCATGGCATGACGAAGAAGTGAGCACACACATTGTGGGTCGCGGCTTAGGGCCGTGACCATTTCTTGGTGTGGGTCACGGCTATGGTCCGTGACCATACCTCATTCAAGCACTAGGGTGGATGAAAAAGGGTCGGGCATCACAGATTAAGGGTCACGGCTTTGGGCCGTGACCACACCTCATTCAAGCATGGAAAAGGGTCGCACATGGTGGGTCACGGCTGTAGGCAGTGACCAGGTCGAAGAACCAGTTGTGCCTTATTTTGGTTTTAATGGTCACGCGCGTGGGGTCACGGCTCGAAGCCGTGACCAGTTTCAGGTCTTAAAAAAAAATGATCCGCATAAACCTATATATATATATATATATATATATATATATATATGTGTGTGTGTGTGTGTGTGTGTGTGTGTGTGTGTGTATGTATAGGTTTATGTGTGTGTATGTATGTTTATGTGTGTAAATATGAACAAATAAATAATTTTTTTGTCAATAAACCCTATATTGTATGTGTGTGTATGTATAGATTGTATGTGTGTGTATGTATAGATTTATGTCAAAAAAAATATTAGGGTTTAGTAAACCCTAAATAGTATGTGTGTGTATGTATATATTATGTCAATAAACTCTAGATTGTATGTGTGTGTTTGTATAGATTATGCCAATAAACCTAGATTGTATGTGTGTGTATTTTTTTTGAGAAAATATAATTAAATGGATTTTTAATGAGTAAAAAAATTTACATCCACCTTGTCGTGATTTTATTAGGGGTTATATGCGTGCCACCATATTATATTGGGGGTTATATGCATGTCATGACTTTTTTCACTACAATATGTGTGTAAGTACTACAATATGTGTGTTTTTCTGTTAAACTCTCTCATAATAAACCCTAACAAAACATGCTATGAACAATTACGGGGGGTTGTTGTTGGGATTTCACATATGCTTTTAAACTCTCATAACTTTCAAATCCAACCCATAATAGTAGGACTCATATTCACGCCCTCGTATACTTTTTTTAGAAAAAATGAGGCACGGTGATAATTACTGTCAACAAGAGTGGGAGAGGTTGCAATTAGACCACACACATAACTCTTTTATTAGTGTGCATCATATAGAGGGCACTGCTATTTATAGGTATGAAAATAAAAAGATCGAACAATTTAACTAGCTTGTAAATCGTGGAATTGATCTCTAGCAAGATTACTTGTTCGATCGTATTCTGTTTTCTCTACCATAAAACTGGGATGACGTTATAAAAAATATATTTCACACATATAATCCCGATATAACCATAACCTTGGTTACGTTGTTGGAGAAGGTGGAAAAAAAATCCACCCGTTATGGATACAACTGCGTACTGAGAGCATTGACATAGAACGTGATGTCTCGCGCAACATGCAAGTAAAATTGAATATTGCCAACAAGTTGAGAAATATGGGATTCCGAGCTCATGTCACGGATATGTACACATCAATCATAGATACCCTTCCTCCTAGTTGGCCACGCACAAAAATTCAAAGGTTCTCAAAAACTAATATCGAATGGAGGGAGATCAAACACATTGAAATTATTCTAAAGTCATACTCTGAAATGGTATCTCTCTCTCTCTCTCTCTCTCTCTCTATATATATATATATATATATATATATATATATATATATATATATATAGTCAAAAGATTGATTAATTAGTTATAATTTCATATTATTATAATTATTTCGTCACTTATAGTTTTTCATTTTTGTAGATAATTGTGACACCCTGACTAATTAAATACCGGGTAGCTACTCCTTTATTAAATTAATACAAAATGCCAAGTTGGTTCAGTTAATAGCATCACTGTCGAAAACATTTTAATAATTACTAACCACCTAGTATTTAAAAAGTGAGTTGCCAAATTTTAAGTTAACTCTGATTAACATGCAATAAGTGAAATATGAAGGATAACATAACCATTCACAATAAAGTCCAACTATAGTAATCATCAAATAATAATAAGTCTGGAGGAAATACTCCTCACAACAATCCAAATACGAAACTGAAGTAAAAACAGTAGCATGTATCCTGAATTAATTACAAACCAAAGTCTGAATAACTGAAATGTAAAGTGTCTCTAAAAGAAATGGGCGACATGCCCTACAAATGATGAAACTGAATATGGAATCAAAACAAGAAAAGGAGGCGTCTACTGTCAAGGCCCTGTAACTTCCACAACAGCTACAGCTCGTCACCTGAATAGAATTCCTATGCATGGTGTCCTTGTGGCTGGTCACCTAAAATGGTTTTTACAAAAAGATATATTTGAAAGAAAACGGGTCAGAGACCGAATGTGGAGAATATTTTAAAAACAGCAAGTTTTTTAACAACATTTAAAACAATGAATGAAAAGTACATGTTAGGACGTGCTCTCACATAAAATACTCACCTCTCGACTACTTGTGCACTCCTAACAAAACGTACCCATACAAGTGATTCTCATATCTATCTAGACCAAAACAATTATTAACCTTTCTACTCGATTTGCAATTTAATTTCAACATCATCAAGTGAATAGAGAGTTTTACATTAAATTCCCGGATTCTCAATTATTAGAAATACAAAACACTATAGGTTATCTCTTTTTATCTTTAATCGTGCAACACAATAATTATGTTTCACTATATAAACGTGATAAGGATCCCGGTACATCACGTACATAAGGATCACGCATTCCGAATCTCTCAGGAATCGTTCTCAGATAATAGCAAATCACAAACAATGGAGGCGAACACAGTCACATCACATGGGTCACGCACATACCTACGCTCCCACGATCAGCAAACTTATTAACATCTCAATAAGTCCTTCTCTGACCTATGTTATCGAGGTACCAATCTATATCCCCCCGTAGGCACACAAAGATTAGATGGTCCTTAACGAATGCAAACCTCCCGTGATAGCAAGTATGGTAGGTATGTCATACACATAAGTCATATACTAAGCATTCACACATCTTAGATATCTCAATATTAATAAAGGTATATTCTACATCCTTATACCATTATTCTAATTTTATACATTTATAAGTCGTCCGATAATATATAATGTAGACTGTCGACACATCTCACGTCATAGTTTCTTGTACTTAGAACCTATCTCAAGGGATTACTAAGTCTCCTATTATTCCCACGTATAACATCATTATTCTTAAGATCCTCACTTCTGCCCCAAACCTCATTTTCTCAAATTATTCGAATTTA
Organism: Sambucus nigra; assembly: GCA_949130495.1. Taxonomy (NCBI): domain Eukaryota; kingdom Viridiplantae; phylum Streptophyta; class Magnoliopsida; order Dipsacales; family Adoxaceae; genus Sambucus; species Sambucus nigra. Next base: position 170,429,815 of record OX422217.1, read on the forward strand.
CTCTTTTAACCCTAATATTATCTCACTCGTCGAATTTTATTTGATTTCATAAAAATTCCTCAAATTGAATTCTAACTCCGGTCCAAATTTTATAACTATACCTACTGGTCTTCCTTAAGTCTAAGGATATTCATAAAATCTCCATTAATAATTTTCTAAGGGTTAACATCATTAAAATTTAACTAGGGAAAATATTACTCATTCTGGGAAGGTCGATCGATCGACCTTGAGCATCGATCGATCGATGGTGGTCGATCGATCGACTGATGAATGTCGATCGATCGATCGATTGCACCAGATAGGTTACGGACTGCTTCGTTTTGCAGTCCTCAAATCGTCCCAAAAATCCATTACAATGCATGAAACTTCATTCTAACGTTATAATATCATCACATAATCGTCCTACAACATTGTTAACGTTCTAAAACTAATTAATCATCACCCAAAGGCCTTATTTAAATCAAAATATCATCAAGAACCCTAGTTTTCTATTTCTTTCAAAATCAACAATAATCCTCTTCTTAAATCCGTTTTTGAATTATCAAGGGCTATAGTATGAATTCATAATTCATCCAGATTATGTCTACATACAAATCCTAACATGGCTTATAGTTTTAATCCTCAAATTCATGGGTTTATATCAATCTTCCAAGACAATTTCGATAATTACCCTAAACATGGAAGAACATATCATTGAATCAATTGTAATTAAATCACTTGCCTTAATCATTCTTCAGATTGTTGTAGATGAAGATGATAGAAGATGGTGGTTGATATCCACTCTCTCTCTCTGCAGAATTCTTCTCTCTCTCTCTCTCTCTCTACAATTTCTTCTCCAAAGATGACAAATGGAGGTGGAGGTTTATTTTTGGACTTTTAACTTCTTTTCTAAACTTCTCCCGTAGCCCACTACTTAGTTTAGTGCTGATAATGGGTTGGTGGGTTTAATGATAAATCATAATTAAACTCTAATTTTCGTGGGTTTTAATTATCAAAATCCTGAAATTACCAAATTACCCTTTTGGGTTGCCGGTTTGGCCTAAAAATGTCCCAGGACCCAAACTAAACCCCCGACTAGTGTTTTCTGACTATCTCGACCCTTCCGAACACGTTGGTGCACTCAAAATGACCATACGATTGATAAAAATAAAATTCACTTTTTAATTAAAATAAATACATACCTGACGCGACTGTCACGCGCGTCCCAACAAAATTTCCCAAATTGTCGTATTTCAGTCTCACGACAATTTCAATATTTTCAATATTCATATAACGCCATATGTATAAAATATAATCAAATACCAACTCACATCTCGTTAGTATTTTATCAGGATTAATTTCCAATTAATTCACATTTAATTTAATTAATCCCGTAAATAAATATCAGTAAAAGTACGGGGTATTACATACTTCCCCCCTAATAACAGAATTTCGTCCCGAAATTCGAAAAAGTAAGGCATACCCGGAAAAATTTGGTACCCTCCAGTGTTCAAAACAAAATATAAGGAAAGGCCCAGTCACTAAAGCCCTTGCTCACAACAAGCTTGTTTAGCAGACTTGATACCTTATCAGAATACACTTCAATAAATGCACCTCACATTGTGCTCTTATTAAACAACATTCGAATAAAAATAGCCTATACATCGTTAGCCGCATCATTTCAATATTATTGTGAGTCCGTACCTCACACTACGCATTAACTCCCGCGTTTAGTAACACACCAAACTCCCATCCTGGAAGAAATTAATAACACATCTGACTACTCTTGTCCATTCTTTGAATCTCTGTTCCCGGCGTTGTGACATTTACCCAAGGGAAAATTACTTCAGTCGGCTGGTGTTACACAAAACAATTTTTGGCACCTTGTCCACTATAAAATAGATACGGGTGCTTTCACCCAACTCTATTATTAGATAATATCTTCTCCCCATTACCACAATGTACCTTGCTTACTAGTTTTACCCGATTTGTAAATGAAAAGATCGCAATGAATCCAAAATTTCTTTTATACAATCCACCCGTCGTCGATCACCTTGCGCCTAGACCTCGGGCCATAGGTGATACAACCTTTTCCAAACGAAACATATTTCCACTACTTCTTGCTACCCCACGTTGAAGGTGGATTTCAGGGATCTCCTCTTAGTTCTGAATAATACTGCTTCAAACCATGTACCGGCGTGTTCACTATCTAATAGTGTAGATCACCCAAGTATATAACAATTTATCTCCTTTTGGACAACATGTCCCACATATTCGAAGGAACTTGTTACTTATCAATAAGTTGGCTACCTCTGAAGAAAATTCTCCAACTTGACCCTCCCATCCTTGGAATCGTCGACTTGATACAAAATTGTTTGGTTGATCATCTAACCCTAACCGTTCTACTACTTACTATGCCCCTTTCAATGCCAATTTTCACATAAAAATTTTCCGTTAAGTGATACTTAATGATCTTATTCTTTCGGCGTATACCAAAAGTTTTGACCCTTACACATTTCACCACTTTGTGCACATCTGGACGCTTTATACCTGATTGACATCCTCATTCTATTTACTCTTTAGCCACCCTCAACATTCGATTGGTCGGAACTCTACTCCAAATTGTTCATAATAATTAATTATTTGCCTTCTCAAGAGATATCCCTTTATTAAATGGCGTTCCACTGCCTTTTCTCCAAATTCGGACGTGCTACACTGACTATACATGATATTCATTTACACTTTTTTTTATGACGTTAAATCCCATAAGTAATAATCTCACCCATCTATGTCTCCTCTTCCTTTGATTTACACATTAGCAAATCAAGATGTCTACACCCCTTATAACCCGATCATACGTTTTTTTTAAACATTATATACGCTCCATACATATCCCAAACTCTTTATTGCCGTTGTAATTACAACGTTGTTATACCACTTGGGCGTTCTCAATCACTTCTGAATTTGAAATCCTAAATCCTCCTTAACCTCAATGCGTTCTTCAACACGCCGTGACAAAACCAACATTAATAGTACTTACATCGTAATTCATTAACAACTGGCTCTAATGGACTTACATCATAATTTACTCCTTGTTACTTCCAGTTATAACTACTTACTTCCATAACGATTGAGGTATCCAAATCATGAACGAATGGCCACACATCTCCTTACTACCAACCTTACGCTAAGTTTCATGCGTGGGGTGTCTCGCAAAGAGAAATCCAAACAAGGAACCCCACGGATACACTACTACCTAACATTGTTGGTCATCGGAATCCGTTAAGCCCTGTCCATAATATGTACCCCTTACACTCCCATCTCTTAACAACAAAGTTACATCTCCGATCGCAATTATACATAAACAAGGAACTCCTTCCGAAAGACACTTTCTTTTGACAGTGATGGAAATCACATTTCATATACACATGCGAATAAAATCGAGACTCTCAAATTCCCGTCCCCAGACACACAACTATGAGTATAAACTTCCAAATCTCTAACGGGTGATAAAATAATGCACTCTTCTCATTACTGCCTCTCTAGCATTAATTATAAAAACCAGCTAACTCTTTGTTGACTAGTAAACCAATTACATACGACTCATAACATAAGAATTTATATGCATACTGGGATTAAATATTCGATACCATTATACCTTTTTGAAATCACAACATATTTATATATATATACGAAAGTACGATTGCGAGCCCGACCCTCTCACAGATGGGGCCTAGCCAGAACAGAACATGCTACCCCAAGGTAGTAATCCCAATAAACTTGCAATACCAGCAACTATCGGTATAATCGTATATATAAAACCATAATTAAGATCATATCATACCCGTATAACACAGCACTAAAACGAGAAATTTGATAAAGCATAAACCGCTATCAATATACCCATTCATCCTCCATAGATGACAATAAAAGTAACCCCCACACTATCAGGGAAAATATTCTTATATATAATAAAATTACTGATATACTCACTAAACTCGACTCTCAAGTGAGAATAACAATCATAACGAATGTAGCAACTCATTCATGCCACAAATAACATGCATCCTCATCTGAGGATATAACTCATACTTCTATCCTAACAATCGTCCCGGCTGCTTAAATGGTTCCTGGACTTACCACACATGTCCATCCCAAACCGAATATTTCAATAACTGTTGCCCTCGCCAGGCACAATACCTTGATCCCTACTCTTGCATCAAAAAATATTTACAACGCACGGGTTTCACTCCCCACAAAATACCTTTACACATACTCCACTTATCTTTTGTCACACTGATCATGTTAAGGTGGTCCTTCTCTCGGACGTTGGTAGTCTCGACTCTGATGACTACCTCCGTTGTTCCCTTAGCTTTGACGACCCTAAGGAACATGCTACTAATTTACACATCTCTTACTGAAATCACCATTTCTCGGTAGTAATTCAGCTATCCGAATCATTTTAACTGGTTCTCCGTTGGGTCTTCCCATTGTGGTGCTTCACCGACACCGTTTTCCCTAGTCTTACTTTATATAAAGTCCTCGATTTTTGCATCTCCCCACCCGAGGGAATGTTTACCTCCAAATTAACACTACGCGACAATACCCTCTGCCTTAACCGTCCAAGCAGAATTCCACCAGAAGGTCTAGCAATTCTTCTTGTATGTAAATTCTTCCTTTAATATCCCCTTCTCCATTTCACCTACTTCACCCGGTGTAGGGTTCACTAAACAATTATATTTCTTCTCACAAAGTGACCTCTGTCCGGCCCTCTCGTGTGAGTTCAGAACGACATTCTCCTTTCATCCTGAACATCTGATCAAGGAACTTATTGTCAAACCATACGTGTACGCCTTCTCTCGACGTCACATTCCACTTCTAAGTGTGGTGATTGTCTCTCACCATTGAAACTCCGCTCTCACGAGCCGAGGAAATTTTTCCTCAAATTTTCACTCCCGATTGGCCATACCCCGACACAAGTCCAAGCCTTTGGATGTATTACGTTAGTTTGGTTAGCACACGCCATCTCCGCCTTTCAAGTATTTCAACTGCTGGTTTTCTCAATGTTCCACCTAACTCTTTCTCTCCCATTTCAGCCTGGTTGGGTGAGTCTCAATTGACCCCATCTTCTACTTATTGTTATGCCTGGATGTCACAAGTCGTGCCTTGGCCGTCTCTACCGTCCAGGACTTTCGTGCCATAATATGGGTGACTTCAACTACGGTCATCCCTTTAATTAATTTAATAACCTCAACTGATCCTTGCCTCCTGTTGTCCGTCCAACTGTCTTCACCTGACGTACTACATTGTTTGGCGTACGAACACACCCGATTGCAAATAAGATTCACTATCATATATATCGAAGAAGGAGAACGAAATCTCACCAAAGATATCAACAATCCTAAGCATAGGGCTCTACATCAAAGAAAGTTACGCTGGAAGCATAATAAGCCGTACAGATCCTAAAGGACACTAGATACTGATGATCTGATACCACCTGTGACACCCCGACTAATTAAATACCGAGTAGGTACTCCTTTATTAAATTAATACAAAATGCCAAGTTGGTTCAGTTAATAGCATCACTGTCGAAAACATTTTAATAATTACTAACCACCTAATATTTAAAAAGTGAGTTGCCAAATTTTAAGTTAACTCTGATTAACATGCAATAAGTGAAATATGAAGGATAACATAACCATTCACAATAAAGTCCAACTATAGTAATCATCAAATAATAATAAGTCTGGAGGAAATACTCCTCACAACAATCCAAATACGGAATTGAAGTAAGAACAATAGCATGTATCCTGAATTAATTACAAACCAAAGTCTGAATAACTGAAATGTAAAGTGTCTCTAAAAGAAATGGGCGACATGCCCTACAAATGATGAAACTGAATATGGAATCAAAACAAGAAAAGGAGGCGTCTACTGTCAAGGCCCTGTAACTTCCACAACAGCTACAGCTCGTCACCTGAATAGAATTCCTATGCATGGTGTCCTTGTGGCTGGGCACCTAAAATGATTTTTACAAAAAGATAGATTTGAAAGCAAACGGGTCAGAGCCCGAATGTGGAGAATATTTTAAAAACAGCAAGTGTTTTAACAACATTTAAAACAATGAATGCAAAGTACATGTTAGGACGTGCTCTCACATGAAATACTCACCTCTCGACTACTTGTGCACTCCTAACGAAACGTACCCATACAAGTGATTCTCATATCTATCTAGACCAAAACAATTATTAACCTTTCTACTCGATTCGAAATTTAATTTCAACATCATCAATTGAATAGATAGTTTTACATTAAATTCTCGGATTCTCAATTATTAGAAATACAAAGCACTATAGGTTATCTCTTTTTATCTTTAATCGTGCAACACAATAATTATGTTTCACTATATAAACGTGATAAGTCTTTTCATCTAACCGTATATTATTCACATCATAAATATACAATACTAGCACCCCGAGACTAAGCTACGGTGCACACATACTCTGTTATCCATCCCGGTACATCACGTACATAAGGATCACGCATTCCGAATCTCTCAGGAATCGTTATCAGATAATAGCAAATCACAAACAATGGAGGCGAACACAGTCAAATCACATGGGTCACGCACATACCTACGCTCCCACGATCAGAAAACTTATTAACATCTCAATAAGTCCTTCTCTGACCTATGTTATCGAGGTACCAATCTATATCCCCCCGTAGGCACACAAAGATTAGATGGTCCTAAACGAACGCAAACCTCTCGTGATAGCAAGTATGGTAGGTATGTCATACACATAAGTCATATACTAAGCATTCACACATCTTAGATATCTCAATATTAATAAAGGTATATTCTACATCCTTATACCATTATTCTAATTTTATACATTTATAAGTCGTCCGATAATATATAATGTAGACTGTCGACACATCTCACGTCATAGTTTCTTGTACTTAGAACCTATCTCAAGGGATTACTAAGTCTCCTATTATTCCCACGTATAACATCATTATTCTTAAGATCCTCACTTCTGCCCCAAACCTCATTTTCTCAAATTATTCGAATTTACTCTTTTAACCCTAATATTATCTCACTCATCGAATTTTATTAGATTTCATAAAAATTCCTCAAATTGAATTCTAACTCCGGTCCAAATTTTATAACCATACCTACTGGTCTTCCTTAAGTCTAAGGATATTCATAAAATCTCCATTAATAATTTTCTAAGGGTTAACATCATTAAAATTTAACTAGGGAAAATATTACTCATTCTGGGAAGGTCGATCGATCGACCTTGAGCATCGATCGATCGATGGTGGTCGATCGATCGATTGCACCAGATAGGTTACGGACTGCTTCGTTTTGCAGTCCTCAAATCGTCCCAAAAATCCATTACAATGCATGAAACTTCATTCTAACGTTATAATATCATCACATAATCGTCCTACAACATTGTTAACGTTCTAAAACTAATTAATCATCACCCAAAGGCCTTATTTAAATCAAAATATCATCAAGAACCCTAGTTTTCTATTTCTTTCAAAATCAACAACAATCCTCTTCTTAAATCCGTTTTTGAATTATCAAGGGCTATAGTATGAATTCATAATTCATCCAGATTATGTCTACATGCAAATCCTAACATGGCTTATAGTTTTAATCCTCAAATTCATGGGTTTATATCAATCTTCCAAGACAATTTCGATAATTACCCTAAACATGGAAGAACATATCATTGAATCAATTGTAATTAAATCACTTGCCTTAATCATTCTTCAGATTGTTGTAGATGAAGATGATAGAAGATGGTGGTTGATATCCACTCTCTCTCTCTGCAGAATTCTTCTCTCTCTCTCTCTCTCTCTACAATTTCTTCTCCAAAGATGACAAATGGAGGTGGAGGTTTATTTTTGGACTTTTAACTTCTTTTCTAAACTTCTCCCGTAGCCCACTACTTAGTTTAGTGTTGATAATGGGTTGGTGGGTTTAATGATAAATCATAATTAAACTCTAATTTTCGTGGGTTTTAATTATCAAAATTCTGAAATTACCAAATTACCCTTTTGGGTTGCCGGTTTGGCCTAAAAATGTCCCGGGACCCAAACTAAACCCCCGGCTAGTGTTTTATGACTATCTCGACCCTTCCGAACACGTTGGTGCACTCAAAATGACCATACGATTGATAAAAATAAAATTCACTTTTTAATTAAAATAATTACATACCTGACGCGACTGTCACGCGCGTCCCAACAAAATTTCCCAAATTGTCGTATTTCAGTCTCATGACAATTTCAATATTTTCAATATTCATATAACGCCATATGTATACAATGTAATCAAATACCAACTCACATCTTGTTAGTATTTTATCCGGATTAATTTCCAATTAATTCACATTTAATTTAATTAATCCCGTAAATAAATATCAGTAAAAGTACGGGGTATTACAATAATGTCGAGAGGAAACAACCCAAGGGTACTAAGTGTTGAGGTGACACAACAACGAGGTTCACCATCTCATGCAGAACTGACCGCGTGATCACGGGACCCTCGGTTTGAGAATACGACGATAATTTGCATATTTCTAGACTTAGGCTTAAAAACATGGCATTAGTGGGTGAAAAATCGAAGCAGCCCCCGAACGGTCCCGTGAGTGGCACCAACACCTCGTACGGGACCAATGTAACTCGTAGGAACTGATCGGGCGATCACGGCCCCCCCGATTTGAGAATACGACGATAATTAAAAAATATCAGAACTTAGGCTTAAAAACATAGCGTTAGAGGGTGAAACCCCAAAACTGCCCCCGAATGGCCCCGTGGGAGGTAGCAACAGCTCCCACAGGACCAATGTAACTCACAGGAACTGACCGCGCAGCTGATTCGTATCAAATATTGCATATTTCCGCCCGTTATCTTTATGCATTCTAGCGCTTTTACCAGACAACCTTGGATTTGGATATATACATGTTTTGCAGGCATTAATTATGCTTTTGTAGGTATTGGAACGCTAAAAGTGAGGTTCGGTAGAATTTCGGAGAAGTTTCGTCGTTGGGCGCTACTTCAAGGGAATTTTAGTCAATTCACATTTCTTATTCGGCTCATGAAAATTCCACGGATGCGTAGTTCGTTAAGTTAGGATCGCGTGGTCGTAAATTGTGCGTCGTTTGGAATTCGGACGAAGAAGATATGCCTGATTCCGTAATGAAACTTTTCTTCCATGTGATGACCAAATGCAGCCTGAAAACAGAGTACCGGTCGACCGCGGTTCGGAATTTTGCCGTGGGAAGGAGACAGTGCACTTTGGCTTCAGGGACCGATCGACCGGTAGTGCCAGATATTTTGGGCTCTTTCCTCTTTCTTTTACTTTTTTCCACTTCCTATAAATACCATTTTTTTGTTGTAAATAAGGATATTCAATACATATACTTAGTTAGAATAGATTGTAGAGAGTGGTAGTTAGGGTTTGGGGGTTTTGAAGAGTTTGGCTTTGATTCTTCTCGGTTTGACACCCGATTTGGTTGTAAGTTACACTATTCATTATCCCTACCATTTAATATAAGTTGTATTTCCATTAATTCTTGCTTTCTAGTGTAATTTCCATGCTTTCCTATTTAGTTTACATGCTTTGATTTACTTGCTTTGTAGTATAGTTTTATCGCATTTATTTTCCGCTTTCCATTTTCTGAGTTTTTAACATGCTTTCTAGTTAATTTAAATTAGGTTGTGTTTGAATGGAACTCACTCGAGTTGACGCGTTGCTTTGCTTTGGTGATGGAGTTTACGGGTGTATTTCGGGTGCGTTGTCCTAGTTTTTACACCTAGGAGATTTGACGGGGCATATCATGTATGTCCCGTGCTTACGACCTTTCGCGCGTAATTTTCGGGATATTTGTTGACGCCAAAATCTTATTAGGCTTTTATGATGATTTAGGGCGTAACAACCCTTGATTTAATTAACTGTTGAAACGAGACGCATTTGTAATAACTCGTCGACCAATGTAACCATTTTATACTAATTAACTCGAGTGAGGGATATTCAACGCAACCTATAGTTTTACTCGCTTTCATAATCTAGATTCATTTTCCCTTGCCTGGATTAACATTTCCCTTTATGCATCTTTTCCTTTTTAGTTTGTAATCATCTTTTACGCTTTTATTTCGGAATATTAAATCACTTGAATTCTAGCAACCCGTCTCTGTGGATTTTCGATACCCGAACTTGACCGCTATACTCCCTTTTTTAGTGTAGTCATAAATTTAGGTTTTTGTATTAAGGCGGTGAACAGAATACAACGATCGACGTTTGACACGCGCTACTTTTCACCCTTGATCAGCAGCCAAGGGACTCTCGGTTTGAGAATACGACGGTAATTTGAATATTTCTAGACTTGGGCTTAAAAACATGGCGTTAGTGGGTGAAAAGCCGAAATAAACCCCGAACGGCTCCGTGAGTGGCACCAACACCTCGCACGGGATCAATGTAACTCGTAAGAACTGATCGCGCGATCACGGGACCCCCAGTTTGAGAATACGACGATAATTTTCATCTTTCTAGACTTAGGCTTAAAAACATGACGTTAGTGAGTGAAAAGCCGAAACAGCCTCCGAACGGCCCCATGAGTGGCACCAACACCTCGCACAGGACCAATGTAACTCGTAAGAACTGATCGCGCGATCACGGGACCCCCAGTTTGAGAATACGACGATAATTTTCATCTTTCTAGACTTAGGTTTAAAAACATGACGTTAGTGGGTGAAAAGCCGAAACAGTTCCCGAACGGCCCCGTGAGTGGCACCAACACCTCGCACGGGACTAATGTAACTCATAAGAACTAATCGCGCGATCACGGGACCCCCGGTTTGAGAATACGATGATAATTTGCATATTTTTAGACTTAGGCAAAACATGGTGTTAGTGGGGGAAAACTCGAAACAGCCCCTGAACGGCCCTGTGGGAGGCACCAACACCTCCCAACGGACCTATGTAACTCGTATGAACTGATCGCGCGATCACGGGACTCCCGGTTTGAGAATACGACGATAATTGAAAAATATCAAGACTTAGGCTTAAAAACAAGGCGTTAGAGGGTGAAAACCCAAAATAATCCCTGAACGATCCCGTGGGAGGCACCAACACCTCCCACGAGACCAATGTAACTTGTAGGAACTGACCGCGCAGCCACGAGACTCCCGGTTTGAGAATACGATGGTAATTTGAATATTTCTAGATTTGGGCTTAAAAACATGGCGTTAGTGGGTGAAAAGCCGAAACAGCCCCCGAACGTCCCCGTGCGTGGTACCAACACCTTGCACGGGACCAATGTAACTCGCAGGAACTGACCGCATGATAATGAGACTCCCAGTTTGAGAATACGATGATAATTGAAAAATATCAGGACTTAGGCTTAAAAACATGGCGTTAGAGGGTGAAAACCCAAAACACCCCGCGAACGGCCCCGTGGGAGGCACCAACACCTTGCACGAGGCCAATGTAACTCGTAGGAACTGACTGCGCGATCACGGGCCCCCCCAGTTTGAGAATACGACGATAATTTCATATTTCTAGACTTAGGCTTTAAAACATGACGTTAGAGGGTGAAAAGCCAAAATAGCCCTCGCGGCCCCGTGAGTGGCACCAACACCTCGCACGAGACCAATGTAACTCGTAGCAACTTACCGCGTGAACACGGGACCCCCAATTTGAGAATACGACGATAATTTGTATATTTCTAAACTTAGGCAAAACATGGCGTTAGTGGGGAAAAATCTGAAACAACCCCCGAACGGCCCCGTGGGAGGCACCAACACCTCCCACAGGACCAATGTAACTCGTAGGAACTGATAGCGCGATCATGGGACTCCCGGTTTGAGAATACGACGGTAATTGAAAAATATCAGGACTTGGGCTTAAAAGACATGGCGTTAGAGGGGGAAAACTCAAAACAGCCCCCAAACGGTTCCGTGGGAGGCACCAACACCTCCCACGGGACTAATGTAACTCGTAGGAACTGACTGGGAATCCATGGGACTCTCGGTTTGAGAATACGACGGTAATTTAAATATTTTTAGACTTGGGCTTGAAAACATGGCGTTAGTGGGTGAAAAGCCGAAACAACCCCCGAACGGACCCATGAGTGGCACCAACACCTCGCACGGGACCAATGTAACTCAAAGGAACTGACCGCGCAGCAACGGGACTTTCAATTTGAGAATACGATGATAATTTTCATATTTCTAGACTTAGGCTTAAAAACATGGCTTTACAGGGTGAAAAGCCGAAATAACCCCCGAACGGTCCCGTGAGTGACACCAAAACCTCGCACGGGACCAATGTAACTCGTCAAAACTGACCACGTGATCACGGGATCCCCGGTTTGAGAATACGACGATAATTTGCATATTTCTATACTTAGGCAAAACATGGCATTAGTGGTGGAAAACTCGAAACATCCCCCGAACGACCTCGTGAGAGGTACCAACACCTCCCACGGGACCAATGTAACTCGTAGTAATTGACGGCGCGATCACGGAACTCCTGGTTTGAGAATACTACGATAATTGAAAAATATCAGACTTAGGGTTAAAAACATAGTGTTAAAGGGTGAAAACCCAAAACAACCCCCGAACGGCCCCGTGGGTGGCATCAACACCTCCCACAGGACCAATATAACTTGTAGAAACTGATCGCGCAGCCACGGGACTCCCGGTTTCAGAATACGATGGTAATTTGAATATTTATAGACATGGACTTAAAAATATGGCGTTAGTGGATAAAAAGCCGAAATAGCCCCCGAACGACCCCGTGAGTGGCACCAACGCCTCGTACGGGACCCCCGGTTTGAGAATACAATGATAATTTGCATATTTCTAGACTTAGGCTTAAAAACATGACGTTAGGGGGTGAAAATCGAAACATCCCCCGAACGGACCCATGAGTGGCACCAACACCTCGCACGGTACCAATGTAACTCGTAGGAACTGACCGCGCGATCACGGGACCCCCGGTTTAAAATTACGATGATAATTGAAAAATATCATGACTTAGGCTTAAAAACATGGCGTTAGAGAGTGAAATCTAAAATAGCCCCCGGACGGCCCCGTGGGTGGCACCAACAGCTCCCACGGAACCAATGTAACTCGTAAGAACTGACCGCGCAGCCACGGGACTCCCGATTTCAGAATACGATGATAATTTGAATATTTCTAGACTTAGGCTTAAAAACATGGCGTTAGTGGGTGAAAAGTCGAAATAACCCCCGAACGGCCCCGTGAGTGGCACCAACAGCTCACACGGGACCAATGTAACTCGTAGGAACTGACCGCGCGATCACGGGACCCTCGGTTTGAGAATACGAATATAATTTGCATCTTTCTAGACTTAGGCTTAAAAATATGGCGTTAGTGGGTGAAAAGTCGAAACAGCCCCCGAACGGCCCCGTGAATGGCACTAACACCTTGCACGGGACCAATGTAACTCGTAGGCACTATCTGCGCGATCACAGGACCCCCGATTTGAGAATACGACGATAATTTGCATATTTATAGATTTAGGCAAAACATGGCGTTAGTAGGGGAAAACACGAAACAGCCCCTTAGGAGGCACCAACACCTCCCACGGGACCAATGTAACTCGTACGAACTGACCGTGCGATCACAGGACTCCCGATTTGATAATACGAAGATACTTGAAAAACATCAGGACTTAGGCTTAAAAACATGGTGTTAGAGGGTGAAAACACCGAACAACGCCGTGGGAGGCACCAACACCTCCCACAGGACCAATGTAACTCGTAGAAACTGACCGCGCAGCCACGAGACTCCCGGTTTGAGAATATGATGGTAATTTGAATATTTCTAGACTTAGGCTTAAAAACATGGCGTTAGGGGATGAAAAGCCGAAACAGTCCCCGAACGGCCCCGCAAGTGGCACCAACACCTCGCATGGGACTAATGTAACTCGTAGGAACTGACCGCGCGATCACGGGGACCCTCGATTTGACAATACGATGATAATTTGCATATTTCTAGACTTATACTTAAAAACATGATGTTAGTGAGTGAAAAGCTGAAACAGCTCCCGAACGCCCCCTTGAGTGGCACCAACACCTCGTACGGGACCAATGTAACTCGTAGAGACTGATCGCGTGATCATGGGACCCTCGGTTTGAGAACACGAGGATAATTTGCATATTTCTATACTTAGGCATAAAAACATTGATATGTTGATAATTTTAACTCATATATGCAATTTTTCAGCTTGGTTAAATTTTTTGTAAAACTACTTGGTTACTGATATCATTTTTTTTATCCTATCATTTGTAGGATTTTTGCACATGGAACAAATGAAGGAGGTAATGGTTTACAACATGAAGATTGTTTATATGTTGTGGACATTCAGGATTATGTTTTTTATGTGTTACAGCTGTGCGGACTTTTATTGTTTTGTTTTATGGTCGTGCGGGCTTTTATAATTTGATTGTTGAATTTTATGGCCATGCGGGCTTTATAATATGCAAGTTTTACATTTACAGGTTTTGGGATGTTCAAAAAATAGAGGAAACTCTGCTCAATTTTTTTTTGTCTGTGAATTATTAAGACGTGTAATATTTTTAAGTTTGTATATATATTAGTTTATTAACAACGTTTTCAATTCGTAATTTGTGTTTTTTTTTATTGTTTTGCCAATAATAAATATTTGTAACACCTCGTACGCGTCCAACGTTACACGTAGCAACCGACGGTGCACTCATAGGACCCTCAATTTTAGGATTGGACCAAAAAAATACATTTTTTTAAAATTATAGTTAAATATGGTCATGGACTTTGCCCATTCCATGACCATTTTTATTTTTTCTGTCCCGCATAAAGATGGTCGCGGTCAAAGTTCGCGACCATTTTTTTCCTTTTTTTTATCATCGCGGTGTCGGTCACGGACTTTGGCCGCGACCATTTTTTTTTCCTTTTTTATTTGCCACGGTTGTAGGTCGCGGCCAAAGTTCGCAACCAATTTGTCACGGTTGTGGGTCACGGACTTGTAGGGGTGTAAACGAGTCGAGCTGAGCCAAATACTAGGATGCTCAAGCTTGGCTTGAAAATATTAATGAGCTTAAAAATGTATTCATATTTGGTTTGTTTACTTCACGAGACGAGCTCAAACGAGCTTTAATCCAAACAAACACGAGCCGACTTCGAGTAGCTTGAATTTTTTACCATATTTTTGTATGATTATTTGTAATCGGGCAGAATTCGAGTCAAGCTCAATAAGGTAACGAGCTTAAAATTTTGTTCAAGTTTGGTTTGTTTACCTTACGAGTCGAGTTTGAACGAGCTTTTATCCGAACATACACGAGTCAAGCTCGAATAGCTTGATTTGTTTTACTGTCCTACGGACTTGGGCCGCGACTATTTTTTCATTTTTTTTATCACGGTTGTGGGTCGTGGACTTTGGCCATGACCAATTTGTCACGGTTGTGGGTCACGGACGAGGGCCGCGACCCGTCACGGCATGGGTCACACCCGAAATGGTCATGACCCAAGTCCGCGACCCACGGTCTTGGTCAGGGATTTTGGCCGTGACCAATCGCCAGTTTTGGTGTAGTGAACTAAAAATCATTTTCTCTCATTTTTGGAGAATAAAACGCCCCAACTTTCTCTTGCATCTTTATCAATGCCAACTACTTGCCTCTACGCATATTAATAGCACTTGAGTGGATTATCATATTGCCATCATTATTATCGCAAGCTAATATCACATAGGCTTGCTTCCCTTCAAGGCCGGCTACAATTTTGATTGCCACCTCAAAATGGATTTTACTCTTCCAGAATGTTATGTCGTCTTCTCACAACTTGAATGAGAGTAAATATCGCCAGTCTTCCCAAAATGCAAGCCCCGCTTGCCTACTCCTCCATTGTCAAGATTCAAATGCGAATTTTAACTCGCCATAATAGAAGGCCCCATAAAAGCTCCACCTGTTACTGTATTCCCTTGGAGAATATGTAAGTTCTTCACCTTTGTGCCCCTATGCACCACAAGAGATTCTGTCACGACCCTCATATCTCCACCTGATGTTACCACCTTGTAACCCACTGACATAAGGTTCACCTAAATACTTGGAACATGTCACACATATCACAAATTCTCACCAATCCATTATATGTCTTGATTTTTATTAAACCAATTCTCAAAATTTTGAAAGCACTCTCATTGACCATCAAAATAGAACCAACTTTCACCTCTTGTAGGAGGAGAAAATATCTCGATTGGGACATATATGAATTGAACGACCAAAATCAAGAACCCAAACGTCATTAAATAACTCACCAAATTAGGTTTTCATGAGAGCATAATTGTCATCCTTCAAATCACTTGCATCCGCCACTACTACGGTTTCATCTCGAACCTTCTCTTTATCTTTCTCATTCTTGCCTTTAACTCTTATACAAGAGGTAATGATGTGCCCTAGCTCATGACAATAGTAACACTCCCGGCCCTTCTTCCCTTTTGACTTAGACCTTAAGCTCTTAGAAGCTCACTTCTTCGGTCTTTTACAAACGACCAGGCCTGCGGCATTACCGTCACCCTCAACCATTTTCCTAATATTTTTGTTAGAGAGAAGTGCTGATGTGATCTCATCCAAAATGATATTCCTATTCCCGTACATCATCGTAGTCACCAAATAATCGTACCTTTCGAGAAGAGAGGCAAACAAAACTGCAACCTTGTCCTCTTCCTCCATCTTCACCTCCATATTTAATAGTTCCAAGAGAAGCCTATTAAACTCATTTAGGTATAGTCTTGCAATGAAGAACTCGGACCCATACTAAATCAGTAGAATTTTTTTTAGATCAATCCGATTTGTCGAAAACTTCTCCAAATGAAGCTCTTCAAGCTTTACCCAAATCACCTTAGCGAAAGTCTCTATCACAACGTAGTATTTAATCTCTTTAGACAAATAAAACAGAATCGTGGAACAACCCCCTATCTATCTTCTCCCACTCGTCATCCTTCATTGTGTTGGATTTTCCCTCTAAAGTAGGGATCAAGCCCTCTTTGACAAGGGTATCCGTCACCACCACTTGCCAAAGGTCGAAATTGTTCCTCCCATCAAATTTCTCCACGTCATACCTCATTTTGGATGCCATAACAAAAATGAACACGGTCACAAAAAAATGAATGAAAAAAAATTAAAATTTACAATTTTTTCTGACTATAAATAGTAACTGTAGGTATGAACAGTACCATACGTATAACGTATGAATGAATAGTACCGCATGAATACAATACATATGAATATTTCTCCACCAAAATTCAAAACTCCTAGATCGTGGAACCTAGGCTATGATACCAATTTTTTGTGTGCATGCGTGCCAACAAATGATATTGACTATAATTGTGATCCCAAAAATAAAGTGGCATGCACGTAATAAGTATGGGGTGGAGAACACACACCCAAGAAGATATAATATTTGAGCGGATCACCAATTTGGCTACGTCCACAGATGATATGTGACACTAGTAGAAGAAGATTACATATGGAAGAAAAATATGCTACTACCTCACACACTAATAATTTCTCTTCTCACAAATAAAATAAGCCTCTCACAAATATTGAAAGACACACCAATATTAATCTCTTCACAAGATGACACTTAAGTTTTATTCAAAATCTTCAATAAAGAATACCCAAAATTAATTCTCAAAATAACAGTGAACCCTTAAATTTTTACTCAATATAATTATTCTCAGTTTTGAAATACTAGACACTAAAATTACTTGGGCATGGATTGAGTTTGGTCCCCAGTTCGATCCCTCACACTGTCAAAATAATGTTTGATCAGCGGAAACTACGAATCGTGAATGGGGATTAATCGAGACGCGTAAGCTGAGTCGAATACCTCATGATATGCTACAAAAAGAAACACTAAAACTACTCTGAATTTTGATGTATTAATTTTAGCCCGCTAAACCTCCTTATATAGGGGTAGAAGGAGAAGACAAGCTTAGGAATCGGGAACATGGGTCTGGACAGTTATGCCCTCGTACACTGCGCATGGGTCTTTTTGTCAATCCATTCAAGTGTCCATTGCAAATTGTTTTAAAGTGACATGTCTCATAAAATTTGTGATTTTATGTGATACCTTTTACCTACTTGGAATTGGAGCGAGAATTTGATCCAACATTAGAAAACTGAAATTCAAATAACTCTAATTATTTACGGCAAATTATACATGTGCCCATCTTATAATAATTTTTAGTAAGGTTGTGAATATCAAACTCATCTCCAATTCATGACCAGATGATAACGCGGCATATCACCGCCCACCCCGTTTATGGATCAGCCGGTCATCAACCAATCACTCTTTTCCAATGTTCATATGAATGACAATTCCTAATTTACGGAACACCTGAATGTCGGTTTCTGCGTTTTAGACACGTGTCGACAGCATCAACATTATGACTTCAGCATTGTAATGTTGAAAAATCTCAAGTAGCTCATCTAGCTTAATTGCTTTTATTTATAAAAATATTATGTAATAATATTCTAACATGAGTGTCACCAAAGAAATCACCAACAACTTGCGTGCACTCCATCCCTTTTATCATTTGTAGCCTCAACTATATGAGCTCAAGCAGGCTCACCCATCATTTCTCATTTTTTGCTCTGTCGTTCGACTTCATCTCTATCTTTCTATAACTCTCATTCCTATTCTACTTCACTGCCATTGTGAGCTTAATCAATGGAGATGGATAGTATTCTTCAGTTTCTTGAGAACAGGACCATTTTAGTCACTGGTGCCACTGGCTTTCTAGCAAAGAGTAACACACACACTCTCTCTCTAGCACGCGCGCGCGGACACAGATATATATATATATATATATATATATATATATATATATATATATATATATGATTTTGTTAGTGATATTTTTTCTTTAATGTAGTTTTTGTAGAGAAGATACTTAGGGTTCAGCCAAATGTGAAGAAGCTTTATCTTCTTGTAAGGGCAGCAGATAGCAAGTCAGCCTTACAACGCTTAAATACTGAGGTATACAAAAATACAACTGCTACCTACAATGCTTTACCAAACTTCATTACAAGGGAAAAAACAAACTTTCTTTGTCCAAGTTTTTATTGGGTGTGTAATGCTTCATTTTCAGTTTTTGCTACACTTGTGTTGAGAAATAAACCTCAAGAATGTGAAGCAACGAAGTCCCTGGATTGTGCATTGATAAGATAAATGTATATATTTGTATATACATAAATTTCTTTATTTCTGTGTATGCAGGTCATTTCAAAGGACTTGTTTAGGGTTCTAAAAGAGAAATGGGGTGGAAATTTATACACCCAAATTTTACAGAAGGTGACTCCGGTGGCCGGTGACATCACATGCGAGAACTTGGGGGTGAATGACTTTAATCTAGTGGAAGAGATGTGGAGAGAGGTAGATTGTGTTGTTAACATAGCTGCAACAACCAACTTTGATGAAAGGTATATACGGACAAATTTGATATCATCTTACTATGAAAGGACATCATAAATGTCTAGATTATAAATAAACATCCACCCCGCCCCAACCTTATTTGATGCCAAAAAAATAAGTCAAGGAAAACAAAACTTGTTGTAACACTCGTCTAAAAGTAGAGTCCTCGTACACTTAGGTTTGAAAATCTCAATGAAGTGAACCCCATTAGAATTTAGAAACTATCCTAATAATTGAATTATGGTAAGTATTAACAATTCGATCATAAAGGTAGCTAATGTACTATGTATATAAAGTCCCTATCAAATCTCAGACGATAATCTCGACTTTGTACTTGCTTTTGGATTTCAGCTACCAACCTAACACCCCGATTACATTTTCACCATTGAAAATGAAGCAACGCATTTACCCACCAAAACATATGCGTTTTTGTTGGGTACTTTGCATTTTTCATTTAGGGAGTATAGATCACGAACAATGAACCTTCCTCAAAACTTCTTTCAAAAGTGAGATGAGTTTTACTCATTCTCTCACTTATTAAGTGTTATCTTGTGATACAAGTTTCGTTACGAGACAAAAAATCATTGAGGGACTCATTTAAGACTCATAACATGACTCATTGATAAATGATATGAGTCCAAAGATATCCTCCAACTCATTCCCATGATAATGCTTCGTTGAAATAAATGTTTACATTACCGAATACAAATTTGTTGACCCATTATGTTTCAATACATTATAGTATGTACTCATAGTATTATTATTAGAGTTTTGATATGGAGAGTACAAATTTGTTGACCTATGAAGAATGAATTCTTAAAATTGGTAAATGAATTCAAGTTGCAGTCGAATCGGGTGCGATTCTCACCCGATTCTCCTCCGATTAGCACTCATTAAGTATCCAATTATTTTAATGAAATTTAACTGTGGATTCTTCATGAATTCTTAATTTTACTTGGGAAGAATAATAGGGTCAACCAATATTTATGGTATCTTTTTATCAACATCCTTTGTGAACCTATGAAGATATACACTCTAGATTTGATGAAATTTGGAGAAGGAGAGAGGGTAAGAGTTGGTTAAAGACAACGAGAGATTCGAGAGTTAGAAAGATACATATAGAACTGAAAGTAACTGACACAGATTTTTTCATGTGAATCTTCAAGCTCAACATTGTCGTGTTATGGTAAATTAACTTTCAATAATTTTCGACCTCGAGTGATGACGCTGAATAATAGTTTTATAATGATTTACACAATTGTTCGAAAGTTTGGCACTTGGCTAGATTTTACGAAAGTAGAAATTAAGTAGTGGAAAATTGTTTGAGAATAGATTTTTTCAAGAATTATATTATCACTTGAATCTTTTTTATTATGGTCTATTTTTTATGTTGGAGATTTATAAAAGTAATTATTAATTGGTATAAAGCCTAATGTACTATCGACACAAAATTAAGGAATATATTTTTTTATTATATTTTGCAACGCACCCGAATCTTACTTTTTCAAGTTTTTTCGAATCGCCACCCCCTCTCTCGCACCCACAACTGTGCTTCAAAGTTGTTGACCCATTTTGTTTTTATGATCCTCTCACATAATTAGTTAAAATATTAAAAATTATAAAATATGTGTAATGACTTATTAATTAAAATATTAATTGGCGTCACGACTCACGTGTTCCTCGAGTTCGACGAGGAGTTTCACCATGTTTTGTAATTTGGTATTTATTTATAGGGGTTTGTTTCGCCCCTTTTCCTTGTAGCAGGTTTACTGCTTTGTATACCTCCTGTATTCGGTTTCGCTCCCTCATCGATTAGTTTTTATATATCATTTACTTATAAAAAAAATACATTTTAATATTTCCATCAATAACGTGAGAGAGTTATTAAAAACAACTTTTAAAGTCCTTCAACAAATTTGAACTATCATATGTGCATCAAATACATGTCTCAAATCATCCACTCAATGATGAGTTATTATATTCTTTGGGAAGTGATGTGTACAAGTATTTAACTATTTTCCAGTGTCACAATTGAACGTGAAAAAATCCCAACTACCGAGTTCATACACTCGAATAATTTTTTTGTACAAGTACCTTATCAAATTCCTTGCATTTTCATAATTTAGTGTTTGTTGAATTTGATGTAGATATGATGTTGCACTGGCACTTAATACTTTGGGAGCTATGCATGTTTTTAACTTTGCAAAGAAATGTGCTAAAATAAAAGTGCTTCTGCATGTGTCCACCGGTTAGTATAATTCCTTAACCTCTTTAATTCCAATTTATTTTCCTTTTTTAATTCTCGCCCATGTATATATGCTTATTAATTAATATAAAATGATGGTGTGATTTCAGCTTACGTGTCTGGTGAAAAACCGGGACTCATACTAGAGAGCCCATATTACATGGGTGAGACTCTCAATGGGACCTCTGAGGTACTAGACATTGAGACAGAAAAGAAAGTAGTGCAGGAAAGGTTGAATGAGCTCAGAGATGAGAAAGCTTCGGATAAAGAAATTACATTGGCCATGAAGGACTTGGGTATTCAAAGGTTCCTTTCTCTCTCAGTGTGTGCGTGCGTGGTGTGAGAGAAAAAATTATGAAAATCTTTAGTCAAGCTGGGCGAATTTGACATTAAAACGTGTAGACATTTTTAAGGGAAAATGCAAAAAGAGACCCACTTGTCGCATTTAGTGGACTTCCTCTCCACAGTCATGTCAATTAGGCGGTTGGTCTAATCATAATAGGTACAAACATGATTTTCTCATAAGATGGTGACAAATAAAGAGTAAGGTCATCCATAACGGGACCACAGGTATAAAATAGTAGTATATTGGTGCTGGACAAACGTTTAGGTTGCATAGTCGAGGAATATGCATTTATGTCAAATATGAATGAGCAATTAAAATCAAAACACACTCAAATTGTTATATTCGACATTATTCAGATAGCCGACCCAAGTGGTCATTATTTATGTGAGTCTACTAAACCTGAAATCTGTCAAATCAAAATTAAGATTCCAATTGGCTAAACCAGTTCATATTTGTTGATGATATTTATTGAAAAATAACATTACTCTTTAGTATCATTAGTTAAAATATATGACTTATTAAAAATTACGTGATGCATTACTTAAATCATTTTCAAGTTTTAAATAATTATAATTAAAAGTTATGTTAGCCGAAATAAGATAGAATTAATAAATTTGTACTCAAACTAAAGGGTAAGTAACGATTGTTAGAGTGGACTACCTTTTAAGTTTAAATATGAATTATTCAGATTTTTTTAATAATTAAATCGTTCAACAAAAACAATCTGCTTAAGGGGGCCAAATCTCGTATATAAGAGTATACAATAAGAAAATAGAAAGCAAAGGGCCGGAGCCCAAACGCAACTAGCCTAACACCTGGAATGCCTAAAAAAACTCTAGGAAGAGAGAACGACAGAGCATGCCTTTTTTTATGTCATGAGAGAAGTAGGCTCCAAAAAATTGTAACAAATACGCGAGGGGCTAAGATCAACCCCCTCAGAGAATTTCTTCTGATTCCTTGCCTGTCAGACTGTACAAAAGATACGAGGAACCATCTAAAAAAATACCCTCGGTCCCATCCAACCCTCAGGACTCCTTCAAGCCGCCATAACCTCGTTTACTAAACGACGCATGACCCACATGATCTAGCATAATGAGAAGATCATATCCCGTAGACCCCTAGTCACCTGACAATGAAGTAGACAGTGATTGGTCGTCTCATCCTCCTTCTTGCACAACCAACATCTGTTGGCCATCATCCTCCCTCTTTTCTGAAACCCCTCAATTATCAAAATGGTATGTTTGACAGCGGTCCACATATAACCTTAAGAGGTGCTTGAATCTTCCAAATATCCTTCCACTGAAAAGAATCACCCACACTCGGCCTTAGAGATTTATATTATTTCTTAACTGAAAATTGACCATCCTGAAAGCTCGCCCATCTCAGCTCATCCGCCCCATCGGACAGGACACGAACCAAATGTAGTCATTCGAAGAATGCCTTCGCCTCCTCCAGTTCTCAATCCTGAAGCCCCTTCCTAAACTTAGAATCCCACACATCACGATACCCTACCCTCCGTGTATGATCCTCTACTAAATCCTCCATGCCCCACCATTCCGAAATATTCCAGGGAATAGATCCTTCAAAGAGCCACCCTCACCCAAGTGATCTTTCCAACACCAAATCCTATTCCCTCCCCCGAGCTGGAAAGAAGTGCACTCAGAAAACTTCTCCCACCCTTACGCTATGCACATGCACATCCCTACCCCATGATCCTCCTCACATTTGACTTTGAATAATTAATATGTAAAATTACATCTAAAGTCTGAATCAATTTAAATACATTCATTCAAAGGTCCATTCAGACATAAAAACAAACATATTTTTTAGATTCAAATTTCGGACTTCAGATTCAGACTTTAGATTTCTGATTCGAACTTCAAATTAAGATGAAAAAACTAGCGCAACCTAAGTCTCTTTTATGGATTAAAGACTGAGATGAAGTTATCTATAAATTTTATGCATACTTTTATTCATGTGATATTACGCACAACCCCATATCATTTTTCACACTAAACTGTTGTGCAGAAGATCATCATTTCCTTTTGTAATATTACCTCTCAAGGCAATTTCTCATTGTTACTTGTCTTCTTATGTTCTTGCGTATTCTACTTAGTGTTCTTCTGTTTATGATCATTGTCATTGTTGTATGAAATTATGTTTTAAACTAACATGTGGCATGATCCCCTTTGCGATGATAGTTGTTTTAAGGATTGAAATAAGGTGTTTTATTTGCACTTAAGACCGCTTCACCCTCGTAGTTTGAAGCTCAGATTACCTAAGAAATCCGACTCCAAAACTAAGAAATCAAAATAACCTTCCACTAAACTAATTTTGTTTTTATTTTTTATTTTAATACCTTACTATTTGATATCGGACTTTAATACATCTTAATTAGTTTATTAGACTTTAGTATATTTTTCGTCACTAAAGTTCACTTTTAGTGGCAACGTTTTCACATTAAGTGATATTAGGAGACGGAAAATGTACTCAAATTTAATAAACTGATTAAATTCTATTAAATTTTAATATAATAATTTGTAATATATTAAAGTGAAAAAAATCATTGATTTTTCCAAAGTACCTGTCCTCACGATATATTTTTCATGAACTAATCATCCATTTCTATTCTCTTTTGTGTGTATTTTCTAGCAATATCAACATCGTTGGGAGTGTTGAGATATAAAGCCCTACATGAAAAAAAATAGATATTAAATATAGTCGCATCCAATCCAAAACCAATTGACAATAAGTGAAGGGGCCTAGGAAAACACTATACAAGCAAGAGAACTATGATGGCTCTTCGAAAATTTTCACTAAAAACCCAACAAAGAAGCTAAAATATCACCCAAAGAGAATTATAATGTTCATTGACAAAAAATCTTGTAGCGAGTAAAATTTCACGTGACGCAACACTTGTTTTAATTTTAATATCTAATACCACGTATGTTTATAATGGGCCTAATTCCATGCTACATATATCAAGGAACTCAATCCAAATACCTAAGTTCAAAGAAAAAATAACGTTTAATGAAAAAATTATAGGTGATTAAAATATATTGTTTCACACGCAAATAATTTGCACTTGTCAAATTTCAAAATATTCAAAAGGCAAAATCTTCAGAATTAATTTTCTTTTGAGGTTCTCTCATGATAGATCTTATTAGATTATTTAAGAAATAATTTTTTTTCCATTTCGACAGAAAAGAAGAGAATTAAAAAATCAAAATTGATAATTTATAAATGAGTTTTTTCAAACGAAAATTACAATTTCCTCACTTTTAGTATGGAGGAGGGAAAGTAAGAAGGAAATATACAATTTTTAGCAATTAAATTTGTAGATTCATATACTTACATTTATTCAATATATTCATTACAAGAATATGAGAATAATAATTATTTATACTAACTCTCATAAATTAATTAATACTCTTTATCCCTATTTTCTTTCACTTTTTCTCTCAGTTTTATTCATACAATTTAATAGGTTGGGAAGGATATGTTTCTTTCTTTCCTTTTACTTTTGACTCAATGGGTGGTAAATAATACAAACATTCGAAATATTTATTATTATTATTATTATTATGAATGAGTGATGTTACATTTACTTGTCGCTTTACCTTGTGTTTTACTTCAACGTATCCATGTTTATTGCGTCTCCACAGTTTCTTTCATGTACTCTCACTCTGTCTCTCAGTTTGTAGTTGAGCAAATTTAATTCCGTGACACATAGTTAAGTGCCCAACTGCATCATCTTTAAACGCTTTGCTCTGCCATTATTGCCGTTATTGCTTTTGTCCAGCATTTAATGAATTTAATGCTTAGTCAACTTATAATAGAGAGATGTCATGCTGATTACACAAACATAGGTTTTAACATAACGACTAGAACTCAAATTGGGATGGAAAATGATATCTATGTCAAGTATTTATAAAAAAGTGATTTATCAAGTATATTAAATTATTATATTTATAATAATGTATAATAATTTAATGTATTTGAAAAAAGATTTTTGATGTAAAAATTTGATACATATATCATTATTCAATTGGGATTCTGATCAAGATGCACAATATCATGTATTATTTTTGAGTTAAATTTTTTTATTATTATTTAAATATTTTTAAAAATTTATATAAAAATAATAATTTTGAACTGAATTTTGTTATATAAATCTCTTGGAATCTTTAAACATAATATAAAAAATACAGTAAAAAAAATAACAATTTACTATTTAAAAAAATTGATTTATATACTTGATATGTATACTTAATACGTACAAAATCTGTGTGTACATAGAAACATTAGGGAGACATTTAAATATTCAATGCTGATCCTATAGGGCGACGCAATATGGATGGCCAAACACCTACGTTTTTACAAAGGCAATGGGAGAGATGCTTTTAGGGCAAGTGAATCAAAATAATTTGCCCTTAGTTATACTTCGCCCTACCATCATAACAAGTACCTATAAAGAACCGTTCCCCGGTTGGGTTGAAGGTATCAGGTAATTACGTAAAAATAATTCTTCTATTGTCTTGATTGATTTTATTCAAACACAGGGGCTTGTTTGTTTTTCTTTATGATTAAGTTATGTGGATTTTGTCATTTTCTTACAGAACCATTGATAGCCTAGTTGTCGCCTATGGTAAAGGAAAACTTCCATGCTTCCTTGGAGATCCTGACTGTGTAATAGACGTGGTGAGTTGACTCGTTCCATAACAAATGTACATATGTAAAATAAAAAGGGTAATTTACAAAGAAGTTTTTTCGGTAATAATTTTTAAGATTTTAAGGACAATTTACTATTAGGTCCTTTTATTATGTCACTAGCGAGGACTTCTACAAAAAGAGAATTAGTAGACCTAAATGTTTAAATTTATCAAAATTTGTTTGTAAAATTTGTTTATAAAAGATCTAAGAGTACTAGAGTACTTTTCCCAAATAAAAATTAGCGTGATATACATTGCTAATGTATTAGTTAATAATGTCAAGTATTTATTGAGATGAATGCTCACTATAAGAACGCAAGTGTTGTTACCTCCACAATGTTTTGAGTAATCTCTCGAGAACGCGTAACGAGTAATTTAGTTGGTGATTTAGATCACATATAAACAATTACCTAGTAAAATGGATGAAGAAGAAACAAGATCACAAAATTAAATCTGGTGGCAAATTGCCTAGTTGACATAGATTACTGTACTAATCATATTTCCCAAAGGGATTACAAAAACTCTATCTAACGAGCATATTATTGTCTATACAACCTACTCAGCCTTCAACTCTAAAAATTGGAAAACTATTCCATGATGGGACACATAAGTACAATCCGAATTTAAAATCAACTAGTTTGAACAAGAGTCAACTGATAAAAGATAGAGACATAAGGAATGCCAATATAAATTATGAAACGAAATTTTCTGCTAATGCATATTTTTTCTCAATATGTAATACATAATTTTTCTACGATTTGTCATCATAAAATAAAAAATCCAATATTAGTAAAAGTAGTCAAACAACGACTGAATACGAATGAATAACTTTTGAAAAAAGCAAGTTTTTTATAAAAATGGAAAAAAAATTAACTATAATGGTTTGAGTTGTTTACCTCGATAATAAGTATTCTTTTACTCTTAACTTACTCCTATATAATAAATATCTGGTTATACTCTAAAAATATGCAATTATAATTGATTGAATGGTGAAAGTTATGTTGCCACTAAATTCACTGATAAAAATCAAAAGTAAAATTTATAAATACATCAAAAATATGCAATTAAATTTATGCAATTACAAGTGCTACAAAGGGTCAAAAATCAAAATCTTAATTTATAATTAAATCAAAAATCTATATTAGAGTTTAAAAATAAGGGGAAAAAAACTCCCATGTGTGTTTCAATAACCCTAGGAAAATTAAGAAATTGCATAAAGTTTAAACAATTATAAAAAAACGAGAAGAAACAACAGGTAAGTAAATTTTTTTTAATATTGAAGTGAAAGATTTTATAGTCTCGTGTAGGCCTACTAGAAGCAAATCTAATTAACTTCAATTAATTGATTATGGTGTCAAAAGGTTATGATAACTTGCTTTTTATGTGTGCATAGTTGTTGTCTTCAAAAGTCCTCAAGTCCGAAAATTTCTTAAATTATCTACAAAAATTGTTAGACAACTTATATGGTGGTAACTACGAGTATCAATCCAGCTTTCAAGTTGACTAAATAAATAGTGCGTATGACTACAAATTCATTTTTTTATATTTAAAACAATTTCAAGGGAGAATTTATTGATTAATGCTAAAAATTATAAGTGACTAAAAAAACTAGTGAAATAAAAGTGGCATGTAACCAAGTTTTATAAGTGTGAGAAAGTAAAATAGATGGGATTACACCGTATGATTCATTATTTTAATTAACTAATTTTTTTATTTGAAATATTTGAGATAATATTAAATTTACAATTTAAATCTCGCTACAACTATTAATTCGATAATATCTTTTTTTAGAAAACTAAACTAAAAATGCCACAACTCTAAACAAATAGATTTATACTATCTTTAATAGATCACCCGCTAAGATCAATTTATTAAAAATTATATGATTCATCGAATCGCAACATTGAGTAACACTTCCAATTTGATGCCATATTAAGGAAAAACATATCTCTAGTTCGATTTCAAAAATAAACATTAAATTTTAAAAATAATTAATTTGCCCTCTTTCAAGGCATAAATTAATTTGTGGCATTATCAAAATTAATTTTCCTAAAAGTATAACAAGCAAATAAAGTAATTAACTAAAATAACATCACATGCGGTTTCATGACACCCTTTGAACGAGGTGTTTAGCCAAATATTCTAATACTAGCATGCACAATATTTAATAAAATATGAATAATAGACATGAAATTAAATAAGAGAGATAGAAATACAATACACAACAAGTCTCCTTGTCGACTTGATTTTTCTTCAAAGTGCGTCTAATTTGTTTCCACAAATAGTCTCACTTGGTTACAATAAAAAAAATCAAAGAAATAAGAGTAATGATAGGGATATCCATTTTTTAGACCCTTTTTTCAAATTCAATGATGTGTCAAATGCACATTTAGTTGTATTTTACTTCACATGAAATTTATTATAAACACTACTCAATGTACATTTGACACATCCATAGGCATGGAAAAAGGGTTAAGAGAATAAGTCTACTTATCATTACTTAAGAAATAATCCTAAATTTTTTTTAATCCTACACTAACTTATTTTTTTCTAAACCTTTTTTTATTTATTTTATCTCTAAATTGTAAAATAATAAAGTAATAATAGAAAGATTCAGTTTTTAGATTCAATTTTAAGATCATCATCATATTAGATGGTGTGTGTAAATCACATGAATTCTACTTAAAATACCAACTAATGTAATAATGACACATTATTATGTCTCAAAATTAAATAAAAAAATTAATTTCTCTATCATTACTCTAATAACTACATAGAGAATGCCAATGATATATCTCATAACACCATTATACATACTTTCCATACACACTTAATATGATAAAACAATTGAGAATTGTACTTTGCATTTTTACGAGATTCACAGCAAAAAATATTAAATTTTAAATCATTGAGTGTGAAGTATATGTACCAAAATAAATACATATATCTTTATTCTATATCTCAAATGCGGTGATGCCCTCTTAATTTTACAAGCCCGAGATATTTTTGGAATTTTAATATTTGACTAAGTCAAAGTTTGGAGGGATTTGAAATTTTTGCACGTGGGATTTATGAGTATAATAAGGTTGGCAGGGGTCATCTTTGATTTAAGGCAGGCACGTGGGTTTGGTTCCTGTTAAAAGGTTGAAAGAGTTTGGGGTCTGGATTTGGCCGGCGCAGTGGGTCGATGGTCGGAGGTTAGGCAGGTGGTCGATGGAGGTGGGGTGTGTCCGGCCGGAGTTATAAGGTGGAGTTGGGTAGGGGGTATAAAGTGAAAAGGTGTTGGTTATGGCTATGGAGGAAGAGAGAAAAAGATTGGTGAATTGGTGATGGAGAGAGGAGAGAGAAGATGGGATAAATCTGATTAGGGTTTTTTATTTTTGAAATGAGATGTGGGGCTATTTGGTGTTGGTTAGGGAGCGGTTAGAATGTGTTTAGGTATAGAATAGTGTTTGTATGTGTGTTTAATTTATACTAATTTAAGTAGATTAAATTAATTAAAATTAAATATATATGATTTAATTAAAAAATGAAATCTATTAAAATTAAAATTTTTAATTCTAACATAAAACTAAAATACTCAAATAAAAAAAAAATAAAAACTAAGCTAATAAAACTAAAAGCAAATAAAATAAATTTAATAAAATATACACACCTATTATATTTACTTAAAATATCAAATCACCCGACATAAATAAATAAATACACGGACCCTAATATTTAGAACTATAGGCACACAAATAAGATATAAAAATCATAAAAAATTATGCACGACTCAAATAAAATGCATCTGTTTGGAGTATAAATAAAACATTTTTGAGTGTTTATCAGTTCTGTTGAGAAATAATGTTGCAAAAGTTGCCATGAAATTATGGTGGAAAAGGGATCTATACAATTGTTTAGAATTTAGAATTTTATTATTTTCCAAAACTTAAAGTATCTAGCTGTTATTGGAATTATTGAACTTTTATTTTCTTTGGATAAAAAATATTTGTATTGTACATCACTAACACAAAATTTTGAAAAAGCTTGGAGTGGCCATGTCGCCCTTCAGTCATGTTGTGGTTTCGTTACGGAGAGACATCGATTTTTTTTCTTCTGTTGGTGAATACATATCAAAATCTTCATCACCACTTTTTGGACACATTTATTGCCCAGTTCTTCAAACTTGGCTAATCATTCTTCTAAAGTCATTTAATGTGATTAAATACACATTAATTTTTAGCACGAAAACTCCTCCCTCGTAAATACAAACCTCTAGATTTATATCGACACTTTCCATTCCTACCAGATTTGTTATTCTCGTACGCGCACAAATTGTCGGTGCTTTTAAAATTGATCTCGTGTAGAAGCGTGACAACAAGCCAATCACACAAATATGGCAACCCAAATAAAGAAAATACATATGACAAAAGAATACAAATATTTACTTGGTTCACCAATTTCACTATGTCCTCAAGTGATCCGTCTCAATAAATAGAAGAAGATTACATATGAAATGATATTTTGTTCCTTTGTCACACAGAATATTCTCTCTTATCACAAAATAACCCTCGCACAATGTTCGAAACTCACAAAATTAATCTCACGGCAAAAGGCTCCTAGATTCTACTCAAAAACTCCGTAGAGAATACCCAATATTGATCGGAAAATGATATTGGGACTGAATTTTTTACCGAAAGTGAAATTACCGAATGAGGTGGAGGGTTTCTATTGGTTCTTTTGTGGGGTCCACGCCAGTGGCATCAGAGAATAAACCAATAACACGCCGCCACGTGTATTTTCGGTCAAAAATTATGTCAAAAATTCAGTTACAATAGAAGGACTCATATTGATCACCAAAGGATGATTAATATTACACAAAAGAGAAGAACCCTTAATTTTCACCTTATTAAAATATTCTCTCACACAAAAGGAGAAACCTTTCTCTCTCCACAAATTGGTCTCTTATTGGTATTTTTTTTTGTACACGTTGGTGTTGGACACAAGCCTCCAATTTATAGGCCTTGACCATTGAAACTTCGTCTCTATGTATGCTTGGGCACGAAGTTTACTTCCATCAAGTTCTCCAACTTGGACACCAAGTTTACTTGGTCACCTAGTGTTCTGAAATGCACTGTATAGTGTTAGAGAAAATTTTGGGGTGCCTTTAGCACTATTATTTTTTTGGATTGTTTTAATATTACAAATACGGGATAGTATTTATTTTTATTTTTATTTTAGTTTCAATACTTTATATACGGCACCAGAACCTAAATACCCAAACTACATTACCAATGCTGTGAGCTTATCACATAACTTCCAAAAGTAAATGGACACACTTGAGTTGTTGATATAATTTTAAGAAACTTTTCAAGTAGCTGAGGTGCGCAATAAATTCAGAGTCTGTTTGGTAGATGAAAAGTGGAAGAAAGAAAAACTAAAAGGAAATGAACTTTGGTATAGGCGAAAAAGTGGAAGGACTGAAATGCTTTCACTTGTCTGGTACACTATGTAGATGTTAAATCCTTACTTTTTTGGAGAATTTTTTTTTGATTTATGAGCTGGACTTAATTTGAACGGATGAAATATAGATTGGACCAAATACGAGCAAATCAAATATGGACTGAATTAACTCATTTTTTCTTTTATTAAAGTAAATATTACAATTCTCCGTATACACAAAAAAAACTTCATATTTTACCCACAAGCTTTAAAAATGAGGTTTTTATTTGTCTCGTATCTTTTAAAATTGGGCGCCATATTTGATTAATAATATTTTAAATATGGATCCCATATTTGACTCATACCTTTTAAATATGTGCTATATATTTAATTTTTAACTTTTAAATATGGATTCTATATTTAAATGACTGAGTAAATATGAATTGTTTTATTATTTCGATCAGATTTTGTCACTACTAGACGTGTTTATCAAATTTGATTAAAAAAATTCAGCAATTTATGAGGGAATTCCGCTTATAGAGTTGTATATAAATGTTCAACAATTTAATATTTGATCGAAATTAAATGGTTGATTATTTTAACCAAAACTGCAGATACCAGCTGACATGGTGGTGAATGCTATGATCGCTGCAATGGCTACTCATGCAAATGAAGATTGTGAGATAATATATCACGTTGGATCTTCATTATCAAACCCTGTGCTGTTTCAGAATATCCAAGATTTTGGGCATCGTTACTTCACTAAGAATCCATGGATTAACAAGGATGGGAATGCTGTACATGTTGGCAAAGTCACACTCTTGAATTCCATGACTAGTTTTCGAAGATATATTGCAATTCGTTACTTGATTCCACTCAAGGTTTGTGTTCTTAATTTCCACAATCCTAATAGTGCCCCCTAAAAATATTACAAATCAAGAGTTAAGCACAAAACATTTTGTCGGGTTATAAATCATAATTCTTATTTTAATAAAATTTCTCTCCTTTTGCCCTTTTTTTTTTTTGCCTTCCAGGGGTTACAATTAGCAAATGCAGCACTTTGCCACCTTTTCCAAGGCATGTACCTGGATCTTAGTCGGAAGATCAAATATGTACTGCGGTTGATAGAACTATACAGACCCTACCTCTTCTTTAAGGGCATGTAAGTATTTTATTTTTCAAAATAATTACATCTAGTAGCCTTAAATTAAGGAACTTGTAATATTATGCCCCATAAACTAACGATTTTAATAGTTTTTTTGCCTCAAACTATGAAATTACGTATGAAAGTTATATTTTAAACCAAGATGAAGATTCGTGATGAAATTTTGAGTACACTAAGATAAACCTCATCTCATTTTGTCAAATCAAACCCAACCCGCTTCATTGATGCAGCTTTGGTCTTGACTTGAGAAAAAAATTATGTGAGTCAAAATTATTTTCATAAAATTGTTCACAAATTCGTCCTCGTAATTAAGCATTTAGAAATAGAAATAATATAGATATTGTTACAAAAATAAATGATAACAGCATGAAAGACAAAGTTGATTGTACTTCGTTCACACATATTCCTTGACTAGACAACACGTGGAGACAAATTCAGTTTTGTTCACTTCTCCCCCCCCACCGCCCCCCCCCCCCCCCCCCCCATCCAATTGAACTTTTTTATTTTAATTTGGCTTGATAATAAAAAGACAATTGTAAGAAAAATTTCCACTATAATTACTCTACACGTGTGAATTCGCTTATAAATTTAACTGGTTATTGAACGCATTGCCACACATTTTCCATAAACAAAGAAGGAAAGTGCAATATAACCTTTGATAGCCTAAATTTTTTGCCAGCAAAATTTACTCTTATCATTCGTGTAGCCTCATTAAATTGGTGAATTATATTTGTCTAACACAGATATGATGATATGAACACGGAAAAATTACGTAGAGCAACAAGGGAGAAAGGCATTGAGACAGACATATTCTATTTCGATCCCAAGTGCATTAATTGGGAGAACTACTTTCTGAATATTCACATCCCTGGTGTGGTAAAATATGTATTCAAATGATGCATTGTGTTTCGAAAATTGTTACATAGAAATCAATGAATTCCTGTACCTGGTAGTTGTGATATGTGGAAGACAATATAGCATTTGCATTGGTATTCAAAATCAAGGTATTTTTTTGCATTTCGATCATTTCATCCAGAATAAGTGGATAAATTTATTTGTACTTTTTATTTTTGATAATTAAATTTTTTTTTTATCTTGCATTCGTGGAAAAGTTGTTTTTGTTGTCCAGTTGTACACAGAAGAATTATCCAAAAGCTTTTATAGTGTGTAACAAATGTAGTCATGATAATATACTTAGTGTTGCATTTTGTTTCATTTTGAATTATTAATTTATATACTGTGGGGTTGAAAGAATTAGTGATTGTTTTTTTTTCATCAAACTAAACTATTATATTGAAACAACTATTTTAGTAAATACAAACATATTTCGTCAACAGTTACAAAATGATAGAGAACAAAAATGAAAGTATCAAAACAAAGACCTTGATATAACAAGCTTGGAGAAGAAGTTAACTGAGAAATAGCCTATTTTAATAAGTTTACTATGCCCAAAAAATTCCTATTATTTTGAACCTAAATATTCACATTTGTGTTCGAGATTTGTATGCCAAGGGCTCTTGGAATGAGAAGTATGATGTGTGGTCTCTTTTTGTTTTGTCAAAAAAACACTATATTAAACTAACATGTCCTGTAGTATTTAAAAAACAGCATGGTAAATAAAAAAAGGGATGTGTCAAAAATAATATGAAAATAAAAATTGTCCTTCCCAAACTTGGACAATAGGCCAGCCACTCCATTCGCCTCTCGGTAACAAAAAGATATTGTAGCCATCTGGGTCAGATTCTTCTGGAACGGGGTCCGCTCGAAATTGGGACGAGAGAAAAAATCAGAGAAATCCCTCTCTCCCGCGCGTGCGGGTGATTCGAGAAATCCCTCTTTCCGTCACTCGCGCTGATATCTTCGCGGGTTGCCTAGGATATAAATCGACCATCGTCAAAAGGAAATAAACATGAAGGAATGGAGTCACCAACTTATTTTTCTCTAAATAGACAAAAGAAATATATTCGTCCCGAGAGAACGACATGGAAGACATATTGATGCATACGAAACTAAATGAATCAAGGGTCCGAGAATTAAGTTGTGGAATGAGAAGGTGTTAGGTACCCATCCCTCCCTTTCAGTCTTTCATGGGCTTTGATAATATTCATTTTTTATCCATAGTGTGATACGTGTGTACATGCGGGCGGTGTGAAAAACGGGAGAAATAAATCATCCGATTCACGTCTGGAAAAAATAAAGCATATTCATCCTAAGGAGTGTACCAAAGAAATGATATAAAAACAAATATAGTGTGATTGTTCGTCGAATCACAAGTCACTATGAAGAAGTGAATGTATATGTCCGGCGGAACACAAATATATAGGAGTTCGTGGACTCGCAAATACTAATAAGTACATGAAAACATAAAATGACAAAATAAACCTCAAATCCCAGGG
The DNA here is from genome assembly GCA_949130495.1 of Sambucus nigra. Lineage (NCBI taxonomy): Eukaryota > Viridiplantae > Streptophyta > Magnoliopsida > Dipsacales > Adoxaceae > Sambucus > Sambucus nigra. The sequence continues at coordinate 170,465,573 of OX422217.1, forward strand.
TTGGCCCGTGACGCCTATGTAGCACAAAGGGCAACAAAGTCCATGTCGTTCGATAACACACGACGATGGAATTTAACCCATAAATCCTAATTTAGGGTTTCTTTTAATTTGTTTTTTAGAAATTGTGCACAAGTGTAGAAAGTATGAAAAATGAGAAAATCCTAATTTAGGGTTTATAAAGAAGTCATCTTTTTGGCTTTTTTATATTTTATTAAAATAAGATTTATGTGCACTAAAGAGTAAAAATGAGATTAGTTTTGATGTGAGAGAATGAAATAAAGATAAATCCAAAAATGGAAGGAAAATTAAATAACAAATACCAATTAAGTGAGTTGTAAATGAGTAAGGGTAGACCTTCTAGAGAACTTTTAATTTTGATTTGCAATGGTAGGAGCGTAATTTTGACATGGTTAGATGGCGGTGATGTAAGGATGAAAAGTAGGGTGGAAAGTGGAAGAGAATAGTGTAAGGAATTTGAGAGAATAAATGCAAAAATGGGATTTCGGCGCACTAATTATGAGGGGAATGTTCTGATTTCAAAAAGGTACATAGGAGTGAGGTCATTGATATGCCATTATGAGACCTCGTCTTGGCCCAAGCTAAGCTCGGCCCCAGCTGACTCTAGGAAGCATCTTCAATTCGAGTAATCTTATAAATTGGTTTGGCCCATCTCGACCAGTGCATCTTGTCTCGGCATGTGACCTTCGCTGGCCCAACGTCTCGCCTCGTCTATATTGTAAGGCCAAGACCTCTTAGGCCAATCCGTACTCTCGTCTCGGCTGGATACAAGATAGCCGAGACTACACTTGGAAAGTGTCAGCATGCAGTCCCAAGGAGCGTGAGTGGACTCGTACTTGGCCAGGCCGACACCTCATTCTAGCAGGACACGCTTGACATCTGACAAGGCGCGTAGAATGGAACATGCGTGGGTTGCGAGCCCCACGTGAGCAAAACCTTTACAACAACATCATCCACATATATGGAGAATATCTCTTAATCATTGCTTATATGCACAAGGGAAAACTGGCATTACAAAACATTACTGAAACTCTACTAAACATATTTCTTAGAGAGAGAAACCTTGAGTGCTTGTATCCCAATGCCATTAGAGCCCAGATTTAGTGGATTTCACACACTCACATAATGGAAGTAGGCCCTTCAAAGGCTGAACCACTTATTTCTCGTATCATCTTCTTATTTGCCTCATCTCTTTCTTTCTACTTATTTATATCTGTCATCAAGGTTCTAAAGAACGTGGGGCGTGATTGAGGCGTGGAGGCCAATCCTTAAGCCTTAGAAGCCTAGGCGGGCCTTAGGCGTAAAAAGGCATGAAAAGGCGTTTATGCTTTCTTAATATATTTTAATATTTTTTTAACCAGAACAAGGCTATTAAAATACTAAAATTGTACATATCATAAAAATATGTCTGAATATTTTCAAATTAAAATACTATTTGATTAGTTTGGATGAGATAATGGTCCGATTTGTAAAAAAATTCTTTAAAAGGCGATATCGTTTCACTAAAAGCATTGTTGTTTTTAGAAAAAAGTGCGCCTTAAGGGTTTACCAAGAATAAGGCGTAAAAAGCTTAAGGAGGGGGGTTTCTCCCAAGCCTCAAGCCTAGGCGGGTTTTTTAGAACAGTGTCTGTTATGCTCCATTGTTGTTAGGTTGTGAGCTTACACACACATTGACTTGGTGATACATTTTCTGGTATCATCAGTCATAGCCTCCTTAAATAGTAAAAAAATTAGGGTTTCAGGGGGTGACAATCGGCGTGGCCCCTGGCCTAACTATCGGCGTAGCCCCTGCCTTGCTGGCTAACGAATGTACACCCTGTCGATAGGCAGGGGGTTCCTATAAGCAGTAAAAAATGGACCATTCAGAAAAATGGTCGTAAAATGCAAATAATAAGTCCGAATAGCACACGGTATGGACTGTTGGAAAAGAGATTTAGAGCTTTATGAGTTTTTAAGAGTGTTCCTCCAGTTGGAGAGTTTACCGAGGTAAAATGGGGTTTGAGAGCAACCAATGGCCTTTTAATCAGGGTTCGGTGTAAAAATGCACATTCGTTCGAACCATGAGGCCGATTCGTGCACGGTATAGACCGTTGAAAATGGGATTCAAAGACCTCATATCCATACAAGGTTTTAATGAGCTTCGCTCAGGTTGGAGAGTTGGTCGAGGTCAAACATGTCCCGAGATCACCCGGTGGCCTCTAGATCAGGGTTCAGTGTAAAAAGGCATGTTCGTGCAAATCGTGAGGTTGATTCACGCATAGTATGGACCGTTGGAAAGGTGATTCAGATCCCTATGAGGTAAAATGGGGCCGAGAGTTCCCGATGGCCTCTTGATCAGGGTTCGAAGTGGAACCTAGGGTCTTTAGAGTGAGCGGGGGGAGTGTTGGGGACTTAAGGAGGTACTGGGGGGGGGGGGGGGGGGTTACTAGGATGGGGTGTCTACAGATCCCCTCAATGGATGAGCTTAAAACAAGTGAAGGTCGTCGAAATATAGACACCTCATCGATGTTCGAGGATTGAGGACTTGGTTCAGAGGTAGAAGATGGTTAGTTAAAGGGTTGAAGTTAATTTTGAGAACCTAAGGGAGGAAAATGATCGATTCAGGGGGCGAGGGTCTATTCTGTAGACCTAAAGAGTTGAGACGACAGATTCAGGGAGTGGAATTTGATTCTCCAGACCTAAAGAGTTAAAATGACCGATTGGGAGGGTCGATATCCATTCTGCAAGCCTAGAAAGTTGAGACGACCGATTCAGTGGGTCGAGGTCGATTTTGTGGACCTAAAGAGTTAAAATACCTGATTTAGAGGATTCATGTTGATTATGTGGAGCTAATGGATGGAGATGACCGATTCAGGGGGTCGAGGCCAGTTTTACAGACCTAAATAATTGAGATGACCGATTCAGGGGATCGAGATAGATTCTACAGACCTAGGGATTGAAATGATCGATTTAAAGGGTCAAGATCTGTTATGTGGACCTAGAGAGTTGAGACGACTGATTCAATGGGTTGAGGTCGAATTTTCAGACACAGAGATTTAAAATGATAGGTTCCGAGGGTCGAGGTCGATTCTGTGAACATAGGGAATGAAATGATCGATTCAGATGGTCGAGGTTAGTTCTACGAACCTAGAGAGTTGAGATGACCGGTTCAGCAGGCCGAGGTCAATTTCGTGGAACTAAAGAGTTGAAATGACAGATTCAGAGGGTTGAGGACAATTCTATGGACCTAAAGAGTTGAGATGACCGATTCAGGGGATCGAGGTCTATTCTTCCAACCTAATGAGTTGGAATGACCGATTCAAAGGGCCGAGGTCGATTCTATGGATCCAAGGATTTATTTTCAAGGAGCATTTTCTAATTATGACTCCTTTGGGTAGGTTATTGGTTATCGAGGGTGTAGAAGCATTGTGGATTTTAGTTCCATCGGTGAGTATGGTGGTGACGAGAGTGAGTGTTGATGAATCTGTTCGTCATCCTTCTAGGGATTAACAAGAATTTTATGAATGGTTTGGTTACTCCTTAATGGATTTTTCTTAGAGTGAAGTTATTTACTTTGTGGGGATTTTTTGAGCAATGTTTTGATTTTTCTGGCACTTACGCAACAAAAGTTTGAGGGGACTATCGATAGGAAGGTGGGGAAGTGCCTATCGGCACAGGACACGGACTCCTGGGCTTCTCAAGGAAGGGAAAAGGTCACCATCAATTTTTGTCTTTTTTATGATTTCAATACTCTTTTTGTATTGGGTTGATTAGTGATTCTTGTTGAGGAATTAGGTGATATTCTACCCTTGGCATTTATCTTTGAGGTCCACGGGGATTATGAGTATACACACAGATAAGGAGGTTACTGGTGCACGAGTTTGGGCACGTCTGGTACCTGGTGGCGAGTCTTGTAAGGCAAGTGATGGAGGGTGAGGTCAAATCCATATCTAGTTCTTTCCTTTCGGAATTTTCTCATAGATCCATTGTTGTGGCTGACAGAGCTTGGCATTGACCATGGCGTATGCTTGATTTAGTGGATTTTCTTTGTACTTGGAAAGAGACTCAAAAAGGCAAAAAACATACATCTTTTGGTTGATTATCTTGATTTAATGGCTTACTCCACATGCATTTTAATTTTGTTTTGAGAAAGAGTAGATTAAATGTGTTTTGTGGATTTTTTGAATATTTTTTGGTATATTTGAATAGATCAAGGACTTGGAGACCTAGTTTCTAAGAGTTCCCTTTGAAGGGACTTATTTTTAAATGACAAGACTTAGAAAAGAAAAGTGAGGGTTTCCTAACATAGGGTGTGATCGACATATCCCTGGCTTTCTTATTGGTTTGTTAGTTTATGTGCACTGCTTTCTAATATTCTATGGCACACTTCTTGCAGTCTTGGTATTTGAATTTTTCATAATCGTTCTTGGTTTAGTTTTCCTATCGATGAGGACATAAAAATATTGATGTCAAGTGAAGCTAGTGATCTTTGTTGCATTGTATTGGATCTGGTGTATTGAAGAGACTGTACTGACAATGTCTTCGCCAGTGTTGTGGCCCTGAGATTGACAATCAGGCTGCATTTAATGATAAGCGACATCACGATTAACCCTCAGATAGCCACGATAGTGTTGTGAATGTCTTACCACTGTAGTCCAGTTGTGGTGCTATTGGTGGAGACTCTGAATGGTCTAGACGCCTAGAAGGAAGGTTAGGTTGACTTCTTGCGAGAGAGCCATGTTATGCTGTTCATGTGGTTATCTGAGAGACTGTGGTTGGAGAGTTTTACCAACTTCTTTTCCAGTACTTTCTTCAGCATCAACCCAACGATGGAGAACTGGGTAAACTGGCTTGTAAATCATGGGGCCCAATGTCTTCACTGGTTTATACCATGGTGGGGAAACTTGCAGCTAGTTTTGTAACTGGGGGATTACCGATACTTACGATTGGTGGGTCTTTATGAGACCTCTTTATACTTTCGATGGCGGTTTCTGCGTCAAGTATAATGGGAGAAAATTGTTCCTCCTTGCATAACCAGCTTCTTTCTTACGGAGGACTTGAATGAGTCTTTGAGGATGATATTGGGACCCTTATGCAGTGCCACCAAATTTCTACCCATTCATCCTAATATGTTGGGGAGGCTGGGTTCATATCGGGGGACTATCTGAAGTGGTTGTGGAAGTGGGTATTTGGGAAGATTCTACCTGAAGGGACTTGGCAGAGATGACTCATAATGTTTAATACCTTGGAAAAGGGTGTTGTGGTTTTATCCAAGCTCATAAAGGCCTATCATCGCATAGAGCACATTCGGAGCTATAACCAGGAGTGAGATTCTTGGGGTCCTCCAAGATAAAGTAATTACGATGAAGAGGGTATATCAAGTAGTTAAAAATAAGGTCCTTAGGAGTATTAAAAATTTGTGTCAAATTTTGGATGTTTGTGGGAAGGTTGTGTTTGGTTTTGGTAGGTTCTTGGATTTTTTTGTGAATCTATTGATGGTGTGGGCTTTTATGCTATATGGGGGTCTGTAATAGAGTAGGTTGTTTGATTCCCATCACTGATACGACATGTAATAGTAATATTCCAGATTTTAAATAAAAGAAAAATGATTTTAACGTATTATGCTGTGTCTTTGATAATTTTTTTATTTAAACTATATACATTGATCACTAAGGCATACATAATCCTTTTGTCTGTTTAAATGATGAGAGAGACCGTTGTTCTCAAAGGGGAAAAAGAATAACATTTTGTGAGAGAGAAAGGACCGCATCCATGTATGTCTTATGGGTTGCCTACGTACCTCTATGGGTTTGAAATTTTATGAGTTTCTTTAGAGAGTAGAAGGAGGGGAAGAGATATTTTTTTAAGAATAGAAGGGGGATGAGAAGAGTCGTAGCGCGATGAGAGTTCGGTCTAAGGGTAAAACATTTTAAGATGGTTTAAGTTCACTGGATGCGATATTTCCTCTCCGTCGAGGTCTACGAGCATAGAGGCTCCACTATACATGATTTTTTTCACGATGTAAGGGCCACTCCAATTGGGCTTTAACTTTGCTCTCGGATCCAATACGGGTTCTATAATTTTTTGGGGGCAAGACCTCCTTATTGGACATCACATTTCCTGACATTTCTATTCAATGATCGTGTAATTTGGTGATGGTACCCTTGTATATGGTACAAAGATTTCAATCTCTTTTCATATAGGAGTGAGTGTTCGTCATAGTAGTTTTGATACCAGTCTTCTTCATTCACCTTACTTTATAACATAACCCGTAGAGATGGTAATTCCAAATCTACAGGGAGAACCTCTTCCATGTCATATACTAGGGAATAGGGGGTAGCCCAAGTGGATATTCTGATGGAGGTACAGTAGACCTAGAGGGCATATGGAATCCTGTCAGCCCAGTGTCTGCAGCTTTTAGTCATCTTACTGATGATGGTCTTGAGTCTCTTATTGGCATCTTGGATAGCACCATTGGTTTGAAATCGGTACGAAAAGGAATTATGCCTTTGAATTCCATATTCATCAACTAACACTGTGACCTCAGCCTCAAAGTGTAGTCCATTGTCCGACACCAACTCATGGGGAACTCCATAGCGATAAATGATGTTCTTTCTGATGAACTTAACCACTTTCTTTTCATTATGTACCACGTATAACTCAACTTTGACCTCATTTTGTGAAGTATTCAACAACGATCAGGATGAATTTGTGCTCGTTGGAAGCTTTGGGAGTGACCTTCACTACACCAAATCCTGCGAATGGTCACGCCGAGTTGGTCACGGCCCAAGTCCGCGACCCGTTGGTCGCGGACTTGGGCCATGACCAAGGCTGTTTTGGGCGTGACCATATTTATTATCACACTAGACCATGGATGCTTTGAAAGTGGTCACGGCCCAAGTCCCTGACCACTGTGGGTCACGGCTCAAGTCCGTGACCAGACCGTGACCATCTTGGCGCCAAATTCGCGCCAAAATTCCCTCCAAACTGGTCGCGGATGGGGTCACGGCCCAAGTCCGTGACCAAAGGCACGACGAAGTAAATAACACACACATTTAGGGTCACGGCCGAAGACCCTGACCATTTCTGGGTATGGGTCACGGCTTTAGGCCGTGACCATCCTTCATTCGAGCAGTGGTGGTGATGGTTTGCAGGTTGCGCAATGGGGGTCACGGGTCACGGCTGAGGGCCGTGACCATTTCCTTGTATGGGTCACGGCTTTAGACCGTGACCATCCCTCATTCGAGCAGTGGTGGGGTTTGCAGGTTGCGCACTGGGGGTCACGGCTCTGGGCCGTGACGAGGTTCAATCGAGCAGCAGTTCATTTAAGGGTCGCGCATGGTGGGTCACGGTGGTTGGCCGTGACCAGGTTCAGTCCTTAAAAAAAATAATCGCGCCTCCCTCATTTCATTTCTGTCGATCGAGGTCAGTGTCTAAAGCCCTAGGCGATTTGTGCGATTTCCATCCTTGAGATTTCGGCTCAGAAAGGTATTGTGTGTTTATTTGTGCGATTTCCATCCCTCATTTCGATTCTCGTGCATTTCGATTCTCATTGTGTTAGTATATGTGTGTATATGTGTGTGTATGTATAGATTTATGTGTGTGTATGTATAGATTTGTATATATGTGTGTGTATGTATAGATTTATGTTTATATGTGTGTGTGTATGTATAGATTTGTATATATGTGTGTGTATGTATAGATTTATGTTTATATGTATGTGTGTATGTGTGTTTATGTGTGTAAATACAAACAAATTGTATTTTATTTCAATAAACCCTAGACATTTTATTTCAATAAACCCTAGACATTGTATTGGGATTTTTTTTTTTGACAAAATATTATTCAAAATATAACCCTAGACATTATATTTTTTTTGACAAAATATTATTAAATGGATTCTTAATAAGTAAAAAAAAAAATTACATCTACCTCGTGGGATTTTATAGGGGGTTATATGCGTGCCATCATACTATATTGGGGGTTATATGCATGTCGTGTTGGATACTATGTTGAATTTATTGAATTGATACTAGTGTCGATAAATGTATATGTTATAAAATTTGTTGGATACTACTTTTCTCAGGAAAAATGAGGCACGGTGATAAATACTGTCAACAAGAGTGGGACAGGTTGCAATTAGACCGCACACATAACTCTTTTATTAGCGTGCGTCATATAGAGGGTACTCCTATTTATAGGTACGGAAATAAAAAGATCGAACAATTTAACTACCTTATAAATCATGGATTTGATATCCAGCAAGATTACTTGTTCGATCGTATTCTATTTTCTCTACCAGAAAACTGGGATGACGTTATACAAAATATATTTCACACACATAATCCCGACATAGCCCTGACCTTGGTTACGTTGTTGGAGAAGGCGGAAAAAAAAATCCACCCGTTATGGATACAACTGCGTACAGAGAGCATTGACATAGACTGTGATGTCTCGCGCCACATGCACGTAAAATTGAATCTTGCCAACAAGTTGAGAAATAGGGGATTCCGAGTTCATGTCACTGACATCTACACATCAATCATAGATACCCTTCCTTCTAGTTGGCCACGTGCAAAAATTTATAGGTTCTTAAAAACTAATACCGAATGGATGGAGATCAGACACATTGAACTTATTCTAAAGTCTTACTTTGAAAAGGTATCTATCTATCTATTTATATATCTAAAACTAATTAAGCTTGATTAATTAGTTATAATTTCATATTACTATAATTATTTAGTCACTCATATTTTTTAATTTTTGTAGATAATGTCGAGAGGAAACAACCCTAGGGTACCAAGTGCCGATGTGACACCACAACGAGGTTCACCATCTTCTGCAGAACCCGAATTCTCAACACCAATGGCTGAGCAATTCACAACTCCACCAATGGTTCACTCCTCACCAAGTCCAACCCCAAGTGCTCCTACACCCCAATCCGGCACTCCCGTTGCTTTAACGCCCCAATCCAACACTCATGATGCCTCCCGCTCAAATGAAAAGAAGCCTATTGGATTCTCCCTTCTCGGGAATAACCCGATGGGTGATAGGAGTGACGTGCTGAACTTTAAAGCCCGGTGTTTGTCGCTGGGAAAAATGAACGTGGGAGTCGGTGGACCAGATAATTGGAACCTTGTTGATCAATCTGTCAAAGATGACATATATAACCAACTTTGCAAGCATTTCTCATTTCCTGACCGTTCCAAGAATAAGGTTCTATCTCGGGTTGCTGAAGGATTGAGGACATACAGGAGAAACCTTCGGAAGAAACATTTCCCGAAAGAGGTAGCGAGCTCCGATATTTTGGCTTTGAAAGAGAAAGTGCCTCCCAATGTTGAAATGCCGGTGGATCAGTGGAATAAGTTTTTGGAGAATGAGGCGAAGGAAAACAAGTTGGTCCAGAGGGAGCAAAACAAAAAAAATAGGGCACAAAAAACTGATATCCATAGGCTGGGATCCAAATCATATGAGGATTTGAAGAATGAATGGGAGAGTAGGACAAAAGATGGTCCAGATGCCGGTAAAAACCCAAATCGATCCAACTTATTCCTTCATGCTCGACGGGACAAAGATAATAAATTCCCCCTGCAGTTGGCTAAGACACTGGAATCAATAGAGGCCATCAGCAGTCAATCAGATTCGTGCCCTACTGATGACTTTGACCTTGAAAATGATGCCCTGACTAAGACCTTTGGAAAGGACAAAAGGGGGAGGACGAGAGGCGTTGGCTCACATATGCCAAAAACAAAACTTCAACACATTGCACCTCTTGTGGACGAGCTATCTTCGGTCAAGAATTATATCTCATCCCAAAAGGAGCACCAACAGAAGACCGATGGGGATGTCCATGACCTTAAAAATTCCCTGGGATTATTGAACAATCAAATTGGGAAACTTGTGAATCTTATTGAAAGTTATAGGCCCCCAATGCTTATTTCCACACTTAGGCTTAAAAACATGGCGTTAGAGGGTGAGAACTCGAAACAGCCCCCGAACGGCCCCGTGGGTGGCACCAACACCTCCCACGGGACCAACGTAACTCGTAGGAACTGACCCCGCAGCCGCGGGTGTCCCGGTTTGAGAGTACGACGGTAATTTGCTTATTTCTACACTTAGGCTTAACATGGCGTTAGAGGGTGAAAACTCGAAACAGCCCCCGAACGGCCCCGTGAGTGGCACTAACACCTCCCACGGGACCAACGTAACTCGTGGGAACGGACGCCGCAGCCGCGGGTGTCCCGGTTTGAGAGTACGACGGTAATTTGCTTATTTCCACACTTAGACTTAAAAACATGGCGTTAGAGGGTGAGAACTCGAAACAGCCCCCGAACGGCCCCGTGGGTGGCACCAACACCTCCCACGGGACCAACGTAACTCGTGGGAACGGACCCCGCAGCCGCGGGTGTCCCGGTTTGAGAGTACGACGGTAATTTGCTTATTTCCACACTTAGGCTTAAAAACATGGCGTTAGAGGGTGAGAACTCGAAACAGCCCCCGAACGGCCCCGTGGGTGGCACCAACACCTCCCACGGGACCAACGTAACTCGTAGGAACTGACCCCGCAGCCGCGGGTGTCCCGGTTTGAGAGTACGACGGTAATTTGCTTATTTCTACACTTAGGCTTAACATGGCGTTAGAGGGTGAAAACTCGAAACAGCCCCCGAACGGCCCCGTGGGTGGCACTAACACCTCCCACGGGACCAACGTAACTCGTGGGAACGGACCCCGCAGCCGCGGGTGTCCCAGTTTGAGAGTACGACGGTAATTTGCTTATTTCCACACTTAGGCTTAAAAACATGGCGTTAGAGGGTGAGAACTCGAAACAGCCTCCGAACGGCCCCGTGGGTGGCACCAACACCTCCCACGGGACCAACGTAACTCGTGGGAACGGACCCCGCAGCCGCGGGTGTCCCGGTTTGAGAGTACGACGGTAATTTGCTTATTTCGACACTTAGGCTTAAAAACATGGCGTTAGAGGGTGAGAACTCGAAACAGCCCCCGAACGGCCCCGTGGGTGGCACCAACACCTCCCACGGGACCAACGTAACTCGTAGGAACTGACCCCGCAGCCGCGGGTGTCCCGGTTTGAGAGTACGACGGTAATTTGCTTATTTCTACACTTAGGCTTAACATGGCGTTAGAGGGTGAAAACTCGAAACAGCCCCCGAACGGCCCCGTGGGTGGCACTAACACCTCCCACGGGACCAACGTAACTCGTGGGAACGGACGCCACAGCCGCGGGTGTCCCGGTTTGAGAGTACGACGGTAATTTGCTTATTTCCACACTTAGGCTTAAAAACATGGCGTTAGAGGGTGAGAACTCGAAACAGCCCCCGAACGGCCCCGTGGGTGGCACCAACACCTCCCACGGGACCAACGTAACTCGTAGGAACTGACCCCGCAGCCGCGGGTGTCCCGGTTTGAGAGTACGATGATAATTTGCTTATTTCCACACTTAGGCTTAAAAACATGGCGTTAGAGGGTGAGAACGCGAAACAGCCCCCGAACGGCCCCGTGGGTGGCACCAACACCTCCCACGGGACCAACGTAACTCGTGGGAACGGACCCCGCAGCCGCGGGTGTCCCGGTTTGAGAGTACGACGGTAATTTGCTTATTTCCACACTTAGGCTTAAAAACATGGCGTTAGAGGGTGAGAACTCGAAACAGCCCCCGAACGGCCCCGTGGGTGGCACCAACACCTCCCACGGGACCAACGTAACTCGTGGGAACGGACCCCGCAGCCGCGGGTGTCCCGGTTTGAGAGTACGACGGTAATTTGCTTATTTCCACACTTAGGCTTAAAAACATGGCGTTAGAGGGTGAGAACTCGAAACAGCCCCCGAACGGCCCCGTGGGTGGCACCAACACCTCCCACGGGACCAACGTAACTCGTGGGAACGGACCCCGCAGCCGCGGGTGTCCCGGTTTGAGAGTACGACGGTAATTTGCTTATTTCCACACTTAGGCTTAAAAACATGGCGTTAGAGGGTGAGAACTCGAAACAGCCCCCGAACGGCCCCGTGGGTGGCACCAACACCTCCCACGGGACCAACGTAACTCGTAGGAACTGACCCCGCAGCCGCGGGTGTCCCGGTTTGAGAGTACGACGGTAATTTGCTTATTTCTACACTTAGGCTTAACATGGCGTTAGAGGGTGAAAACTCGAAACAGCCCCCGAACGGCCCCGTGGGTGGCACTAACACCTCCCACGGGACCAACGTAACTCGTGGGAACGGACCCCGCAGCCGCGGGTGTCCCGGTTTGAGAGTACGACGGTAATTTGCTTATTTCCACACTTAGGCTTAAAACCTTGGCGTTAGAGGGTGAGAACTCGAAACAGCCCCCGAACGGCCCCGTGGGTGGCACCAACACCTCCCACGGGACCAACGTAACTCGTGGGAACGGACCCCGCAGCCGCGGGTGTCCCGGTTTGAGAGTACGACGGTAATTTGCTTATTTCGACACTTAGGCTTAAAAACATGGCGTTAGAGGGTGAGAACTCGAAACAGCCCCCGAACGGCCCCGTGGGTGGCACCAACACCTCCCACGGGACCAACGTAACTCGTAGGAACTGACCCCGCAGCCGCGGGTGTCCCGGTTTGAGAGTACGACGGTAATTTGCTTATTTCTACACTTAGGCTTAACATGGCGTTAGAGGGTGAAAACTCGAAACAGCCCCCGAACGGCCCCGTGGGTGGCACTAACACCTCCCACGGGACCAACGTAACTCGTGGGAACGGACGCCACAGCCGCGGGTGTCCCGGTTTGAGAGTACGACGGTAATTTGCTTATTTCCACACTTAGGCTTAAAAACATGGCGTTAGAGGGTGAGAACTCGAAACAGCCCCCGAACGGCCCCGTGGGTGGCACCAACACCTCCCACGGGACCAACGTAACTCGTAGGAACTGACCCCGCAGCCGCGGGTGTCCCGGTTTGAGAGTACGATGATAATTTGCTTATTTCCACACTTAGGCTTAAAAACATGGCGTTAGAGGGTGAGAACGCGAAACAGCCCCCGAACGGCCCCGTGGGTGGCACCAACACCTCCCACGGGACCAACGTAACTCGTGGGAACGGACCCCGCAGCCGCGGGTGTCCCGGTTTGAGAGTACGACGGTAATTTGCTTATTTCCACACTTAGGCTTAAAAACATGGCGTTAGAGGGTGAGAACTCGAAACAGCCCCCGAACGGCCCCGTGGGTGGCACCAACACCTCCCACGGGACCAACGTAACTCGTGGGAACGGACCCCGCAGCCGCGGGTGTCCCGGTTTGAGAGTACGACGGTAATTTGCTTATTTCCACACTTAGGCTTAAAAACATGGCGTTAGAGGGTGAGAACTCGAAACAGCCCCCGAACGGCCCCGTGGGTGGCACCAACACCTCCCACGGGACCAACGTAACTCGTAGTAACTGACCCCGCAGCCGCGGGTGTCCCGGTTTGAGAGTACGACGGTAATTTGCTTATTTCTACACTTAGGCTTAACATGGCGTTAGAGGGTGAAAACTCGAAACAGCCCCCGAACGGCCCCGTGGGTGGCACTAACACCTCCCACGGGACCAACGTAACTCGTGGGAACGGACGCCGCAGCCGCGGGTGTCCCGGTTTGAGAGTACGACGGTAATTTGCTTATTTCCACACTTAGACTTAAAAACATGGCGTTAGAGGGTGAGAACTCGAAACAGCCCCCGAACGGCCCCGTGGGTGGCACCAACACCTCCCACGGGACCAACGTAACTCGTAGTAACTGACCCCGCAGCCGCGGGTGTCCCGGTTTGAGAGTACGACGGTAATTTGCTTATTTCTACACTTAGGCTTAACATGGCGTTAGAGGGTGAAAACTCGAAACAGCCCCCGAACGGCCCCGTGGGTGGCACTAACACCTCCCACGGGACCAACGTAACTCGTGGGAACGGACGCCGCAGCCGCGGGTGTCCCGGTTTGAGAGTACGACGGTAATTTGCTTATTTCCACACTTAGGCTTAAAAACATGGCGTTAGAGGGTGAGAACTCGAAACAGCCCCCGAACGGCCCCGTGGGTGGCACCAACACCTCCCACGGGACCAACGTAACTCGTGGGAACGGACGCCGCAGCCGCGGGTGTCCCGGTTTGAGAGTACGACGGTAATTTGCTTATTTCCACACTTAGGCTTAAAAACATGGCGTTAGAGGGTGAGAACTCGAAACAGCCCCCGAACGGCCCCGTGGGTGGCACCAACACCTCCCACGGGACCAACGTAACTCGTAGGAACTGACCCCGCAGCCGCGGGTGTCCCGGTTTGAGAGTACGACGGTAATTTGCTTAATTCTACAATTAGGCTTAACATGGCGTTAGAGGGTGAAAACTCGAAACAGCCCCCGAACGGCCCCGTGGGTGGCACTAACACCTCCCACGGGACCAACGTAACTCGTGGGAACGGACGCCGCAGCCGCGGGTGTCCCGGTTTGAGAGTACGACGGTAATTTGCTTATTTCCACACTTAGGCTTAAAAACATGGCGTTAGAGGGTGAGAACTCGAAACAGTCCCCGAACGGCCCCGTGGGTGGCACCAACACCTCCCACGGGACCAACGTAACTCGTAGGAACTGACCCCGCAGCCGCGGGTGTCCCGGTTTGAGAGTACGATGATAATTTGCTTATTTCCACACTTAATTTTTATATTTCTACTTGGTTACTGATAATTTTAACTCATATATGCAATTTTTCAGCTTAATTAATTTTTTTGTAAAATTACTTGGTTACTGATACTTTTATTTTTTGTATCCTATCATTTGTAGGATTTTTGCGCGTGGATCAAATGAAGGAGGCAATGTTTTACAACATGATGATTATTTATATGTTGTGGACATTCAGGATAATGTTTTTTATGTGTTATAGCCGTGCAGGCTTTTATTGTTTAGTTTTATGGCCGTGCGGGCTTTTATAATTTGATTGTTGAATTTTGTAGCCGTGCGGGCTTTATAATAAGCAGGTTTTTCATTTACAGGTTTTGGAATGTCAAGAAAATAGAGGAAACTCTGCCCAATTTTTTTTTGGTCTGTGAATTATTAAGACGTGTAATATTTTTATGTTTGTATATATATTTGTTTATTAACAACATTCTCAATTCGCAATTTGTGATTTTTTTTTATTGTTTTGCCTATAATAAATATTTGTAACACCTCGTAGCAACCGATGATGCACTCACAGGAACCCCAATTTTAGGATTGGGCAAAAAAAAATACATTTTTTTTAAATTACAGATAAATATGGTCATGGACTTTGTCCATGACCATTTTTACTTTTTTTTGTCGCGCTTAAAAATGGTCGCGGCCAAAGTCCGCGACCATTTTTTTTATTTTTTGTCACGGTAATGGGTCGCGGACTAGGGCCGCGACCAATTTTTTTTAATTTTTTTTTGTCACACACATGGGTCGCGGCCAAAGTCCGCGACCAATTTGTCACGGTCGTGGGTCATGGACAAGGACCGTGACCAATTTTTTTAATTTTTTTTTGTCACGCACATGGGTCGCGGACTTTGGCCGCGACCAATTTGTCACGGTTGTGGGTCATGGACAAGGGCCGCGACCAATTTTTTTAATTTTTTTTTGTCACGCACATGGGTCGCGGACTTTGGCCGCGACCAATTTGTCACGGTTATGGGTCACGGACAAGGGCCGCGACCAATTTTTTTAATTTTTTTTTGTCACGCACATGGGTCGCGGACTTTGGCCGCGACCAATTTGTCACGGTTATGGGTCACGGATTAGAGCCGCGACCTATCACGGCATGGGTCACGGCCTAAGTCCGCGACCATCTGCCGTGACCCCTCTCGGCCGTGACCATTTTTTGGTCACGGACTTGGGCCGCGACCCACGAAAATGGTCACGCCCGAAATGGTCACGGCCCAAGTCCGCGACCCACAGGTTTGGTCAGGGATTTTGGCCGTGACCAATCGCCAGTTTTGGTGTAGTGCTTCCCTATGATGTCTATGCCCAAGGTGGAGAAGTTCTAGGGAGAGGTCATGTTTTATAACTCTCGAGAAGGCAAGTGCTGAAGGTTGGAAAATTACTGGCATTTGAGGCATCTTCGAACATAAGCACTGCAGTCTTAAATCATGGTAGTCCAGTAGTACCTTTAATGAATAATCTTCTTGGCAAGCATGTGACCTTTCATGTAGGAACTACATTCCCCACTATGGATTTTCTGCATCATATCCTCGATCCCCGCCCCTACTATGTAATAATAGGGGGTCAATTGAAGTTTATCTTAAAGAGCGCTTTGTCGCAGATGATGTACTGGGCAGACAGCTTGCGCAGGGTCGCATGATCTTTCTTATCGACATCTCAAGGATACCTACCCTATTTGAAAAGGTGCCAAATTTCGTAGTACCACAATCCTTCCATATTTGCATCTTCTTCTGTAATGAGATCGATGTGTAAATAGTAGGTAGGTGTAACTTTTTTCTAAACCAGAAAAGGGGCTATTGTCATTCCCTCAGTCATGTTGACCATAGAGGCTAAGGTTGTTAGTGCGTCGTCTAGGCTATTCCCTGAGCGATGAAGATAATGGAAGGTCACATATTTGAATTGGGAGGCAAACTCTTCTAGATGAGTGTGGAAGGGTAGGATATTCTTATTTGACTTTCCATTTCCTTAGAATTTGTCCGACAATGAGGGTCGAGTCTCTATAGACATGCCTCATATTCTGTTATACTGCTGGTGCAAGGGAAATCCATATTAATGGCAATAGGGTATGAGAGTCCTCGAGGGTGATTAGGAGTATCTCAATACCATACCCTTTATGGTTGGTAGCTCCGTTGAAGAACATCTGCCACCTGAGGTCCTCGTGAGAGGTGCAAAGAATGTCTTCATCTGGGAGTTTGAAAATCCAAACCTCAGTTCCTTCCATAGGATTATCATTAAGGTAATCGAAGATGGATCACCCTTTCATAGATTTTTATGTGACATAAATGATGTTAAACTCATCTAGTAACATCAACTAACGGTCCATGAGGCTAGATAGATAAGGCTTCTCTAGTAGGTATTTTATGGAATTCATTCGGGACACCAGTCTGATGGGAAATGCAAGCATGTAGTGTCGGTGTTTTTGCGTGACCCAGAGTAGGGCAACACATGCCTTTTCAAATGCAATGTAGTTTACCTCGTACCTGGCTAGCTTTCGGCTAGCATAGTAGATTGATCTTTTCTTACGACATTCTTTATTGTATTAGGATTTCAAATCCCTTACTGCAGTGCCGGTGATTGTTAAGTATAGGAGGAGGGGACGACTTTGCTATGGAGGCATGAGCACCGAGGTCGATTGAGGTATCATTTGATTTGGACAAAGGCTTCTTGATATGCCTCGTTCCAAACTATGGTTGAATTCTTTTAAAAAAGTTTGAAAATGGGCTCGCAGATAGAAGCCAAATTGATGATGAACCGATTGATTTATTATAGTTTACCCTAGAATCCACACACTCCTTTTTCCGTCTAGGTCAGTGGCATCTCGAGTATGAATTTCAGTTTGACAGGGTCTGCCTCAATCCATTTTTCACTGATAATGAACTCGAGGAATTTTCCCTTGGTGATGCTGAAGACATGTTTCTACGTGTAGAGTCACAACTGATATTGTTATAGCTTCTTAAAGAATTTAATCAGGGCATGAATTTGACCTTCCGGTGTCTTGGACTTGAGAATCATATCATTGACAAATACCTCAACTTCTTTGTGTACAAGGTCGTGCATGATGGTTGTAGCGGTCCTTTGGTCGGAAGCCATGACATTCTTGAGCCCAAATGGCATAACTGTATAACAGAAGGTTCCCCATGTGGTGATGAAGTTGGTCTTATCCTAGTGGATAGGATGCATCTTGATATGATTTTAATCGATAAAATTGTTGACAAATGACTTAAGAGCGTGACTAGCAATGTTGTCTATAATCATGCCGATATTGCACAGATGGTAATCATCTTTTAGATATTCATTGTTCAAATCTCGATAGTCGACGCACATGCAAACTTTTCCTCCTAATTTCGACACGAGGTGATGTTTGTAAGCCACATAGGGTATTCAACTATGAGAATGAAGACTATGTTTAACTGGATCACCATTTCTTCTTTAACTTTAAGGGACCATTATGTTCGAAACTTCCTCATTTTTTGCTTGACGAGCTTGCTCTCTAGGAAGGTAGGGATCTCATGCTGTGCCATCTCTAGGTCAATACCGGGCATGTCATCGTAGGATCATGCAAAGAGGTCCACGAACACTTTCAGAACCTCTCCGAATTGCAACTGCTCATGCTCATCGAGGGTGGACCATATTCTTATCTCGCGCAGATGGCTACTAGAATCAAGATCAATAACACTAGTCCATCATCATTAGTTTAAACACGATTATGTTATTTATTTTTTTCCTTATTGCGATCATTTAAGAATGATTCATTTACTAAGTCATCTTTATCAAAAGTTTGATTAGAATCAAGACAATTAATGTAACGCACAACAAGATACTCAAAATCCTCATTTATTTCATTGTAAGGGTTTGTAAGAAATACAGTAGTGATAACCTCATCAAAGGAGGCCTCGTTTACAATTATATCAGAGACAATAGAAAAAATAATGGACTCAGGCATCTCTTAGAGAGAATGGATAACAGGGTCTAGGTTGACTTGAGTGAGTTGAACCAGGATGGCATGCCAGCTGAGGAGGTGTGCT
The DNA here is from genome assembly GCA_949130495.1 of Sambucus nigra. Lineage (NCBI taxonomy): Eukaryota > Viridiplantae > Streptophyta > Magnoliopsida > Dipsacales > Adoxaceae > Sambucus > Sambucus nigra. The sequence continues at coordinate 170,484,270 of OX422217.1, forward strand.
TGAGAGCGTCGATCTCTTTAGACGGGTAAGACAACGCTGCTCCCTGGTGGATCATGTAGAGGTATAGACACAACGTTTATAGGTCGAACGACTCATCGTTATCACAGTCCCAAGAATTTTCTGTGCTTTCTATGGCTTTATCTGTTAAAGGCTCCACCTCATGTTTCTGCCCTTTGTTCCGGGCAATGTCATCCTTGATGAATATTTTTATCCCCAGTTTTATCTTCTTGTCAGCAGGGTCATACCACGGTTCAGGGAACCCATAGAAGGGGAAATCCTCACCCTCTAATTCATCATTCAATCCTTCAAAATCATCACCTCAACTAGTGGTGACGATATCATCCTGCCAAGAGTAGTCAATACACTCAACAACTTCCATGGCTTCATTATACAAGTCTTCCCACTCAGCGGGAAAGTGATGGAATGAGGGTACCAGATGCCCTTGGAGCTTCAGTACTATAAACAACTCGGAGACATTGCATATCTCTCTCTTCTGAAGTAAGACGTTTGATATGATCTGTATAATGTCATCTAGGATGAATTGTTCCACTGACACAACCCATTCATCTAAATCTCGAGCCCACTTTTGGGCTTCCATGAATAAACAACTGAACTTCTTGCATTTAATAGTCATATCTATGGGTAATTTTAGCCCAAACTTTTGGAGCTGATCTAGAACTGCAAGTAATTCCATGCCTCCCCCTTTTGAGTGGGTACAATTGGCGATGCAGGCTCGGGTAAGTAGTCACAAAGCTTAATCAGCAAAGATTGTAGGATACAGTAGAACGGATGGGCAAACCTTTAAGGGTCTTGGTGAAAATATAGAAATTTGGGTGCTTTGATGGACTTAATTTGGGTAGAGGGGTCAAATTCAGAATTTCCTTCTGGGAAGATGGCATTCACCCTAGTTTCGTGTGTTGGGAGAGGGTTATGAATGGTGTTGGGTTTAGGAATAGCAGGTGCAATGATGATACCCCATTTTGTGAGACTCTGGATCTTATTTTTGAGGTGAAATCATTGATCAGTGGTGTGCCTTGTGATTTGGTGAAAATCACAGCGAGCGTCATATTTGGAATTTTTAGGAAGAAGATTTGGGAACAGTCGGGGTTACACTAGCTTAATAAGATTTTGGGCAAGCAAGGCTTGTTACAATTTTTTTAGCGGAGTGTGGAGTTCATTATACTCGTTTTTAGTAGGGTTGGGACGACTCTCAGGTGTCCAGGAAGTGGCGGGTTGGGATATGTTATTGATAGTTGAGACTGGAGTGCAGGCCGACTTGTCATACTTTTGCGATGCGAATTATTCGATTTGCCTTTTTTGGTTCAGATTCTTCTTTGTGACTAGAAAACCCTTCTTCAATATATATACCAACCTCCCAGAGAGATTCGAATTGAAGGTAGTATTGACCTCCCATTGATAACTCGAATATGGGGCAAGAAGTTTTTCTTTATTATGTTCACTTGCTCTTCTTCTGATGGTCTGTTAGTCATGGAATCAACTTTCTCTCTTCACTTTCCAATGAAACTATTGATTGACTCCCCTGGATTCTTCTTGAGTAACTCTAATTCTCGGCATGTAACTTCCAATTCCTCATTGTACTTGTATTGTGACATGAGTTCTCTGGCCACGTCCTCTCAACTTCGAATTCTGGATTCTTTGAGGGGTATGAACCACCCGAGGGCACCTTTTTTTCCCAATTTTCTCAATGATTTGGGTTATTATTTCCTATGATGCCCCAACGAGTGTCATGGAGCGATGATAACTGCGTAGGTGCACAATTGGAGGCCCATTACCCCTGAACTTCTCAGTATCCAACATCTTGAATTTCTTTAATAATCTAACTTTGGGATAGGGAGATATGTAAGTGTAGTCCATATAGTTCTTTGAGATCTTAACCTGATCGAATTTCTTTAATAGGTGCATAAGGTTTTCTTTGACCTTGTTTAGTTCTTCCTCCTTAGGATCCATTAGTACTGGCATAGTAGCACCTAAATGGGCAAGATTCGAGATCGGTTGGTGAGCTGGTGGCTTCCCATTTGTAGGTGGTGAATGCAAGGCATGTTGGTACTCTTTTAGGTCCCAAACTGGTTAAGGAGAAGGTGTAAGCATGTCACGGAGAAAATGGATTTCAGGTTCTTGAGATTTGAGAGTTTGGACTCGGTGTCGTTGCATCTCTCGGACTTCAGTCTGGAGGTTGTCAATCTTAGCACTGAGATGGGCGAGGATGAAAATTAGATCTTATTGATCATTCACTGTCTAGTCAACATTCTCTATGAATAACGTCCGGATGGAGATCTCAAACTCGGTGGAAGCAACAGAGAAAGCTATAGAGCTTCGAGGTGGTTTGTTAGAAGACCGAAGCCAATAGGGAGCCATGCCAAAAATTAGGGTAAGTGATCACGCCTCAAAGGAAAAACGATTTTGGTTTATTTTGAACAAAAGAAGAATATTTTTGGTATTTTATTTTTCTTTTGAAAAGCGGTAAAATGTTTTTTGTATTTTTTGAAAGGAGGGAGAAAGGGAAATCCTCAACATGATTATTAATATTAGGTTTGACTTGTATTATGTTTTTCTAAAAAAAAAATGTCGGACAGGATCCAAGTTTGGGGAAAAGATACGGTATATGATGTAAGACATGGTTTGCCTTGTTTTTATTCTCACGGATAAGGTCCTTTTACGAAAATAGGCAAAATAGCAAGAAAATTTAGGTGGTAAGGACACCCAAAATTTTGACAGAGTTTCGCATTGTAACCGAAAAACTAGATATAAGTGTCCTAAGGTAGATGCCTATAGGAGGTTGATGCATTTGGTGGGTTAATTGAAGGGTTCCCCCATTTTGCATGACTTGCACGATATACCTCTTGCCTATAAGGTCAATCATTCATCGGTAAATGTGGACAAGTCATTTAATATACCTTAGCATACATGAATTTCCTCATGATATACCTTATGGGGATGGTACTAATGAGAGAGAATTCAATATACTCGATGTACCTAAACGAGTTCCCTGCTATATATCACCTGTCATGAGTTCGGTTAAGCAGTCTGATGCGAGGATAACAGTTCAATATACATCGAAGATACCAGGCCAATGGAGGGTGGGAATTATATCTCCCAAGTTAATCGTGCCTCGCATGACCGACACTCATCACGAAGTGACTCCCTAGTACGAGAGTAAATATTACAATGCTCAGGTGATGTAGTATGCAAGAGTGCATGAGTTTTAATTAGTATCTTATGGATAGTTTTATGTATGCTAAATAAGAGAATATTATCATTATGAGTGAACATATATAAGTAACATAAGATAAAAGGGAGGATAATCATGGAGAGAAAAACTAACAAGTATATACATGAAGCATGGAGACTATACAAGGCACGATGATATATACAAAGTGTGTGGCATGTGAATATACAAGTGAATGAGGAATGTTTGCAAAGTGAGAAAGTGACATGGGAATAGTGTGAGTGAAAAAATCATGTGAATATATACAAGTGAAAGAAATGTGGAAGTGTATGCTAGTGGCTTTAAGCATGGATAATCTACAAGTGGTATGTAAAATGTGTGTAAGTAGCATGGAGATATATACAAGTAAGAAGAATGTGAGAATATCTTCCAATGAAGCTAAGCATGGATATCTACAAATGGTGTGTCAAACATGTGAGTAAGAGTGAGACTATATACGAGTATTAGTGTAGGAAGTGAACATGGTAAATATATACGAGTAAAAAAGGATGAAATATGGTGAACATATATAGGTGAACAAATGGTGAAGCATGTGCTAAAAAGGTGATATATACATGAAGGTGAGAAAAGAGCATTGTGGACATAAAAATCATGATATATATACAAGATGTAAGCATGAGATTAATGAAACATATAAGTAGAGGCATATCTACACATGTAGAAAAAAAGGAGAGAAAAATAAATAACACCCATGTGAATTAGAGTCTAGTCCTCTCAAAAGAGTCCCCAGTGGAGTCACCACTGTGGGCATCCAGGTCGAACTCCTCCGGCGTGGGCTGATGCCAAAATTGGGATGAGAAGGAAAATCGAAGAAATTCCTCTCTCCTACACGTGCAGGAAATTTAAGGATATGGGAGTCCTCTTTTTGCCACTCGTGTTGATATCTTCGCGGTCTGCCTCAGATATAAATCGATTGTCATCAAAAGGGGATAAACATGAAGAAATGGAGTCGCCGGACTATTTTGCTCAAAACAAACAAAAGAAATGTAGCCTTCCAGATAGAACAACATCAAATACATACTAATGCATACAAAGCCAAATGATTCAAGGGTCCAGGAACTAAGTTACGAAGTGAGAAGGTGTTAGGAACCCAACTCGCCCTTTTGTTCTCTCATGGGCTATGATAATATTATCCTTTTCTTCTAAGTGTGATATGTGTGTACATGCGTGCGGTGTGAATATTGGGAGAAACAAATACTCTGACTCACATCATGGGAAATATGGAGTGGAATCATACTAAAGAGTGTACCGAAAAAATGTTACTAAAACAAATATAAAGTGAGTGCCTGTGAAATCACAAGTCACTATGAAGAAGTGAATGTGTATGTTAAGCAAAACAAAAATATATAAGAGTTCATGGACTCGCAAATACTAATAAGTAAAAGAAAATATTAAATGAGAAAATAGGACTCGAATCCAAAGGTTGGCTTGAGACACCTACGTCGTCCAAAAGGCATTAAAGTTCACGTAATTTGATAACATACAAGGGTGGGGTTTAATCCATAAATCCCAATTTAGGATTTCTTTTCATTTAGGAACCCATCACATGTAGAAAGTGTGGAAAATGAGGAAATGGCAAGTTAGGGTTTATAAGAAAACCCCATTTTTAGCTTTTTTTTCATGCGTATACTAAATAGTAAAAATGAGATTAGTTTTTATGTGAGACAATGAAATAAAAATATATAAAAAATGGAAGGAAAATTAAATAACAAATACTAATAAAGTGAGTTGTAAATGAGTAAGGGTAAACCTTCCAGAGAAATTTTAATTCTGATTTGCAACGGTATGGGGATGATTTTGGCATGGTTGGATAGTAGTGATATGAGGATGGAAAGTAGGGTGGAAATTGGAAGAAAATGATGTTGGAAGATGGAGAGAATGTATGAAAAATAAAATTTTGGCGCACTGATTATGAGAGGAATGCTTCGATTTCAGAAGGGGACCTAGGAGTGAGGTCATGGCCTCCTTAAATATTAAAAAATTAGGGTTTCAGGGGGTGCCAATTGGCATGACCCTTGGCCTGCCTATCAGAGTAAACTTTGTCATGTTGGCTAAGGAAAGTACATTATATCGATAGGTAGGGGGTCTGGGGTGCCTATAGGTAGTCCGAAACGGATTTTTTTTCAAAAAATCGAGCATAATATGCAAATAGTAAGTACGAATCGTGCACGTTATGGACCTTTGGAAAGGGGATTCAAAAACATACGAGGTTTCAATGAGCTTTTCTCGATTTCGAGAGTTGATAGAGGCTAAACAGGGTCCGAGAGCACCCAGTGGCCTCTAGATCAGGGTTCGTAGTAAAAAGACACGTTCGTACGAACTATGAGATCGATTCGCACACGGTATGGGTGTAATACCCCGTAATTTTATTGATTTTATTTAATGGGATTAATTAAATTAAATAGGATAATTATTTGGAAATTAATTCGAATTTAAATACTAGCAAGATGAAAGTTGGTATTTAATATAATAATTATGTAGAATATTACTGAGTGAATATGGTAATATATGATTACTAAATTTATTAATATTGTCGCGAGTTATAAATACGGCAATTTCAAAAGTTTAGTTAAGACGCGCGTGTCAGTCATGTCAAGAACCAATTTAATGAATTTAGAAGCAAATTATCTTTACATCACCCGTATGGTCATTTTGAGTGCACCAACATGTCCATAAGAGTCGAAATAGTTAGAAAACACTAGCTAGGGGCTTGGTTTGGGTTCCGGGGCATTTTTAGGCCTAACCGACAACCCAGGAGGGTATTTTAGTCATTATAATTTTTAAGGAATATTAACCCACGAAATTTAGACTTAGATTATCAGCCAACTCTTAGGACTCCTAGGGTTTTCACAACAAAAAATCACCAACGACGGTTAGAGAATAGAGAAGGAAGTTCCCAAAGGAGAAAAACCACCCTTAGAGGCCATTACACCACCCCCACCCCCACCACCGGTTAGATCGGAAAGAGGGGATACCTTTCGTACCATCTGTTTTAAAGGATCAGAACATCGAAATTTCTAGGCAAGTGATTTATCTTGCAAAGATTCGAGGCATATGTTTTACATGATAGTTTAGGTTTGATGATTTATACTAAATAAATGAAATAATGGTGAAACTGGAGAATTAAACGTTGAATATGGGTAGGTTTCATATAGACAAACTTCTGGGCATATACTAGTTACGAAATCATGATCCATATGTATAAAATTACAAAATCATGTTGAGTTATATGAAGATCTTGATGGAAATAGGAGTTTTATGAAAATTTGGTGATTTAATCCAAGAAACTGATGATGCATGATGATTTAATGATTCTAATACGTTAAAGATTATGAAAATATGTTGATTAGAACACTTGTTTGGGAGCTTGGGACGTTGTAATGGAGGATTTGGGGTGTAAAGTTTGAAGAACCCGTAACTGTTAAAGAAATTCTGGGCAGATAATTGCTTTATCGATCGATCGACCCAATAATGTCCATTGATCTATCAATCGACCCAAGAATGTCGATCGATCGACTGACCCCTCTGGAAAAAGTGAAATATTTCTCTTTAAATAATTGAGTAACTTCCAACCTTTAGAACTCCTTAGTGATGATTGATTGAATATATTGGTACTTAGGGAAGACCAGTAGGAGGGTAATTGAAGCCCAAAAAATTATAGGATTTAATTAAGGTTAAGTGGTAAACTTACGAATATTAGACTAGTGGGATACGATTAGGATTTGTGAAAATCTGAATATACTTTGCTCCACTTATAATTTGAGGTTAAAGACTCAAAAGGTGGAAACTGTAATTAATGAGATAACCTTAGACACGAGCGGGGGACTTAGCAACCTTATTGGGATATGGTATGTACTCGGAACTATACGTCGAGAATTATCGATCTAAACCTATTGTGTAGAATAAATGAGATGATATTATTATACGGATGAGACATACGATATAGGGCTGGAATATGCATATACCAAAATGATGATTACCTAAGTTGTGTGAATACTTAGTATATGGATGATTATGTGTATGACATACCTACCATACTTGCTATCATGGGAGGTTGATTTTAAGAAAAGGGCCGTCTTATCTTTGTGTGCCTTCGAGGGGAATTTAGACTGGTACCTTAAGGACATAGGACTCTGAATGACTTATTTGTGAGTTGATAAGTCAGCTGACCACTGGAGCGTAGGCATGTGCGTGACCCACGAATATGTGAACTATGTTCTCCTCCACTATGTGTGATTTGTATTGAAATGGTTCCTGAGTGATTCGAAACACGTGATCCTTATGTACGTGATGTACTGGGATCTGATAGCAGAGTATGCGTGCACTGCAGCTTAGCCTCGGGGTGCTATATATGTATATACGTAATGAGTGACTTATATACGTACCTGTGACTGATTCACTGCTACTTAATAGATGCATATAACTAAGGGATTTAATTGAGTTAAGAATAATGTAGACTTAACCAATACTTGAGCTAAGTAATTTGATTAGTGAATGTGTGCATTATGAATATATTTTATTTAAATAAAATGTGAATATATCGTGTAGTAGTCCACACATATTATCTCTTGTATTCGAGACATGCACTTCATCCGCTCCACTAATTCCCATTGTGTATGGAGCACCTTTTACGTGATAAATCCACCTAGTGTAATTCTTAAGAAACCCATGTATGATGAGATGCTCATAAACAACTTCTCTTTTATGGCTAATGGTATTTCGACATTTCTTATACGAGCACTTGATCACTAGCTTGGGGTATTTATTGGCAAATGCAAAATCAAGAAACCCATTAACTCCTTTAATATAAGGCTGAGAAACTCTTGACAATTCACACTATTACGAAAATTGTTGTTAGATTCATTAGGAAAATTCATAAAAAAATACAATAAATAAAAAAAATGTTAAACCATAAATCATTAATATGCTCCTTCAAAACTATGTAAATTTACAAATAGTAAGTCTTTAATTATAACACCATTTGGATATGGCCTTATATGAAAACCACCAATATTTAGTGATATAAAATGAAGAAAATTAACTATCAATATATTTTAACCTTAATTAGTTAACAATAATTAAAAAAAATCACTCATAACATAATCAATTACTAAAAGATATTAATGTACCAATGAATCATGACACATTAAGAAGAAGACTACGCCTAATGCCTAAACATTTTAGCTTGAACGAAAACAATGTACAACTACTGAATACCCTAACACAACAACTCACATCAAGACTTGATTTTCTAAAAGCTAAAAAGATTAAACACAAAATAATGCATAAGGCCCTCGCTTAAAAAATAACTTTAGTAAAAAATAATCATTACGAAAAACAAATCTCCTTGTCAATAATGAGATAGCATAACTAAATCATAGAATCTAGATGAAAACGCTACTAAATCAAATTGTCCAAATTAGAAAGTAATATTAAAACTTGTTTGTTATCTTAAAATTCAGCACATATTGAATGAATAAAGGGGCTTACTAAATTCAACTACAATGTAAAAAAGTAATTTTGTAAAGATACCATCACAACAACATTAATTACAAAACAGAAAATATACAAACTAAGTTGAGTGAATGAAAACGTTGTAAAAAAAGTTCTTACATCTGTTTAGGACAACAAGTATCTTGTCGAACTCTGACCATTAGCTCTAACTTGCAGCCTGGAAATTATCATATAAAAGTAAGATAAACTAGTAATTTTAAAATAGATTAAGTCAAGACGAATAAAGAGATGTAGACACATCTAATTTTTATTTAGAACTGGTAAGTTTTGTAATTTCAAACTAAAAGGCTAATGTGATACATATATACCTACACACATAAATACACACATACATATGCATGAGAAATAATATGTACATATCAAACTAAAAGGCTAATGTGACACATACATAACCTCATATGAATGCACACATACATAAACATGGGAATATATATATATATATATATAACCCCTTATTATAAAAAAAACACATCGATTTTGATGATTCAAATAATACTAATCAATTAAAACAAGGGTATAGGAGTTACGCAAAGATGAGATTTAAGTTTACGTTTAACTACGTTTAACTGGAATTTTTTAATCAATTGAAATAAATGAAAGAGTGAAAAAAATTGTTAGTTACCAAAAATAAATGAGAAGATCCAACTAAATATGCTAGGTCGTGGATAAATCTCATCTTATCTATACTTCATCTAATTATATAAATAGAAGCAAAAAAACAGCGATAACCAAGAAACAAGACCAACGTAAACAATAATATTAATATAACAATGAATTCAATTTTCCTAGAAATTTGTACTTTGACATTCTTAAGATTCAAAGCAACAATTCTAGATATTTTATAAAAACTACAAAAACTCCATGAAAGTGGTCATTAAAATTGAGTATAAATTTCATAAAATTGAACCGAAACAGTAGTGAATTGACTAATTTTGATTGATAACCAAAAAAAGAAAAAAAAATGCATTGAATGATATTCAAGCCATTTATAAAAAAATAAATCTAAAATAAGCCGCCAAAGTAGAACTGGCAAACCTCGCCCATTTAAGGCGAGTCCACCCAAAACAGCCCACATGTTAAAGTCATGAGGCCCATATTTTGAAACTGAGGCTGAATACAGGCCCACATAGAAAAATAGCGGGTTGAATGTGGGCCACCCATTTATATCTTTAACTTAACCTAACTGTTAAAGCAACATTCAATACTTGAAAACAGGTTAGCCCGATCCAAACCCGACCCTCATGTTACCTCAGCTCATATTTGACCCGCCCAAGACTGACCCAGCCCATATTCGGGCCGCCCAAATTCATCCCGACCCACACTATTGCCAGTGTTGCGCCAAAGGTTCAAACACAAATACACTCAAACAACAACAATTATTTATCAGGAGATTATATCCAAGCATATAAGATATATAGATTGATTTGAAACTACCCAAATGCAATTCTTTTAAAGCTAAACAAAAAAATTCAGTAAAAACTCACAAAAAAAAAATCTCTCGCTCACACACATCAATTAATCTGTGTTTTGAATTCATGATATATATATATATATATATATATATATATATATATATATATATATATATATATATATATGGCATCAACACAGTTTAATTTTTAAATAATAAACAATAACAGAATAAAAAAATGTCAATATTATTGATTCATGATATATATATAGAGAGACAGGGAGAAGCAATCAAAACCCATCATATTGACTGAAATAACTAAAAAAAACATCAATGATCCAAGAAAGTGATGCAGTCTTACCTAATATGAAAAGGTCCAATACATTCTTCAAAGAAAAATATGGAAATATACCGAAATAAATTAAAAAAATAGCAATGATACAAGAAAAATATCCAAGAGACTCTTACCTAGGACAAACAACAATGATCCAACAATGATTAAAAAAAACAGCAATAATCGCAAGAAAACTCAACCCAACCAAGAAAACTATACCGAAATAAAAAATAAAAAATACACAACTTACGTAGGACGAACAGGTCCAAGCCGTCTTCAAAAAGAAAAACACGACCTAACCAAGAAAGTGACACCATCTTCAAAGAACAAAATCGCAAGAGCAGTCCCAACCAAGAGGATTGAGGATTATTAGGTCAAATTAATTGAGGGGAGAGAGGTTTTGGAAGGATTGGGATGGTTGAGATTCTTTCGGAGGAAGAGGTGTGATGGGATATAGGAAGTTGTAGCTCATACAAAAGAAACGTGGGTATATGTTTTATAAGAAAAAAAAAAACACCCGCCAAAAACTAAGGAATTTGCGGGTTTTTTTCACTTTTAGTGGCATTTGTTATGAAATGCCTAAAAAATATCACATTTATTTTAGCATTAATTAAAAAATGCTATATTTATGCGGCACATCAATATAAATGCTGTAAATTTTCAATACTTATAAATAAATTCTAGTAAAAAAAAAATTCTCAGCATTTTTAAATAATACCGAGAAAAAAGTGCCGGGAAAAAAATAGTTTTCTTGTAGTGTAATTCTAAGGGTTTGCACGTTATTTCTTCACATGTCACACCAGAAGAATATAATAGAATTATGACATGTGAAACATCAAAAGAGGCTTGGAATATTTTGGCACTCACTCACGAGGGTACTAGCACGGTTAGGGCGTCGAAACTTCAAAATCTTACTACACAGTTTGAGACCATTAGAATGTTAGAGAGTGAGACTTTTGATGAGTTTTATGCTAGGTTGTCCAATATTGTTAACTTATCGTTTAACCTAGGTGAGAAAATTCCTAACAACCGTGTCATTAAGAAAATCCTTAGGTCGTTGCCAAATAGGTTTGATACGAAAGTGACTATTTTAAACTCCATGGGTAAGTTAGAGTCGACGAAACTAGAATAGATTGTAGGTGACTTACAAACCTATGAAATCGACAGGATTACCTCCAAGCAAGTGCCTAAGAAGGAAAAGGGTATATCTTTGAAAACCCGGAAGGAGGAAATTAAAGATTTCGATTCCGATTCCGATTTTGAGGATGTTTCTTTGTTGGCAAAGAAATTTAAAAAATTTATTAAATTTCCAAAGAAATCAAAAGATGCCAAGAAGTTTGAAAAATTCAAGAACAACAAAGTTGTTCCCACCTCTAAGGATAAGTTTGATAAGCCTATGAGAGATGAATCAGATAAGTGTTTTGGGTGTGAGGGGTACGATCACAAAGTTAAGGAGTGTCCCACTAGACTTAAGAAAGAGGGAAAGCAACCTATTGTATATAGTGCCACCTTAAGTGATAGTGATCCGTAAGAGGGAGAGAGTTCCCCATTGAGTGTAACTTTGTTGGGTTTATGGCATATCATGTGAGCGACGATGATTCTCATGTGAATGACACTTCCAAGGAGGTTTTAAGTAATTCTCATGTTAGTGAGGGTGAAGAGAGTGACAAAGAGGAGGTAGATGTGAAAGAATTGCAAGTTGAATTTAATGAGTTGTATGCCGAGACAGTTAAGGTGAAAAAGGCAAATGCTAAATTGCAAGCTAAGTTGAATTAGCGTGCCATAGAAAATATGATAGTTTGATTGAGGATCTTCGGACACGAGAGAAGACTCTTAGGGAGAAATTAGTTTATGTCGAGGGTGAGAGAGATAATATCCGTGGTTTGATGGAGTCTTTGAAAAAGGATATTTTAGAGTTTGAGGAGTCTAGGCATTTTCTCGAGTCTAGGATTCATGAGTTGGAGGAGAGATTGAGAGACTCGTCTAGAGTTAAGTTTGATTTGGAGGCTAGATCGGAGACGTTAGATAAGATCTTAGGCACCATCCAAATTAAGGGATATAGGGGAGGTATAGGTTTTTGATGGGAGAATTGTTCCCATTCCCCCCGAACGTGTGAGAAATAATAGGAAGGTTAGAAAAGGTCCACATATAGGTAACCATTCCCACCGTCGCTACACTCGCACATTTTGTGGTTGGAAAGGTCACCTTAGGCGTTATTGTTACGATCTTAGATAAGCTCCTAGAAAGTTTAGGAATAAAGTTACCCCGGTTCCCCAAACCCCCATGCGTTATTTTACACCTACTTAGGTTAGGAAATCGGATTTAGTGGCTTTAGGAATAAAACTTCGTGATTCTCATTTGGGTGCACTTGTTTCTTCCCATGCTAAATCTAAAGGATGATAGTGTTGCCATGTTTGTAATATGCTAGTTTGCTTTATGATATATTCATTGCTAGTATAGTGACATGTGTATCATTTTGTATTATAGTTTTTCATTTGTTTGAGTCCTATTGAAAAAGTACAAAAAGATTTTGTTTTTGAGAAAACTTTTGAAAAAATCAAAAAGATTTTTCTTTTATTTGAGTCAAAATATGTTTGAAAAGCCAAAAATATTTTCAGTTTTTATTTTTGAGTTTACATGTTTGATGTGGCATATTGGTGTGCTTGGACCCCCATAGTTTCATTATCCATGTGTCTAGGAAATTTGGTCATTATTATCGATGCTTAGAATGATCTTAACCATTGTTCAAATGGGGTTGTTTCGAAGTTGATATGCATTTTGTTTCGACTTTATATATATGCCAACATTGCACACATGCACGAGTTCTATGGATGTTTGACTTCTCTTGCATATTTGAATTTAGTGAGGCGTTCTTATCTCAATCTTGTCATCTATGCGTAAGTAGACTTAAGGAGAAGTGTGCACATGAGAACCATTTACCGCGAGGATTTGAATTGGTACGTAATTAAAAAAATCACGAGTCATTCACGGGGAAGGGCTGTGAGAGTTCAAAATTGACTCGTCGTGAAAGCCACTGTTTAAAAGAGCCCAAAAGAAACAGCAAAATGCTAAGAAAAGGGCCAATAAGATTTTCTCTAAGTTAAGAATGCTAGAAACCTTAAAAGAACTTGAAAAAGTATGTTTATGAGGGAGTTTGGTTGGAGAAAATTTAAACGGGTTTGCACAACTAATCCTAATGTTGAAACATTGCAATTTGATGCTATTGTTTGTAGAATAGTTAAAATTATGGATTTGTGTGCATGTAGTATGTTTAGTTCATTAATCTCACACTTTAATTGTCATATGGCTATGATAAAGTTTGATGACTTATCACTATCAATTAGAGCTTCTTGATCTTTTCGATGTGTTAGAATTGTGACTCATGTGTTGTAGTTTCACGCCCATACATTCGATGTCCATGTTTAAGCACATCGGTACAATGTTTACATATAACTCGCTTTGGTAGTTTTTATGCGTTTTTGCATTTTGGGTAAAAAGCTTACTGTTTTAGCACTGTTCCTAGCAGTTTTTTCTGGAAAATTTTTCACTGGGCAAAAATATATGATATTTTTGGGAATTTTGGAAAGTGTGGCTGTCGCGAGAAGTCATTCAAACGACATCTCCAAGTCGTGAGAAGCCTCATTTGAGCGACGTCCTCATCTCGTTTGAGCGACGTCCCTAGTCGTTCGAACGACGGTAGGGTAATTTGCTTATATTTATTTGCAGCACCTTGGTTATTGTGGTATATTGTTTTGGTACTGCTAGAAGCTTTCTGGACTAACTGATTTATATACAAGTTATATTGTTTAAAAATTGATATTTTGCATATGATTCCGTTTATCACACCTGATTAGTTTGCTATATTCTTTGTGTGATTCCTTTGTTTACTAGCTACTGATTTGTCATCTATTGATCAGATTTAGCTGGTTGTTTCATGATTATCTAGCGATGTTTAATTGGTATATTCTCATGTTAGATACTTGTTTGTTTGGCTTATCTTTTCACCGGGTTGTCTATTCAAGATAAAAAGGGGGAGAGATGTATGTGATGTAGGGGGAGATTTGTTGAGCGTGTTTATTGAGATTTGATTTAAATGTTGTTTGATTACATATTTTACAAATTGGTATCATATTGTTGCTCAATTTTTTAACAAATGATTTTTCAGAGTTTATTTATATTGGTATCTATTGTAAAATTGGTATCATTTGGATATATATATTGGTTTCATTTGTTCCTCCATACTTCACTGGGTATTTGTTTTTCTGTTTCATGTGTGTAGGTATGCTTCAGAGATTTAAGATTTTAATTCTACATCACATTCAGACATTTCATGCTTGCCGGTGCTACATATACTAGTCCGTGTCCTGTAATTTTTGACTTTGGGTTTACGGGATGGGATTTAGACCTCATATGGCTTGACGGCCCGGCTTAGGCATTTCACTGGTTTAGTTTTGTCCCGGAATAGTCAAAGGGGGAGATTTGTAAGGATATACATTCCCAATTGAGTCCCTGTATTATTTGACTTAATTCCGTGAACAAAACTGTGTTTATAAAATGTCATAGGGAGATTTTATTTTGTCACGATCCCACTCGGTCTATGACGTACTGAAGAAATTGAAGACGTTGTGGCAAATCTTTAAAGAATTAATCATGCCGAAGTTTAATTGGTGCAAGTTTATTCGTCTTCATGTTTATTGCATTCCGAGATCACACAGGTATGAATGCGTATAATTAATGGAGCTCAGAATAATTTTTATAAAAGGAGAAGGATGAATTTTTATAAGGAAAATGTTTTAAAATGTTTTACACTATGTTTTATTCTAATAAGATCGAAAAAGAGTTTGAATTAATTGAATCTCTTTTGGAATAAACGTTTTAAAGAAAAAGTCAAACTGACACGCGCGTCGTTCAAACGACAACTTGGCTCGTTCGAGCGAGATAGCCGTGTTGCGCGAACGACTGGTCAATCTCGTTCAAGACACACAATTTTTGAGGTGGTTAAGTTTTCCTATTTAAAGCGTGGTTTCGTCAGAATTAAAATATGGTGCAATTTGGAAAACAGTTTTCAATCCCGTACGAGTTTTGCACATATTTTTCTAAGGTTTCAAAGTTTAAACACATCCTTAGAGTTTTCAAAGATCCGAGTTATCATTACTATATGTTTATGTGATCCTGCTGCACCAAGAAGGTTTGCTCTATACTTGAACATATGGGTTTTGCGGTGAAGAAAGAGAAGGACTTCTCGTTCAACATTGTAGATATATTAAAGCCATTCGGTGGACACCGAGATATACGTGGACGCATGTGTTGTGGACAGGTATCGTGGAAGAAGGACTTTCTGCGTGGGCACTGTGAGAGGAGTGGTTGAAGATCATAAGAGCATCAAGACCCGTGGGAATCGAGTCGTTGAGTGAGTCTTTTGTCTGTTCATTATAATTCCACATTCATAATGATTGTCTGGCTTGGGCCGTTCGAGGTTTTTTCCGTCTTGAGTTTTCCCTCGTACATCATGCGTTGTGAGTATTCTCTACTTTACTTTACTTGATTTAATCACTAGATGCGTGTTTAGTATTAATCAGGATAAAATTGGTTTAAAGTAAGAATTGGTTTTTCACAACTTGGTTTGGCGCTAATTAAAAGTTGGATAATTTTTGGTGAAAATTGGTTTGATTGGAAACACTCGTGTAGAGCTACTTTTCAGATATGATAATTGTGTTGAATATTATTGAGTGAATATGGTAATATATGATTACTAAATTTATTAATATTGTCGCGAGTTATAAATACGGCAATTTCGGAAATTTAGTTTGGATGCGCGTGTTAGTCGTGTCAAGAACCAATTTAATAAATTTAAAAGTAAATTATTTTTACATCATCCGTATGGTCATTTTGAGTGTGCAAACATGTCTGAAAGAGTTGAAATAGTCAGAAAACACTAGCCAGGGGTTTGGTTTGGGTCCCGGGGCATTTTTAGGCCTAACCGACAACCCGGGAGGGTATTTTAGTCATTTTGATATTTAAGGAATATTAACCCACAAAATTTAGACTTAGTTTATCAGCCAATTCTTAGGACTCCTAGGGTTTTCACAATCAAAAATCACCAAAGGCAGTTAGAGAAGAGAGAAGGAAGTTCCCAAAGGAGAAAACCCACCCTTAGAGGCCATTACACCACCACCACCACCACCGGTTAAATCGGAAAGAGGGGATACCTTCCATACCATCTGCTTCAAAGGATCAGAACATCGAAATTTCTAGGCAAGTTATTATCTTGCAAAGATTCAAGGCATATATTTTACATGATAGTTTAGGTTTGATGATTTATTCTAAATAATTGAAATAATGGTAAAACTGGAGAATTAAACGTTGAATATGGGTAGGTTTCATGTAGACAAACTTCTGGACATATACTAGTTACGAAATCATGATCTATATGTAGAAAATTACAAAATCATGTTAAGTTATATGAAGATCTTGATGGAAATAGAGGAAATAGGGTTTTTATGAAAATTTTATGATTTAATCCAAGAAACTGATAATCCATGATGATTTAATGATTCTAATACGTTAAAGATTATGCAAATATGTTAATATGATGATTAGAACACATGTTTGGGTGTTTGGGACGTTGTAATGGAGGATTTGGGGTGTAAGGTTTGAAGAACCCGTAATTGTTAAAGAAATTCTGGGCAGATAACTGCTTGATCGATCGATCGACCCATTTCATCGATCGATCGACCCCTCTAGAAAAAGTGAAATATTTCCCTTTAAATAATTGAGTAACTTCCAACCTTTAGAACTCCTTAGTGACAATTTATTGAATATATTGATACTTAGGGAAGACTAGTAGGAGGGTAATTGAAGCCCGAAAAATTATAGGATTTAATTAAGGTTTAGTGGTAAACTTACGAATATTTGACTAGTGGGATACGATTAGGATTTGTGAAAATCTGAATATACCTTGCTCCACTTATAATTTGAGGTTAAAGACTAAAAAGGGGGAAACTATAATTAATGAGATAACCTTAGAGATGAGCGGGGGACTTAGTAACCTTGTTGGGATAAGGTATGTACTCGAAAATATACGTCGAGAATTATCGCGCTAAACCTATTGTGTAGAATAAATGAGATGATATTATTATACAGATGAGACATACGATATAGCGTTGGAATATGCCTATACTAAAATGATGATTACCTAAGTTGTGAGAATACTTAGTATATGGATGATTATGTGTATGACACACCTACCATACTTGCTATCACGGGAGGTTGATTTTCGAGAAAGGACCGTCTTATCTTTGTGTGCCTTCGGGGGGGATTTAGACTGGTACCTTAAGGACATAGGACTGTGAATGACTTATTTGTGAGTTGATAAGTCAGATGACCATGGGAGCGTAGGTATGTGTGTGACCCACGGGTATGTGAACCCTCCACTATGTGTGACTTGTATTGAAACGGTTCCTGAGTGATTCGAAATATGTGCTACTTATGTACGTGATGTACCGGGATCTGATAGCAGAGTATGCGTGCACCGCCGCTTAGACTAGGGGTGACATATATGTATATATGTAATCAGTGACTTATATACGTACCTGTGACTGATTCACTGCCACTTAATATATGCATATAACTGAGAGATTTAATTGAGTTAAGAAAAATGTAGACTTAACCAATTCTTTAGCTAAGTAATCTGATTAGTGAATGTGTGCGTTATGTATATATTTTATTTAAATAAAATGGGTGGCATCTAAAGTAAGAACCGTCTAGATGGGGGTAGAATAGACTGGTGAAGTAGTGGTGTAACTAGGTGGAATTTAAAGGATGCGTTAGGTGTGCATAATAGTTGAGGGGTGAGGATCTCAAGTGAGGGCACGTGACTAACATGTTTAATATATGTGTTGTTTAATATTATAATTTAAACATTTGTTTCTTTTAAAACATTTTCACCTCGGGCTCGGACCCGTTTGCTTTCAAATGTATTTTTTTTTGTAAAAAACCTTTTAGGTGCCCAGCTAAAGGGACGCCAAGCTTAGGAGTTCCATTCCATTGATGTGCTGTAGTTGCTGTAAAAATTACAGGATATCGTTGCTAGATGCCTCGACAATTATCCTTACTTCTTTTGGGAGTCATTTATTCCAGTTAGGGTCTGTTGCCCATTCTATTCAGTGACAACAGTTTTAGACTTTCAGTTCATTTTAGCCTTGGAATTTATTTATTTCATTCAGATATTTGTATTGGGTTTATTTACATTGCTATTATTGTTGGAGTGTTTACTCCAGACATTAGTTATTCATAAATCTAATTACCTTATGTGATTGTTCATGTGATGGTTGGATGATGATCTAGATTACTTTATTGTTGGTTAAATAAGAATTTAAAACTTTACACTTCACTATTTTAAATATTAGGTGGTTAGTAATTAATTAAATATTTTCGACAGTGATGCCATGAACTGAAACAACTTGACATTTTGCATTAATTTAAATAAAGGAGTAGCTATTCGGTATTTAATTAGTCAGGATGTCACAATGGGTCATTGTAAAATGGATTCAGATCCTTACAAGGTTTAAATGAGTTTCACTCAGGTAGGAGAGTTGACTGAGGTCAAGTAGGGCCCGGAGTACCTGATGGTCTTTGGATCATTTGGAGTGGAGCCTAAGGTCTTTGGAGTGAGAGGGGGAGTGTTGGAGACTTAACAACATACTAATGGGCGTACTAGGATGGGGTGTGTACAAATATTTTGTGAAATTTATTATATTACCCCAAGAGAACGGGCTATTGTAGAATAAATTATACAAGTACGGGTCGATCCCACTGAGATTTGGTCAATTTCAGAAATTAGCTACTTTACAACTAGAAAATTACCTGTGTAGATGTGAGATTAATGTCTAAATCAATCTAAACTCAACTAATGAGAGAAAACACGAATATGTAACTAAATATGGGAGAAAACTAGGATTTCTGATCCATTTATCAATTTTAACTAATATCATAAATTAATTTAATTTCTTCATTCATGATTTTATAACTCGATTAAACAGATCCTCTTTGTGTCCAATTCGAAAAATAAAACATTGTAGTTCACATAAAATTTAATGTCTATAATTTTAGACGGCTGAAATTCTTATTCCCTTAAAATGTATCAATTTTATGTCTTAACATTGGATTTAAGTATGGGATATCAAACAATTTAATGTAAGTATAACCCATTAAAAATCACACACTTTAGTTCTTAAAACATGAATTAGAAAATAATTCTGAAGGTTTAAAGCACACTCTCCTGCTGTTTTAAGTGAATATAAATTTTTTAAAGCATTTAAATCATGTCGGGAATGAAAATGAACTTAAACTAACTACATAATCCCAATCAAGCATAATAAATTTCAAATAGTTCTAGTAGAGAAATTACACTAACATAATCAAAGACAAAATAAAATTATAAGCAAAAATAATAATTTTCATTAATATTGCAAACTTTGAATAATCGTGCCTTGCAATTGATAGTCAAAATTCTCTCCACAAAAGTATTATTAGGTGTCCTGTAGCGACACCTAATAAAATTTTCAAATCAAATTCTTTGTTACTCAAACTCCTAGGATGCCTCTAAAAATGGGAAATGAGAATAATTCATTCAAATTTAGGTCAATAACATTCTAAAAAATTACCGAATTACCCCTCTAATTGCATTGTAAACCCCATACTTCATAACATGCTCGTTTCGACTCAGAATTCAACCAAATTTTGGATAAAACATTATATTGCCCAGATAAACATGTGAAAATTATTTTTAGGCCCACAAAGTTTCCAAAATTTCATTTTTACCCATTTGGTTACTAAAATTACATTTTAAACTCAATTCTTTTCAAACTTCTATTTTTCTCCGAAATTACAAAAATGACTATAGAAGGTCGTTATTTATCATACAAAGAGCCTAACATGGCCTAAATTTTGGCATAATGAATATAAAATTGATCACTAATCAAATACCCCAAAATAAAAACTTTTCTAATCCTCTAGAAAAATTTGAAATTTAACTTGCTTTCGTAAGAATCACGATTGAACTTAGCATGTACAACTAGCCACTAAACTTCTAGGTTACCCTTGTGGGTGAGTTTTGTCTCGTGAGGGTTTGCAGTGAATATACCCACAAAATTCAAAAACTTAACTCAATACAAAAGAAGCAGAAGTAATATAACCAAATCTCGAATGCAAACTTCATAAATATAATATTACTTCAATTTTGAATCTCAATTTATCATGCGTGTGTGCATGCCTAATATAACCGTTCATTTCAAATGATTTGATCATTATGTTTCTTATCCAAAAGTTAATTTTGATTTCAAAATCTCATGGGATGCACTCATAATCAAATACTCGAAAATCAATTATTTTCTCCAGGTTTATGTGAATAAAAGAGTAAATTAAAATGAACAAATTTCACATATAGATAATAAAAAACAAACTTATATAGTGGATGAATATGATCTCATGAATGAAAATCGATTACTTCTTCAAAACATTGAATGGCACCATAGTTTATATTCCTCTTCTCTCCACAGTTTAACTAACTTTTCTTGAGATCGATTAGGACTTTATTCAATTGTATTGTAGGCTTAGATTTTGGTTAGAAAGAACAATTTTTGGAGTTCAAAATTCATGAGAATATAGTGATTTTTTGGGTATTTTGACTTTTAGGCATTTTTTCTAATCTCCGTTTTTTTTCCTTTTCCTTTTTCTTTTTCAAACTCACATTCTCTTTTCCATTTTTTTTTTATTCCATTTCCTTATTCTTTTTTTTTTCATTCTTTTATTTTCACTTATTATACTTGAAACATCCTTTTCTTTTAGCCTCTTTCCTACCTTAATTTTACCCTAGTATCCTCAGAAAATGTACATGATTTATTTTCTTGGGCTTTTAAACTACCAGCTGGAGTTGGGTAGGATATCAGATTTTTTTAATAAGAAGCTTATTTTCCTTTTTGTTACAAGTGGGTTTGCAACGGAAAAATATAAAAAGGTAGAATTTTGGGCTTTCCAAACGATGAATTAATCTTATTTCTCAAGTTCAGTTCACTTATTCTATGTCCCAAGATAACTTACTAAGACTTCTAGTGCTTAAGATTCATATTTTGACTTTTGTTTTTAGTAATTGAGCAAAACAAAAAATTTGAGATCATCGACAAATTTATCACCAAAGAAAAGTTTGATTTATTATAACTCAGATTGATTTAAATCTCTCAGAAATGATCAATGTGAGATAATCTCATAGGGTTAAAATATTAACATTTTTTGATTAACCATATTAACTTTAGACTCAATATCCATTGTCGATCATATTATATGACTGTTAACGTCCAAAATTTGAGACAACAAATAATAAGAGAAATAATTGATCAAGAAATATCTTATGATAAAGAGTGGGGGTGAGAGACAATGAGAACACAAGGATTTTTACATTATTCGGTCCTTGAATCTAAAACCTATATCCACAGTGGTTTTTTTACATTTGCTTATGTGGTTACAATTTAGGGTTTTATTGATATAACTCCAGGTTTGAGCAGGTATCAAAAATTTATCTCGTTCACGTTCCTCCCCCTATTTATATGTGGAGATATGATATTTACAAAGAGATGGAGTGCTCTTATAATTTGGGCAGCTACATCTTTATACGCGTTTATTATAATGTACATATGCATTCCCTGTGGTGAGGAACTACTTTGTAAGGAGACGTATTGATAATTATGAGGTAACCAATATCGGAGGCTATTATTCCACGTGGTAGAGAAGGTATATATGGCGTGTAAATGCTCACAGATACACGTGTGTATCCAATCATAAGGTAAATAGGTGGGCCGAGCACTCTAATTACTGAGAGAACCTCCTTAGGTGATAAAGCCGAGCATATTTCATAAGTCCTCCTGGGTTATCACGATTTATTTTCCAATTGACATCACACATGTATAACAGAAATTCCCCAAGACCTTTGGCACGAATACTTCATTATGGTATCCAATGAGTGGGAAAGGTGTTCTGTCATGCTCCTGCCCTACTCGTGGAGGTCGGCTCCTCTTGGTTTGCACATTATGATCGACACGTTATGGTCAGCCATAGGCTGAGTAGATTTCCTTCAAAGTTATCATGACTTACCATGGACACGTGTCAAGTAACTAAAGAGTCTTTTGAGTAATGATGGAGACTGGTCACGCGCATCTGACACTCTACACCGCCGTTTCGGCTTTTTATAGATTTGGTGACGTTTTATCTGCAACGTCTTTTCAGTCTTTTCATCAAAGGGTATAAATTCGTGCCACTTCATTCGTTTGCTTCACTTGGAAGATTTGTGTTAAGTTAAAGAGATAGAAAATATTTGAGCGCCATTTCCATAATTGTGAAATCTTGATCGTTTTCTGGTTCTAAATTCTCCGGTGCTTTCTTATTCATTCTCCATAGTGTATTCCACCATCGTCCATTTTTACCAGGTACGCCTTTCTCTGCTTCAGCTAGGGTTTGATTGTTCTGGCATTTTGTTGTATGATTCTTGCTAGTTACCTTGGTAGTTGTTTTGCTTAGAAGGCCATAGGTTTTGTTGATTTAGTTTTTAAGAAAACGTATGAATTTTCCTCCCCATGTTAAAAGAGTTTACGAGTTTGTCAGAAGTTTGGAACCAGAGCGGCATGGCATCACTGAAAGGAGGTTTCCCCGTACTATTCAGGTTATTAGAATAGAAGAGGAGCCTAGTCGTCCTTATTATACCCCCAATTCTCCCTCTAGTTATGGTTCTTCCGTTGATTCAAGTGTACCCTACATTTCCTCCCCTGTTCTAGAATCCCCTTATTGCTTCCTTTCTATTAGTGAGGGAGAGATTTTAATTACTGCTTCTATGGATCCCTTAAATCGTGATTCCCTGTTTGAGGACCCTATTACTGACAGAACTGAAGATAATAGGCCGAAAAGTGTGGGCCTCCACCTTTCTGTAGCTGGATCTCACGCAGAGTTTTCTGAGGATGACGAAGAGGAAGAATATGACCCCGTCTGTTCTTCTAGTAATTATGATCCTACTGAGACTGATGCCCGCTATTACCAATGTACCATGACTGAGTAGGAGCTCGAGGCCATTAGAGAGAGGTGCACTTTACCTATAACTATTCAAATTAGGATTCCAGATATTTTTGAGAGGTGTTACTCTGTTCACGACTCGAAGGAAATTTGCCTTCCCATATGGGCCCTCTAGGTGGGTCTTAGTCTTCCTCTTCATCCTACCATTCATTCCATTTTGAGAGGATATGAAACTTGTTTGTCAATTTATTAAAATACCGCAAGTGCACGGGCTATTATAGAATAGCGAGTGTAAGTACGGGTCGAACCCACATAGATTTGTCAATTTTAACTTTTAAAAGAATTGCAACTGTCCAACTAGAATAAATGGGATAGAGAATAATTATGAACTACACTAAATAAAAGCAACTACGATAAATGAGGGTAACACAAGATATTTGTAAAAAATTAGGAAATAATTAGGATTCGGGGTCCATTTATCACGTAACTAATATTGCATACTAATTTAATGTTGTCATTCCCTTTTTATAACTCAAATTAAACCGACTCTCGCCGCGTTTAATTCGGAAAATATGACGGTTATGATCAAAATATTTATAACATCTCTAATAGATGGCTAAAATTCCTATTCCCCTAGAAAATATAAGTTTTAAAGTTCGCAAATGTATTTAATCATAGACTATCAAAACAACCAAAGTGCAAGCATAATCCATAAAAAATTACTACTTTTAAATCTCAAAACTTGATTTGATAAAACAATTTTGAAGGTTTTAAAACACACTCTCGTGTCATTTAAAAATGAATACTGAATCTTTGATAACAATTAAAACAAGTTGGGAATAAACAACAATCAAATTAAAGTGACAATATTAGTTAACTATGATAAATTTCACCCTAATCCTAATAGAATAATCAAGCTATCATAATGAAAGAGAAATTGCAAGAATGAGTAGAGATTTTCATTAATAAATCAAACTTACAAATAGTTCTCTCAAAATAATCTTCAATCCTCTAAAAAAATGATAAATACTTGGACCTCAAATTGAATACAATCCCTCAAAAATTACTCTCTCTAAAATTCTCTCTCTAAAATTCTCTTATTTTTCTCTCCCAAAATAATGAGCCAAATGGTCTTATTTATAGGTTTATGAATGAAGTGTTTGATATGGAGTGAAAATCTCTTTGATTGATTGTAGTTGAGTTGATAATTATCTTTTGGAGTCTTGAGAAGAGTTGGAGATAATTTATAAGTCTTTTTTCTGAAATAATTATCCCCAATTTTTGCAATATTCACGTCACTATTCACAGCAGTGTCTTTAATCACATTTTTGACCTCCAAAACTTCAAAATCTTATTTTCGTCCCACTTCAAAGTTGTGAGTCTTGTCAAGACCTTTCCGAAAAGCTATGGCACGACCTCAACAGACACTCGAGCGATTTTATAAAAAAATATTTAGTACAATTGTGTCAACCGTGTTGTGTCATGTCGCGTCGCGACGTATTTTGACAAATTTTTGCACATCGACTCCATTGTTGTCCAAATTTTTGGGGTACCTATAAAAATGCAAAAATAAAAATAATTAATTCAAATTTAGGAACATAGATATTTTAAAAATTACAGAATTACTCATCTTTGCATTTTAGCCCCCGAAATTCAAAAATTGCTCGTTTTAATTCAGAATTCAACCAAATTTTAGAGATAACTTTATTTTGCCTAGATAAACATTTAAAAATTATTTTCAGGCCCATAAAATTTGGAAATGTATGCTTTCACCCTTCAGGTTACTAAAATTGTATTTTTAACTCAAATTTTATTCAAACTTGCATTTTTCTTTTCTTTTACGAAAATGACTCTAAAAGCTCATTATTTATAATACAAAGGGCCTAACAAGGCCTAGATTTGGGCATAATTTATACAAAATAATGCACTTATCAAATACCCCCAAGCCTAAACTTTCCTAGTCCTCGAGAAAAACTAAAATTTTAAAATCTAACTCACGTTCGTAGAAATCACGATTGCACTTAGCATGTGCTACAAGCCGTTAAACCCCTAGGTTACCCTAGCGAACGAGTTTTGTCTCGTGAGGATTTGCATTGAATGTATCCACAAAATTTAAAAACTTGACTCAATACAAATGACTCAAAATTAATATAACAAAGTTTGAATGCAAACTTGATAAATATAGTAGAACTTTACTTTTCAATCTCAACTTATCGTGTGTGTATGTGCATAGCCAATATAACCGTCCATTTCAAAAGATTTGATCTTTACATTTATTATCCGAAAGTTTGTTTTGATTTCAAAATCTCACGGGATGCACTCACAATCGAAAACTCGGAAATCAATTATTTTCTCTCGGTATATGTAAGTAAAAGAGTAAATTTACATGAATAACTTTCACATATACATGATCAAAAACATATTTTTTTAAATAATGGATGAATATGGTTTCATGAATGGAAAATCGATTACTTTTTGAAAACATTGAATCACACCATAGATCCTATTCATCTTCTCTCTACACTATGACTAACTTCACTTGAGATCGATTAGGACTTTATTTGGTTGTATTATAGGCTCGGGTTTTAGCTATAAAGAATGACTTTGGAGTTCAAAAATTTCTGAGAATATTAAGATTTTTCGTATTTTGACTTTTAGGCACTTTTTCTTCCAACCTCTATTTTCTTTTTCTTTTTCTTTTTCTTTTCAAACTCACATTTTTTTTCTTTCTTTCTTCCTCCTTTTTTTTTCTTTTCTTTTCACACATTTTTTTGCAACCTCCTTTTCTTTTGGCCTTTTTCCTACCGTAATTTTACCCTAGTATTCTAAAAAAATGGGTATGGTTTCTTTTTATGGGATTTAAACTCCCAGTTGGAGTTGGGTCGGATAATGGGTTTTGAACACAAGGCTTATTTTCTTTTTGTCTCAAATGGGCTTGCAATGTAATAATGTAAAAATGTTGGTGTTAGGCTTAATTTTGGGATTTCAAACGATGGCCTAATCTTATTTCTCAAGTTTCGTTAAGTATATTTGTGTCTCAAGATGACTTACTAAGACTTCTAGTGCTTAAGATTCACATTTTGATCTTTAATTTTCAGTAATTGAACAAAGCAAAAAGATTTGAGATCATTAACGAATTTATCACTGAAGGAAAGTTTGAGTTATTTTAACTCGGATTGATTTAAATATCTCGAAAATGATGAATGGCACAATATCTCACCGGGTTAAATCTCCACATTTATTCGTTAAGCATATTAACTTTCGCCTCAATATCCATTTTCGATCATAATATATGGATAATGTGTAAAAATTTTCATAAGTTGAGAGATCCATGAATTAATTCTATATTAAGAAATTATTTCAAAACTCAATTATATTGAAAATCTTTTTGAATTTTTTGATTTTTTTTGATTTTTTTTCTTTTCAAACCTAAATTTTACATTGTCCTCAATGTATGCTCAAATAAATATATGGACAAATAAAATAAAGTAAAGAAGTGAAATGATGATATTAACTCTGAACTTCACTTTGCTACCAACATCCAAAGTAACAAGTTACCCATGAAAATTACCATCATCACCCTAAATTAATAATCGAAAGAGTTATGGGTCATTCCAATTAATAAACTTTATAGAACAAAGTTCCAAAACATCATAAACTTGAGAGTATAACCTCACAACATAAATGTCAACCATAGATCCATGGTCATAATGGTGTTCAACGACATCATCAATAATAAACACATTTAAATCACAGGATCATATGTCGATGCATCACGTGAGGGTAAAAAATTACAATAAGGATCCAAATATTTATTATCCATTTTTCGAAAATAGTCAAGTAAAATTGGGGATGCATAATCCACTCCTAAATTTGAGACCTTACGAAAAGTCCGAGAAGAAGAGGTATCGTGGGATGTTACATTTTCTTCATAAAAAATGGGAGGACTGTCATAATTACTTGTAGTATCACTAAAATCGAATGACGAATCCTCAAATAAATTTTTCCACATATAGGAAGAATCAACATTTTTCTCAATTAAATTAGAAGAAAAATCTCGACATAAATTAACATTCAAATCATCACAAGTATTACATGTGTCAAGATTGTCAATTTTTTTGTCCTCACAAAATTGAGTATCCCCATTTAATTCGTGATTATTTTTCAAAATAGCATCATTATACCGTTTGTTTACCTCTTTTCAATTGATACACTTTGGTGGACAAATAGTAATTACTGGGGTTGAATTCTCATCCATACCTTCTTTAATTTTTAAAATGACTATTGACCCATCTGATTCAAATTGAAATGCGTAGTCATCTGGATTTTCAATATTTTACAAAAACATGTTGACATGACCAATTGAGGAATATGAGAAAGATGACGGGATAACAATATGATGATCACCCATTGTAATTTATAACGCATGAAACTTTTTTTTTGTTTTCATAATTTTTTTTTATTTAGAATGCAAAAGAAATTATAATTGACTCAAAATCTAATTAAACAACCCATACTCTTTGACAAGGAAGAATTTAAAAGACGACCAACTACGGTTATCGCCTCAAATCCCGCTTTTTCCTCCAGGTAGGTGGTCGGTACGAAGACTCATTAAAAACCACCAATCGTAGACAAGGTAAAACGGAATCAATTTGATAATTTCGCATTGGAGTAGCTTTTAATTCTAGCCTCGTTAAGAGTTTTGTCCTTAAGTCAATTTATGCATCGTGCTAAATTAAGTGCAAAATTAAACCATGTAGGAGCACACAAAAATGTTCCTCCGACGTGGGATTTTTACGGTCACTTGCATACACCAGGCTGAAGTTTAAGTTGACGTCGATCGGGGGAAAAATTCGTCTATGTTTCAGTCATCCCCGAGAGTTTCTTATGCTCGTAGCAAGATTGCAAAAGTTTTCTTCACGTTCGATTACTGTTGCACACCTTTTTTTTTCACTTTTGCTCTTTTTTTTCCGAATGTGCTTGGGAAAAAAAAACACAAAAGAAACTACACCCAACGTAAAGTGCGACACACAATAAAATAATAAGGAAAAGAAAAGAAAAAAATTAATATGGCATGCGCACTAATGGTGTATTCAACACACAAACAAAAATGACCAAGCACACTTATTAAACAATTTTTTTTCTTTTGTTCTGGAAATTACTAATGTTTTTTTTGAATTTTCATTTTTTTATGGACTACTGACTAAAAAAAATGAATCTGGAAATTTCTAGAAAATAATATTTATTTTTTTTATTTTTTTTCCCAATTTTTTTGTATTT
The DNA here is from genome assembly GCA_949130495.1 of Sambucus nigra. Taxonomy (NCBI): domain Eukaryota; kingdom Viridiplantae; phylum Streptophyta; class Magnoliopsida; order Dipsacales; family Adoxaceae; genus Sambucus; species Sambucus nigra. Next base: position 170,513,112 of record OX422217.1, read on the forward strand.
TAGTACTAATGAAAAACTTTAAAAAAACTAGTCCGAAAGTCACAATTCTTAAAAGAAAAATCGAACAAATCCCCGGCAACGGCGCCAAAAACTTGTTTGTCAATTTATTAAAATACCGTAAGTGCACGGGCTATTATAGAATAGCGAGTGTAAGTACGGGTCGAACATACAGCGATTTGTCAATTTTAATTTTTCAAAGAATTGCAACTCTCCAACTAGAATTAATGGGATAGAGAATAATTATGAACTACACTAAATAAAAGCAACTACGATAAATGAAGGTAACACAAGATATTTTTAAACAATTAGGTAATAATTAGTATTCGGGGTCCATTTATCACGTAACTAATATTGCATACTAATTTAATGTTGTCATTCCCTTTTTTATAACTCAAATTAAACCGACTATCGTCGCGTTTAATTCGAAAAATATGACGGTTATGATCAAAATATTTTTAACGTCTCTAATAGACGGCTAAGATCCCTATTCCCTTTGAAAATATAAGTTTTAAGTTCGCAAATGTATTTAAGCATGAACTGTCAAAACAATCAAAGTGCAAGCATAATTCATCAAAAATGACCACTTTTAAATCTTAAAACTTGATTTGCGAAAACAATTTTTAAGGTTTTAAAAGACACTCTCGTGTCGTTTTAAAATGAATAACAAATCTTTGATAACAATTAAAACAAGTAGGGAATAAGCAGCAATGAAGTTAACGTGACAATATTAGTTAAATATGATAAACTTCACCTTAATCCTAATAGAATAATCAAGCTATCATAATGAAAGAGAAATTACAAGAATGAGTAGAGATTTTCAACAATAAATCAAAGTTACAAATAGTTCTCTCAAAACAATCTTCAATCCTTTAAAAAAAATGATTAAGACTTAGCCCTCAAATTGAATACAATCCCTCAAAAATTACTCTCTATAAAATTCTCTTATTTCTCTCTCCCAAAATAATGAGCCAAATGATCTTATTTATAGGCTTATGAATGAAGTGTTTGAGATGGAGTGAAACTCTATTTGATCGGTTGTTGTTGAGCTGATAATTATCTCTTGGAGTCTTGAGAAGAGTTGGAGATAATTGATAAATCATTTATCTAAAATAATTATCTCTGATTCTGGCACTATTCACACTACTGCCTTTAATCGCATTTTTGACCTCCAAAAATTCAAAATACCATTTTCGTCCAAAATTCAAAGTTGTGAATCTTGTCAATACCTTTCCGAAAAGCTATGGCACCGCCTCAATGGAGAATCGAACGATTTTATAAAAAATATTTCGTACAACTGTGTCAATCGTGTCGTGTCATGTCGCGTCAATTTTTGCACATCGACTCTATTGTTGTCCAAATTTCTGAGGTACCTGTAAAAATACAATAATAAAAATAATTAATTCAAATTTAGGAAGATAGATATTTTAAAAATTACAGAATTACTTGTCTTTGCATTTTAGCCCCTGAAATTCAAAAATTGCTCGTTTTACTTCAGAATTCAACCAAATTTCAAAGAGAACTTTATTTTGCCTAGATAAACATTTAAAAATTATTTTCATGACCATAAAGTTTAAAAATGCACGGTTTCACCCTTCAGGTTACTAAAATTATATTTTTAACTCAAATTTTATTCAAACTTTCATTTTTCTTTTATTTTACGAAAACGACTCTAAAAGCTCATTATTTATAATACAAAGGGCCTTACAAGGCCTAGATTTGGGCATAATTTATAAAAAATAATGCACTTATTAGTGACCTTAACACAACTACCCCCAACGCTTATAGGACCATTCTGGGGGTGATGATGTTTTGGAAACTAAGGACAGGGTTTGACTTAACTCGGGATATTTTTATGTATGTTTATAGCTTGAAGGACAATGCCAAAGCCCTCGGTTACTTTTATTTTTCTGCACGAAAACCCCAATACAAAATGGTCACCGTGGTCCAATCTAGTAATCATAGTCGGAAAGGTTCGTACGTGCTTATCAAAGCTGATTGGGAATTGATGGCCCATGAAAGGGATAGGTCATATAGGGTCCCCAGAGAATGGAATGAGCCCAATAACATAAGTAATATTTTTTTCTGCCTTCATTTTCATGTTCTTTTTCCTATTTTGTTTTACTTTATTGCACTGAAGTTACTGCCATCTTGTTCCTGGGAATTTCAGTTAAACGAGCCCCCAAGCTGCCGAAGTCATTAGTGGATTTGATTGTCTCTTATTGTGAGAAAAATGCTCCTACTTTTGAGAAGTTATTTTATGTGGGGAAGTTTATTGCTGTCGAGTATCACACTCCCCTAGGTGGCAGAATCCCCTTAGATTTTGAGATTCCCCAAGAGGGTTGGGTAGTCAGAGAGACCCATTTCGAGTCTGGTGATCAAGTTGTTGGAAGCACAGGCAGTTTAGGAGATGGCAGATTGTAATATCAACTTGTTTACCCCTTATATTTAGTTAGCGGTTTGTACTGATATACTGGTTTACATGTCATATCAGGTGAAGAGGAACATCCTTCTGAAGAGACTCTAGGCATGGCTCCTCATTTTATCAATCAAAAAGCTTTGGTCGAAGCTCGTCAGAAGAGGGTTGGGGTCGGCTAAAAGTAAGTGGAGGCCGAGCAAGCAGCTATTTTTAGGACAGTTGACCAGTATGCTCATCGTCAGGCGGCAACTGCGGTTGCTAAAAATAAGGGAAAGGCCTACATGGATCCATCAGTCGAAGACAAGATGTCGAGAGAGGATGAGGAATATAGGCAACCTCTCTGAAAGATGTTAAGTGGAATCAATCGTACTCATGAACCTAGAATTGAATCAGGTCCTGGCCATACATCACATTATGGGAAGGTCCCGGAGTTTAATTTTGACCTCGAGCACAAGCTTATTTATGAGGACTTGAGGTCCGACCCTGACTCCATCTTTAACCATGTTAGAGATGCTTTGGACCTACTCGGTTACTAGGGTCACATAAAGGATTTTGAATTCTTGCGCTGCTCCGATCCTGACTCCTTGTGGACGTTAGCCCAGCATTGGCTATCTTTGGTACGTATTTCTTACTGGTTTTTATTTACTGATCTATAAGTGTCCCATTATCATACTTTGATCTTGCATTATTTTTCGTGGTTCAGGAATCCATGGATTGCAGTATCCTTTGTGTGTAATCTCTCGTCAATCACGTAGCTTACAACGAGCTGGCCGAGGAGCATAAGATAGTGAAAGCCAGTTATGAGAAAGTTACTGAGGAGTTATAAGAGAGGGATAGGTAGCTGGTGTCTCGGACCGAGGACTTGAGAAAAATAGAGACGGAGAACGTAGTACTCAAGGAGAAGTCTAATACTGACGACGCCAAGATCCAAAGCCTGAATGATGCTCTTATGATGGAGAAAGAGAAATATGAGAGTTGTAGTCCGGTCGTGATGATTTGGCCAATATAGGTACCGCTATTGTAGAAGATTTCAAATCATCGTCAGACTTTAATACTTAATGCCTAGGATATTTCCTAAACAGGTACGAGGAGTTGAAAAATAGGGTTTCTACTCATTTTCCAAACATTGCCGATACTGTGAATGGTTGGCAGGGAGATGATGAGGAAGTTGATAACCTTGCTGGGGAAGAGGGTGAAATGATAGAATTTTTTTGTTTACTGTTGTAATTCAAATTTCGGTTTGACATTGGATTTTTTAACTTTGAACATTTGTTTTTGGTATTGGTTTTAATGTGGTTCCGTCTGCTTATAATGCAGCTTGGTTTGTTAATCATCTTAGTGCTTAATATGAAAATGTTGATAGAGCTATTTCTTCTTGGACAACCTATAAAGTTGTACACCAATGCTAGGTAGTAACACAATTATAACTATTCCTGACTTATAAGGTGGTACAGGTATCAGTTGACCACATTGTGTTGTGACCCCTGGGGTTATACATCGAACGTAATCAAGTACCTCGTTCGTGATTAGAGAAGTCATAAAAGGGTATGGTAGAACTCAAGGGGTTGATTTACTTAACTGTTCGTGACCCGTAAGGTTATACAAGTATCAGCCGACCACATTGTGTTATGACCCGTGGGGTCATTTATTGAACATAATTAACTACCTCGTTCATGAATAGATAAGTCATACAAGGGTTTGGTAGAACTCAAGGGGTTGAGTTACATACTGTTCGTAACCCGTAAGGTAATACAGGTATCAACCAATCACATTGTATTTTAACTCATGGGGCCATACATTGAACGTAATCAACTACCTCGTTTGTGACTAGAGAAGTCATAAAAGGGTTTGGTAGAGCTCAAGGGGTTGACTTACTTAATTGTTCGCGACCCGTAAGGTCCTATAGGTGTTAGCCGACCACATTATTCGCGACCAGTGAGGTCATACAGGTAGCTGACCACTTTGTTCGTGACCTGTGAGGTCACAATTTATGATTGTCATATAAGTATGATCCATATGTACGAAAAGTAGTGGAACAAGACAAAAAACTTTATCTTATTATCAATTGAAATAGTGCTTAATCGAAATAGTGCTTAATCGAAATAGTGCTTGCTACATAAATTAAATAACTAATTGGCTGCTGATAATATTTCCTAAGATGTTTAAAATTCCATGGATTCTTGAACTGTTCACCTTCCAGAGTCTCAATTCGGTTGGTTCTCGACCTGACAACGTTGGTTACTCTGTATGGTTTGTTCCAGTTTGGCTCCATCTTGTTGGTCTTATGTATTACCTTCTTGAGAACGTAGTCTCCCTCTTTCAGGATGCTTATTTTTACCCGATGATTGTAGTAATGTGCCACCCTCTGCTGATAGGCGGAAACATGTAGTGCTGCATTTTCCTTGACTTCTTCCACCCGGTCGAGATCCAATATTCTTACCAGATCGCTATCGAGGAATCAAAATTAAGGACTCTATGGCTAGGGGGTCCTATTTTATTGGGGATGACTGCTTCTGTGCCGAAGGTGACCATGTATGGAATTTCCCCGGTAGCGGTTCGTGGAGTGGTTAGATACGCCCAGAGTACGCTATGAATCTCGTTGATCCAGTTGCCTTCACCTTGTAGAGTATTTTTTAATTATGTCTAAGTGCGTCCTATTGGTGACTTCGGTTAAGCCGTTGCATTCTGGATTCTCGGGTGCTTAGTGTAGTTTCTAGATCTTGGATCTAGTGAAGTAGACTTCAAAGTCTTGGTTGTCAAACTATCTGATGTGATCAGTGATAAATGAAAAAGGCATGCTATAGCGGTAGATGGTTATCTTCCAGATAAATTAAAATACCCTTTCATATGGCATTTCGACTAGGGGATCAACTTACACTCACTTAATGAAGTAGTCTACTGCCACCACAAGGTATTTGCATCGTCCTTTTATTCTTGGCAGAGGTATGACTAGGTCTATCCCCCATATGGTGAACGACCAAGGTGACATGATCGAAGTTAAAGGAGCCCCTAGGGAGTGGTGGATATTTGCAAATCATTGACACTGATCTCATCTTCCCTCGTAATCTGCTCAGTCTGCCTTCATGGTTGGCCAATAGTACCCTTGGGTTGCTATTCTCTTAACTAATAATCTTTCGGCCAAATGTGTCCCACAACAACCTTTGTGCACCTCATTGATGAGATTATTGACTTCTTCTGGATGGACACATTTCAAAAGTGAGACGGTGTACCCTATCCTATACAATACTCTTACTTCCAAAACATAATTGGGTGCCCTATAGCGCAGCTTTCGAGCCTCGTGTGAATCTGTCGAAATCTTTCCTTCTTTAATGTATGCCTTTATAGGACCCGTCTAGGAAGGTCCCATGTTATCTTTGCTACGTGGAGTGGTGCCTTGGTGCTCCTCTGCGCTAGCTCTTTAATCGGTATGGTCCTTCTCAACAGCATTCTAGTTATCGAAACCAATCTGTCCAGGGCGTTTGCTCATACGCTTTCCAACCTAAGGATTCTCAAAATTTTCGCTTGTGTGAATCCGCCCAACCTCTGTCGAACTATTTCCATGTACTATTCCATGGATTCTTTCCTAGACTTATAACCCCCCCATATCCGGTTGACGACCAGTTGGGAGACACTATGTGCTACGATATGCTCAGTGCCCAGTGATGCTGCTAGGCCGAGCCCTACGATGAAAGCCTCGTATTTTTCCTCATTATTGAAGGCTTTAAATTGGAAGCATAAGGTGTATTCCACGTCTATATCATCTGGCGTGGCGAATATGATTGCAACACTACTCCCTGCCGAACAAGATGACCCATCAACATATAACTTCTATATTGAGCAATCTGGGGTGAAGTCGCTTTCCTTCATTTTTTCACACTTAAAGAGCTGACATGACTGTTCATGTGGTCCCTTTTCTCCTTTGGCAGATCTCTCTCCTTGCGAAGTCTTCTTCGAGTTTCTTATGCTCGTGGTTTCTTTTAGGCAGGGTGGTTTGTTAGCAGGGGTAGAGCTCTCTCTCAAAGGAGTCTGCCCTGCCAGTTTCAGATCGTAAGTGAATTCAGTAATGAAATCTGCCAGTTGGTTCCCTTTTATTGCGGTTCTTGACTCGTACCGGATATCGTATGCGCCTAGTTCCACTGCACATGCCATGAGCTTACCAAATTTTTGAGGTTGTGCAGGACTTATCGCAGTGGTAAGTCAGTGTAGACCACTATGGTGTGAGCCTAGAAGTATAGCCTCATTCTTCGTGAGGCCTCCCTTAGTGCGAGGGCGAGTTTTTCCATTTACGAGTATCGAACTTCGGCCCCTTTGGAGCTCCTACAGGTATAATAAACCGATTTTTGAACCCCTTCCTCCTGCCTTACTAGCGCTGAGCTAACTGCAGACTCAGATACCGTGAGGTATAAGTAAAACATTTCTCTTACGGCAGGTTACGAGAGGAGGGGCGGGGAGCCTATATATTACTTTAGTTCAATGAATGCTTGTTTGCACTTATCATTCCATTCAAAAGACTTCTACAGTACTTTAAAAAAAGGCAAGTGCTTGTCAGTGGATGTTGAGAAAAACTTGTTGAGTGCTACAACACGCCTGATTAGTCTTTGTACCTCCTTCTTCATTATAGGGGAAGTCATGTTAAGAAGTTCCTGGATCTTTTCGGGGTTGGCTTTGATTCCTCACTAGTTTACGATAAAACCTAAGAACATACCTTCCTTTACTCCGAAGACACACTTTGCAGGGTTTAACTTCATCTGATACTTCTCTAGTTTGTTAAAAGTCTGACCGAGGTCCCTGATGTGGTCAACGACAACTTTGCTTTTGGTGAGCATGTCATCCACGTAGACTTCCATATTAGCCCCTATTTGGTCCTCAAAGACTTTATTTACCAATCTCTGGTAGGTGGCGCCTGCGTTCTTTATATTGAACGACATGAAATTGAAACAATAGGTGCCTCGATGGGTTCTAAATAAAGTTTTTTCTTTGTCCGATGACTTCATTCAAATCTGATTGTAGCCTGAATACGCATCCATGAAACTGAGCAGTTGGTGGCCTGCCGTGGCATCGACGAGCTGATCAGTTCTTGGCAGCGGGAAAAAGTCTTTTGTCTAAGCTTTGTTCAAGTCGGTGCAATCGACGCACATCCTCCACTTATCATTCTTCTTCTGCACTATGACAACATTGGCCAGTCACTTTGGGTACATGACTTTGTCAATGAAGTTAGCTTTCTTCAGTTTTAGGACTTCATCGCGAACAACCTGATTTTTTCTAGTGTTAAAAACTCTTCATTTCTGCTTAACCGTCTTGGCGCTCGACATCACATTCAACTCGTTACATAGGAAATTTGGGTATATCCTCGGCATGTCCTCGTGGCTCCAAGCGAACACTATTTTTTTATTGTCGCTGGAAACTGATTAGCTCTTTCCTCAAGAGATGATCCAGTGATGACTTGATCTGTATTGTTCTGTCTAGGTGGCTATCGTCGAGTGGGACTGTCCCGATCAATTGGGCTGGCTACCCTTTGACCAATTTCGCCTCAACTTGGGGGTCTATGGTTTCGATATGGTAGGTGGTTGTCAACTTCTTTCGTTCTTCCTAGTCTGCTAAAATGAAATAGCATTCGTGTGCCACCTTCTGATTGCCCTTCACGATGCCTACCCCAAAGTGGGTTGGAAACTTCAAGCACTGGTGCACACTAGATAGGACAACTTAAAATTTCTTCAATCCGACCCTTCTAAAGATAAAATTATAGGCTGAGAGCATATTATTATCGAGGATGAAGAACCGTACTATCTCTATTTTGCTGATCGTCCAAATACATACCATAACTTCTAGTTCCACAGTCCTTGATGGATACACCCTTTCACCTGAAAAGACGATCAGAGGCCGATGATAGGGCGTGAGTTCCACATCTTCTAATTTTAGCTTCTTCTAATAACTATATAACATTACGTTGGCAGAGCTTCCATTATCCACTAGGACCCTTACTACCCATCCTTCTCGGATAACCATAGTGACCATCAGAGGGTCGTCGTGGGGATTTAACACCAGTGAGAGGTCATCTTTGGAGAAGTCAATGATTAACTTATCTTTGATCACCTTTAGTGGCCTGTCGCTAGAGTTTGATGCCAGGTTAACCTTCAGTTGTTTGTAAGACTAGGCTTCATTGAGGTTGGCCTTCCTTTTTGCTGGGTCCTCTCCACCTCTAGATCAGCCTCCAGCAATGAAGTGGCAGTTGAATGCTATCAGACTGACATCACGAATGTGTTCTTTGCATCTTTAGGGAGGTCTGGATCATCATCCGAGTCGTCGTCCCTCACTCTTTTCTTATCGGTCCCCCTCCGATAGGGCGACTCTGAGTGTATCCTACCTTTACTTTCTTTTGGAATTGGCCGACCACCATTGTCAACATACTTTGACAACTTTCCCCTCCTTATCAACCCTTTAATTTTGTTCTTCAGTGATATACGGTGATCTGTATTGTGGCCATAGTCCTTGTGAAATTCACAGTATTTGCTTCTATCTCTCTTTTTTGCTGGAAATTTTAGCTTTTCCATCCACCTAAGATTTTTTCTTTCCTGAATTTCCTCCAGGATATGGTGGACTCCAACCATTAGGGGCATGTACTCGTCATACTTCCTCAAATTGTTACCCTTTTTGTCTTTTTACTCCTCATTTCCATTATTTCTGCCATCGATGGCTTTAGAACAATCGAACTCTTTAGCCGCCATTGCCTCTTTGATGTTCATGATCTTTATTACCTTTGCTAATAGCTCGATTATGGTCTTGGGCAATTACTTGGTTAATGCCCAAAATAGCTGGCCTGGTCTCAACCTGTTCATTAGGGCTGTGATGGCAATGGGATCGTTGTAGTCCATCAGCTCCAGTTTTTCAGTGTTGAACCGAGTGATGTAATCATGAGTGCTTTCATCCGCTCTCTACCTGACATCAAGCAAGTGGGCAACTTGGTTCTCAGGCTTAGCACTAAAGCAGAAATTACTGATGAACAGATCGGCCAACTACTAAAAACTCTTGATTTGCCCCCTGGGCAGACTTTTGTACCATATCTGAGTCAAGCCAGTTATGGTACTTGAGAATGATCGTCATCTTATTTCATTTGGGATGGAGTAGATATCCGCGGTGGTCTAATATTATTCAATATTAAGGATGGGATTTGTCTTCTCATCATGCTTTGGAGTGATGACCGGTGGTTTGAATTTTTTTGGCATAGGATATGCTACGATAGAGGGAACAAAGGGCGACCCTTTCGTGAAGTCACGCTGGAGGGGATTCCTTGATTTGGCCATTTCATCGAGGTGGTCCTCCAGACGCTGGATGGAGCCCTTCCATGGCTGGTTGTTGACTGGTTCATCTGGTTGTCCTCAATTTTCATCTGAACTCTCCTCCTGGGAGGACTGCTCGACTTTGAGCCAATGCTCAGGAAGAATGATGGGAGATCCTGGTAGCAGACCTTTTTAACAGGAATTTTAGGGACCGATTGTGTGATGTTGTCGATATTTTCTAGTGGTTACAATATGGGCCCAATCGGTCAAACGTTGATCCTCTTCTTAACCACTCAAATGCACTAGGGTGTTCCTCTAAATATGACTGATCATCTAATTGACTGGGTAATTGGATGGAGGAGGTGGCCCCTGGACGGTACATCTGGTCCTTCTACGAGTCGGTTCGCCTGTAGGAACTGGTGTTGGCACTAGATCCTAAATGCAGTTTCTTGGAATTTTCTAGTGCACGCCTGCGATATTCATATTACCTTTCTTATCAAGGTGCTAGGGGGAGTCGCCTGTCGTCACACCTGGGCATCTCCAGTCCGGGAGTCATATTTCCCGATAGGGGCACTTGTGGCCTGGTCTGGAGGGTGTGTGTCAATTGCCTAACACTTTCCTGCATCGCCTGCTGCCCCTTAGAGATGCTTACCAGTATGCTATACATGTCTCTGGCTCTAGTAGGGGTAGGCGGCATTTGCACCTCTGCCATGCGACTGCTTTCAGGATAATTTTCCATTCCAACTGTCTCTGTAGAAGGTCTGAACAGTTTTCCCATAGATGTCGCCAATTTGTTAACGTCCAGAATTGGAAACAACAAATAGCAAAAGAAATAATTGATCAAGAAATATCTTATGATAAATAATGGGGGTGAGAAACAGTGAGAACACAAGGATTTTTACGTGGTTCGGTCCTTGAATCGAAAACCTACGTTCACGGTGGTCCTTTTACATTTGCTTGTGTGGTTACAGTTTAGAGTTTTCTTGATACAACTCCAGGTTTGAGAAGGTATCAAAAAGTATCCCCCAATGTTCCATGCTTGATGCTTGCTTGAAAGTATGGAGTATTTAGTCCTAATAGTACCTCGGGCTACATACCGATGATTGGTCAGTTGTCGACTTCCCACACTTATAAAATTTTATTGGTATAGCTGGTAGCGTATATTGCTGATGACATTTTGTAAATATTCTGAACTTTAGCGAACAATCTTAGGGAAAATACGTCTTTTTCGCCTCGCCGCCAAAATTTCAATCGTCGTTTCACTTTAATCATTACGCTCGTTGATTTTTGAGGCAATTTATAAAAGGCGGTAAATTTTCGGTTGTCTTTTACCTCAAACCTTCTAAGTTGTTACTGCAAATTGTTGAGGTTTCGTGCAATCTTTCTTACTGTCTTCTAATTCTTACTCAATCTTTAAGTTTTTATTAGAATCCTTTCTCTTTTTTCTTTTCTTCATATCGAAATGCGGTTTACGTTGTTGTCTCTCTATATGAGTTTAGAAAGGAATGGAATATACCACACTAGGTAGACTTAGTGTTCCTTAATCCCCCTATAGATGTTTTCTGTTTGCCTGAACGCCGTTGGATTCATTATTTATTCATAGCTGAATGTGGATTGACTTTTCCCCCAAATTGTTTTTGTTTAGAGTTTTGTTAATATTTTGATAATGTACCTGCTAGAGTAGCCCCCATCACCGGGAGAATAGTTAATGGTGTCCATAGGCTTAATCAAATCCATGGGACCCCTATCGGTATCCCTGAGATCATTATCTGTTACAAATGCTTCACCAGTGATAGTACATATTATTTGAAAGCTAGGTCTGATAATAAAGCTCTAGTTATTAATCTGCTTGACTTCAATAGGGATTACTTCGATCATGGGGTTATTGCTAAAAATTGGCAGTATGTACCTCTTAAAGGGTAAGAAGTATATACTATACCAAGATGCCCTCAAGAGGGTCATGGCATAGGGTGTACTAAATATGTTTTATATGCTTATGCTGATGAATTACCTACTAAAATGTTAAGTAACATTGGTTTTTTATTTACTTCCAGTTGATAGGACCAAGGAGGGTGATATTAAGCTTGACGAGCTCAAGTTTCCCTGGGGCCTTCATAAAAAAATTAGGGAGGAACATACTAGATCACCCTCTTACTTGCTGAAGTATAGAAGTTCAATAACTTCTTTTGTTGCTCGACCTATGGCTGTTGCTCCCTCCATCATTATTGAGTTGGATCAAGACCCAGCATCTACATCCTCAACCACTGCATCTGGCAGTGGTGAACTTGCTATTGGTCCCTCTTCTTCTTTTGATTCAGACCTTCCTCTCTCACTAACTATCGAAAAAAGAAAATTTCCCAACTTTCTTGGAGATGCTGCTGCTACTGGCACCTACAAGCCTGTAGATGGTGGGGCCAAAATGAAGGATGATATTGGGAAGAAGCTGCCAGCCACTAAGGGAGATGAGTCTCTCTTAAAAAGATTGAGATGAGGTCAATCTGCTAGAAAGGTTGAAGAAACTGCTGATGCCGACCAATAAATCTTGGTCGGTGTTACTCCATCTGGTGTTGGCTCCTCTGTAGCCATAGGTCCTGGCTTGGCTAGGAAATTATTTAACTATGGTACTCTTCTAGACCACAAGGGTGCTACTACTTCCATGCCCCGACTTAACATCTTTGAAAGGGATAATCAAAGCCTTGCTATGGTGAGAAGTCTGCCTTTGTATTTTTACTCTTTCATACTTTGTACTTTCTTTTACTTCTTGTACTGACTTTGCCTTTCTTCTTTGCAGTTCCTGATTAATTTCAACCAGATATTGAAGAAGTATGATGCTCTTTATTCTTCTTCAAATGCTATTGAGGAGGACTTTGCTGATCTCAAGAAGTCCTTGCTTGACTCCTAATAAGCATTGGAGACTGAAAAGAAAACTTAGGAGAACAAAATAAAAGATGCCAAGGAAGCTCTACATAAGGCTGAAGTTGAGGCTGCTAGAGCTCAGAAGAAAGTGGCTGAGCTGACAAGGGGCCTGAATGCTAAGAAGGCCAAGAAGAAGAAGGCTAGGGATAATGCCTTCAATAAAGGCTGGGATAAAGTCATCACTTCTTCCTCTGCTCAGATTGAGTACGTAAAGAGAAAATATTTCAAGGATGGTTAGTCGATTGCACTGAAGGAGTTGGGCATAACAGAAGACTCAAAACTCTTCCAACGACATGAGCCTGGCTCTCCCCCCCCAATATGGAAGATGAAGTTGAAGACGACGTTGGTTCCGAGGAGTCTTCTATGGTAGTTGAGTCTTCAGCCGACCAAGGAAAAAATGTTGTTGAGTCATCCCTCCTTCCAACCAAATAAGATAAGCATCCTACTCCCTCTGCCGCCCAAGTTAGAAATGTTGAGACTGACAGAGAGAATGTGTAGATTAGGTTCTTTTTTCTGCTGTACTCATAATTTCCCTTCATTTTATTAAAATAACTTTTTCTTCAAACTATTTATTGTCTCTTGGTTGTTGTTACATTTTCTTCTGTTGTTGATCGAATATTACTTCATTTTTCTAGTTCATGGCCAAGATGGAACAACTCTCTTCCAATGATTCTGCTATACTCAAACATTGCAATAATTTGTTCAAGGCCGGTCACATGACTTTAATTGAGGAAGATTTATCAAATTTTCTCGGCATAGATGTTTTTGATCAAGCCAGGGAAGGATATTTTTATCTGAAGTATTTTCTTGATCGGGCAGTGGCTAATAACGTGGTTTACTTCAATATGATCGAAGAACTTCAAGAAGAAAACAAAGAATCTAAGGCTCTCCTTCATGCTGACTATTAGGCCAAGTATAAGGCTTTAAGTGGAGCTTGGGGTTTTGAGGAGAAATTAGATAAGCACATTTCTACTTTTAGGAATAAGGAATTCCTGCTTAAGTGTGAGGTTGATGAAGCTAGAGCCATTGCCAAGTTATTGGAGGAAGAAAATAAAAAGTTGATGAGTGAAGTGGACTATTTGAAGGTTCCTTTTATAACTTTGCTGCTGATGAAGGGTTATCATTCTTGGAAACGAGAATGCTAGGCGGAGAGAGGAACTAAAATCCCTATATAAATCCAAACCTTCTTTTACGTCCCGACCAAGATTTAGATCTAGCCGACCTATAACTGATGAAGCCTGAGCTCAACAAACTCTTACAAATCAGGTTGCACAGATAAAGGCCATGAATTTAGCCATTATTGAGATGTCTCAAAAGATCCAAACTCAGGACAAGCAACTTTCCACCCCATCTTCTCAATTACAAACTAAAGATGGAGTGTAGAAGAAGCTCCAATAGCAGGTTGAAAGATTAACCTTCCAGTTTAATAAGAAACCCAGAGAAGTTTTGATGGAAGGGTATTATTAAGACCTTGGACAATTTAATGATCATTTTAGTCAAGCTCAGCGTGAAGGCTATAAATGGGGCTGGACCAATTGCCTAACAGTTATGAAGGTTGAACAGGACATCAAACTATGGTACTAGGTTGATCCTAGGTTTTTAGAATGTGACAACTATCCCTTCAAGCTTGACATCAGCTAAAACTCTATAAAAACCATTCCTCAATGACTGATATCCAAATACTTAGGAGATTATGGACTTCATGATGAATTAGAAATAGTTCGGCCCCTCATTTGTTGAATACTCCGAGCAACAGTAATAGGATAATGTTTCACGATTTTAACTTTATCAACTCTCTATACACATTGGATGATCCTCCAGTAGGCATGGAACCAACGCCGAGCTCCTTAAAAGCTGAAGAAAAGAATCTAATAGAATAACTTGGGAATAATTTGTTCCTGTATTTCATTTTGTACACACTATTTTCATGTAATCATCATTTATATAAATGAAATGCAATTTATTAAGTTATCTTATTAATTTCTGGATGTCTGAATGACTTTGTTGTTTCATGCGTTCTACTGATACACTTAAGCCTTTGCCTAAATTTAGTACCATTTACTAATAAGATTATCATAGGTTCTACTTATACATTTAGATTGCTAAGTTTAATACCAGTTACCATTGATGTGGCCATAGGTTCCACCAGTGCACCTAGATTAAAATCCAAGTGCAGCACTAGTCACCCGTGGTATTACCATAGGCTCTACTAATGCACCTAAATTTTTAGGTTTAACATTAGTTCCCAGTGGTGACCAAGCATATGTGGAATATGTGTCTACATTTCTATTTAGAAATCTTCACAACGTTCTTCCTCCATTTTGCTCAGTTCGGATAAAACTTGTTGATTTTTATACATAGTTTTATCCCTGATTTTTCTTGACCAAGTACTGAGGACTTAAAATTCTATTTTGACTTGGGTGTCTGTGCTTTAATGATCAAGTATCGCCTTCTCTAACCAAGTCCGACCAAGTATTTATGGGGATGCATATCACCGATACTCCAAAACCAAGTCAAAAAAGTGGAAGAAACCAATTTTTTATTGATATTGAAGCAAATTGATTACAAAATATGTTGCTTGCTACATTACTAGTAGTACTTCCTAAGATTCTCGGCATTCCAAGGTTTTTTGAATTCTTCCCCCTCTATAGTTTTAATTCTATAAGTTCCTAGTCGAACAACTGCCGAGATACGATATGGTCCATGCCAATTGGCTTAAAGCTTGTTGTTCTTCTGAATTACCTTCTTAAGTACTTAATCCCCCTCCTTTAAGTTGGTCGGCTTCACCCTTTTGTTATGAAAGTGTGTTGTTCATTGTTAATAGGCAACATTCCTCAAGGTTGCATCTTCTCACACCTCTTCAAACATATCAAGGTTTAGCCTTTGTATCAAATCCCTGATGGGAGAATAAAAGTTCAATAATCTATGAGTTAGTAAGCCTATCTCTGCTGGTATGACTACTTTTGTAACAAACGCCAACATGTATGGTGTTTCCCCTGTAGCAGCTCTTAGAGTTGTTCGGTAGGCCCACAGAACTGAATGCAATTCATTTATCCAATTCCCCTTGGCATAATCAAGTATCTTTTCCAACCCATTGATCAAAGTACTGTTAATCAATTCGGTCTACCCATTTCTTGGAGGATGACTTGGAGCAGAATGTAACTTCTGAATCTTGGATTGGGCACATTACGCTACAAACTCATCATTGTTGAATTGTGTGCTATGATCGGTGATAAAAGAATATGGTAAACCAAATCTGCAAATGATGTGCTTCTAGATAAACTGATACACCTTTTTATAGGGCATATCTACCAATGGTTCTACCTTAACCCATTTGGTGAAGTAATCAACAGCTACGACCAAGTACCTGAATCTTCCTCGGGTGGTCGGCAATTGCTCGACAAAGTCTATTCCCTAAATAGCAAATGGCTAAGGTGAAGTAATAGGAATCAAAGCAGCATGTGGATTTTTGCGAATGTTAGAGAACTTCTGGAACTTGTCACACTTCTTTGCAAAAAATGTATAATCTGCTCTTATGGTCGGCCAGTAGTATCCCTATGTGTTGATTCACTGTAGTAATGATCTTTGGGCCCCATGAGCTCCACAAGATCCCTCATGAACTTCTTTTATCAGATATTGAACCTCCGTTGGTTGGACACAGTGCTGCAAAGTAGCTGTTAACCCTCTCTTTTATAGCCCTCATTTGTCTAACACATACCTCATCGCTTTATACTTAAGACTTTTGGCCTCAATTGGTTTTACAGGAAAAATTCCTTCCTCACTATAAATTCTGATGGAATCCATCCAGGAAGGTCCCATATGTACTACAATGAAATTAACCAGAAGGTCTTCATCAATGCTCCAACTCAACAGAATCTCAATGGGGATTATTCTTGTGAGTTAAATCCTGGCTGCTGAAGCAAGCCGAGAAAGTTCATCTGTTCGGGCATTTTCTAGTCTTGGAATTTTGCTCATCTGAATATCTAGTAATTTTTCTATGATCTCCAGTGCTTTGGGGAGGTACCTTGTCATCAATTCTCCTTTGGCTCCATATAAACTTAAGATCTGGTTGACCATCAATTATGAATCACTATGGACCACAACTTGCTCGACGTTTAGTGAATGAGCCAAACTTAATCCCACAATCAGGGCTTCATACTCCGCTTCATCGTTTAAGGCCTGGAACTGGAATCTAAGTGCATAATCAATATCAATTCCATTAGGGGTATTGAGTATAATACCTGCTCCACTTACTGTCGTACACGAAGATCCATCCACATAAAAATTCCACACTGGGATGTTGTTCTCAAAGCCTTTGTCTCATAATATCCCATAGTGGAATTCCTTTTGTCTTGCCTCATCATATCTTTGAGCCATCACCTGTATCCTGGTTAATTATTACTGTAGGTCGACAACAACTTCTTCTGAGCTCTCCCTTACTGGGGTCTGCTCTGGTAGTTGGTTGGCAGTGACTTTGGTTGAGTTCTTACCAATTCGGGTCTACTCTGTTGGACAACCTTGCTGTTCTGGAACCCCAGGATAAGTAAACTCTGCAATAAAATCTACTACAATTTGGCCCTTTAATGAGGACCTTAGCTTATACACAATGTCATACTCCCCTTGGTCTACTGCCCAATACATAAATCTCCCAAACTTACTAGGTTTATGAAGAGATTGACGAAGAGGCATGTCAGTGTATACCACTATAATATGAGCTTAGAAATAGGCTTCAAACGTCTGGATTCCTCTATAAGTGCCAAAGTAAGTTTCTCTAGTCGTGGATATCTGATTTCTGCTCCTCAAAAGGCTTTGCTGGTGTAGTATACTGGCTTCTGAACTCCATTATCTTCTCGTATTAAAGTAGAACTTACAGCCAACTAAAAAATGGCTAGGTACAAATGCAATTTTTTCCCCAGAACTAGTTAGGAGAGCAATGGGGGGAGATCCTAGATACATTTTTAACTCCTAAAAAGCTTTCTTGCATCCATCATTCCATTTAAGGTCTTCCTTATAACCTTAAAGAATGGTAAACATCTGTTTGTTGCTCGGAACATGAATCTGTTCAAAGCAGCTACTCACCCGGTGAGCCTTTGAACATCCTTCTAATAAGGTAGATACTGAATTTCAGTCAGTGCCTTTATTTTATCAGGATTAGCCTTAATTCCCCCTGATTCACTATGTACCTAAGGAACATTCCTTTATATACACCGAACACACACTTGGTCGGATTCAGCTTCATCTGGTGCTTTTCGAACTGATTAAAGGTTTGGCTGAGGTAAAAAATATGGCCAGAGGCTTTCTTGATCTTTGTCAACATGTCATCCACATACACCTCCATATTTTTGCCTATTTGATCTTCAAATACCTTGTTCACCAACCACTGGTAGGTAGAACCTGCATTTTTTAAGCCAAAAGGCATCACATTATAACAGTAAGTTCCTCGGGGTGTAATGAAAGAGTTACTTTCCCTATCTTCAGGTTTTATTTTGATCTGGCTATAGGCAGAACAAACATCCATAAAACTCAATAATTCATGTCCTGACATAATTTTAACAAGATGATCAATCCTGGGCAAAGGAAAATGGTCCTTTGGGAAGGCTTTATTCAAATCTGTGAAGTCCACACACATTCTCCTTTTGTTATTCTTCCTTTTAACCCTGACAACATTGGCCAATCAATCTGGATATTTTACATCTTCAATGAATGAATCTTTTTGTAACTTCTCTACCCCCTCTTGAATAGCGTGGTTTTTCTCGGGACTGAACACCCTACGCCTTTCCTTGACTGGATTGGCCTCCTTGTTGATGTTGAGTTCATGGCAGAGTAAATTTGGTTCAACCCTCAGCATGTCCTCATGCCTCCAAGCGAACACGTGCTTTCTCTGTCTTAGGAATGTCACTAACTCCTATTTAAGAACAAGATCCAATATTGAACTTATTTATGTATTCCGTTCTAGTTTGTCATTATCCAAGATGATATTCTCTATTGCTTCTATAATCTGACCTTTAACCAGTTATATCTCCTCTCTTGGATCTAAGGTTTCAACCTCATACTCGCTATTGGGCTCAGTAGTGTCCACTGGGTAAGTAGTGGTCTTCTTTTTCAATTCATTCAAGTCTTCTTTCTCAGCATAGGAGTAATAACATTCTATGGCTACCTTTTGTTCGCCCGTTACAATTTGTACACCAAAATTAGTCGGGAACTTCAAACATTGATCGACTGTGGAGGGCACAACTTTGAACTTCTTCAATCCTACCCTGCCCATGATCATATTATAGACAGATTGAACATTTTTTTCCATCACGAAGAAACGTACTTTCTCTATCCGACTTATTGGCCATGTGTCGAGTAACACTTCCAACTTGATTGTGCCCAAGGGGTACACTTTTTCACCAGAGAAACCTATCATGGGCCTATGATAAGGCTCCCACTTGATAAGATTCAGGTCCGAACTATCAAAGCAGGGATATAACGTGATATCTGCCGAGCTCCCATTATCCGGAGATAATTATTTCTTGCATTCTAAACTTGATTACTAGGGGATAGTCATGGTGATACAGTACTTCGGAGAGGTCAATTTTGGAAAAATTGATCACCAACTTGTCTTTGTTGACCTTCTTCGGCCAATCTCCTCAGCTAGATTAATCCTCTAAATATAAGAACAATCTTGAGCCTCATTAAGGTAAGATTTTCTTTCAGTAGTATTATCTCCTCCCTCGGCATCTACACATGTAATCATTTGACAGTCAAAAGATCCAAAACTAAGCATAAATACCTCACGTTCTGGTTTCCCGAGTTTCTTTAGTAGGTCAAGACCATCTTCCTGATCATCTCTATAAGTTCTTTTTTTCTCTTCCCTGGGCTTGCATGGAGATTTTGATCTTCATCGAGCTTCTTTGTCGCCATGCTGATAAACAAACTTGTCTAGTTTTCCTCATCAGATGAGGGTTTCTATCTCATTTTGCAAAGCTATATAACTATCTATCGTATGCCCATGGTCCTTGTAAAACTCACAGTACTTGAACCTATCCCTCTTCATAGCAAGTGCTCTTAGCTTCTTGGGCTAATGTACCTCCTTACTGTGATTAATTTCCTTCAAAACATGGGGGATGACCATCATTAATGGAGTATAATTGTAGTATATCCTGACCCTGTCATCAATCTTCTTTTTCTTTGAATCCTTATGCTCCTTGTGTTCCTTCTTTTCCTTCTTCTCGGTTTTGCCCTCAAACTTTATGATCGATCCTTATTTTTCTTCCATGGCTTCATTACCGTTTATTATCTTGTATGCCTTGGCCTTTAATTCGGTCATAGTGTTGGGAGGA
Source organism: Sambucus nigra (assembly GCA_949130495.1). NCBI lineage: Eukaryota > Viridiplantae > Streptophyta > Magnoliopsida > Dipsacales > Adoxaceae > Sambucus > Sambucus nigra. The sequence goes on from OX422217.1 coordinate 170,533,046, forward strand.
TCTTTGACAAGAGTGTAATAAAGCTTCTTGGGAAGAAATCCACTCATGAGAGTTGTGATAGCTATTTTCTCTTCGTAATCAATAACCTCTAACTTCTCATTATAGATGCGAGTAATTAAGTCCCTTGTACTTTCTCCTACTCACTACCTCACATTTAGTTGGTGATTTACTCTTTTTACCGGTTTGGCTCCAAAGAAAAATTACCAATAAATAGTTCGGTAAGATGGTTGAAACTAAAAATTTGTGCCCGAGGAAGGCTTTTGTGCCAAATATGAGCAGGACCTGTGATTGTACCTGAGAATGACTTGCATCTCATCTTATTGGGAACAACATAAATATCAGTTGTTGCTTAGTATTATTATATATGAAGAACATGATATGTCTTTCCATCATAATTGGGAGTAACCACAGGAGCTTTGAACTTTAAAGGTGTAGGAAAATCCACAATGGCTTGTACAAAAGGAGACATTTTCACAAAACTTCGTTGTAAAGGGTTCTTCGCCTTTAGCATCTCTCCCCACCTATCTTCCAATCGTTGAATAGAGCCCTTCCATGCATTATTGCCGGAATTAGATTTATACATTGCAGCTCGGCTGTTCTGACCAAATGTTTGTTCTGAGCTCTCCTCCTATGAGGTCTGCTCGACATGGACAGATCCTCAGGCATCTGATTTGGATTAGTCTAAGCCCTCATGTTGATTAGATGGTCATCGAGTATTCCTCGATAATACCCTGGGAACATTTATATTCCCTCTAAATCCTAGGCAATCAAAGGGAGATGCTCTGCTCAACCTTTATAAATCACTTAATCTTTCAGGAGTAAAGGATTGATCATACCAAGGCTCTGATATCCTAAGATAAGAAATTGATCCTGGATAGTAGGACGTGTCTCTAGTAGTCATGGATCAGCTGTGCCTGCTGGTTCTTGGAGTCAGTGGTGGCATATTCCTATTCCTGTGAATAGACAAGCCAGGATATCCAACCTGTAGTGTTTGGGCCAATTGCCTAATAGTATCCTGCATAGCTTTCTATCCTCTGGAAAGACTAGCCAAGATTCTATTTAGATCATTATTTATTGGAGGAACAGATGGAATAGGCGAATTGCCATCATTTCTAGCACTGTATTCAGGAATGTCAGTCATTTTTGGAATGTTGGTAAATGAATGAGTGAAAACATTTAGAGATACGTTCCCACAGACGGCGCCAATCTGTTGATGTAAAAAATAAGAATATATCTAATTCTTCGATCACAGATAAAATAAGTAAATAAAAAAGAGAGACACAAGGTTTTAAAAGTGGTTCGGTTATATGAGAAAGCCTATGACTAGTGTGCTTTGTATTCTTTCTTGCCTCTTATAGAGATTGTTCAAACCTTGCGAAACTTGCCCTTGATGAAGGGGTTATAATGTACATATAGTCTTGTAGGGAGATAGAGAGATGGAATATAAAAGGATGGAATGCGTTTATAAATTAAGCATTTACATCATTACATGACGTTCATAATGTGCATGATTGTTGGTGCTTTGCTGACCCCGTTGGTCGGTCTTTTTGTTGTTGTTCGACATTCCTCATGTTGGTTGGCATTCCATGAGTTAGTCGGCGAGTCTATGTTTTACTGACTAGGATTCTTGCCATGTTAGATGGTAGGTGTTTGTCTCTGATTGGTCCATGTAAGTGGATAATTTTTTATATCAACAGACCGTTAAGGAATGACATGGACCGTCACACCCGAAGAGGCTATTATAATGAAATCCTCAATGTTAATTAAGCATAGGTTTCCCTCGAAGTCGAGAATGGATAAATTTATCTATAAATGAGATGATACTCCAGTCATATCCTCAATCTTCATAAAATGCTCAAGTGATAAAGAAGATGGACATGGTGGAAACATACAATACAGTGTGATAAAACATGTGTCACCACATGAAAATGATCGAATGATTTTCTCGACCCCCTCATCACTGTCGTTTTATCAAGAAGGAATTGACCTATCCTATTGTCCTAGATGCTCTCTTCTAATATGGCAAAATGAGTCCAATAAATATTGAACTTCAATAGTGAGATCTTCATCAACCTTCCCAAATTCATCTTCAAATTATTCAGGACTCAAATCTAGAGACAAATTGGGTGGCCATGCATTCAAATCTATGGTGTCAATAACCAGTGGGGTAGTGACATCATGCACTTCCTGAATTTACTCGACTTCATTTTCTCATTTATCAGATGATGTCCTGTCGAAATTAAACACATTCAAGCCCATGGTCATGTTTCGAAATGAGAGGTTCATTTTCCCACTCCAACATCAAATAACAATGCCAGAAGTAGTAAAAAATTATCGATTAAGGATGATCGGGATTTACGCGGATGAGTTTGGTATGTGTTGTGTGTTTAGGACCACAAAGTCCACCGGAATGAAAAACTCATCCATTTTAATCAATATATCCTCTACAACATCTTTAGGTGCCTAAACGGATCGATCGACTAAGGATAAGGTCATCGTAGTGGGATTTAACTCCCCCAAATATAGTTTCTCATACACGGTGTATGACAGAATATTCAAGATTTCTTCTAGGTCTAACAGTTCTTTCTCAAAGTCATGCTCCCCTATGATATAGATCGTCGACATCCTAAGTTCCTTATACTTGACGGGATATTATACAAAATAATCGATCTAACTTTCTTGGGGAGAAATGTTTTCTTTGTAACGTTGGTGGTCCTCTTGAAGGTACAAATGTCCTTAAAAAATTTAGCATAAGGAGGGACTTGTTATATAGCGTAAAGAAGTGGGATATTGATTTGTACTTTCTTGAACACTACCAAAATCTTGTCCACTTATACGTTATTCTTTTGAGGCACTAAAATATTGGGGAAATGGATCTTTAGGGGCGTAGGTCGCTATGGATGGCTCAGAAGACTTGTGTGTGTGTGTGTTTTTTTTTTGGGGGGGGAGGGGGGGGGCTTGAGCCTGACCATTTTCATGATTCAGTGGGGGGTTTTGGTTCTCCTCGAATTTTTTAGTTTCCTTTTCGGTCGACTCTTATACATTAGTGTATACTTTCTTTCTGGCTCTAAGCGTGATAATGGCTTAGACATCCCTTGGGTTTGTGATGAACTAGAATATATTGAATGAAATATTGGTAACTAGGCATGTTATCCTTTGGGTTGGGTTCGGGCTAACTTGGGAACTTACATTTCTCTCTCTCATTGAGGCATTGTGCTAGTTGGATTATTTGTACTTTGAGTTTGGAAATTGATCGAGTGTTTGCAGGCAAAACTTGTTGCGTTGACTGTTGGAATTGGAGTGCATTTTGGGCGGGCGAGGCTAACAAATCCTAAATAAATTGAACTTTTTGGGGATACGTAGGAGGGGGAGGAGTCTTTTGGAAACCATGGGGTAGGTTAGAAATACCTTTTCCTCCTTAGTTGTGACCCTTACACCACGAAAGATTAGGGTGGTCTTTTCGTCTCATATTGGAGGAGTTCGAATATGGATCGTACCCTAGCCTATTTTCATATAGGGCATTCGCTTCCTCGGACAAAGACTTGTTAACTGGGAGCATGGGGAAATTTTCAACAAACTAATCAAATGCGTCACAATGTAGACACATAGGAGTGGCTTCGTGTTGGATGGGGTCTGGTGCAGCATGGGTTCTCACTCTTTAAATTTAAGTGCTTATAAACAGTGGACAAATGCGATCATTTTAGCACTCACACCAAAATCTGGTCAACTTGATATGTGGTACCAATATTGGTCAGTATTAACCTATATTCTAGACGTGGTTCCCAATGTTGGGACTTTTTCACTACGGCCTCTACAAAAATCCAAGCATTAGTGGCACACTTTTCTGTAAAGTCATCTTTTCACATTAATTCCAACATATCTCGTGTGCTGAAGTCAAACCCTTCGCATAGGATTTGGACTAAGCATTCTAATTCGATCCCATGATATAGACGTTGTTGTAGCAAGTCAACGATTATGAGTATATAGAAAGTGATCCACCCTCTCGTTGGCTAAATGAGTTTGAGGCGTGATGTATCGCCGCCGCCTTTGGGTTCAGGAAGATTTTTTCAAGAAACTCTATACTCATTTAGTTACAACTAGTGATGGAATGTGGGTTCGAGTGATATGAACCAACTTTTCACCTTCTATTTCAACAAAAATGGGAAGAATTTCAGTCCAATAATACAATGAGAGGGGGGTAGTATTAGTATTTCATCGGCTGGTAAATCTCATCGAATTCACGTATGTGTAAGTAGGGGTCGTCTTTTTCCGTATCCCTAAACACGAGTAGCACTTGGATAATTTCTAAGTTAAATTCAAAGTTATTGGCATTATGTGGCGTAATAACGATACACGATTGTTAACTATACCTACCAGGGTATAGGTAGCCCTTAAGTGTTCAGGGTGTTACTTCGTCTCCCATTTAAAAAATTAACACTCTTCCAATAAAGGTGATTGCGAAATCGGTGGCTTCCTCGCTTGCTAATCGGCTAGTGATGTATTGAAACTATTTACACATACATAACGTGCCTCACTCAAATTTCATTCCTTTTTATTTTATTTTATTTTTTGTGATTTTTTTCTTTTTAAAGAAAGAAAAAGAGAACACTTTGACTCAAAACCACGTAATTCCTAAACTAACACAAATAAATTTGATTTATCTAATTTAGGTGAGGTAAATTTGAATTCTAAATCTAGTTTTCTCTAGATTAAGTGACGAGAACACGGTTTTCCAAATTAATCTCCCTAATTAGACTACTCATACTCTCTGACAAGGAAAAATTTAAACGATGACCAACTATGATTATCGCCTAAAATTTTGATTTCACCTCGACGTAGGTGGTTGGTATGAAGACACATTGAAAATTACCAGTCCTAGACAAGGTAAAGCATAACCGATTTGACAAGTTCGCGTTTGAGTAACTTTTAATTCTAGCCTTGTTAAGAGGTTTTTTATGAGCTTTGTGATCAGCTTAAGGCCAGTGTCTAATTAATTTTAAATTAAAAGTGATGGGTCAGGTTATACAAATGCGTGGTTAATTGAATAATTTATGGGCCAAGGAAGGGTGATGAAATCCCCACCTTATCTTGCAAATAAATTTTTACCCTTATGTCAAATTTTTACAACATGCTAACTTAAATGTGTGGAATGAAAACAACGTATATAATACACAAAACGCACCTCCAGTGTGGAGTTTTTACGGTCACTTGTTTATGCCGAGCCGAAGTTAAAATTGATGTTGATTGAGGGGAAATGTCACATACGTTTCAATCGTCCCTAAGAGTTCATTGTGTGCCTGACAAGATTCCACAAGTGTCTTTCACATTTGAATACCGTTGCTTGATTTTTTGAAATTTTCTTCACTTTTTCGCCCTTTTTGTTTTTCTTCTTTTTGTATTTTTTCTTTTGATTGTGCTACAGAAAAATAACACAAAACAACTACAGGTGCGACACAAAATCATACAAACTAAAAATAACGTGACACATGCACTAACGATATAAATAACATGAAAGAGACGGAAACAAAAAAAATAAAATAAACAGACAGACCTATGAAATATATATATATATATATATATATATATATATATATATATATATATATATAATATTTTTTTCAATTTTTAGATTTTTTAAAATATTTATTGTTTTTGCTTTTAGGAGAAAATTACTGAGAACATAACATTTGGAAATACCCAAAAAAATATTTACTACTTTTGAATTTTTAAATTTTTTTAGGTATTTTTAAATTTTTATTAGAAAACTAATAAAAAAAACTTACTCTTTACTAAAACAACTTAAATCCGATAGTTTTCCAAACTAACTCAAAAAACAGACTATGAAAATATTAGATACTGAAAAAATTATTTTTTTATTATTTCGGGGTTTCCTTTTTTTATATTTTTATGGGTTTTTTAACTAACAATAATGCAAAAAGTAAAAAAGAATGTTTAGTCCAAAATCAATAACTTTAAATCGAAAAAATCCCATATAATGACGCTAAAAACCTATTTGTAAAACTTATAATATTGCCGCAAGTGTACAGACTATTGTAGAATAGCTTATGCAAGTACGGGTTGAACCTACTGAGATTTGGTCAATTTTCAAAATTAACAAATTTTCAATAGAAAATTAGGAGTGTAGAGATGATATTAATATCTAAATTAAACTAAACGCAACTAATGAGAGCAAACACGAATATGTAACTAAAAAAGGGAGAAAACTAGGGTTTTAGCTCCCTTTATCAATTTTACCTAATATTATATATTAATTTAATTTCGTCATTCTAGATTTTATAAGTAAAATTAAACCGAATCTTGCCGTATTCAATTTGGAAAATAAAATATTCAAGTTCACACAAAATTTAAAGTTTCTAATTTTAGATAGCTGAAATCTCTATTTTATTAAAAAGGTTCAATTTTAATTCTTAACATTGTATTTAATAATGAGATATCAAACAAATTAATATAAGTATACTCGTAAAAAATCACATACTTCAATTCTTGAAACATGAATTAATAAACAATTCTGAAGGTTTAAAACACATTCTCGTATCATTTTAAGTGAATACCGAATTTTTAAAGCATTTAAACCATGTTGGAAATGAAAATTAAATTAAACTAACTACATTATACTAAGCAAGCATGATAAATTTTACGTAGTCGCAATAAAGAAATTACGCTAACATAAACAAAGATATAATAAAATTGCAAGCAAGAATAATAATTTTCATTAATATTACAAACTTACAATAATTGTGCCTCACAACTGATAGACAAATTTCTTCCGAAAAAAGTATAGCTTTTGTCCCTCAAATAATAATAAACTATATATAAAATGCTTTAAAAAATGTGCTTTGAAAAAGTGAGTATAAGGATCATTTTTATAGGCCAAGAGGCGGGCAATTGATTTGAGGTAAAACATCCTTTTTGATTAGTTACAATTAGATTAATAAAAATTCCAAAATACATTTTTAAAGAGTATTAAAGAATCTCGTAATTTTAACAAAATGGGATCTTTTGGTTGGTGGGATTTGAATTTGGGATTATATGATGGAGAGTGATGTGGAAAATTCTTTTTTCCCTTTTTTACGTTACCCGCTTTAATTGCGTTTTTTATCACAAGACTTCAAAGTCTCATTTTCACCGAACTACAAAGTTTTAGTCTTTTGAAGAGCTTTAAAAAAAAAAGTATGGCACGACCTCAACGGATACTCAAGTGAATTTATGAAAAAAATAGCGCAGTTGTGTCGATCGTATCGTGTTGCGACATATCCTAACAAATTTTGCATAGCAAATTCTTTTTTTTCCAAACTCCTGCAAAAAAATTTCTTAAATAAAAAATGAAAATAATTAATTCAAATTTAGGTCCAGAATATTTTAGAAAATTACAAAATTACTCCTCTAATTGCATTTTAAACCCTATAATTTATAACTTGCTCATTTTAACTTGGAATTCAACCAAATTTCAGAGGAAACTTTACTTTGCCCAGATAAACATTTAGGATTTATTTTTAGGCCCATAAATTTCTGAAATTATGATTTTACTTCCGTGGATTGCTAAAGAAACATTTTTAACTCAAATTCCTTTCAAACTTGCATTTTCTTCAAAATTATGAAAATGACTCTAAAGCTCATTATTTATCATACAACATGCCTAATCAGTAGCAACAGGTTCTGCAGGGCCGTCAGGGCCAATGGAACAACTGAGGAGGCCAGCAGGGACAACGAAAGGGGGACGGTTTGAGGCATTGCTTTGTTTGTGGTCAGACGGGACATCTTAAGAGGGAGTGCCCACAGAGAGGTAGGGGTCAGCAGCAGGGTGCCCAACAGGGGCAGTAGTGACAGATGCCGCCAGCAGCACCAGCTCCACTAGCCCCACAAGAGCAGGGGAAGATGCACTACAGGAGTGTGTACAACGTCTGGGATATCCCAATTCCTCCAGCACCTTATGCGCCGCGTTTCCTATCCATGGGCATGAGGGTAGGATACTTTTTTATACTGGGGCATCACATTCATTTATTAAGACTAGATTTGCTAGGTCCATCGACTTGCTAGAAACTGCGGGTAGTATTCTTATCTGTGTAGAGTCACTGATGGGTAGTGGTTCACTTATACATTCGATCTGTAGATGAGTGGAAATTTTAATTTGGGGATAAAATTTTAGCAGCGAACCTCCTAGTGTTAGATATGGAGGGATATGATGTCATCCTAGGCATGGATTGGTTGGCAAGATATAGGGTGATGGTAGATTTCTTCGAGAGGACCATCGTGTTCTCCATCCCAGGACATGAAATGTTCCTAGTGGCGATGAATCTTCCCAAGGGAGGGTTGTGCACTCATTTGTATTATATCGAGGAGGAGACCTTACAGGATGTGGTGATTTCGTTAGATTCTATTCCGGTTGTGAGGGAGTTCGAGGATGTGTTTTAGGAAATACCAGGATTCCCACCCAGCAGAGAGATTGAGTTTGTTATTGACCTAGCACCGGGTATGAGGCTGATTGCTCGATCACCTTACCGAATGACCCCTTTAGAGATACGTGAGATAAGAGAGTAGATTCAGCAGCTCTTGGGTCAGGGTTTCATTCTGCGAAGCACATCACCATGGGGTGCACCGGTGTTGTTCGTGAGGAATCGGGATGGTTCACTTCGGCTGTGCGTAGACTATAGGGAGTTGAATAAGGTGACGATATGGAATAAGTAACCGTTACCTAAGATTGATGATTTATTTGACCAGTTGAGAAGGGCATCATACTTCTCAAAGATTGATTTGAGGTCAGAGTATCATCAGCTGCGTACTCGGGAGGAAGATTTTCCTAAGACCACTTTTTTATCAATTTATGAATCCTAGGAGTTCAGGGTGATGCTATTCGGGCTCACCAATACTCCAACAGTGTTCATGGATCTCATGAACAGGGTTTTCAACGAGTATCTCAACCAGTTCGTTATCGTGTTCAATGATGACATTTTGGTTTACTCGCACACCGAGGAGGAGCACGCAGAGCACTTGCGTATGGTTTTGCAGATACTATGGGACCACCATCTTTATGCCAAATTCGGGAAGTTTGGATTTTATCCATGGGAGGTACAGTTTTTTGGCCATGTAGTGGCAAACTAGGGTATTGTTGTGGATCCGAGTAAAGTATCGGTGGTGAAGGAGTGGGGATAGCCCACAACACCAACATCGATTCGCAGCTTTTTGGGTTAGGTCAGGTATTACAGGCGGTTCATTAAGGGGTTCTCGTAGATTGTGGGCCCATTGAGGAACCTGACTCGTAAGGGGGTACCATTTGTATGGGATGACCACTGTCAGATAGCTTTTCATGAGCTAAAGTACAAGTTGACATCTGTGCCCGTACTTGCTTTTCCTAGGGGATGATTGGAGTACTGAGTCTACACCGATGCATCCTTGTAGGGGAGTTTGTTGTAGTAGGAGGAGAGGGCTATAGCTTATGCATCTTGGAATCTTACGCCCCATGAGAAGAATTACCCCGCCCATAACCTAGAGTTAGCAGCATTCATTTTTGCTTTGAGGATATGGAGACATTATCTTCTGGGAGAGCAGTTCACTCTATTTACGGATCACAAGTCACTTCAAAATCTCTTCACGTGGAAGGATTTGAATAGTAGGCAGAGGTAGTGGTTAGAATTCGTGAAAGACTACCAGTTAGATATCCAGTATCATCTTTCTTAGGCTAACGTGGTAGGAGATGCATTGAGCCGGAGGCCTACGGGGGAGATTGCGGAGACCTAGAAAGCAAAGTGGAGAGATCTTCGGCGCGATGATGATGTCGCCAGGGCATGTATGTCATCTTTATCTATCACTCTCGAGATCATTATGCGAGTTGTGAGTGCACAAGTGGAGGACCAAATCTGCGAGGATAGAGTACGTCACCTACTGGCCGAGGGCGCAGAGGGTTATTCGATTAGTTCAGAGGGAGGTCTACGCTTTAATGGGAGGTTAGGCGTGCCCGATGATGAGGATTTAAGGCATGTGATTATTACAAAGTCCCATGGTTAGGGGTTTAGGGTACATCCCGACAGGGATAAGATGTACCAGGATATGAGGAGGCAGTACTGGTGGGCAGGGATGAAACATGATATAACAGAGTTTGTCTCAAAATGCACCACATATCAACTTTTGAAAGATGATCATCAGAGACCTCCAGGGATGCTACAGCCACTAGAGATCCCCTTGTGGAAATGGGAGAGTATCTCCATGGACTTCATTACGGACTTCATCAAAAGCTAACTGACAGTGGTCATGCCATACAAATGGTACCCCCTTGTGAGTCAAGTTCGTCAATGGACCCACAATCTTTGAAAACCCCTTGATGAACCGCCTGTACTACCCGACCAACCCCAGAAAGTCGCGAATCTCTGTTGGCGTCGTGGGATATCCCCACTCCCTCACCGTCGATACTTTACTAGGCCGCACACATGTCACAAATGAAGAACGCTATATATAAAATGAAAACTTGTAATCACAATGAAAGATACTGACCATTAAAGAAGGCGAAATGAATTTTCATAGATTATCAAAATTATTTAAAATTTTAAATTGAACTCACCCTAAGATCACAATGTAATTTATAGGGTTGTAATGTAGTTTAGGGGTTAAGGGTGCGAAACAAAATGTATATGTACGGATTCAACGTGTTCGGGATGAAAACTCGAGATAATGGGAAAATGTGGACAAAATAAAAAATTGGAAAATATAGTACAAAAAAGGCTTTGAATATAATAGTTAGGAGAGTAAACAAAGCTTATTGAACACTATACACAACATATCCAACTTTCTCTTTCTTTCTTTCTTTTCTTCTTTTTCTCACTTTTTTTTCTTTTGTTTTATACTTTCTATTTTTCGCTCGTTTTCTTTTCTTTTCTTTAGTTTTCACACTCTCACATGCCTAAATTGAAACCATAAATCAAGAAAAACATTCAATCCCAAGTAACATTCCAAACAAAGGTAGAGGTAATATATGTGGATTAAACTCCAATTTGGAGTTGGTTATGAGATTTTTGATTATGAAATGAAAGGCTATATTTAGGCTCAAACGGGTTGACTAGGGAAAACATATAAGGTGAGGTCAAGGATAATATGGGTGACATAACAAAGATGGTCTATGATCATTTCATAAAGTTTACGCAATTCTCGAGTCAAAATAATATATGAAAATCATGCTCAAGTAACACATTTCAAGATATAAACTCAATTAATGAACGATCAAATGAAAGAATAGAGAGATTACCGACTAATTCAACGTTTTCACAGAGGAAAGAATAGTGTATACACTCACAAATGGCGAAAGGTACAAAGATTACTTAGTGTAAGTATATACAATGCAACAAAAGATTATCGAGTTATAAAAGTCTTAAACCAAATCAATAAAATAAGAAAGCGCATGTGCTCATGGGATTAAAGTTTAATTCATGAAGTTATTCATAACATCAATGATTCAGGACTAAAGTCTAATAACTTCTAAAATCGAGAACATGCATCATTGATTTGTCTATTGGATCGGGCAATTATTAAAATTTATCATGGAAAACAAAGGCAAAATGCCCAACAAATGAGAAAAAAGAAAGAAAATCTTTTTGAAAATTTTCAAAATTTTCTAAGAAAGCATACTTAGTAACTAAGATGTAATCAAATCAAAGAAACTACCAATAAATGGATAGAATATCCCACACCCCCTAACGTAAAACCTGACATCGTCCTCAATGTTAATTAAGAACCAAGTTAAAGAGAGAAAAAGAGTGATATTACCCACAATGGAGCGATATTATGAAAGTACAAGTCCAATGATTCTACAAAACATGTTAGTAATAAGCATAACAAAAACAAATAACAAAAACTTAACTAATTACACAAACAAAAAGTAAGAAAAAAGAAAAATAAGGAAAATAAAACTAACTATGTACAACCTATAATTTTAACTTCTAACCAACTATACACTAGAAGTTGAAATTTTTTAGGGTCCACCCAAAACACGATTTGGCTTGGGAGGTTAACCGGTGTACCCTCACTTTCATGCATGACTACCGAAAAATAGGAATTTCATTCGAACAACAAAAGGAATGTGTAAGGCGAAAGAAATGAACCATCCCCAATTAAATTTTTTGGAGGGAGGATGGGGGATTTGGATAAGACGGGTGACAAAAACACAAAAGGTCCATAAAAAACTGAATTTTCTCCCCAAGTATTTTGAAATTGTAATGGAAGGGGGCACACATGAAGGCAAATATGCGATCATGGAAGGCGACTCGAGCAAATACTCCTCATCAGTGAAAAGGTTTAACACATTAAAGTTCAGACCTGATTAATCGAGTACTTGTGACGGTGTGATAATAGAGAATGAAAATGGGGGAGGAAAGAAATTCAAACTCAAGAGATGAGTCATCATCGCTTGAAGATTGAGTTTCGAAGGAAATAAGATCATTTTCATTGAAATGTTCTTATTTAGGGGCCAAAGAAGAAATCATTTCACTCAAATGGATATTACTTCCATTTAATCCTCACTTTCAATATCTTTATGCTATGGACAAAGTCAACAATGGCTTGTTCCAAAGTAGGCACAAAGTCCTCAATTGGTTCAAAACATTCCTCGACTTCAAAAGTCTCAGAAGAAAAATCGTCGTCAAATTCAAATAATAAATCCAATTCATGCTCCCACAAACGATTTTCTTCCCGATAACGGTTTTCAAGTTTCTCATTTTTAAGCATGTGCAAGCCCTCACCGAAAGTCATAGGTCGAGGCACAGATTCTTGGAAATGAGAAGTTTGAAAATTATTATCGGAATTATACTTAAACTCATTATTATAAGAATTTTGAAAGCTATTGCAATTTGTTTCAAAATTCTTATTATAAGGAATTAGAGGCCCAAAATCGTTATCATCCTCCTCAAAATACAAACACTCCAAAGCTTGACTTTTGTAATACTCGCCCAAAGTCATTTTTGAATTTGCAATTTTTTGGGACTCTAAGTATTGACCAAAAGTCATAGGTTTGCGAGGATTTTGAGAATTATCATAATGATTACCGAAATGATTGGAATAAGACATGCTTACCCCAAAGATGGTTCGGAGTGGCTAGTTCCACAAAGTAGATGTGCGCGCGAAAAATTATAGTGTTTCTTAGCACTCAAATGCAGAAGTCCTACAAAAAGATTAGCAAAAAAATACAAATAGAAAGAAAATACTACGAAACACTAAATCAAATAAATTCTAAAACAAACTCATTCCCGGCAATGGTGCCATTTTGATTAAGCAAGTTGTCGGGGTCAAAACACTAAATCAATTAAGATTCAAAGCAAATCATCCCCGACAACGGCGACATTTGATAGACAGGGTTTCACCGTAGCACGAGCGTCACCTGCGCCCCGGCCGTTTATTATATTTGGCAAAATGACTCTATACAAAAACCTAAACTATGACTACACTCTTTTAAGGGAGTATAACGTCCGCTCCAGGTATCGAATCCACAAAGACAAGTTTCTAGAATTTAATTGGTTTAATACTTCTAAAATAAAAGTGAAAAAGGTATTTTTAACAAAAACAAAAAAGATAAAAAAGAGAAACAATTATTCTACGCGAGTGTATTTAAACTACATTAAGAAAGCGAATAAAAAGTATAGGTTGCGTCGGATATCCCTTACCCAAGTTAATTAGTATAAAATGGTTACATGAGTCGATGAGTTATTAAGATTGAGTCTCGTTTCGACAGTTAATTAAACCCAGAGTTGTCACACCCCTAAATTCGCATAAAAGTCTAATAATATTTTGGCGTCAAGAAATACCCCAGAAATTACGTATGCAAGGTAGTAAATACGGAGCATACATGATATATCCCGTTAAATCACTTAGGCGTAATAACTAGGACAACCCACTCGAAATAAACTCGTAAAACTCCATCACCAAAGCAAAGAAGCCAAACTAACCCTAGGTGAGTTCAATCCGACACAACCTAAATTAAATTAGCCCCTAAGCATATTAAATGACATTAAATAAATTAACTAATTAATTAAAGCATGCAAATTAAATTAAATACACAATTAATCTAGGCAATAAATAATAAATGAAGCATGGAGTAAAAATAAACGAAGATAAGAAAAATAGGCAAAAGTGATAATGAATAGTAAACTTACATTAATGGTGGTTACATGGAAGGAATTATAGGATTTGTTATAAAGGAGAAAGGGGACATGGGTGGAATTATGAAATTGCTAATGAATTTCTTATAATTCTTTTTCGATTAAAGGTCCGTGTTTTTTTCGTTCGAATTCCGATTTGAGTACCGTTCATTTCCATTCAAAGCTTGACCCAAGGGATACAACTTTCATAAAGTCTTCGGGTAAAAATCCTAAAATATAAAATTACAAAAATGCCCTTGAACGTACAAATCGCGACGAAGCTTTACCGGAACGCGCCCAAACTTCGTACTAAGCACTTTAATACCTATAAAAGCTCAATTATACCTCAAATAATATTTTATCATTTAAAACGAAGGTTGTCTGATTAACGAACATAATTATATGCATTAGAGTACCCGAGTGGGCTAAAATGCGTCAGTTTCGAGGGTATATATGTGTAATATTTGATACGAATCAGCTTATGAATCCATATTATTCTGTGAAGAAATGGTAAGCTTAGAGATCTTATTGATTATGAAAGTTGTGGAAAAATCATTTAGATTCATGTCTTTATTTAAAATTGGAGATCTAAATTGGGAATTAAAGATTTTTGGGATTTGTGTTGATTCGTAGAACTTGCTGTGTAAATTCTGGGTTGGTTTTCGGGTAAGAAAGGTTTTAAGTTTTTTTTAATGGAAGATGACTGATTCTGGACGAAAAGAGGGAAAAATTTGAAGGTCATTCGAACGACCAAAACTCTGGTTCAAACGACAGTGATTGTCATTCAAACGGCATCACTTATCGTTTAAACGACGTCGTTTCTCATTCGAACAAGATGACGAAATTCAATCCATTTTTGGGTTTTACTGTACTAATCGATCTGGGTAGGAATTTAATGGAGAATTGGGTACAGTAAGGAAGCGTCTTAAATCTGGGATGGTTTGGGATTTTAAGAACCAACAGTATAAGGTTATTGTATATTTAATGTGAGAGAGACATTAAAGTTTGAATTAATTAGTAAGTGTGTGTCAAACTTATTAAGGGAATTTGGGCAATTGAATTCTGAATAATAATCGGGCCAAGTAAGCGAGTCTGGGTATATTGGTTGAGTGACGCCAACGGATTAAGTTAACTATTATGAGGAATAACTTAATTTAGAGTCGGACCATAGACTCGTGAAGGTAATAAATTAATTAATGAGTAAATTAATTAAATTAGAGTCAGACCATAGACTCGTAAATATATTTGGCTAAGTGTTACGGACATTGTACACAGTAAAGCTGGGATTTAACTTGAAATATATACACGGTAGTGTGATAATATATATATATATATTGGGTGTGCTTAAATATCAGTGATTATATATTTATTTAATTTTTACACTCTAGTGCCATCGAGGTAGGCTGCGCGATGTGGGTGAATCCCCTAGCTTGAGGAGTAGGGTGAGTATATCCTCATGTAATAGCGTCCGTTATATGGGTGAAGGGCTTATCTCACTTTCAGGAAGGAAATATGACTTCCTTCATGATGTTTATTATTTATGTTCCGATTCGACGGGCCATAGTTGTCTCGAAACTCCAGGTGGGAATGAGAAGCCTGGGTTGGTAGAACTTAGGAGAATACATCCGATGAGTTATTACTCGGGAGGATGGGCTATTAATGTATTCGACATATGTGTGAATGTTGTAATACGATTTTATGTATATAAGGTGATAAATAGTTATATACGGGTAATTAAATACACAGAGTAAACTGTATTAATTATATAACTAATGTAAATGTTATATGGACTAAAAGGGGAGATAATTATTTAAGTTAAAGTGATGAATAACTTATGTATCTATCTTATTTTAGACATACTCGGGCTAGAGTAGTACGTCAGGAGAGTATTATGTCAAGTATCTAGTTACGGGGAAGAGAACTAGGTGGGATATAAAGAAAGCGTTAGGTGTGCACATTAGTTTAGGGGTGAGTTTGTCCTCAAAAGAGTGCGACACCAGCCTCAATATGAAGCGCATTCATGCATTTTTAAATTTTTGCAATTTAATCACTTACTAAATATTTTCAAAATGTTTTGGGTTCTAACCCTTGCTATCAAATATTTTTCGAAACCTTTTAGGTGTCCAGCCATAGGGACGCCAGACCTAATTTCATTATAGGGATTCGCAGCTGTAGCACATGTGGATGTGGTAAGATTTGGATAGGCGCTTCTGACTTTTCTATTCTTAGTGTAGGGATTTATATCAGTTACTTCGATCATGTTGCTCTCAGTTTTATCTAGTTATTTTCCTTTCTGATTGTATGGGATTTATTATCAGTTTTACGTTGGTTTGGATTTGGCCGATGGTTTATTCGACAAGACTTTTTATTACTCTATGTGATGATGGATTCTATCAGCATTGGTTTTTATTTTAATTCCACACTTATTTTTTGTCTTGAATTAATAAAGATAAAATTGGCACAAACTTTTGAATACTAGGCGGTTAGTAAGTTTTTAAAAAGTTTTCAATAGTGATGCTAAGAATAAACCAAATGAGATTACTGTTTTAATTTGATATAGGACTGATCACCCTATATTTTATTAGGAGGGGTGTCACATCCTTCTCCCTCCGTAAACCTTGGGTCCTACTCCGAGTACTGATCTAGAGGCTACTGGGCACTCTTGGGTACCATTGAACTCCGATTAACTCTCCAACCTGAGCAAAGCTTAAAGGGTTATAATCCCCTTTCCAGTGGTCCATACCATGGGCGAATAGGCCTCACGGTTCGCACAAACGATCCTTCCTACTCCAAAAATCGATATGGAGGTCACCGAGAGTTTTCGGTCCCCATTTGACTCTGGTTAACTCTTCAACCTAATAGAAGCTCAATAAAACCTAGGAGGTTAGGCTATGGTGCCGCTTTCATTGGGCAATGAAAATACCTACAACTCCTTTGAGTCGGTTACTGATGAGAGGGTTTTGTTGTGCCAGTCCAGGCACCGCCGTTTGGTTTGGATGAAGAACCCTAATGGCTATGTGAGTATTTTGACCTTTGATTTTGAAATTCTTTTTCTCTCTTTCTTATTTTTGTTCTTGTTACAATAAATGTTTTCTTTTAATTTCCTGTAGACTGATATAGCTTCTTAGAGCATATGATCCCAGGGGATGACTGGGTTGAAGGATATTTATGACCGACTTCCTCAAGAAGTGCGTTGGATGGTGTCATTTATTAGGTTTGGTCCGTTGGAGGGTGCCCTAGTTGAGAGGTGGTGGGATATGACCCATATGTTCCATCTGGGGCAAAGTAGATGACCGTTACTCTTATGGATGTCCATCAAATAAGGAAACTAGATTGTGAGGGGCATGAGATTATGATGGACCATATTCTGTGGTTTACACAGGAGGTAGTGTAGGAAGCTTTCGGGGATTTGTATAGAATCGGGTCGGGGGA
This sequence comes from Sambucus nigra, assembly GCA_949130495.1. Lineage (NCBI taxonomy): Eukaryota > Viridiplantae > Streptophyta > Magnoliopsida > Dipsacales > Adoxaceae > Sambucus > Sambucus nigra. The sequence continues at coordinate 170,550,613 of OX422217.1, forward strand.
TTCTATCCGTATTTATGTGTTGAGGGAGATGCTGTTGAAGTCGTAGATTAACGAGACGGATGGGCGACAGGTGAGACAGACACCCCATTTGTTTATTTTGATTTTTTAGAGGATTTAGGGTGGCGACGATAAGTGACATCATCCACTAATGGGTTTTGTCGTATATGCGGATTATTTTAGACGTACATCTATAAGATTGCTTTACTTTTGCGTCCCTTTGTGATTATTTGGACGCATTCATCCGGTGCTGCCAGCATATTTTTACAGGAGCAATGTACTTTCTGTAGGTAACTTTATATTTATTTTCCTTTAGTTTCTTCCAATCCTTTTATCTTTTATTTCTTCTGTCATCCTTCTTTTTTCCATTTTTTTTCATTTTTTCTTGTCGCAGACGTGGTTTTATAAAGTGATAGGGAACACTGTAGGGTTTTCCTAAAGGATAGCGGGCTGGGGGACTTCTACAGGATGTATTTGTGGTAAAAATTGAACACGGACTCAAACCCATCCTTATCTTTGAAGGACGTGTGGAAGGTGATGAATGACCTGATGAATGTTCAGATTAGCTTTTGTGTTTTCTTTGAGTCTGTTTGATATCTTTATTTTGAGTGTATACTGACTCTTTACTGGGATGTAGGTGACCTTCAACCCTTAGAGTATTTCCTTACGGGACATAGATGTTATAGGTATGCACTCAAAGATGCGATGGTTGCTGGCACATGAGCTTGGGTACGTGTAAGGACAAATTTCCAATCGAGTCAATTTATTTTGTAATTGGCTTAATTTCGGACAAATTGTTTGAGTCATAGGATAGACTTTGAGTTTGTGATCCCACAAGACTATGACATTATTTGATGAAAACATAACGACAAAGCTTCGAAGAGTGCATATTCTAAGCTGTGTTTAAGGTGCCACGTTTGTCTTCACATATTCCGAGGATCTCACATGTATGAATCTATATGGTTTTTTGAGTTCTTAGAATATTTTTTAAGGGTGTTATGTTTTTAAAAATGATTGGAACTTAATTTTTTTTCAAAAATATGTCTTCTGAGAAACCTGTATGCGGAGTTGTAAAAAGTTAAATTTTCGTTTATATGGTTCAAATGACATGCTGAGGTCATTTGATCTACGTATCAAATGAGTCTTTAAATGAAGCTTACTATTTTAGTTTTGCCGAACTTAATTTTTTTTCAAAAATATGTTTTCTGAGAAACTTGTATGCGGAGTTTTAAAAGGTTAAATTTTCGTTTATGTCGTTCAAATGACATGCTGAGGTCATTCGATCTATGTATCAAACGAGGCTTTAAATGAAGCTTACTATTTTAGTTTTGCCGAGGTTGTTATAAGTGAGATTGAATCTAGTTCAAATGAGATCTATATCTCATTCGAACGACATCAGTAAATTGTTCGAACAACTTGCTGCCTTGGTCTTTTTATAAAAGGTTTTTCAGACTCTAGTTTTATTTTGAGAGACGAACTGTTGACAAAAACAAAAATCTGACCTGTTTCAAAAGGTCCAACTTCAAAAGTTTCACCCTTTTATTTACAAGATCCAGTATTTATAATCATATACTTTAAGATATTGTTTAGGCATGTTTGTTTCTTCCATAACAAGAAGAACATGTTTTCGTGCTGTGGACTCCGTACGTGCTGATTTGCGGTAAATAAGCGATGGAATCTTATTTCTAAATCATAGATGATTATCGAGCTGCATCAGTGGATACCGAGGCACACATGGACTCATGTGTTGTGGACCTTGCATAGGTGGAATCCTGTATTGCACTGCGGAGGAGTGGTTGAAGCATATAATAACGTCATAAATTGTGGGGGATCGATTCACTGTGTAAGTATTATATCCATTCTTTGTAAAACCATATCACAGTGATTGTCTAGCTGGACTATCCGAGATTTTTTCCTTTGTGGTTTCCTTGTACATTGGCGTGTTTTTTAGTGTTTGATTTATTTGATTTATATGCTATCACCTAGATGCATGTTCAGGGGTAAAAGGTAAAATTTGGTATATTGGTTTTCACAAGAAAGGTTTAATCGGTGCTAAGCTTAATTGTGGAGATACTTATGAGTAAGATTGTGGAGGAGAGGTGGAGGTCCCACTGTCAGAGCCCCTAGAGTATATGAGGTGAGTGAGAGAAATGATAGACGACTACCTTGGGGACCTGTTGGTTGTTTCCTTACTGCATATATGATATGAAAAACATGCCTCCACCTGCCACCACTTCGGGGAGGGGTACTAGCACACCGGTGGCATCGACCGATAGCATGGGAGGTGGTACGGTGGTAGTGGAAGAGGAGGCTCCACTTATTTAGGTCACTCCTCCTTCTTATCACTTAAAGTTGAGCAGTGGGGAGATGTTGAGGGTGTCCTACTGTCCTCATTCGTTAGCTGCTAGGTTGATGGGTCTTACTAATGAGGCGCTCTGATCTGAGGTATGCTTCTCTTTTTTATTTTTGTTTCATGTTCCCCACATTATTTTCCTTAGTTATCTACTAACTTTCTTAACTTCTGTTTTTGTTCCTTATGGAATATATTGGTGTCGATTAATTGGCTGCGAGATATCAAGAATTGAATCGAATCTATGTCTGCCTATGTGAATAAGTCAACCACTTTATGTATGGTACCGTTAGCTACTTTTGATTAGGGTCTAGCTCTGTAAGTGGACGGTCCACCGCTCGTCGTAAGGGGAAGCGCATCCACCACAGAGGCTGAGGATTTAAGAGGGCTTTTGGATGGTTAGGGCAATGTCCCATTGTATTTATTTTGTTCTTTCTTTGATTCCTATCAAAATTTAATAATTCCAAACAAGGATTATATATTAATGCATTTCTTTTGGTACTTTTCTGGATTTAGTGACTTATTCTACATGCACTATACTTTTTTGCTGAGATTTCTTGTTTATTTTCAAAGATAGAGATAAGTATGAAAATGATTTTGAAGAAAACAAATATTTTATGAAAAGAGGAGTAATAAAAAGGAATAACCCAGTGATTAACTTTTTCAAAGTAAGAACTTTTGGAAATTGATTTTTGGGCAAAAGAGGAATAAGGAATTTAAAAAGGGGGGGATTATCGATTAGCATAACCCTTGTCCTATATATCGGCATAAGGGTCAAGTCAAATCATTCCTTTGCCTTTGATTGCACATTCTGCATAATTGGAATACTATAAGGGCAGAGGGTTTGATGAGGTTTCGAGTAGTTTTTCTTTTATGAGGACTTTTAGGGTATAAAACAAAATTTTAGGGATTGCATTCTTCCCCACCATCCACATTCTCTATTTGTGTCTTTTTTTCTCTTTTATAAATGGCTCTCCCAATGTCCGAGTTTAGATTTTGGGGTTTTTGTTTTAAGGTTTATATTTAGGTTTAGATTTATGGGTTTAGGTTTTAGGGTTTACGAATTCGGGATTAGGGTTTAGTAATTTTGGTTTAGGACTTTTGGGTTACGATTATTAATTAAAGTTTTAGTTTAAGAGTTTTTGATTTAGGGTTTAGTAATTAGGATTTAGGGCTTAAAGTTACTGACAATAATGGATACCTCAAAAATACAAAGAAGATTTTGCTCTTGAAGAGATTTCTTTAGCATGATAAAAATAATGAAAACCGGACAATGAACCTCTACTTTGTTTGGAGAAGAATACTAACCTCAATGTTTCAATGACTATAAGTTTTTCTTGTCCACACAACTCACGTTTCTTACCCAACACAACAAAAGATATGGCCGCAAAATAGATTCTACATATTTTCTAAAGCAATCTTTAGGAAAGATTTCCTTTTAGCGCTAGATCTAGTACCTTTAATGAAGCTTCGTTGTAGGAAAAATATTCCTCGTCGTGGAGAGGCTTTAGCGAAGACAGGTCAAGTAATTTACTGGGTAAAAACAAACCAAATAAAGTACTAACAAAAACCTAATTCACTATAGTGAAGAAAACCTTCGTTGCAACAAAGCTGGGGCGATGTAGGTCACACACGTACCTAGGGATTTTTACCCAGTTTTGTTTACCAAGTTTTTGAAAATCATTTTGTCTAAAACTCTAGGTATGTTTGTTGTCAACCTAGAACACTCTTACTCAATTTCTAGGAAAATAGTTTTTCTATATGAAAAGTATATTTCATAATGTATTTGACAATATCCAAAGATCCACAAATAAGTTTAACACATTTTGCAATTAAATAAATACAAATTTTATTTATGTTAAATCAAGGGTGAACTTTGTATTATAAATCCTTTACTTTTATCCTAAAGCGGCATTCTCATTGGTCATGGCCGGAGGTAGATCTCGGATGAAGATGACGAAGTCCGGTCTTGGAATCTTGAACATGAAGATTTTCTGGATCAACTTACACTACAACTAAAAATGTTTTCAAATGGAATAAAACAATATAACCCTATATATATTTTGAGCACAATTATTCTCTTACAAACTTTTAAGGGAACAATCATATAGCCCCTAGGACATGGGACGACGAGGACTCCAATAATTTTGATGAGCTAAAAAATGATCCTAACAATAATGTTACCAATATTCCTTCCACTTTTGTGTGGTAATGTCTATTAAAGATATCATGTCTTAAGTAAATAAAGTCTCTAGTACCATTAAGGTGGACGCTGGAATGGGATTAATCTTTTATCACTCATATGTTGTAATGACCCCACTTTTATATGCTCATATCTATATAGTTTATTTTTACACTCATGTGTTACTTATTATCTTATAGATGTTGTATTATTAGATATGTGATATTATTGGCTATCAATATAACAAACCCCATTTTCAATTACGAAGAATCAACTGTAAATTGGATCAAATCGAAGTCTTATCACATATCTTAAGGTAAATAATAAGTTTTGGGGTAGAAAATATAATTTTATGAAAATTTAAGGACTAAAATAAAAATATAAAATGGGCCATTTTGTAAATAAAATATTTTCAAGGACCTCTAAGAAATATTCAAAATATATAGTGTGAAATTACCAAAATACCCTTCATGTGTGAAATGACCCTTATACCCTTATCACATTTCCACCACGTGCTGGTCACCTCCACCATACACGTGTCATCATTAGAGGAGAAGCCAAAACATGTGTCGTCGTTAGAGGATAAGCTAAAACACGTGTCGCAGTCTAGTGAAATAAGACTGCAAGATGCCTCCGTTACGCGACACGTCAACACTGACTCCCATTGTAAAAGCTTGGTCATCATGGACACGTGTCAATGTCGTGATATCTTTGGAAAACTATAAATAGGGACTTTGGGGATCATTTGAAACTCACACCAATTCCTTGAGAATTATAGAAAGAAATAGTGAGAGAAAGTGTGAGAAAGTTTAAGAAGAAGTTCTTAGGGATATTCATCTTAAGGTAATCTTAATGTTATAATGCATCTTTATAGTTTTAATTTATTGTTTTAGAGATTTACTTAGTAGTTATGCTGGTAAAATACAATAAAGAATTCACTAATCAAAACTTAAAATTTAGAACAAATCCAAGTTGATTTTATAAACTTGTTTGAAATTATACGCTTTTAAAAATGATTCTTTTTAAAGAAATTGCTCGTTATTATAGAATCCCATTTAAGTAATTCCAAAGTCAGTCCCGGTGAAATTCTGTCTAGACGAGATGGTATTTAAGTGGTGCCCCAGTGACCCTCCATCTCTACTGGGAATGAATCCGGAAATATCCTGTCTAGAGGAGATGGTATTTAAGTGGTGCCCCTGTGACCCTCTATCTCTACTGGGAACCGACTGATTAGGAAGAACTATGAATTGAATCCTTTAAGCGATCAATGAGTTTTAAAAGTTAAGAAAATGGGTATTAGAAATCCTTTGAAACAAGTTATTATTAAAATACAATATGTAGACTAGATCTTGTTTAGAACGTATACTTAAACCATTATCGTATTTGTTAGATTAACTTGCGATCGAAGACTCATTATCTATAATTTCGACCACTATTTTAGTTGAGTACTCTATGCAATTTCTTGCGCATTTTGATTATATTATATTATGCAAACTATGTATATTTTGTGAAATGCTTTTATTCTCAAAATGCATCTGATACCGATGATTACGTCGTTTGTTATATGCTTATATCTCTCCATATAAACATTTGATTTGAATTCTGAGATTATTGATTCGGCCTATGGAAACTCTCTTACTATATTGGCCTTGACTACCGGGTGGAAATATTTGGGTGGTACCTTCCCAGCTGATTTATCGCGGGTGTGCCCTAAACAAGGCGTTGTTCCAGAAATCATGATTATCTGCCTGTGATGTTACCGGGTGGAAACACTTGGTAACACTATCTGTCTGGGTATTAGAGCATACATGGCCACTAAAACTGAATAATTGACATATGCTCAATTGTTTTATCTGCTCTGTTCTGAACTGTTTATTCTGAATATATATATTGTCATTTACTTTATATATATTACTTGTAATTCCTATCTCTATGTATATACATTATGTTCTAAATTGAATAGGTATCTATTTTCTGAAAACCTTGGAATATTTGGAGATTGAATCTCATTCGGCTTTTAGCTGATGTTTTATAATTAACCATTTTTAGGAAATAATTAGGCAAGCGGATGGAACATAAGGGGACTATATTGAATATTTATATTTTAGAGCTCCTTTTGTTACATGAAGTAGAATTTTGTTTTATTAGATGAAGGATGTTTGTCTCTTTAATTAAAAGGCTTTAAAATTTCTGTCAAGTTGTAACTCTTGGATATTTTAATATAAATGAAGTTTCCTTTAGAAAGCTCTGATGATCTAATTACTTCACCTTCATTATTTTACGATTCATAACCATGTGATTATACTTCCGCTACATATATTTTAAAAGAAAAATTTTAATGCCAGAATATTGGATGCCTTGGTGGCATGTCAACACACTTGTTCCCTACGATTTTTGGGTCGGGGTCATGACAGAGGTGGTATCAGAGCATAGGTTATGAACCCGTAGACTACTGAACATAGGTTTCGAACATTATAGATTTTATGTTTCCATCCTTAGGAGATAGTATTATGTGATAACCCTCCCTATGTGTTATATTATTTATAATTGGTCTTTTTGTTTTCAATATTGATATAGTATAGTAGATCTTACGTTTGGCCATGACTGTAGAAAATGACCAAGAGAAGATTCTCAATGGGAACTAGTGATTTGAGTATAGAAGGACTGGAAGGTTCATACAAGGCAATTAAAAGTCTAGCAAAGATTATGGAGCAACAGGTGAACAATGGAGTACCAAAGAATCTTGAACTAAGTAGATGTACTATTGAACAGTTCAAGAAGTTGAATCCTCCATCTTTTAAAGGTACTCCTAATCCCACCGAAGAAGAAAGTTGGGTGATGCAGATGGAAAAGATACTCGATGTTCTTCAGTGTACCGACGAACAAAGGGTGTCATTTATAACATTTATGTTAGAAGGGGAGGCTGAAAATTTGGTGGAGAATGACTAAGAGAATACACGGGGAAAGGAATACTTACATAGGTTGGAATTATTTCTTAGTAATCTTTAATGAGAAATATTTTCTGGAAACGGTGAAAGACGAAATTGCAGCTGACTTCATGAGTCTGGTGCAAGGGAATATGACGGTTAGTCAATATGAGGCAAAGTTTACTGAGTTATCCCATTTTGCACGTCATGTTGTAGCAACTGATGTTTTAAGGGCGAAGAAGTTTGATCGTGGGTTAAGGTTGAATATTCGTAGACGAATTTCCATCCTGAAATTAACATCATATATTGATGTCGTGACTAGGGCTACAATAGCTGAGAAGGATGGTGAGGAGTACAATCGAATTAAAGATGGCAAGAGGAAGTTTGGGTAACAAAAAGGAAAGAACCCGAATAATAGAAATTTCTTTAGGAACACATCCAATGTTGGGGGATCTAGTGATAACAAACAGTATAATAACCAGACATGTCAGCAGTGTGGAAAGATGGATGGAGGGCGACCTTGTTATAAGGATTTAGGAGCTTGTTTTAGATGTGGACAGAAATGACATCAGATAAAAGACTGCCCAAACCTAGCAAGGGTTCCGATAAAGCCTTCAAGTGCAAAGAAGGATCAAGACAACAGGGTAGAGTTTTCGGACTTTCTGATACCCAAGCTTCTAATGCGGTAGTGTCAGGTACTCTTTTTATATGTGCACAGCCTTTTAAAGCTTATATATAAACTGGTTCTACCCATTCGTTCATATTTATACATGTATTAAATAGCTTTCATAAATTTCCTGAACCCTTGAATCATAACATACATGTTTCTACTCCTTCGGGTGAGTTATTGATTGGTAAATTAGTATACAAGGCTTGCCCCATATATATTGATAGTCATAAACTATTTGTTGATTTGATAGTTTTAGACATTGTGTGTATGTGTATATATGTGTGTGTATATGTATGTGTATATATGTGTGTGTATACTCCTTCGTGTGTATGTGTATGTGTATATATGTGTGTGTATTTCTGTGTATATGTGTATTGGGTGTGTACTTTGTGTGTGTACCAACAGGCCCATTCCCCAACTCTTCATGCCCCACACATGTCACTTCAAATTTTGCACAAATTCAATTGAAGTAGATTTTTTTATTATTATCGTGTTTGGGCAGGACACATTTTCATGGTTTTGACGTTTGGGCTGTAATAAAATTGTGTATTTGGGCAAGCATTTAAATGGTATTTAGTGTTTGGGAATATATTGGTATTTGTTTTTTGGCCATAAATTGTTCATTGCAGTTTGGGCAGGTTTCTGTGATAATTGGGGATATTTGGAATGTTGACATTTGATTTGTATTGTTTTTGAGAAAAAAATTTGGGTAACTTGAAGAAAAGTGGACATACATAGTTATTTTTAAAGAAAAGGGAATGTATATGTGTGTGTACTTGACATGATTCAAACTAGATATAGGATATTGGGTATTTATGAAATTTTATTTTGGGTATTTGCGTGTGTATTTGATTTGTTTTGTTCGAAACTATATATAGTGTGTGTATTTGATTTGTTTTGTTTTCATTTTCCAATGCTAAAAATATACATTAGTTAACTTGATATGACGACTTTTTAGGTATATTATTGGTGAAATTGTTGGCAATGCTAAACATATAAACTAATTCTTTTAGCAATTCTAAACATATAAGTTATCAACAAATTTTTGCAATTCTTTAATTCTTTACTTTCAATATGAATCACAAACACGTGTGCACATTAATAACTGTGTCGTTTATGAATTTATAAAGTATAAAATTGAAACTCTAATCTTAATGTATATTTTTAATGAGAAATGACCTTACTATAGTGAGATTTTGTGATTATGGGTATTTTTTTTATCACGTAGATGATAGAAAGATTACGAGATATTTATTGGTTATTGGCTTGGTCGTTGGATACTATGTTGAATTTTTTGGATTAATTGTAAACTCTTTCATAATAAACCCTAAGAAAATGTGTCTTGATACTTACGGCGGTTTGTTGTTTGGATTTCACATCGGCGAGATCCAAAATGCAAGAGGTTACGAGAAGTGTAGTGATGAATCAAAAACTTAATCAAACTAATATACCCTTATAACTCATATGTTTGAATTAATAGTTATTAATCAATTAAAGCCCTTAATTGTTGGATTCATATTCATGCCCTCGTATACTTTCTTAGGAAAAGTGAGGGACGATGATAATCACTGGCAACAAGGGTGCAAGAGGTTGCAATTGGACGACACATATAACTCTTTTATTAGTGCGCACCATATAGAGGGTACTCATATGGAAATAAAAAGATCAAACAATTTAACAACCTTGTAAATCATGGATTTGTTCTCTAGCAAGATTACCTGTTCGATCGTACTCTATTTTGTTGAACAAAAAGGTGGGATGATGATATATAAAATATAGTTCACACACATAATCCCGATGTAGCCCTGACCTTGCTTACGTTATTGGAGAAGGTGGAAAAAAATTCACCCGTTATGGATACAACTGTGTACATTGAGCATTAACATAGATTGTGATGTCTTGAACCATATGAAGGTAAAATATAATCTTGCCAACAAGTTGAGAAATATTGGATTCCGAGTTCATGTCACTTATATCTTCACATCAATCATAGATACCCTTACTCCTAGTTGCTCACGTGGAATAATTCTCAGGTTTTTAAAAACTAATACCGAATGGATAGAGATCAAACATATTGAACATATTCTAAAGTCTTACTCTAAAAAGGTATATATATATATATATATATATAATCTTGATTAAATAGTTATAATTTCATATTATTAGAATTATTTAGTCACTTAAGGTTTTTCATTTTTGTATATAATGTTGGGAGGAAACAACCAAAAGGTACCAAGTGGTGAGGTGATACCCAATGAGGTTCCTCATCTAGTGCACAACCCATGTTCTCAACACTAATGGATGAGCAATTCATAGTTCCACAAATGATTCACTCCACATCAAGTCCAACTGTAAGTTCTCCAACTCGCCCATCCAGCACTCCTATTGCTCTAACACCCCCATCCAACGCTCCCGATGCCTCTCGCTCAAATAAAAAGAAGCCCATTGGGTTCTCCCTTGTCAGGAATAACATGATGAGTGATTGTAATGCCCTACTGAACTTTAAAGCCCAATTTTTGTCGCTGGGAAAAATGAACGTCGGATTCGGTGGACCAGAAACTGGAACTTTTTTTAATCAAGCCATCAAATATGACATATATGATCAACTCTGCAAGTATATCTCATTTCCCAACCGTTCCAAGAACAAGGTTCTTTCTTGGTTTTCTAAAGCATTGAGGACATAAAGGAGAAATCTTCAGAAGAAACATTTCCTGAGGGAGGCAGCGAGCTCCGATATTTTGTCTTTGAAAGATAGAGTGCCTCCCAATGTTAAAATGTAGGTGGAGCAGTGGAATAATTTTTTGGAGAATGAGGCAAAGGACAAAAAGTTGATCCAATGGGAGCAAAACAAACAAAATAGGGACAAAATTATATCCACGGACTGTGTTCCAAATCATATAAGGATTTGAAGAATGAATGGGGGAGTAGGACAAATGATGGTCCAGATGCCGTAAACAACAAAATCAAGCCAAATTATACGTTCATGATCGACGGGACAAAGATAATAAATTCCCTCCGCATTTGGTTAAGACAACGGAATCAGTAGAGGCCATTAGCAGTCAGTCAAGTTCGAGCCCTTTTGATGACCTTGAAAATGATACCCTGACCCAGACCTTTGGAAAGGACAAAAGGGGGAGGATGAGAGGTGATGGCTCCATATGCAAAAAAAAAATTTAGACACACCAAACCTCTCATGGATGTGATTTTTTCGATCAAAAATCGTATCTCAACCCAATATGAACAACAGTTCAGGACCGATAGGGATGTCCATGTTGAATCAAATTAGGAAACTTGTGACTCTTTTTGAAGGTTATAGGTCCCCAATGACTCCTCATGGTTTACCTATCCTTCCACTTAAAATTTTAATTCCCAAATGCCACCTCCTTCAATATTCCCCTCCCAAATGTTGACTACTTCAGCATTACCTTTCCCTCTTCCTCTAACTGTCACGAGACTTTGATCATCGTCAACAAGCCACGGTGACTATGGCCAACAATACTATTTCAAGGACATGGACAATTCGAGGTTTATTGGCTTGTGCACAGTCATTTTTGTAGTTGCCGAAACTCTAGTACAAGGCCGAGCTTTGGAGAGGGATGAGGCTCAAATAATGGTCGATCAAATATATAACGGTGACGAAGATGTACCTGCATACGCTGATGGTGAGTAAGGGAGGGAATTGAGGAATTATGTAGAATCTTTTATTACTTGTCCAGTTTATCTGTTGGTCAAGTTCTAATAATATTTTCTTTCGTTTCAGTTGTAATAATTTTTTTTTGTTTTAGTTGTAATAATTTTTTTTTGTTTCAGTTATAATATTATTTTCGAAATCATGTTAATATTGTGTATGGGACATAAAATTTGTTTTAACCTATTAACACAAGACTGAAATTTTAAGATTATTACATGGATTTCCTACAATACAAGGAGTGTATGGGAGAGACTAACCAAATAACAAAGATTAATTGAAAGGGCGTTTGAGAATTTGCTAAATACGCTTCCAAAAATCTTAAAAGTGATAAGATTTTACTTCCATGTCCTGTTGTATGAACCAAAAATATTATTCATCGGATGATATTGGGTTCCATTTAATAAGGTGGGGAATATGTCAAGACTATAAAATATGGACATACTATGGTGAAAAAAATATACCTTATGTTCCGAAAGAATTACTGGTACCCGATTTCATAACGGATTCCCAACGACTGGAAGTGGTACATGATTCACCAACACATCATCCATTGACTGACTTAATTGATGATGCTTACGAACTCCACAACCATCAAAACCAAGAAACTATGGATACAGATAGTGTGCATTATGACCAAGTAAATGAACAATTTAATACTGAACTAAGAGGTGATCGGGAATACATACAGCAAAAAGTACTAAAGTTATGGTATAAAGCAACAAATTTCATAGTACTAAAGTTATGGTACAAAGCAACAAATTTCTCACGATAAAAATCTCTTTGATTTGGAACCGTTTTCAAAGATCCATAGCGAATTTAAAACGACAATTTTCTTTTTCCAAAACTATAATTCTTTTTACAAACGTCAAATTCAAACTATTTATATCGTCAAAACAAGGAGAATCCATAGAGAGTACAAATACGCATAGGAGAAATGAAAACGCAATTACCCAAAAAGCAGGTAAACAAGATGAAACACAATGAATTAGTGCAACCCGCTCTGATACCACTTGTAAGCACGAGAACACCTGCAGAGTGTGATTTCAACAAAAATTACAACACCAATTTTAAATATGCGAAAGCGACTTTTAAACCGATTTTATCTTGTTTATCCTAAGCATGCAACAATGCGATAAAATAGATAAATCAAAACACGCAAACAACTCAGACCAAAATTCAGGAAAAAAACCCAAAGAGAAAAACCTTTATTCACTTAGAAATTTGCAAGAGAGTTGACTTACAAACTACTTGATCCCCAACAAGAATAATGCACCATTCTTCAAAAATCTCTAAGGAACAACTATGATGCTCACAAGAATCACATGGCTGAAGTCCTCCGAATTAGCCTCAACCTTCGTTCTTCAGTAGTGAATCCCCTAGGTATCACATGTCAGTATTGGAGTGCCTCTCCAACAAGGTGTATGCAAGAGATATAAAACTTTATAGGGTTCTTAACTAATTCACAAGAATAATATTGTAGCATGCTTTTTTTTTGTAAATTAAAACAGTGTTTTGGAACCCAAAAATTGAAGAACTTTTGCACCAGATATGCAGTAATTTTTTCATCAAAATCTTAAGCAAACTTATCCACGAAACATGTATTTATAACAAACTTGAGTCGATGACGTCGTTCGAACAATATCATCATTTCACTCCTATGATATGGCCATGTTGCTTGAACAACATGCCTAAGTCGTTTGAACGACATCAAATGTCATTTGAATGACAGAAACGTCAAAATCTTATTTTGATAAAACTTCGCCTACAGTTCTTCCAAAAATATATTTTTTCAAAGTAAAAATCCGGGTCGTCTTTTTGATAAAAAATAAATATCCCAAATATAATTCTATGAATTAATTCAAACTCTTAATCATTTTATACCCTTTTGGATGTTGGGAAGTCTTCAAACATGGATATGCTTGGGTTCGGTTCGTCTTCTCGGTGCGTGGCGATTTATAATGGGATTTGCTAAACTAGCTTAACGCTATGCTATGAACAATGTCAAAAAAATTGTTCTTACAATTCATGTCATATCCTCAATTCAGGTGTCCCATGGTTGTGCATTCGATTGCTATGTGTTACGTGGGACACGCATGAGGTATTCGTGCCACTCACGGTGCCGTTTGGGTGCCACTGGGGGTTCTCGGCCCCACGCGACACGTTTTAAAGCCAAAGTGTTTTTGAATTATGCTATTTTCTCACACATACCATTCCACTCTAGACAAACACTATACTAGATTTGACATTTTCCCAAGTTTTCAACGCTATATAGAGGCTAAGATGGTGAATCCCGAATATGAGGTGGAGTACAAATTCACCATCGACGATTCCTGGTACACCTCTCAGTTAATTTTTCATGATCAATATCTAACCACGAAACTCTTAAACTTCATCGACTCTTGCGATGAGAAATTCAGTGCCCACCATTTTAAACCCCGCAAGCCGTTGACAACTTTTGCCAAAGCTTAGGGCCAGTGTCCAGACAAGTACAGGATAACCAGTTCTTCAAAATAATCAATGCATCAATGATAGGAAACAATTCTTCCATACTTGTATCAGTGTATGTTTGGATTCTTTGACTGATACTCGTATGGACAAATTATATCATATCAGTGATGGTGGGAATTTTATGGCCGAATTGCTTCCTACATAAACATGGTGGGAACTGTATGTAAACAATTCGTCCATACTTCCATGCGAGTATCTGTCAAATAATCCAAGATACATTGATACTCATACGGACGAATTGTTCCTTATCAGTGACGACTTTGATTATTTAGGAGTAGTGGTTTTCCTCTACTTGTCCAGATACATGCCTCAACCTCTGGCAAAAGTCATAAACGACTTGTGGGGTTTTGAAATAGTGGGCACTGAATTTCTCGTTGCAAGAGTCGGGGAAGTTTAAGAGCTTCATGGTCAGGCATTAATCATGAACAATCAGTCGAGAGGTGTATCAGGCATCAACGGTGGTGGATTTGTACTCAACCTCATAATAGGCATTCACCATCTTAGGCTCTGTATGGAATTGGAAACATAGGAAAGTGTCAAAGGTTATGTGTGGTAAATATAACAAAATTAAAAAATAGGCACACTTAGTCTTGAAAACGTGCTACGAGGGGGCATGTACCCCCAGCGGCATCCAAATGGCACCACGAGTGGCACGAACACCTCGTGCGCATCCAACGTAACACGTTGAAACCGATCGCCCGACCGCAAAACTTCTAGTTCCAGGATAGGACATGAATTCGAAACATGCACACTTAGCATAAAAAACATGCCACGGGTGGGCAAGCACCCAAAGTGACACCTTAAAGGCACCGCGAGTGGCATGAACACTTCATGCGTGTCCACGTAACACGTAGCAATAGGCCGTGCAGCTACGGGACTCTAGGTTTGAGGATAAGACACGAATTCAAAAAAGGCACATTAAGTCTTGAAGACGTGCCCCGAGAGGGGGTGGACACCCCTAGTGGCACCCAAATGGCACCCTGAGTGGCACAAAAACCTCGTGCGCAAGCAACGTAACATATAGCAATCGATCTCACAGCTGTGGGACACCGAGTTTAAGGATAGGACATGAATTCATAAACGAACACACTTAGGAATGAGAACATAGAACGGATGGGCGAGCACCTCCAGCCGCACCCAAACAGCACTGGGAGTGGCACGAGCACCCTGCGGCATTAATGTAACATGTAAAAATCGGTCGGGTAGCCGTGGGACATCCCGATTTGAGGATAGGACACGAATTCAAAAATACGCATAGTTAGGCTTGAAAACGTACTTAGGGGGGGACTGCTACGGCATCCAAACGAAACCCAAGTATCACTAACACCATGTTCACGTCTAACATAACACGTAGCAACCGACCGTGCAGTCGTCGGGCTCTCAATTTAAGAATAGGACACAAATTTGAAAACATGCACACTTTGGCTTCAAAATGTTTTACGGGGGAGGGCACCCCAGTGGCACCTAAAGGGCACCACAAGTGGTAAGTACACATGGTGCGCATCAAACGTAACATATAGCAACTGACCACAAGCAGTTGTGGGACTCCCCGTTTGAGTATAGGAGACGAATTCGAAAACAAACACACTTAGGTTTAAGAATGTACCACATATGGGTGGGCACCCCAGCAGCACCCAAACAACCCTACAAGAGGCACGAGCACCTTATGGCATCCAATGTAACACATCGTAACCGGTCGATCAGCAGCAAAACATTTCGATTTGAGGATATGACACATAATTGGAAATATGAACAGTTAGGCTTGAAAACGTATTGTGAGGGGGGGGGGGGGGGGACATACAAATGGAACCCTGAGTGTCAATAACACCTCGTGCGCATCCAACGTAACACATACCAACCAGCTGCGCTACCATGGGACTCCCGGGTTTGAGTATAGGACAAAAACTTTAAAAAATACACACTTTGGCTGAAAAATATTCCGCGGGGGGACGAGCACCCTTACCGACACCCAAATGGAACCACAAGTGGTATGAACACCTGGTGAACATCCAACATAACACGTAGCAACTGACCACGCAGCTGTGGGATTCCCGAATTGAGGAAAGGAGACGGATTCTAAAACAAGCACACTTAGGCTTGAAGACGTGCCGTAGAGGGGCGCCTCCAGCGGCACCCAATGGCCCCGCGAGTGGAAGGAAAACAACGTGTTCATCAAACGTAATATCTAGCAACTATCCATGTGGACGCGGGACACCCGATTTGAGTATAGGAAATGAATTCAAAAATAGGCACAGTTCCCCCAGTGGCACCTAAACAACACTACTAGTGGTGCGAACACATTGTGCACGTCCAACATGATACGTAGAAACCAGTTGCGCAACTGCGAGACTCCCGATTTGAGGATAGGACACGAATTAAAAAACAAGCACACTTATGCTTGAAAACGTACTGCAGGGGCGGGCTGTAACGCCCTGACCCGGATTTATGGGTTACCCATGGGTCAACCCGGTTCGACCCGAGTATTAGGTGTGAAGTGCAATGGAACAACCTATATAATGTTTCTAACCTAGTTTATTTTAATTACCAAGTCACTTGGTAGCAGGCGATTCTAGATTTAAGATAAACTACGTGAGGGACCCATGGGGAGCCCCCCAAAGTATAACTAAACAGAGCTATTAACGTAAACATAAATAAAATATACTAACCTATTTAACTCCCTCAAAATACGAAACCTCTCCCAACCTGCCATAATAAAGCGAGGGTGTGAGCTTATGCTCAGTAGGATTTATACAAGTTGTATAGAAACGAACGCCAGAGAGGAATACTCACACGCTACAATCACATGCATGCTAGAATATGTATATATCTACATACGTATACCTTTGAAAATTACATATTCCAATGCATTAACCGTCTTACTTGCGAAAACCGTACTTTCCCAGATTAATTTACCTTAATATTATTAAAGGCTTTCTTTATTCATACTTAGCATTCTCATTTTATTAACATACCCAGTTCAACACTTGAAACCATTACACTTGATTTATCCAAACCCATTCCTTTAACAGAATTGAACCCTTTCATTCATTTTCATACACTACGTATTTTTATGGAAAATCACCATTTCAACGCACGCGTTCATCGTGTTAGAAAATACTCGTCCGTCGTTTGAAAAACCCTTTCAATACATGCTTATGCAAATTATGGGTTTAACAACTTGATTGTCTAATGACCCATTTACTCACTTACTTTATCCTTTTTACCTCATCTTATGGACATTAATAGATTTACGCATTTCCTTATCCATTTCACCTTTACCATAACATTTATTACATTCGTTCATGTTAGGTGGTATTAACACATTTTATCACACAACCGATTTCTCAATATGTTCCATATTTGCTTTATCTTTTCTCGAAATCTTCCTATACCTTATACTTCCACGGGCTCGACACCGTCAGCTATGCGCACCATATGCTTTGGCTAGTGATTTAGGTCTTCTCACCAAAGGGCTCCAGGCCCTTCTTGCTATATACCGGTGTCATTCGAGTTGCATTTTTATGTGTTTTAAGATTTTACAAATGTTCACAATATTCCACTTTACTTTTTACTCGGCCAAAGCCAAAACCCGGGACTTCACCGCCCCAACTTATGTTACACTTTTAAAATTTACCCTTTCATGTCCTTTACACTTTAACCTTGATTTTTATTCTAAAAATCATATTCTTGTAGTACCACTTTGTGTAACACCCTTTCCAACATTTTTATCTCATAAAAATATTCTACTTTAAGTAAAATTACCATTTTACCCATTTGTTTCCAAAATCACCTTTCACTCCATTTTCACAAGTGTTAATTTCCCGAAAACACAATTAAAAAATACACACTAACTTCTTAAGTGTATTTAACCCTTTAACACCTTTTTACACTTGCAGTAATATTCTACTTAATTGCAAACACCCTTACACCGTGAATTCTTATTTAATTCCATAAGTGTTAATCCTTTACAATAATATTAAGTTACATACTAACCTTTTCATTTTTACCCATTAATACTTAATGAACACGTTTATCAATACTTTCCCAAACACACATTTCTGTACTTCTTCATTCAAGAAATATATTCACACTTAAGACTACTTTTATAAGAAAATTTCCATTTCTTTTATATAATATGTAGTCTTTTAACCTCATACACATGTCTTTTAGTCCCAATTACACACACTTTGAAGACTAAAATTACAACTTTTATTATTTCTTGTTTAAACCCAACAAATTCCTCTTAAACTTATTTATACATCCTACGTCAAAATACCTCAAGTTTATATGCATGAGAAGATGGTTTTTAAACCCAAAAATCCTACTACATGGTTTAAACATATTTTTCACCAAATATTTACCAAGTAAATATTTATTTTCAAACGTTTTATTTCATAAAATGCTTAACACCAATACTTTTAGAAATGTCCATTTCCATAAAATACCATCTTTAAATATTCCAAAACTTTGAAATATTTACTTATTCTTTAATTTCAATAAACATCATTTTTCTAGAAAAATCACTTCATTTGCAAACACATTATTTCATAAAATGATTTTCATCCAAATTACTAGAAAATACACTATTTTCGTAAACACCCATTTTTACTATTTCAAATCCTTGAAATAATTATCCATTCCTTATTTTTAACATAAATAACATTTTCCAACATTTTTATTCCATAAAAATATTTATTGTCTTCTACACAATAATTATATCATTTAACTAATTACATCCTACTCAAATAGTCTAAATACAAGACTATAATGAAAAAAATAACATTCTTATAGTAAGAATAAGGTTTACCCACCCGTAATGGCTCTAATGGTGGTGTTGGTGTAGGAGGAGCAACCCCCACCTTCAAAGGTGGCCTCAAGGGGTTAACAATGCATCCTCCAAAGATCCAAGCTAAGAATTCCTTCAAAACCCACTCCACACTCCATAAAATCTCCATCTTAATATCCAAAAACCGCCAACAATAACCCCCAAAAATTTGTGGCTCTATTTTGCTCATGGTGGAAATGGGTCTATTTGGTTCAAATGTGGAGAAAGACATCTTGAAAGTGGTGGTTTATGGTTGATCTATGGTGCAGGAGTGGTGGCTTGGTGGTGGAAGACCACCCACCCATCTCTATCTCTTTCACTCTCTCTCTCTCTCTCTCACACACACACACATATTCTTCCATCTTCTACCAATAATAATAAACCCAAAATAACCCAAACAACACCTTGTAAAACACCCCTTAAGCCTTAAAATCGCCTTTTACCCTTGATGGACATATCTGGTTTCGACAGAACATAAGATCCAGGGCTAAGAATGTGATAGCGCACAAGAATAACTTGATCTAAAAACTAGACAAATGTCATTCGAACGACTTAAACTATGTCATTTGAACGACTTAACCAAAGTCATTCTAAATATGGTTCGCGCGACCCTTCGCGCGACCTGCTAGTGTAAACCAGTACCACGTTGTTAGAAGCCTTGGTTCTAATGCCCCTTCTAACGAACTGTACACTGTTGTTCGAACGACATCCGTTGTCATTTGAACGAACCTAATTCTTTTTCTTTTCTTTTTCTCCAATTTTTCACCCATAATTCCCCCATATTTATAATTAACCACTCTTCAATTATAATAGAAAAATATAATTTAATTAATTTACCTGGGGGGGGGGGGGGGGGATATTACAAACTTCAAACTCATTGGGTCCCCCAACTTCCATCCCAAGTCCTAGGAATCCTCCAAGATAATTCAGCGAGTTCCTTAGTACTGAAGTCGCCAAATGTGTAACTTGCAACATGCTTTAGTGCTCCCTATTTTGTCAACCATGCGACTACATAATTTACTCTGAGTCTCCTCTCATCTTATAATCAAGTCCAAACCATCCATAGCACTGTTTATGCTAGTATCTAAGGCACACCGAAGCCTTTGCGAACCAATAATTTTTTAGCGATCAACGCTCCCCCAAAGCAAATCATGATACAATGATCCCTCATATATACAAAAAAAATCAATTCCTAGCTTAGGACTGCACATTTTGTGTCTCACGAAAATCCCTGGTTATCCTGACTATATAACTCACATGAATGTGCCAATAACCATACCATGTTATTCTTTCGCTCCAGGGAGGAATAAATTCATTAAATCATTCTTGTAAGCCCGATATACACCTTTTGCTGCATCACTCTAATGAACCTAACAATGCTTTAGGCATCTCATTCTTGAGTACTCATTAGGGTCTAACTCCAATCCACTCACCGGTGTAAAGAAACATCGTATGATAAGTTTTTCCTCGATTTCCGGCACGATACTGTAACCCCAACCATCATTTCACCCTTCACAACCTGAGCCACTGACTGCCGAGAGGGCTAGTCGAGGGTCCCCTAGTCTAAGGGGAGACATATACTATGAGCAAACTGAGTGATCAAAAGCATAGTCGGTATGAAAAACTTTATGCGATAGCAAAAATAACTCAGATGAGAGCACCTATTTATCGAGTTGCATTGACCAAACTCAGTTCACCGCGCTCGCCCGTGCTCAATCGCGCCATCCCGTGACATTGCCCCAATCGGAGTTACCACATAGGTGAGAATACCGATTCCTGATTACCAAAATCGAAAGGAAAACACTTGATTTAGAGGGACAAGCAACCGTCCCGAGGAATTTTGCTCGTAGGCAACTGATTCTGACTTATGGGAGAGAACCTATACCGTATACATGTTTTTATCCCACCCACTCATCCTCAAAATTCTCACCGAGCATTACTTATAGCCATATACCCTAGCCTAGGTCACTAGCCGTGACAAATCGAATCCTAACCATTAACTTTCATAATACGAATGCGATCACAATTTATCAATCAATAGTCTTCGAGGAAGTTAATGCTTGATTTACCTCTTTAGGAGAAAGGTCGTACCTTTCACACCCTTGGTGTAAATGAATCATCCTGTTTGGCGGATACCTCATGCTTTGGAAACATCGATCTTATCCAATAACTAGTGATGACATTACCAACCTATCACACCTAGTTTATTGTCTTCTTTATATATCGTGATCGATGTCCCAAACTTCCACATACACTACTCAGTTCAAGCGAGGCACTAACCTAACCATGTCCTTTGACCACACTAGGTTATCACCAAACTCACCGTCAATTTTCACCCATATAAAATTCATGCAAAATCTTTGGGATGACCACACCCTTCGTCATTGGTAACCTAAGGGTAATTAGTATCACACTGGGCTAAATCTGCTAACCCGTACCATCTTGACAAGACATGCCCATAACTAATCATTGCATTGCTAAGGATACACTAGCATATACTATCGACACCCTGACATAACAATCATATATTAATGTTATCCCGCCTTAATTACCTTTTTTAATTTTCACGTATCGTCATCGCTCTAACCTCGACTACATTTCCTAGCAAATCCTGAAACTGATTATTACCACACCCATACTAGTCATTCTATGACATTTGATCATCATTCCTTTAAAGACATGACTAACTCTGTACTTAGGGATTACACCACCCTTATCTTCTTATTGAATAGTAACAAAGTTCTACTCCTTATTATATATATATATATATATATATATATTGCAGGTGCCCATCCACAGGGGCATCACGCATAGATCCATTGGATTCGACGTGCTGCAGCTTGTGTGGGAGTTGCAGGCCATTGCAACTCTTCCTCTTTTGACTTCACAGATTTCTATTTAAATCGTCATCCGACCCTCAACTCACTCATTACTTGAATGATACTGCCTCTTTTACCAGGCTTAATTGGTCTCCTAAGAACACCAAACACATTTCGTGCAAAAGTCCCAAGGCCCAACAAGATTTCACTGTCCATACCTTCATTATCACAGGTGCACTCTATAGACCTTACGATATCCACATCGATGTTACTTGGTGCTCGCAAAGACACAAGTCTACGAGCTTCTAGATTATTGTGCACCTTAATCCTCAAAACACCTCAAGACATCACAACATTCGGTATTCATCCTCAATGATGCCACACATAAATTTTTCCTATGGGAACCTCAACATTCCTATGAACTAATCACACACTAGGATTTCCTCACACCTTTCCACTACCTTAGAGGATAAAATGAGTCCCAATATTTAGATACTAATCTCACCTTTTTTTTCCAAACGACTGTGACTATAAGTCACGTATAAGCTATAATTAATGCTACAACGGGCTATGGCAGGGCACAGGACGTTGCCTGCAGCCTATAAAGCCCCAGGTCTACCCGACCCTATCCTCAAATGAGTGTTCAACTATGGCAACTAAATTTCCTTACTATGCTAATATCACACCATGTGCCAATTCCCGAGTTAATACAACTACATAAATCTTGGTACGATACGAGCTCCGAGTATTGCCTATAAACACCAAGTCCCTCACCATGGACACCGCACGAGATCCTATTTCCCAATATCATCTCGTAACCCAGGTACAGCTAACCTAAATCCTCAACCAAATGGTCTAATATGTCTTCACCACAAAAATCAATATTTTTGAATACTACTCAGCTATCTAGTCTCTATACATTAGATGCGTAACCTTTACCACTAGATCGTAGTGAAGACTACTCATGGTTATCCCTATAATACTACTCTCACCACCGAAGTTATTTCACACCACACCTCACGCAAGGGTTTACGACATTGCCACTATAATTCTACAAAACTTTTTGTGTTCGCCGAATTACCATCAATTGCGATATCATCCCAAGGATCGAATTTGCCTAATTACACCGCTAGCGTTAACTACCCATAAGAGTCGTACCTAAGGATTATATATATACACACACACACTATTTAATCACCGATCATTAATGCCTAGCTGAGATAACCTAATCATTAACCTTTACTATTGACCACACGCAACTCGTGCCACTGGCCATTGGGCATCATATCATTATATCAACACCTCAAATGATTCTATGTCACCAAATTTTAACATAGCACCTCACGCTAACAACCACAGGGTCACCACTATAGGCTTGCATGGACACCCGTAAATTACTACCATTCTAATCAGGAACGCGAAAGCGATTAATAATCATCAATCTAATCGTGTGCCACTTGGCACTAATCTAACTTGTCGTATTAACCTCTTAGACTTTACCATCAAGGACATGAACTAAGCCATCATCAAACTAGCATGATCAACCCACACCACGTCACACCCGAAAGGAACCTTTAACCTAGTGATATGATACCATTTGTGACGCCCTGACCCGAATTTATGGGTTACCCATGGGTAAACCCAGTCCGACCCGAGTGTTAGGTGTGAAGTGAAATGAAACAACCTATATAATGTTACTAATCCATTTTTATTTTAGTTACCATTTCACTTGTTAGCATGCACTTCCAGTTTCAAGATAAACTACGCGAGGGACCCATGGGGAGCACCCCAAAGTCCGAGTAAATAGATCTACTAATGTAAACATAAATACTATATACTTACCTGTATAACGCCCTCAAAATAAAAAACCACTCCCAACCTGCCGTAACAAAGCGAGGGTGTGATCTTATTCCCAGAGGGATTTAAACAAGTAGAATAGAAATGAACGACAGGAATGAATACTCATATGCTATAATCACATGCATGCTAGAATGTGTATATATCTACATATGTATACCTTTGAAAAATAAATATTCCAATGCATTAACCATTTTACTTTCGAAAACCTTACTTGCCCAGATTAATTTATCTTAATCTGATTAAATCCTTTTTTTATTCATACTTAGCATTCTAACTTTATTTAACACGCCCAATTCAACACTTGAAACCATTACACTTGATTTATCGAAACCCATTCCTTTATCGGAATTAAACCCTTTCATTCATTTTCATACACTACGAATTTTCATTGAAAATCACCATTTCAGCACATGCATTCACCGTGTTAGAAAATACTTGCCTATCGTTAGAAAAACCCTTTAAATACATGCTTATGCAAATTATGAGTTTAACAAATTTATTGCTTAATTACCCATTTACCAACTTACTTTACCCTTTTCACCTTATCTTATGGACATCAATAGACTTACGCATTTCCCTGTCCATTTCACCTTAAATGAAAAACTTTTTACAATCTTTCGAGTTAGGTTGTATTAACACATTTTACCACACAACCCATTTCTTAATATGTTCTATATTTCCTTTATCTTTTGTCAGAATCTTCATATACCGCATACTTCAACGGGCTCAACACTGTCGGTTATGCGCAGCATATGCTCTAGCTAGTGATTTAGGAATTTTCACCCAAGGCCGCCGAGGAATTATTGCTTTATCCCGGTGTCATTTGAGTCCACTTTTTATGTGTTTTAACATTTTATAAATGTCCACATTATTCCACTTTCCTTTTTACCCGACCGAAGCCAAAACCGGGGACTTTACCGCCCCAACTTATGTTACACTTTATCCTTTCATGTCCTTTACACTTTAACCTTGATTTCTTTTCCAAAAATCATATTCGTTTAGTACCACTTTGCGTTACACCCTTTTTAACATTTTTATTTAAAAAAAAATTCACTTTAAGTTAAATTACCATTTTACCCATTTGTTTCCAAAATCACCTTTTACTCCATTTTCACAAGTGTTAATTTACCGAAAACACAATGAAGTCATACAGACTAACTTCTTAAGTGTTTTTTACCCTTTAACACCTTTTTACACATGGAGTTATATTATACTTAATTGGGAACATCCTTAGACCCTTAATTCTTATTTAGTTCCATACGTGTTAATCCTTTACAACATTACTAAGTTATATAATAACTTTTCCATTTTCACCCATTAACACTTAATGAACACTTTTTTCAATACTCTTCCAAACACACATTTCTTTACTTCTTCCTTAAAGAAATATATTCACACTTAAGACAACTTTTGTAAGAAAATTGCTTTTTTTTGTTTAACTTGTAGTCTTTTAACCTCACACACATTATGTCTTTTTTTCCCAAATACACACACTTTGAAGACTAAAATTCCAACTTTTATTATTTCTTGCTTAAACCCAACAAAATCCTCTTAAACTTGTTTATACATTCTATGTCAAAATACCACAAGTTTATATACATGAGAAGATGGATTTTAAACCCAAAAATCTTACTACATGGCTTAAACACATTTCTCACCAAATATTTACTAAAGTAAATATTTATTTGCAAACATTTTATTTCATCAAATGTTTAACACTAATATTTCTAGAAATGCCCATTTTCATAAAATATCATCTTTCAATATTCCAAAACTTTGAAATATTTATTTATTCTATAATTTCAACGAACATCATTTTTCCAACAAAATCACTTCATTTGCAAACATTTTATTTCCTAAAATGCTTTTCATCTAAATTACTAGAAAATACAGTATTTTCATAAACACCCACTATTACTATTTCAAATCCTTGAAATAATTATCCATTCCTTATTTTTAACAAAAATAACATTTTTCAACATTTTTATTCCACAAAAATATTTATTTTCTTCTACATAACAATTATATCATTTAACTAATTGCACCCTACTCAAATAGTCTAAATACAAGACTATAATGCAAAAATAATATTCTTACACTAAGAGTAAGGATTACACACCTCTAATGGCTCTAATGGTGGTGTTGGTTTAGGAGGAGCAACCCCCACCTTCAAAGGTGGCCTCAAGAGGTTACCAATGCATCCTCCAAAGCTTCAAGCTAAGAACTCCTTCAAAACCTACTCCACACTCCATGAAATCTCCATATTCAGCTCTAAAAATCCCCAACAATAACCCCTAAATCCATGGCTCTATTTTTCCCATGGTGGAAATGGGTATATTTGGTTCAAATATGGAGAAATACATCTTGAATGTGGTGGTTCACGAGTGATCTATGGTGGAGGAGTGGTGGCTTGGTGGTGGGTGGTGGTGGAAGACCACCCACCCATCTCTATCTCTTTCACTCTCTCTCTCTCATTATTCTGTCTTATCCCAACAATAATAAACCCAAAATAACCCAAACAACACCTTATAAAACTCCCCTTAAGCCTTAAAATCCCATTTTACCCTTGCTGGATAGATCTGGTTTCGACAGCACATAAGATCAAGGTCTAAGAATGTGACAGCGCATAATGGTACTCTGATCTAAAAAAATGACCAGTGTCATTCGAACTACTTAACCTATATCATTCGTGCGAACCTTAGCGCGACCTGCTAGTGTAAACCTAGACATTACCTATGAATTAGTCACACACTAGGATTTCCTCGCACCTAAAAATTACCTCCATGGCCAAAAAGAGTCCTAATACTTAGATACTAATCTCACCTTTCTTCCAAATGATTGTGACTATAATTCACTTACAAGCTATAATTAATGCTACCCCGGGCTATGGCAAGACACATGATGTTGCCTGCAGCAGGTCTGCCTGACCCAATCCTTAAATGAATGTTCAACTATGGAAACTAAATTGCCTTACTATGCTAATATCGCACCATGTGCCAATCCCCGAGTTAACACAACTACATAAATCTTGGTAGGATACGGACGTCGAGTATTGCCTATAAACACCAAGGCCCTTAGCATAGACTCCACACGATATCCTATTTCCCAATATCATTTCATAACCCAAGTACACCTAACCTCAATCCTCAACTAAATAGGCTAATACATCTTCACCAAAAAAATCAATACTTGTGAATACTACTCAAATATCTTGTCTCCATATATGAGATGCACAACCTTTACCATTAGATTGTAGAGAAGTCTACTCATGGTTGCCACTCTAAGACTACTCTCACCACCGAAGTTATATCACACCACACCTCATGCAAGGGTTTTTGACATTGCCACTATACTTCTAAATAACTTCATGTGTCCGCTGAATTACCAGCAATTGCGATATCATCCCAAGGAACTACCCATAAGCGTTGTACCTAAGGATCACACACACACACACACACACACACACACACACACACACACATATATATATATATATATATATATATATATATATATATATACACCTTTTAATCATCGATCATTAATGCCAGTCAAGACACCCTAATCATTAACCTTTAATGTTGACCATATGCAACTCGTGACACTGGTCCATTGGGCGTCATATCATTATATCAACACCTCAATTGGTTCTATGTTACCAAATTTTAATGTAGATCCTCACACTAACAACCACGGGGTCACCAATATAGGCTTGCATGGACACCCGTAAATTACTGCTCTAATCAGGAACGCAGAAGCAATTAATAACCATCAATCTAATCGAGTGATACTTGGCACTAGTATTACTTGTCGTACTAACCTCTTATACTTTACCGTCAAGAACACGAACTAAACCATCATCATACTAGCATGACCGTCCCAAACACCGACGTCAAAAGATCCAATGCCAACCTCACCACGCCACTCCCGAAAGGAACCTTGAATCTAGTGCTCTGATACCATCTGTAATTCCATGACCCAGATTTATGGGTTACCCATGGGTCAATTAGGTCCTACCCGAGTGCTACGTGTGAAGTGAAATGGAACAACATACATATTGTTACTAATCCTGTTTTATTTTAGTTAGCATTTCACTTTCTAGCATGCGATCGCTCCCGACTCGCCGTAACAAAGCGAGGGTGTGATTTTATGCCCAGTGGGATTTATACAGGCAATATAGAAATGAACAGCTTAAAGGAATACTCACATGCAACAATCACATGCTTGATAGAATATCTATATATCTACATACATATACCTTTGAAAAATACATATTCCAATGCATTGACAATTTTACTTTCGAAAAACTTACTTGCCCAGATTAATTTACCTTAATCTTATTAAAGGATTTCTTTATTCATACTTATCATTCTCACTTTATTTAACACACCCGGTTCAACACTTGAAACCATTACACTTGATTTATCCAAACCCATTCCTTTACCGGAATTGAATCCTTTCATTTATTTTCATACACTATGTATTTTCATTAAAAATCACTATTTTGGCACACGCATTCACCGTGTTATAAAATACTTGTTTATTGTTAAAAAAACCCTTTCAATACATACTTATGCAAATTATGGATTTAACAACTTGATTGCTTAATTACCAATTTACCCACTTACCCACTTACTTTATCCTTTTTACCTTATCTTATGGACATTAATAGATTTGCCATTTCCTTGTCCATTTTACCTTTACCGCAACATTTAATATATTCTTTCAGGTTAGGTTGTATTAAAACATCTTACCACATAACTCATTTATTTATATGTTCCATATTTCCTTTTTCTTTTCTCAAAATCTTCCTATACCGCATACTTCCATAGGCTCGACACCGTAGTCTATGCCCACCATATGCTCTGGCCAGTGATTTAGGGCTTTTCATCCAAGGGCTTCGGGCCCTTCTTGCTTTATCCCGGTGTTATTTGAGTCCCCTTTTTATGTGTTTTAATATTTTAAAAATGTCCACATTATTCCACTTTTCTTTTTACCCGGCCGAAGCCAAAACTCGGGACTTTACAGTCCCAACTTGTGTTACACTTTGAAAATTTACCTTTTCATGTCCTTTACACTTTAACCTTGGTTTTTATTCCAAAAATCATATTCGTGTAGTACCACTTTGTGCAACACCATTTCAAACATTTTTATTTCATAAAAATGTTCCACTTTAAGTAAAATTACCATTTTACCCATTTATTTTCAAAATAACCTTTTACTCCATTTTCGCAAGTGTTAATTTCCCCAAACTATAATTCAGTCATCCACACTAACTTTAAGTGTTTTAACCCTTTAACACCTTTTTACACTTGCAGTAATATTTTACTTAATTGCGAACACCCTTACACCGTGAATTCTTATTTAGTTCCATAAGTGTTAATCCTTTACAACAATACTAAGGTCCATACTAACCTTTTCATTTTTACCCATTAATACTTAATGAACACTTTTATCAATACTTTCCCAAACACACATTTCTGTACTTTTTCGTTCAAGAAATATATTCACACTTAAGACTACTTTTATACGAAAACTGCCATTTCTTTTATACAATATGTAGTCTTTTAACCTCATACAGATTATATCTTTTAGTCCCAATTACACACACTTTGAAGACTGAAATTCCAACTTTTATTATTTCTTGTTTAAACCAAACAAAATCCTCTTAAACTTGTTTATACATTCTATGTCAAAATACCACAAGTTTATATGCATGAGAAGATGGATTTAAAACCCAAAAATTCTACTACATGGCCTGAACATATTTTTCACCAAATATTTACCAAGTAAATATTTATTTCCAAACATTTTATATCATAAAATGTTTAACACTAATATTTCTAGAAATGCCCATTTCCATAAAATATCATCTTGAAATATTCCAAAACTTTGAAAGATTTACTTATTGTTTAATTTCAACAAACATCATATATCCAACCAAATCTCTTCATTTGCAAACATTTTATTTCATAAAATGTTTTTCATTTAAATTACTAGAAAATACACTATTTTCATAAACACCCACTTTTACCTTTTTAATTCCTTGAAATAATTATCCATTCATTATTTTTAACAAAAATAATATTTCCAACATTTTTATTCCATAAAACTCTTTATTGTCTTCTACACAACAATTATATCATTTAACTAATTACACCCTACTCAAGTCGTCTAAATACAGGATTATAATGCAAAAATAACATTCTTACACTAAGAGTAAGGTTTACACACCTCTAATGGTGGTGTTGGTTTAGGAGGAGCAACCCCCACCTTCAAAGGTGGCCTCAAGGGGTTACCAATGCAACCTCCAAAGCTTCAAGATAAGAACTCCTTCAAAACCTACTCACAACTCCATGAAATATCCATCTTCATCTCCATAAAACCTCAACATTAACCCTAAAATTCATGGCTCTATTTTTTACCATGGCGGATATGGGTATATTTGGTTCAAATGTAGATAAAGACATCTTGAAAGTGGTGGTTTATTGGGGGTCTATTGTGGAGGAGTGGTGGTGGAAGAACACCCACCCCTCTCTATCACTCCCACTCTCTCTCATTCTTACATCTTCTCCCAACAATATTAAACCCAAAATAACCCAAACAACACCTTATAAAACACCCCTTAAGACTTAAAATCGCATTTTACCCTTGCTGGATAGATTTGGGTTCGACAGCACATAAGATCAAGGGCTAAGAATGTGACAGCGCACTAGGGTAATCTAATCTAAAAGCTCGACCAGTGTCGTTTGAAGGACTTAACCTGTGTCGTTCTATACCTAAGTCATTCTAAACATGGTTTGCACGACCCGTTGTGCGACTTGCTAGTGTAAATTAGTAGCACATCATTAAAAGAATTGGTTCTAACGATCCTTCTAACGACATGTACACTGTCGTTCAAATGGCATCCCATGTCGTTTGAACAACCCTAATTCTTTTTCTTCTCATTTTCTCCAACTTTTCACCCATAATTCCTTCATATTTATAATTAACATCTCCTCAATTAATTAAAATATAATTTAATTTATCAAGGAGGGATATTACACGGGCACCCCTAGTGGAAACTAACTAGCATCGTGAGTGGAATGGACAACTCGTGTGCATCCAACGCAACACGTAGCAAATGGTCTCTCAGCCGCAGGACAGCTTGAGGATAGGAAACCAATTCAAAAATTGGCGCATTTAGTCTCGAAAATGTGTCACGGGGTGGCAAACACCCCCAATGGAACCCAAACTACACCGCAATTGTCACAAACACCTCGTACGCATCCAACATAATACGTAGCAACTAGGCGCTCAGCCGTGGAATTCCCTGTTTGATAATAGGACACGAATTCGAAAACAGGCACACTTAATCTTGAAAACATGCCACGGGGAGTAGTCACACCCAGCGGCACACAAATGGCACCACGAGTGGCACGAACAACTTGTACACGTCCAATGTAACCCTTAACAACAGTTCATGCAGTCATGGGACTCCCTCTTTGAGGATATGATACGAATTCAAAAATAGGAACACTTAGGATTGAAAAAGTGTCGGGGGCACCCCCAAAACACCCAAACGTCACTGCAAGTGGTACAAACACATCATACGTGTCAAACATAATGCGTGGCAACTAGTCGGGCAACCACTAGGCTCGCAGTTTGAGGAGAGGACACGAATTTTAAAATTGGCACACTTACACCTAAAAACGTGTCGCGGGCGGCGGGCACCCCCAGCGGAAACCTACCGACACAGCGAGTGGTACAAACACCTCGTGTACATCCAACGTAACACATAGAAAATGATTGCTCAGTCGCGAGACGATTTGAGGATAGGAAACAAATTCAAAAATAGGCACACGTAGGCTTAAAAATGTGCCACGGGGGGCAGACACACCCAACATGTACCTAAGCGGCACCACAAGTGGCACAACACCTCTTACGCATCGAATGTAACATGTAGCAACTGATTACTCAGCTGCGGGACTCCCAATTTTAGAATACTACATGAATTCAAAAATAGGCACACTTAGGCTTGAAAATGTGCCACGGGGGCAGTCACCCCTAGCGGCATATAAACGACACTGCGAGTGACACGAACACCTCGTACACATCCAACATAATATGTAGAAATTGGTCGTGCAGTCGCGGGAGACCCGATTTGAGGATATTACATGAATTCGAAAAAAGGCACACTTAGGCTTGAAAACGTGCGATTGAGAGGGGAACCCCAGAGGAACCTAAATGGAATTATGAGTGGCATGAACATGTCATGCATGTCATACGTAACACCAAGTAATCGGTCGTGCACCCACCGGACTCCCGGTTTGAGGATAAGACACGAATTTAAAAACATACACACTTAGACTTGAAAATATTCCACGGTGGCGGGTGCCCCCAGCGGCACCCAGACAAAACTGTGCCTGGAGCGAGCACCTCGTGAGTCTAACTTAACACGTAGCAACTATCCGCGTAGCCACAGGACTTTTGATTTGAGGAGAGGACATGAATTCAAAAAAGGCAAACTTAGGCTTGAAAACGTGCCACGTGGAGGGGGTGGTCACACTCATCGACACCAGAACAAGTTCGCGAGTGGGATGAACACCTCGCGAATGTCAAACGTAACACGTAACAACGGACCACGGAGCCACGGGACTCCCAGTTTGAGAATAGGAAACGAATTTAACAACATGCACACTTAGGTTTTAAAATGTGCTGTGGGGGGAGTGCACACCCAATGGTACCCAAATAGCAATGCGAGTGGCAAGAACACCTCGTGCTCAACACATTAACAAGTAGCAACTAGACGTGCAACCACATGACTCCCAGTTTGAGGATAGGACACGAATTCAAAAAAAAGGCACACTTATGCTTGAAAATGTGTCGTGGGGGAGAAGGCACCCACAATGGCATCGCATGTGGCATGAACACCTCGTACGTGTCCAACATAATACATAGGAATCGGTCGCACAACCGTGGGACTCCCTGTTTTAGGATAGGACACGAATTCAATAAGAACACATGGGCTTAAAAACGTGTCGCAGGGGTGAAGTTATCCAAACGGTACCCAATTGGAACTGTGAGTGGCACAAACACCTCGTGCACGTCCAACGTAACACATAACGACTTGTCGCACAGCCACGGGACTCCCAGTTTGATAATAGGACACGAATTTGAAAACAAGCACACTTCGGCTTCAAAACGTACCGCAGGGTGAGGGCACCCCTAGCGAAACCCAAGCGTCAACACGAGTGGTAAAAACACCTCTTACACATCCAAGGGAAGACACAACAACTGGTCGCACAACTGCGGGACTCTCGGTTCGAGGATTGGACACAAATTCAAAAAAAAGGCACACTTAGGCTTGAAAACGTGTTGTTGGAGGGGCACCCCCAGTGGCCCCTAAACGGCATTGCGAGTGGGACGTACACCTCGTGTGCATCCAACGTAACATGTAGGAATCGACCACACAACTGTGGGACTCCTAATTTGAGGATATGACATAAATTCTAAAATAGACACACTTGAACTTGAAAACGTGCGATGGGGGCGGGCATGTAATAACCTGTAATTTTATCCAATAATTAATTAAATTAATTCAAAATGCAAAAAGCTAGCTTAAAAGACTCAAAATATGAGTATATATAAGTCTTGGGTCGTTTAGAAGAGTCCCCAAAACAAAAAACTGTCTAGGCAAAAAAAAGGGCTAAAATAGAAATCCCGCTTCAGATAATATGTCACGGCTTTAAAGTGTGACTAACTGTTTGTCACGGTTCTGGAGGCTGACTAACAAGAGAACTATTTTAGATTTAATAGGATTCTAATGCCACTTAAATTCTCTAATCTTTCTTCCCTGAAATTAATACGGGCTTAGGAATTTTCAAACATATTTTCACAACGTCTAATAGCAGTAGATTTTCATCTTCTTCTCAATTGGCATTTTCTGAAGTTGGTGCGACGGTCAATCTTTGTTAACTTTTGAAGAGGATTCTAACCCATTTAATCAGATTTCTTAACCGACTAATCTCAGGCACTAATATCTCTATTCTCTCCCTTTAGTATCATGTGTCTTAGATGTCGCCTAAATATTGATTCATGTGCTTTTCTTAAAAGAAATTAACAACTTAATTATGAAAAATGAAAGTTAATAATGGGATTTTTTTTCTGAAAAATACTAATATGATTTTAATACTTGTGACCTTTATGTGATTAGGGTGGAGGTTGGATTTTGGGTACGTGGGTATAGGTTTGCATGTAGAAACCATTTAAAGTCGATTTATTTGAAAACTAGACCCGTATAATCATGAAAACTTATGTAGACTTAGTTAAAATAAATTATCATTGTGTATTGCAGATTTGCATGACGTTAAGATCATAATTATTGAATAAAAATATCGGTGTTTGTTACGAATGTGCATTTAATAAATTTAAATTGAGATTTAGTGTGCCTTTATGAGAAATTGTGTGTTTGTCTATAAACTATAGTTGTGCAATTTATTGTGTTGATTAAATTAATCATTGAGGGGATGATGGACTTTGGGTAGTGTTGTCACCTTAAACTTAGGAATACTTTCTAGGTATGGGACTAGTGGTTATGCTTTGTCGCGATTAACATATGTTAGGTATGGGACTAGTTAGTGTAAAATTGTATGGATTAGAGATTCCAGGGTGGGGCTGATTTTTGGTGTCATTCTCTTGTTTTGGTTATTCTAAGTGCGATATTAGGAAGATATTAATTATAGAAATTCATGCTATGAAGTAAGATACGACACAGCTGTGTTTTGGAGATCTCTAGGTATGGGACTAGGGGTAGGTTTGAGGTTTATGCTCTATAATAGGGTGGGCTAAAATAAAATAAAGTGAAATTGAGATGAGGAGAAAATAAGAAATTAAGAATTAATGCCTAAGATAACAAATGAGTATTAAAATGAATTGGCGTTGTTAATAAGTACACGACTGACAATTAAACGGGTTGGCTGGCTATTGCGATGTGTGGGTGTGTGACAACATAATAAGTGCAGGGTTGACAGTTAAATGGGTTGGCTGGCTATTCTAATGTGTCGTACGTGGAACCTCAAAAATAAGTGCATAACTGACAGAATACGGGTTGGCTGGATATTACGGGGAGAATGTGTGTGGTGTAAAACCTGAAATGGGCCCGAATAAGTGCAGGACATACAGTAGGGTCAGCTGGCAGTGATGACACCACAATAATAATAATGTGATAAATTAGTTTAAAGGAAGAAACTTTAAGCGGGCCCCTCTACTGATATTATTGATTAATATAAATGATCAGGTTAATTGAATTAATTTAGATGGATAGCTTTTGATAAAATCCAATAGTTGGACTTGGAATTTAGGTTTGACTTAGATGTGGATAGATGATAATTTATTTTACTCGCACGTTAATAATTATTACGTTAATTTAAAATATTATATTGTGGTATTTATTATGTACGATGCTAGTGTCTGGGTTCACAGACCCTATTTGGGGTGAGTGGATAGTATTCATGCGGTGAGATCTAACCCATTGCGTTGGCTAACTTTTTAGGTCATAGTTGGAGTAGCTGCACAAGATTTAGTTAGAGACTCTTTTGGAGGTGCAACTGGAGTTTGTTTATTAGTTGCTTAGTAGTTTAGATTTGTTTTCTTTCCACTGCATTTTTATTATGAGACTTTACTTATGGATTTGATGGGCCATTCGGTTCCGCGATTGTTTACGATTATTAAGATTTTATTTCCGTTGGATCATTTAATTCAGTTTTATATTTTTGGAGATTGGATTATTTGAAGTTTAGCATGGTAATGTATTTTCTTTACGGCACGTATGGATATTATTATTGGATCAATTTTAAATTATTATCTTGTGGAATGAAATTTATATGTCACATACTAAGAGTGATTACTTATTTAGTTAACACCCGGTGTGGTTTAGCGATGGCGGTTGGCCACCCCTTCCGTCGGATTGCACGGGGTGTTACAGGGCACCCCTAGATGCACCCAAAAATCACTATGTGTGGCACGAGCTCCTCGTGTATGTCCAACGTAACACGTAGAAACCGTTCGCATAGTCGTGGATCTATCGATTTGAGGATAGGACACAAATTCGAAAAAAGGCGCACTTAGGCTTGAAAATGTGACGGGGAGAGGGAGGGGAAGCACCCCCAGCGACACCCAAATGACACTGTGAGTGGTTCATAGATTTTGTACGTGTCCAACAAAATACGTAGCAATCGACAGTGCAGTCACGAGTCTCTCGATTTTAGGATAGGACACAAATTCAAAAATAGGCAGGCTGAGGGTTGAAAATGTGCTGCGGGTGGGCGGGCTCCCTAAGTAACACGCAAAAGGAACCATGAGTGGCATGAACACCCCATGCGCATCTAACATAACACATACTAACATGTTGCGTGGCCGAGGGAATCCAGGTTTGAGGATAGGACATGAATTCGAAAACAAACACATTTAGGCTTTAACATGTGTCGTAGGGGGGAGAGGGGACACCCCAATAGCACCCAAGCGGTGCCACGAGTGGCACACACACACCTTGTGCTCAACCAACATAACATGTAGAAACCGTCTGTCCAACCGTGGGACATCCGGCTTGAGGATAGGACACGAATTTAAAAATAGGCACACTTAGGGTTGACAACGGACCGCAAAAGGGATGGGGATCGCCAGCGGCACCCGAATAGAACTGTGAGTGACACGAGAACCTCGTGGCATCCAAAATAAAATATAGTAACCAACCGCGTAGCCGTAGGACTCCCGATTTGAGAATAGGACACGAATTTGAAAATATGCACACTTAGGCTTAAAAATGAGCCTTAGGGGGCACCCCCCAGTGGCATTCAAATGTCACACCAGTGGCACTAACACCTCGTGCGCATCGATCATAATATGTAAAAATTGACCAAACATCTGTGGGACTTGTAGTTTAAGGATAGGATATGAATTCGGAAACAGACACACTTTGGCTGAAAATGTTCCCGGGGGGCACCCCCAGGAACACCCAAACAGAATCGCGAATGGCACTGACACCAGGTGCGCATTCAACCTGGAAAGTAGCTGTGACACTCCGCCTAATTAAATACCGGTTTACTAGTACTTTATTATCATTAAAACATAATATCCAGTTGGTTCCGTCTTAGCATCATTGTCGAAAAATATTTATTAATTACTAACCACGTAGTAGTTAAATAGTCCGGTGTCCAATTGTTCTCTTTTGAATTAACATACAACTAAATATATAATTAACTAAACATTGACCATCCATTGAACAATCTCATAGTAAGAAAATGACATAAAGAAATAACTGCGTCTGGAATAACCATTTCCAGTCTGAATCCCAGATACAATAATCTGAAATGAAATAAAACCCAATGCTGAAATATAAATATATGTCTTCAATATCTATCTGTGGATACATCTGAATAATGATGGGCAACATGCCCAACTGGAGTAAATAACTCGAAAAGAATCAAAGATAGGTGTGGTGACGTATAGTACCGAGGTCCTGTAACTTCCACAATAGCTACATCATGTCAACTCATAAGAACTATGATTAACGTCCCTGTGGTTGGGCACCTAAAAGGTTTTTACAAAAAAAAATAGATTTGGAAGAAAATGGGTCAGACCCCGAGTTGAAAATATTTTTAAATCAGCAAGTGTTTAAAATGCATTAAACAGTAAATATTATATACATGTTGGCTCCACGTGCCCTGACTTGAGATTCTCACCTCTGAACTAATGTTCACAGCTAACGTAAGATCCTAACCCATCCTTATTACGATATCCAACTTATCTAATTTAAATCGAGCCTCTTACTATAATTCCTAAGTCATTATGCCAACCCGTGTTACCCGAATAATACAACTTGTGTAAGGACATAAATTTCCAATTGAGTCCCAGTATTGTCTTGACTTAATTCCGTGAACAACACTTGTTTGTAACATGTCATATGGAGATTTTTATTTTGTCAAGATACCATTTGGTCTATGACATATTGAAAAAAATTGAAGACGTTGCGGCAAAGCTTCAAAGAATTAAATCACTCCGATGTTTAATTGGTGCAAGTTTAATCGTCTTCAAAGGTAATTTCATTCCGAGACCACTCAAGTATGAATGCATATAATTAATGGTACTCAGAATTATTTTTATAAAATATAAGGATGTATTTTTATAAAGAATTTTTTTTAAAAATGTTTTTAAAAGTGTTTTAAGTGTTTACACTACGTTTTAATCCTGATATACTCGAAATAGAGTTTGACTTATTTGGATCTCCTTTAAAAGAGACGTGTTGAACTAAAAGTCAAAAATTCAAACTGCCACATCAGCTCGTTCAAACGACATAGGGATATTGCTCGAACGAGATGCCTATGTCAAGCGAACGACATGGCCTTATTGTTGGAACGACACATTTTTCGAGGCGGCACAAATTGTTATTTAAAGTGTGTTTCTGTCAGAGTTTTGCAAGTGTGCAACTAGAAAAAACATAATATATTCAGTACGATGTTAGCACATGTTTTCTAAGGTTTACAAAGTATAAACTCATCCTTAGAGTTTGCAAAGATCTGAGTTATCATTCTTATATGCTTACGTGATCTTGCTGCACTAAAGTTTGTTCTATCATTGAACATAAGGGTTTTGCATTAAAGAAAAGAGAAGGACTTCTTGTTCGACATCGTAGACGAATCAAAGCCAATCGGTGGACACCGGGACATACGTGGACGCGTGCGTTGTGGATAGGTATCGTGAAAGATAGAATTTTTGTGTGGGCACTATTAAAGAACGGTTGAAGATCATAAGGAGCGTCAAGACCCGTGAGGATCGAGTCTTAGTGTAAGGCTAATCTGTCTTTGTAAAACCATTGTTTATAGCGATTGTCTGGCTTGGGCCGTCCGAGGTTGTTTTCCCATTTTGGGTTTTTTCCTCGTACATCCGGCGTTGTTAGTATTCTTTACTTTATTTTACTTGCTTTAATCACTAGATGCATGTTTTGGATTAATCAAGATAAAATTTATTTAAAGTAAGAATTGGGTTTTCACAACTTGTTTTGGTGCATAATTAAAAGTTGGATAATTATTGGTGAAAAATTTGGTTTTGTTTAAAAGACACATATTGGCCGCCCTTTCAAATTGGTATCAGAGCTAGAAATCATAATTTATTTGTTATGTGATACCGTGTGTTTGTTTATCTCTCCTGTGTTTAATTTCTCTCGATGGATTCTCTAAGCGTTGACGATCTACATCGTTTGAATTTAAAGTTTGTGAATCGTATTGATGTTTTGGAGAAAGAAAATTATGGTTTCAAAATAGGATTGAATATTTGCAAATTTTTCAAATTTAAAGAGATATTTGTCGTGAGCACTTTAGTTCCTTTAAAGATTTTAATATATTAAAATTTGGCAAAAAGGAGAGTGATGATAGAGTCCTCGTTTTAGAAAAAGAGTTAGAGGATTTAAAAAATTCTAAAGTTTGTGTCATTGAGGAAAATAATTTGATTAATGATATTGTGGAACGAGAAGAGTATCTTAGGGATAAGTTTACTCATATTGAGGGGGGGGGGGGGGGGGAGATAACCTTCTAGGGTTAATTGAAAATTTAAAGAAGGAGTCCCGAATGTTTGAGGAGTCTAATCATTTGCTTGAGTCGAAAGTTTTGAAGTTAAAAAATGATTTAAATGACTCGAGTAGTGATGGTAGAGGCTTATCTTGTTCTAGTGGTTCGATTGTAAAAGCCAAAACCATAGTTTATTTTAGAGCGTCAACCACATCTGAGGGTATTAGAAAAGGTCAACCTAAAGGTCCCGTTCCTCGCCGTGTTTTCTTATGTTCGCATTGTGGTAGGAAATGTCACCTTAAGAGTTTTCGTTTTGATCTTAGAAAAGACCCTAGGAAGATTAAACGTAGTGCCCCATTGGTTCCTAAAACCCGTTTTATTTGGTATAAACCTGTTTGGGTTAGAAAATCCATTTTGGAGATGCTAAATGTTTCGTTGGTTGATTCTCACATGCATGCACATGATTCATCTCTTGTTATATCTTATGGTTAGTAGCTCGCATGTTTTGTTATACGGTAGCCCTTTCATCATGTTTATAATTTGCTAGTGTTATGACATGTTTATCTCTTTGTATTTTATTTTCACTTTTTTGAGTCTTATTTGAAAAATACAAAAATATTTTGTTTTTTGAGAGAACTTTTGAAAACCCAAAAAGATTTTCGGTTTTTGTTTTTGAGTTTACATGTTTGATGTGGCATATTGGTGTGTTTGGTCCCCCCTATCGTTTCATTATCCATGTGGCTAGGACATTTGGTCATTATTATCGATGCTTAGAATGATCTTAACCATTGTTTATATGGAGTTGTTTCAAAGTTGATATGCATTTTGAGTCGACTTTGTATATATGCCAACATTGCACACATACACGAGTTTATATGGATGTTTGACTTCTCTTGCATATTTGAATTTGGTGAGGCGTTCTTATCTCAATATTATCATCTATGCGTAAGTAGACTTAAGGAGAAATGTGCAAGTAAAAAACATTCACCGTGAGGATTTGAAATGATAAAAATGATGAGTGATTCACGGGAAAGGGCTGCGAGAGTTCAAAATTAACTAGTCGTGAAAGCCACCATTTAAAATAGCCCAAAAGAAAATTGCAGTATGCTATGAAAAGGTCCAAATTAGTTTAGTTCATTCCAAAAAAAAATGTGATATTATTGAGGGAGTTTGGATGGATTAAAAAATTTAAACTCGTTTGCACAACTAATCCTAGTGTTGAAACATTGCAATTTGATGCTATTGTTTGTAGAATCGTCAAAATTCTGGATTTGTGTGCATGTAGTATGTTTAGTTCATTAAGCTCACACTTTTATTATCATATGGCTATGATAAAGTTTGATGATTTATCGCTATCAATTAGAGCTTCTTGATCGTTTAGATGTGTTGGAATTATGACTCATTTGTTGTAGTTTTTCGACCATTCACTTCATATCCATGTTTGAGAAGATCGGTACTATGTTTGCATGTACATTATTAGTTTCTGTGAGTTTTTGCGTTTTGTGTTAAAATCCTACTGTTTTAACACTAATTTGCTTCTGTCAGGCCCATCCTGGAATTGTTTTGTGGAAATTTTTTCACTGGGCAATATTATTTAATATTTCTAGGAAAATGGGAAATTTTGGCAGGTCGCGAGAAGTCGTTCAAGTGACATATCTATCTCATGCGAACGACATTTGTACTTCGTTCGAGCGACATCCTCAAATCGTTTGAGCGATGTCCCTAACTTGTTCGAACGACGGGCTGATTTGTTGGCTTCTGATTGGTTTGTAGTCCACTGATTTAAATTGACATATTTTTTTATACTGCTGGAAGTTGTTTTTTTGAACTATCTGGTTTATATGCAGGATTTATTGGTTATAAATTGATTTTTGCATATAGTCCGTTTATCAAACCTGATTAGATTGCTATATTTTTTTTATGATTCCTTGGTTTACTAGCTACTGATTTGTCATCTATCGATCATATTTAGCTGGTTGTTTCATGGTTATCTAGTGTTTTCAATTCTCAAATTGGTATCCAATTGATTCAAATTGGTATATTCTCATGCTATATACTTTGATTGGTTTATCTTTTCACCGGATTGTCTATCCGAGACAAAAAGGGGGAGAGATGTATGTGATGTATGTGATGTATGTGATGTAGGGGGAGAGATGTATGTGATATTGGGGGAGATTTGTTGTGCGTTTTTATTGATATCAGGATTTACCTATTGTTTGATTAAGTTTCTCTCAAATTGGTATCAAATAATTACTCCCATGTTTCAAATGATTTGGTGTAATTAGAAATATAAATTGGTATCATTTGTTCCTCGATACTTCACTGGGTATTTGTTTGTCTATTTCATGTGTGTAGCTATGCTTCAAGGATTCGAGATTTCAATTCTACATCACATTCAGACAGTTTATGCTCGTCGATGCTACATATACTAGTCCGTGTTCTGTATTTTTGATTTTGGGTTTATCGGATGGGATTTAGGAGTTATACGTCTTGACGACCCGGCTTAGGCATTTCACTGGTTTAGTTTTGTCCGGGAATGGTCAAAGGGGAAGATTTGCAAGGACATAAATTTCTAACTGAGTCCCCGTATTGTTTTGACTTAATTCCGTGAACAAAACTAGTTTGTAATATGTCATAGGGAGATTTTTATTTTGTCCCGATCCCACTTGGTCTATGACTGATTGAAGAAAATCGAAGACGTTGCGGCAAAGCTTCAAAGAATCAAATCATACCGATGTTTAATTGGTGCAAGTTTAATTGTCTTCAAAGGTAATTGCATTCCGAGATCACTCAGGTATGAATGCGTATAATTAATGGTGCTCGGAATTATTTTTATAAAAGATAAGGATGTATTTTTATAAAGAAAAATGTATTAAAATGTTTTAATAAGTGTTTTAAGTGTTAACACTACGTTTTAATTATGATATACTCTAAATAGAGTTTGACTTATTTGGATCTCCTTTAAAAGAGACGTTTTGAACTAAAATTCAAAAAGTCAAACAGCCACGTCAGCTCGTTCAAATGACATAGGGATCTCGCTCGAACGAGATGCCTAAGTCACGCGAACGACATGGCCTTGTTGTTCGAATGACACTTTTTTCGAGGTGGCACTAAATTGTTATTTGAAGCGTGTTTCTATCAGAGTTTCGTAAGTGTTCAACTGGAAAAAACATAATACATTCCAGTATGATGTTAGCACATGTTTTCTAAGGTTTACAAAGCATAAACTCATCGTTAGAGTTTGCAAAGATCTGAGTTATCATTCTTATATGCTTACGTGATGTTGCTGCACCAAAGTTTGTTATATCATTGAACATAATGGTTTTTCAGTGAAGAAAAGAGAAGGACTTCTTGTTTGACATCGTAGACGAATCAAAGCCAATCGATGGACACCGAGACATACGTGGACGCGTGTGTTGTTGACAGGTATCGTGGAAGATGTAATTTCTGCATGGGCACTATTGAAGAACGATTAAAGATCAGAAGGAGCGTCAAGACCCGTGGGGATCGAGTCTTAGTGTAAGGCTAATTTGTCTTTGTAAAACCATTGTTTATAGTGATTGTCCGACTTGGGCCGTCCGAGGTTGTTTTCCCATTTTGGGTTTTTCCCTTGTACATCCGGCGTTGTTAGTATTCTTTACTTTATTTTACGTGCTTTAATCACTAGATGCATGTTTTGGATTAATCAAGATAAAATTGATTTAAAGTAAGAATTGGGTTTTCACAACTTGTTTTGGTGCATAATTAAAAGTTGGATAATTTTTGGTGAAAAATTTGGTTCTGTTTAAAACACACATATTGGGCACTCTTCAACTTGCATTTTTCAATATTTATTAAATTGAATACAAGTATCTAATTACTCATTCAAGTTTCCAAATTCCTGACTATTATACGATGTCATAATCTTTCTCATTTACTAAGCAACATAGTAGAATAATCACAAGTATAAATATATAAATCACTATCATATATCTACTAATTCGACACCCCAAAATGCTAAACCTGCGGTGCACACATATTCTCATATCAAATTCTGGTAGATCACGTACATAAGTATTACAAGTTTCGAATCTCTCTGGAACCGTATCAATACAAATCACACATATTGTAGGTGATCATAGTTCCCATCCCTATGGGATATGCACATACCTACGCACCCACGCGACCGCAAACTTATCAACTTATCGATAAGTATTTCCCAAACCTATGTTCTGACGTACCTATCTAAAATCCCCTCGAAGGCTCATCAAGATAAGACTGTCCCCTTTCTAAGACCTCTCATGATAGCAAGTATGGTAGGTATGTTATACACATAATCAATCAATCATACATTAGGTATTCACACAACCTTAGTACATAAAGTTCTATCTTTAATATAGGTTTATGCACATCCTATAGCATATGTTTTATACGGAGTATATCTATCTCACGAATATCCTACGTGTTAATGAAATATATTACTACTCTCATCGTATGCTCCCGAGTAATTCTTGCCACTCTAAATGTCTCCTTTATTTCCTAACATAATATTAGTAAGTAACTCGCTCGTAACCTACTCGTCTAAGTCATTATATCCTTTGGATTTCTGGGATTTGAATTAGTTTCTGATTTTGGTATTTCTCTCGATTAAACTTAATTAAGTTTAGCCCTTAATTTGTTATCATGGAACTAAACCCAAATTACAATATAGGACTACTGGTATTCCCAAATACTCTTCAATATGTTCAAAATTAAAGTCCACGATTAAATCCCGAACATCTCCCAAAAAGTTTAAACAACAAGGGGAAAGATAATAGTTCTAGGCAG
This sequence comes from Sambucus nigra, assembly GCA_949130495.1. Taxonomy (NCBI): domain Eukaryota; kingdom Viridiplantae; phylum Streptophyta; class Magnoliopsida; order Dipsacales; family Adoxaceae; genus Sambucus; species Sambucus nigra. Next base: position 170,594,790 of record OX422217.1, read on the forward strand.
CTGAATCGATTCGCTCGTACAGGTATGGAAAATCTGCATATGTGTTTCTTACTGGTTTTTCCTAATTTCAACCTCAAATCCTCAATTTAATAATCCCAAACTCCCAATCAATCATACTAAATGTTTTACTAATATAATTACACGAGTTCTAACGTATAAGAATCGTAAAATCATCACGGGGCATCGATTTCTTGGATTAATTCATGAATATTTCTTAAGACCCCTAGTTCCTCAAACTGTATTCAAGAACATCATAATTCTTATATTTAATCCATGATTTCTAAAACTTAGGTTATAATTTTATTTTCATAATGATTCTAGAAATTCATCTACATGCAAAACTTACCCATAATCATGATTCAATTCTCCAAATTTATGAAATATCAATTATTCATGGTTATTTCTTTCATCCTAAACTACCATGGATAATATATGCACTGAATCTTTGAAAGATAAAACACTTGCCTTTAATGGAAGTTCTGATCCGATGAAGAAGATGGTATGGGGGCAATGCTCTCTTTCCGATCTACACGTTGGTGGTGACAGTGGTGCATTAGGTGTAGGAAAGATTTGAATCTCCTTTGGAATTCTCCTCCTTCCTTCCCTTGATAGCCTCTCTCAATTTTTGTTTATGATAACCCTAACTTCCTCGACCCACCATCTCGTTAACCTTATAAAATTCGAGGGTTTATTTCCTCTAAAATTTCAAAAGACTAAAATGCCCCTCGGGGGTGTCGGTTTGGCCTAAAACTGACCCAGGGCCCAATTTAAACACCCAGGCAGACTTTTATAACTATCTCGACCCTTATGGACACTTTGGTGCACTCAAATTGACCATTTGGATGACTTAAAAATAATTTACCCTTTTATTCCATAAAATTTCTGACACGGGCGTCCTTATTTAATTACCGAAACTGTCATATTTATCACTTGCGACAATTTTAATAAATTCAAAATCACATATTTCTTTTTTCACTCAGTTATATTCAATATAATTCGCATCAATAAATACTAACCCTCATCTTGCTAGTAAATATTTATTTAAATCTGGATTAATTTTAAGTAAAGTTCTCATAATTAATTCAATTAATCCCACAATTAAAAATCAATAAAATTACGGGTATTACATACTTCCCCCCTAATAACGGAATTTTGTCCTGAAATTAAAAAATAAACGTATACTTGGTGATACACCAAAATATACCCTTGGCCTGGCCGGGGGAAGCCTCGTCTAGGACGAGGGATTAACTCTTCTTTTACTCTTAGGGGGTCATGCTGAAGATAGGGGTCGCCCAGGCCGACCCGACCATTGGCAATACAAGTATGCTAGATGGCCCGAATGAGCCCAATCCCATACAAATTGAAGCCTTGGCTTGGGGACAGCTTATACGACCATACGATTGGCCGACCCTGTGTAGGCCGATGGTATGAGTGTCCTACTTTCAGTAATCACAGCTTCCACGGTTATCATTAGCCTCAGCCTGTGATTATAGGCCGAGGGCGATACAATCAAGGCACGTGATTTGGGAGACGTGTGGGACTCGTGTAGCAGGTGGACTAAACCGTTATAATAAGATCATTCCCTCACGTGAGGGAATATTATGGCATCATTACCTTCAAGTGGCCCAACTAGGTGTCAACAGGGGATTAAGCCCAATATATACTTGTCACCTTCAACCATGTAAAAGGAAAGAGAATTATAACCCTAGAAGAAACTATGTTTGTACACACAGTAGAGAGAGAGAGAGAGAGAGAGAGAGAGAAAGCTTGTTAATTGTATTCAAGGCCTTTAGTGCCCATATTTAGTGGATCACACACTCACAGTGGATGTAGGTTTGATTGGCTGAACCGGTATAAATCATTATCTTCATACCTCTTATACTCACCTCCTTCTATATATATATATACACATATGATTACTGCTGCCATGGTAACTACTGTTTGAGCTATATCACCTCTTTATCTTGTGGTGTTGATTCTGAGCATCATCAGTTTGGCATCGCCTATGGGAACGAGAAGCTATATCTTCCTTTCTATAGTTTGACCTCACCGGAGACTCTAGTGGTGAAACAGTTCTCCCCTTTCGTGTGGAGTTGTTTCACCATTGAAAGAGATCCATTAAGGTTCTCAAGTTCGTCGGTCTTTTAATCATTCATCTCATCGCAGCTTAAAACATATGGCACCGGAGTTACCACCACCTCCTCAATCGACTAGTTGAGTAGGACCTAGTTCCAGCCATGTGCCACCTCAGTTTGAGATGGCTGAGGTGGCTACCGCCCTGAAGTCTTTGGCAGCAAGCCAATAGGTTATGCAGGAGCAGTTTGTAACTCTTATCTAGAATATACTGAGACCACCAAAAGTCTCACCAGAGATGATTACTTCGGCAGCTACACAGGGACAACATGAGGCCAGGGGACCACCCCAGGCACCCTGCAAATACTTGCCACCTCCATAAAGGCGGAGGGATGTTGCTGACCCCAGGAGTTTACGCATGGGGAGGTGAGGAAACCCTTACCCATAGGATAGAATGGTGATGTGGAAGTATAAAATGCTCTAATAGATTGCTGGGAGCAGCATGAGATCTCTAAAAATATTGTACGACCTATCTAGGAGAGCCCAGGGAGTTGTAAGAGACATAATCTTGATGATCTCCTAGAGGCTCAACTTTTGATCGCCTGAGCAGAGGGTCGGCCTTTGAGAGGCTGGGCCCAATAAATGACCTAAGGGAATGATTGTCTGGATTGAGAAGTCTCATAAGGTCCAGAAGAAAAATACTAGATGGTTGACCCCACAAGGGTCGACCACATCATGGACGAGACGACGGTCATGAAGTAAATAGCCGGCGAAGGTTGCTTGTAGCGAAGCCCTCAGTTCATCCTAGAGAAGCGGTGGGGGATAACATCAGCCAAGCCGACTCTGTGAGGCCATAGGATGAATTGATTCAGAGGTTAGAGGATATAATTGGTGATATCCAGAAAATATGAGACCCTCTTTAAAGAGGATATTCCATGGGCTCACCCTTTGTGGCTAAGATAGTCAACTTCCCAACGCTGGCCAAGTTTGAGCCACCTGTGGTCACCTGAAGGTATGACGAGAGTACCAAGCCAGTCCATCATATTGAGATGTACTACATAGCAGTAGACATATACTCTATCTTAGATGAGATGAGGTGTCGAGCCCTTTCCAGTACTTAGATCGAGGCTGCACATATATGGTATACCTGTCTTCTGAAGAAATCCATTGAAAGCTTTAAGTAGCTAGCAAAGTGGTTCATCCACAACTTTTGCTTCGGAGTGAGGCCACAGAAGAAGACCACGCACCTGCTCCATGTTAAGAAAGGGAAGAACGAGAGCCTCAGAGATAACATAGCCATGTTTAACAAAGAAAAGTTAGAGGTCGAACACTACGAAGAAAGTATAGCCACGACGGCCCTCATTGGAGGACTCCAAAAGGGGAAGCTATTGTGGAAGCTTACCGAAGACCCCTCGAAGTCAATGGCTGAGCTGCTGGCAACGATGGGGAAGGTGATGAATGTCGAAGAGGTAATGGCCACCAAATACGAAGATGAAAAAGGAGGTAATAGTGGAGGTAAATAACAAAAAAATAATAAAAAGGGAAAGAAAAGACTAGCAAATGACAAGTTTGCATATTTAACCCCTCTGACGGTCAGCTGCGAACATATTCTGAATGAGATAAAGAGAGATCGATATTTAAAATGGCCTAAGAAGTTGAGAGCACCCCCACAAGAGGAATAAAAACCTGTGGTGCGAATTCCATCAAGACCATGGCCATTTAACCGATAAATGTTTCAGTCTAAAAGATAAAATCGAAAAGATGTTAAAAGAAGTGAAGTTGAGAAAGTATGTGGACAAGGGTGCATCCAAGAGTGGTCGATCTGACCCTAGGAAGAAAACAAGTGATAAATGTAGGGAAGGTGCCCCCGATAGACGAGACGACCACTCAGAGGATGATGATCATCCTGACCTTCCACCGAAGGACGACCATGGCCCGGTGAAAAGGCTTAATATGATTTCATTTGATGTCGGAATGATATATGGGGGACTAGCTTGAGGAGGATCAGAAGTAGCTGACAGGAAGGCCCATGTAGTTGAAGCGAAGGCAGTGACAAAAGTTAAAGCTGTGCACTTAACCTCTATCGAATCCATGCCTGAAAAGAGGAGGAAAGTTAACATGGATACTCTGATAGTAGTTTTTTAAAGGATAGATTTCACAGGCCTCTTAGCCCCACATGAGGACCCTCTCATCATCACCACCATGGTGCACTGATGTGAGGTATTGAGGATCTTGGTAGATGGGGGAAGTTCTGCAGATGTAATGTTTTAAATCTTTAGGACTTAACCGCACTAGGCTTATCCCATACCATCATCCTCAGATCGGTTTTAGTGGAGAAAAAGTTCATCCCCTAGGGATGTATGAGCTTGATGTAAGAATAGGAGATGAGTGGCCGAAATGGCTCACCAGGAAGATAAACTTTTTCGTGATGTATGAAAACATCTACTCAGCCTATAACATTAGCCCTCAAGGAATTTGAGGCCATGCCTTCGACGATTCACCAGATGATAAAATTCCTGACTCCTTATGGGGTAGCGGAAGTTTAGGTTAACCAGACGACGGTACGGGAATGCTACTTCAACTCTGTCGAGGAAATAGAGGCGCACAAGAAAGCAACCACTACTTACAATATCGATACCCTTGACCCCAGGGATGAGACAAAGTTAAAGAAGGGAGAAGCAACGAAAGAGGTAGAATCCATCATCCCCATTGAGGATGATCCGAAAAAAACCTTTCAGGTCGGTAAATCCCTAAAACCAGATATAAAAGAAGATCCCATCAAGCTGCTAAGGAGAAGTCAGATCATCTTTGCATGGAGTCGTGAAGACATGTCGGGAATTGACCCTAAAATCATGTGTCACAAGCTCAATATGATAGAGGGTGCCAAGCCGATAAATAATAAGAGGAGAATTTATTCTCTAGAGAAATATGAAGTCATAAGGGATGAGCTCAAGAAGCTCGAAGAAGCTAAATTTATCAGAGAGGTCATCTACCCCGAATGGATATCTAATGCGGTCATAGTCCCCAAAGAAAATGGGAAATGGAGGATGTGTGTAGACTTCACTGACCTTAATAAATATTTCCCCAAAGACAGTTTCCCTCTTCCTCACATTGATCAAATGGTGGATGCTACTGCAGGCCATGAGTTATTGAGCTTTATGGATGCATACTTGGGATACAACTATATCTTCATGGACCCTGCGGACTCAGAAAGAATAGACTTCATTACTGACAAGGGAACATACTGTTATAGGGTCATGCCCTTTGGCCTGAAGAATGCAGGGACAACGTATCAGCGTCTCGTGAATAAGATATTCGAAGACCAAATCAGGAAGTCTATGGAGGTCTATGTAGATTACATGCTGACCATGAGTTTGAAGGCCAAGGATCATGTGGCCGACCTTGAGAGGACCTTTAACACGCTGGATAAGTACCGGATGAAGCTCAACCCAGCCAAGTGCATTTTTGGGGTTAGAGCAGGAAAGTTTTTGGGGTTCATCATCAATCAAAGGGGCATTGAGGCCAACCTTGATAAGATAAATTCTCTGCTAGAAATGAAGATCCCCAAGACCATTAAATATGTCCATAGGCTCATGGGGCAAGTGGATGATTTGAATAGATTTGTATCCAGAGCCCAAGACAAATGTCTACCATTTTTCAAAGTTCTCAGAAAGGCTTTTGGGTGGAACGAAGAATGTGACAAGGATTTCAAAGAGCTAAAATCCTACCTTAGGTCCCCTTTACTTTATCATGTCTAGTACAAGGCAAAAAATTATACATGTACCTAGACGTCTCTGAGTCAGCCATCCGCGCTACTATTATAAGAGAAGAAGATGGGGTGCAAAAGCCAGTATATTTCAATAGTAAAGCACTCCAAGGAGCAGAGTAAAGCTAACCCAGTATGGATTAGTTATCTTACTCCTTCATTCACACCTCAAGGAAGATGAATCCGTACTTCCAATCGTATACAATGGTCATCCTTACTCACTCTCCTCTTAGGCTGGTCTTACACAAGCCAGAGAAATTGGGGAGGCTAATGGCTTGGGCAATAGAGCTGGGAGAGTTTGATATTATATATCAACCTAGGGTGGCCATTAAAGGCCAAGCACTAGCAGATTTCGTGGCCAAATTTACTTGGGAAGAGGCCAAGACTAAAAATGAGACCCTCGAGAAAACAGATATTCAACAAGGCAGAATTGTTGACCTGTCCACAAATAAGGCTGAGATAAGCACAACTAGAGGAAAATTTATTAAAAATGAATAAGGGATATATCTATTTAGATAGGTATCCCTCTCTGAGGGAAATTTCTCAGAGGAACAGGCTGTGTGGAATCTATTTATTGATGGTTCCTCCTGCGAGAACGGAAGTGGAGCTGGATTAGCACAAGACGGCACAAACATCGAGTATTCCTTATGGTTCAACTTCAAAGCCTCCAACAATGAGTTTGACTATGAGGCCCTGATAGCAGGCCTATCCTTGGCTAGAACTCTTAGTGTTGGTCAACTCTTGGTGCATAGTAATTCACGGTTGGTAGTGAATCGGATACTAGGAGCATATGAGGTTAAGGATGAGAGAATGGCCAAATATATTGAGAGAGTAAAGTCTTTGTTGAAAACCTTCAAAGAAGTAAATTTGAAGAGGATACCCCGGCTGGATAATGGTCGAGCCGATGCACTTGTAAGACTAGCCTCAACAGCTAGGACAAATATCAGGAGAACAGTGCCAGTGGAAATTCTGCTTCGCCAGAGCATGTAGATGAATATGGAATACTTAGGTCTTGCCTAAATATAAAAAGGGAAGCTTCATGGATGGACCCTCTAACCAGATACATTTAATAGGGGGAGATTCCATAGGAAAAATCCGGAAGGAAAAAGCTGAGATATAAGGCTGCAAAATTCACCGTCATTGGAGATACTTTACACAAGAAAGGGTTCTTTCTCCCTTTTCTCAGGTGTGTTCATCCGTTTGAGGTTACATATATCTTGAAAGATGTGCATGAGGGATCTTATTCAAGTCACATTGGGGGAAGGTCGTTAGCTAATAGGATAGTTACACAGGGATACTGGTGGCTGACCATGGCTAAGGTTGCTATGACATATGTGAAGAAGTGTGATAAATGCCAGATGTTCACTACTATCCCTCACTAGCCTCATCAACCTCTGAAAACCATTATATCCTCATGGTCGTTTGCAGTATGGGGAATCGATTTGGTAGGAGCCTTTACTAGGGCTATCAATAACTATCGACACTTAATCGTAGCGATCGATTATTTTTCAAAATGGGGGGAGGCGGAGCTAATGATCACGATAACCAAATAGAAAACCTTTTAGTTCATCTGTAAGAACATCATATGTAGGTATGGTCTCCCCAACACCCTCATCTCAGATAACGGGACTCAGTTTAATAATGTTTCCTTGGAGAAATACTGTAAAAGAGTTGGGGGTCAAATAATTATTTTCTACCCCAGGCCGCCCTCAGGCTAATGGGAAAATTGAGGTAACAAACTGAACAATACTAGACGAGATCAAGAAAAAACTTTAAGAGGCAAAAGGAAGATGGGTTGAAGAATTATATGCTGTACCGTGGCCCTACATGATGATAATAAAAACTCCTACGGGGGAAACCCCCTTCATGTTGGCATATGGCTCAGAAGACGTCATCCCCACTGGAATTGGGTTTCTTACTCATAGAATTCAGATGTACGATCCTCAGAGAAATATGGAAGAAATGACACTTGATCTCGACTTGATTGAGGAGAGAAGATAAGATGCTGAGATAAGACAAGCAGCTTACCAGTAGAGGACAACCAGGTTTTACAATCACAGGGTAAAGGAAAGGTAGATAGCTATGAGAGACCTATTCCTAAAAAAGGCATGGAAAAAACCTAACAAGCTTCACTCAAATTGTCATGGCCCATACAGGGTCGTCGATGAAGTTCTCCCAGGAACCTATAGGCTAGAAAACCATGAAGGGGAACTCTTTTCAAACCCCTGGAACGCGGATCATTTGAAGAAATATTACCAATGATGTTGTAGTTGATGTCCTGTTTTCTCACAATTGTAATGAATGTATTGCTTCAAAGAACACTTGGAATGCAATGAGAATATTCTATTGGCCCCTCATCTTGTTGTTTTTCAATTTAGATATTTGTTAAGGAAATTCATGTTAAACTATAAAACACCATTTGTGGTGAGGCAGGCTTAAATGCTCTTCGGTGATACAACAGCATGGATGGGGACAACCCCATCCATATGTTGTCAATAACAATCGAGGGGCGTTTAGTTCTCAAAACATCATTAATTTGGTGGACAACCTCCCTCGGCTAAGATGAGGGTTAATGGTAGGGACGACCGTCCCTTCGCTCTGAAGAAAGACGAGAGAGGAATTATGTTTGAAAACATCATTAATTTGGTGGATAACCTCCCTCAACTAGGATGAGGGTGAATGGTAGGGGCGACCCTCCATTCACTCTCAAGAAAGACGAGGAAGGACTTATGTTTGAAAACATCATTAATTTGGTGGATAACCTCCCTCGGCTAGGATGAGGGTGAATGGTAGGGACGACCCTCCATTCACTCTTAAGAAAGATGAGGGAGGGCTTATGTTTGAAAAGATCATTAATTTGGTGGTTAACTTCCTTCGACTAGGATGAGGGTGAATGGTAGGGACGACCCTCCATTAACTCTCAATAAAGATAAGGGAAGACTTATGTTTGAAAACATCATTAATTTTGTGGATAACCTCCCCCGGCTAGGATGAGGGTTAATGGTAGGGACAACCCTCCATTCACTCTCAAGAAAGACGAGGGAGGACTAATATTTGAAAACATCATTAATTTTGAGGATAACCTCCCTCAGTTAGGATGAGGGTGAATGGTAGGGACGGCCCTCCATTCACTCTCAAGAAAGACGAGGGAGGACTTATGTTTGAAAACATCATTAATTTGGTGGCTAACCTCCCTCGGCTAGGATGGGGGTGAATGGTAGGGACGACCCTCCATTCATTCTCAAGAAAGATGAGGGAGGGCTTATGTTTGAAAACATCATTAATTTGGTGGAGAACCTCCCTCGATTAGGATGAGGGTGAATGGTAGGGACGAACCTCCATTCACTATCAAGAAAGATGAGGGAGGGCTTATGATTGAAAACATCATTAATTTGGTGGATAACCTCCCTCACCTAGGATGAGGGTGAATGGTAGGGACGACCCTCAACTCACTCCCAAAAAATACAAGTGAGGACTTGGAAGATGGTTAGCGCAAATTACGTAAATGGCGGAATAAAAGACCAAATGGAAGGGAATAACATTTTCATTAAAAACAGAGAGTTATAATACATAATGTTCAAAAGATGGCACAAAACAAAATTAGATCAAGAGGGTATAGGTCACAGATGACTACCCTAAAGAGCTATCTTAGAGGGTAAGGAAGAGTCAGCATCATTAGCTGGAGGCTGATTCTTAAATGTCCCAGTCCCCTCAATAGCCTTCTGAGACTCCATGTGGGACAGAGCTTCGTCCATCAAGGGGTCTTCCAAATCCACAACTTCCAGAGAGGGGAGAATGGCTGACACTAAGTCAACAAACTTCAAGATGACCCACCGACAGGCCATCTTGATTCCTCTCTCCTTCCATTTGAACAACTGCTTCAAGGTCTGACTTAAACTGCGTTACTTGATTGGTTAAGGCCTCGTCCTCCGTTGTAAGAATGTTATCATTTTGCTTCAGCTTCTCAACATGCTCCTTCCCAAGCTCACCAAGGACCTTAGAGTGATCGGCCTTAACACCCTCCAGCTCTGTCTTTAAGTTGGCCTCACTCTGAATAACGCTCTCAGCCTCTTGAAATTTGGCATAATTCTCAATGATCCATTTCGGCCGAGGTAAAGGCACATATAGATTTAAAAAGATGAGGGCAAAGTTAGTGATGAAGGGAATAGGGTCCAATTATTGGAGAATTAAAATTGAAGGGATAAGAGAAATACTTGGGCCAGACTGTGGATCCCAAAGTTGTAAACTCTGGGTGGGGGCATCTAGCCAATAAGTCGTGGTCAGAGGATAACAGAGTAGAGAACATGGAGACCTTGGCAGCCTTCATATGGGAAATCAGAGAAGAGGGGTTGGTCTTTAACATGGTCAGATTAATCTACCAGAAAGCTTCCAGAGATGAAGAATAGCTCGTCCCCTTAGTAAGTGTATCTGGGGCCTCTGTCCTCACCCTCGTAGGGCATCATGCCGACCATCAAAAAGAGCTTCTCTCTCATTCCTCTTTCGCGAACCCTCCTGGGTTGGCCCCACGGCGATCGGCCCCACGGAGGTTATGTTATAATAGGCTAGGAACAGATTAACCAAGGGCTCATTAGTAAATGTGTTCTTCTAAAGGGAAATATAGTCGAGGATTATCCTCCACGAGTTAGGAGGAAGTTGGGTAGGAGCAACCCCAAGTTCAGAGAGTATAGAGATGATGGAAGGATGAAAAGGCAACCTGACGCCGACCCTAAACATTTGATCGTACATGTAAATTTTCCCCTTTATCCCCTGGAGGACCTTCTCATCTTCATCTGGGATCCTCATAGTAACATTGGGTTTAACACCGAAAGAGTGTCTCCATAGTAAGAGATCACGATCCTTAACGGCCGAGACTAAAGACGAGGCTGCTGAGGTGTTAACCTCAGTATTTAAATTCTCACTCTCGTCCTCAGACCCACTACCCTCATCCTCACTTCTCTTCTCCCCAGATCCATCTGCCCCATCATTTGTTCGCTCGGTCTGTCCATCCATCTGCGGGTGATAGGATATGATCAGTCGCAATTTCGTACCAATTGCCTCCTGTCCCAAAACCGAGACACAAATACCTTATCTCTATCAGACACGATATTGAGAGGCACCCCGTGAAGTCTCGCTATCTCTGCTATGAATATCTGGGTGTACTATCCCATGGTGTAATTCATCTGGGGTGGCATAAAGTGGGCTACCTTAGTCAACCGATCCATGACCACCCATATAGAATCGTGACTCCTCTGTGATGCATCTAATATTGTGATCAAGTCTATGGAAATGCTCTCCCATTTCCACATAGGAACCTCTAATGGCTGTAGAAGTCTCGCCGATCTCTGATGGTCCACCTTTACCAGCTGACAAGTGGCATATTTCAAGATGAACTCGATAATATCCTTCTTCATCCCACGCCACCAGTACTGTCTCAGCATATCTTGGTACATATTATCCCCATCGGGATGTACCGTAAATCGTGAACCATGCGAATCTACTATCAGCTTGTGCCATAAGTCTTATCCCTCCGGAACAACCAATGTTCCATTAAAATGTAAACCCCCATCCAATCCCACGGTATAAGACTCGGCCCCTTCTGCTAGAAGCTATATTATCTAACTCAACGGATTAGCTGCATGAGCATGTACTACTCTCGTAATAATATGGGGCGTAACTGTCATCACAGACGTGAATGATCGAGCCACCGCGTCCTCATGTCCTAACTCCTTCCATTTCGCTTTCCATACCTCGGCCGCCTCACCTACTGGCTTACGGCTTAATGCGTCTACTACCATGTTAGCCTTCCTCGAGTGGTACTGGATATCAAATTAATAATTCTTTACAAACTCAAGCCACCGACGCTGATGCATATTCAACTCCTTCTATGTGAAGAGGTACTGTAGTGACTTGTGGTCCGTAAATAGGCAAAATTTCTCCCCGAGGAGGTAATGTCTCCAAATACGAAGTGAAAACACGATCGCTGCCAACTCCAAGTCATGGGTGGGGTAACTCCTCTCGTGAGGCTTAAGCTTACGGGAGGCATAAGCTATAGCCTTATTCTCCTGCTGAAGTACACCCCCAAGTCCTAATAAGGACGCATGAGTGTAGACTAGATACTTCACTCCCGGCCTGGGCAATGCTAACATTGGTGCTGAGGTTAACTTGTCTTTCAACTCATCGAAGGCCAATTTCCAGGCAACGCTCCAGATAAATGACACCCCTTTGCGAGTCAGGTGTGTCAACGAACCTGTTATCTTCGAAAACCCTCGAATGAACCTCCTATAGTATCCAACTAGGCCTAAGAAACTGCGTATCTCGATTGGTGTCGTGGGATGTCCCCACTCCCCCACCGCTGACACCTTCCCTGGATCTACGGATATCCCTCAGTCAGAGATGATATGGCCTAAAAATTGGACCTCTCTCAACCAAAACCCACATTTTTCGTATTTTGCGTACAACTGATGCTGACGCAGTGTCTAGAAAACCTGCTTCAAGTGCTTGGCATGCTCCTCCTTGGTCTGTGAGTAAACCAGAATGTCATCTATAAAGACGATGATGAACTGGTCCTAGAACTCTTTGAACTCCTTGTTCATTAAGTCCATAACCATGGCTGGAGCATTGGTTAGACTGAAAGGCATAACCCTGAATTCATAGGAACCATATCTTGTCAAGAAGGTCATCTTCGATACATCCTTCTCCCTAATACGCAACTGATAGTATCCCAATCTCAAGTCCATCTTCAAGAAGAAGGCAACTCCTTTCAATTGGTCGAATAAGTCATTGATTAGAGGCAACATATTTTTGTTCCATATTGTGATTTTATTCAACTCTCGGTAGTCGACATATAACCTCAATAATTCATCCCTCTTCTTAAAGAATAGTACGGGATCACCCCACGACGAAATACTCCTACAGATAAACCCCTGCCCCAATAGCTTCAAAATTTGGTCACGTAACTCCCTCATCTTTGCTGGAGCCATATGGTAAGGTGCATGGGCTATCGGTCGAGTTCCCAGTACGAAATCAATGACGAAGTCTATCTCTCTACTCGGTGATAACCCCAACATATCCTGAAACACATCGGTGAACTCTCGAATAATAGGAATCGATTCAAGTGGTACCACCACCTCCCTATAGGTATCTTCCTCTATGTAGTATAAATGCGTGGACGATCCTCCCTCAGGGTGAGCCATCTCCACCAAGAACATTTCCTGACCGGTCATGGTAAAAACTATACTCTTACTAAAATAATCGATCATGGACCTATGATGAAGTCATAATCAGACATATCCAATACAAGCATGTCTGTGGGAAAGATACACCTCTCAATCTCTATACCCACTCCCCAACATATAAAAGAAATCACGGACCCTCTACTCAACGGCAAATACACACAAGTAACCATACTCTATGCTATATCAAATAATCCCGTAATATGTGCAAATCCCGTGGTAATAAAATAATATGTGGCCCCCATGTCAAATAAAATGCACCCTAAAGTCCTCTGGATAGAAAACATACCCTCAATCACGGGTGCGTCCTGCGGGACTATAGCCTGGTGAAGATTGTTGACTCGTTCGTACTAAAGCTGCCCCTGCTGAACTGGGACGGCTGGAATGGATGGCAGTGCTGGCATCTGTGGGGGTGCTGGGAGAGCTGTGAGAAATAATGGTCTCTGGGGTTCTTGACGACCACCCTGTTGTTGCTGCTGCTATCCTCTACCCTTCTGAGGTCAGTCCTGACACTTGTGGCCAGTGTTGCCACTAGTGAAACATCTCCCTGGGAAGGGTCCTCCCCTCTGTCCCTTCTGTCCCCGGCCCTGGTGGTCGTTACCACCCCTCCCTTGGCCATACTGGCCCTACTAGCCCTGATGGCCGTGCTGACCCTACTGGCCATGTCTAAAGCCTCCCTGCCCATGTCTAAAACCTCATGATCTGAACCTTTTAGGATCCCCCCGCTGGGAACCCTAATCACTGTGTCTATGTTGACCCTAAACTTCCTGTGCCCCAATGGCACCATTTCCTCATGTCCTACCCTACTGGATGGACTCTCCTACTCGCTTAACCTCTATCAGATGAAAACGGTGGTCCTGGAAGGGGAGTAGTTCTATGTTAGCCACGTCCGAATAGGTGGCCAAAGAGAGATTTCCTATCAAATGCTGGTGGATCCTCCATGTTAGCCCATCCATAAATCACTGAATCTTCTTCTCCTCAGTTGGTATCTCATCCGATACAATATTTAGAAGCTTAATAAACTCTGCCTCATATTCCTCCATGGTCTTTCCCTCCTTCTTCAAGTTCATCAACTTCCACCTCATCTTTGTCTGGACAGTCGAGGGGAAATATTTGCAGTCAAACCGCACCTAAAAGTCTCGAATAGTGAGTGTCTCTTTCCTCAGCGGTGGTGATGGACTCCCACCACTGCAGTGTTGCTCCCACTAACTTGAACGTGGCCAGTATCTGACTCTGCACCTCCATTCACTCATGAATCCTCAAATGACTCTGGATCTCCTTCTTCCATTGGCTCTCTACTACCACATCGGAGCTCCCTGTAAACTTTGGAGGATGCGCCTTTTAAAAGGCGTCCCTAACACATTCCCAAGCAGAGGGGAAGGCCTGGGTCTAAACTAGACCCACCACCGATGCCTGAGGTGGAGCCTACTGCATAACTACCAATGTCACATTTACCGCCTGAGTTACAAAGGCGGTAACTTCAGTGGCATTCAATGTGCCCTGAGCTAGTGCAGGATGAGGCTCGGGTTGGGCATCCCTGGGAACTTTCTGTGCATGTTGAGGAGGCATCTAAAATGAGAGAAAAGTTTCATAATTCTACAATCATTATCTCCAAATAGATGAAGAACGTAAAAAGCATAAAGAGTACCAAAATCCTAAAATATAGGGTTGTATATCAAAGGACGCTACGTCGAAACACAATAAGTCGTACAGATCCTAAGGACACTAGAACCTGATGCTCTGATACCACCTGTGACACCCCACCTAATTAATTACCGGGTGATCAGTCGTTAATTAATTAATTTCAAAATATCGAGTTGGTTCAGATAATGCATCACTGTAAAAAAACTCAAATTTTAATTTAATAAAAACTAACCACCTAATGTTAAAAATGGTTGGTGTCAAAATTTTGTCTTGTTATTAACCATCATCATTAAAGGGAAATATTAATCATGACCATACGTCACAATAGAATAAGGTAAGAACGCAATGAAATAGTATAAAGAGCTGGAGTAAACACATCCAGTCAAACTCCCATACAATAATCCAATGCCATGAAATCAAAGTTTAACAACAAAATAAAATAACTCTAAATCTCTGAATGTAAAATAGGAGGGACGACATGTCTAACTGAAGTAAATAAATGATAGATGAGAAATAGACTCAGAAGCGTCTACTAGAAATGTCATGTAGCTTCCACATCAGCTACAGCTCGACAAATGAGTGGAATCTCCTAAGCTTGGTGTCCCTGTGGTTGAGCACCTACAATAATAGAGCAAGAAAAGAAATTTGCCGAAAAAAGGGTTGGAGCCCGAGTTGAAAACAATTTAAAAGTAGCAAGTGCTTAAATTGAATAAGTAACACATAAATTATTCATGTTAACTTAGCGTACTCACTTGATATTCTCACTGCTCATCTAGTGTGCACGCCTAGCGAACCTCAGTACCCATTCTAGTTATGATATCCTGCCTGACTAAACTAATGACATACGGAGCATACTTAATTCTGCCTAATCAATTATCTAAGTGGCCCGAATATAACATTTCTAAAGTTTAGAAATACACACATAAACATTTTTAAATTATTCTCATAACTTTCTTAATTCTCGTCTGGTGACGCATTAAGTATATACTTTAATAAGTCTGACAACAACCAACACATAATAGGAAATCAGTATACATATATATAATCTATCTATGTATAAATATACATCTAACAACCGATTCAATCTCTCAATAACCAATTACAAAGCTCACGCATAAAGGATAACGGGTTCAATATCTCAATAACCAATAACACATACACATATATTAGAGGCGAACATTGTCCTAAGCCAATGGGATACGCACATACCTACGCACCCATACGATCGTCATCACTATCATTCTCATGGATAGCCCATACCTAGGTTCCATGCTCTAGTGGTACGACTCAACATCCCCCGAAGGCACACAAGATATGGTCGTCCACAACGCACTAACCTCCATTTGATAGCCAGTATCTAGGTATGTCATACACATAATATTCCAAGTAATAAGCATACACACAACTCATATAACTTAATAGGCATTCACGCAAGCCGATTACCATAGTACGTAGATAATATTATCATTTCTACTCTCACCATTATTTATTCATACATATTCCCTCTCTCGAACCTACACTCCCTCCTAGGTTCTATAAACTTTCTATACCTCGTGAACAATCAAACTCCCTAGTCCATAATAACTCTAAATTTATGTTGCCTGTTATTCACACAGGTTATTACTCTCACTTGGATAAACCTAGGATGATTTTCTACTCAATCGGACCCTAAAAGACCATTCTGGAATCTCGTTATAAGTCCAGGGATTTTCGTTCGAATGAGTTCGTTCGAATGAAGTTCTCACTTATAACGAACTCCATCATCTCGTTAGAAGGGCATTGGAATCTTCGTTGGAAGGCTCCTTGGAACAAGGTCGTTCGAATGAAAAATCCGGACAGACCCTTGTTCTTCCAAAATTCATTTTTCTATAACTTTAAATCTTCAAATTCATTCAAAACTGAACTCGATCCCAATTTAACGTTTCTATGTTATTCTGAATTATCATAGGGAACTTTTTAATACAAATTAAAGGTTAAATCCTTATATAATCAAAGTGGAATCCACCAATTTTCTAAATTTCAATTGAGTCTCTTAAATAAGAATCCAGAAAATTTTAAACCTTCAAAACCCCAATTAATTTCGTGACTTCAACATATAATTAGTAAAATTAATAGTAATAAGAAGGGAAATTACTCTACATGAAAACCCATCTCCAAATTCTACAATTTCTTTAACAATTAATACCAATTAAACTTAAATTCCATGGTAATATGCCTATATCACCAACTAAGTTTAACAGGAACAATTTATGCTAAGAAAAATAGCAAGATAAACACTTGCCTTGGAATGAACTTTTGATTCCTGGGTTGAATTTAGTATAATGTTGATCCTCTCCCCGTGATCTACACTTTGGCGCAACTTTTGAGTGAAATCTCTTGAGTTTACCCCTTTCCCTCCTATGGTTCTCCTTCCTCCTTGGTTCTCCTCCTCTTTCTTTCTTTCTTTCTTTCTTTCTTTCTTTCTTTCTTTCTTTCTCTTTCTCACGTAAGGTGAAACGGACTGGCCACTAACCTTATTTATTTACAATTAAACTCTGTTTTCGTCCATTTAATTACTCTAAAATCCCAAAAGACTAAAATACTACTCCGGGGTGTTATTTTGGGCCAAAATGCCCTCGGACTCCAAATATAACACCCGAGTAGTGTTTTCTGACTATTTCGAACCATCCGAACACGCTAGCGCACTCAAAATAGGCATTCGAGTTATATAAAAATAATTTTCCTTTTTAACCCCCAAAATAAAATATTGACGCAACTCATACACGCGTCCCAAATAATTATATCTTAACTGCCGTGTATCTCATCCCCAACCATATTATTAATTTCGAAACCATCTATTACGTTACTCCCTACGTAATGTTCAACATAATTATTATAATTTGTTAATTAATTTCAATAACTACAAACTCTCGTCATGCCAGTAATTATTACACTTAAAATCGGATTAATTATAAATTAAATGTTCTCCCATTAAATTAATTAATCCCAATTTCCATAATTTCATAATAATATTAATGTGCGTAAAAATACGGGGTATTACATTAAAGTCCACGATTAAATCCTGAACATCTCCCATAAATTTTAAACAACAAGCGAAAAGAAAATAGTTTTGGGCAGCTGAATTGATTCAGCCTACTCCGAATCGATGCTCTCATACAGGCTGGAAAAATCTGCATATGTGTTTCTTACGGGTTTCTCCCAATTTCAACCTCAAATCCTCAATTTAATCACCCAAAACTCCCAACCAATCATACTAAATGTTGTACTAACATAATTACACAAGTTCTAAAGTATAAGAATCATAAAATCATCACGGGGCATCGATTTCTTAGATTAATTCATGAATAATTCTTAAGAACCCTAGTTCCTAAAATTGTATTCAAGAACATCGTAACTATCAAATTTAATCCGTGATTTCTAACACTTAGGTTATAATTTCATTTTTCCACTAATTCCAAAAATTCATCTACATGTAAAACCTACCCATAATCATGATTCAATTCTCCAAATTTATGAAATATCAATTATTCGTGGTTATATCTTTCAATCTAAACCGCCATGGATAATATATGCACTGAATCTTTGCAAGATAAAACACTTGCCTTTAATGGAAGTTCTGATCCGATGAAGAAGATGGTATGGGGTCGATGCTCTTTTTTTGATCTATGCGTTAGTGGTGACGGTGGCGCAAGAGGTGTAGGAAAACCTTGAATCTCCTTTGGAATTCTCCTCCTTCCTTCCCTGGATAGCTTCTCTCAATTTTTTATTATGATTACCCTAACTTCCTCGACACACCATGTAATTTAAACATATAAAATTCATGGGTTTATTTTCTCAAAAATTTCAAAAGACTAAAATGCCCCTCCGGGGTGTCGGTTTGGCCTAAAACTGCCCCGTGACCCAAACTAAACTCCTGGGCAGACTTTTCTGGCTATCTCGACCCTTTCGAACACTTTGGTGCACTCGACATGACCATTTATATGACTTAAAAATAAATTACCTTTTTATTCCATAAAATTGAGTTCCGACACGACCGACACGCGCGTCCCGATTTAATTACCGAAACTGTCGTATTTTTCACTCGCTACAATTTTAATAAATTCAAAATCACATATTACTTTATTCACTCAGTAATATTCAATATAATTCGCATCAATAAATACTAACCCTCGTCTCGCTAGTTAATATTTATTTGAATCCGGATTATTTTTAGGTAAATTTCTCATAATTAATTTAATTAATCCCACAATTAAAAATCAATAAA
The DNA here is from genome assembly GCA_949130495.1 of Sambucus nigra. NCBI lineage: Eukaryota > Viridiplantae > Streptophyta > Magnoliopsida > Dipsacales > Adoxaceae > Sambucus > Sambucus nigra. The sequence goes on from OX422217.1 coordinate 170,613,769, forward strand.
ATTACAAGGTATTAGAGTAGCGACCGACCGTGCAACTGCGGGACTCTCGATTTAAGGATAGGACACGAATTCAAAAATAGGCACACTGAGGCTTAAAATGTGCCGCAGAGGGGGGGCACCGCGAGTGGCACAAACACCTCGTGTGCGTCCAACGTAATACATATCAATTGACCACGCAACTGCGGGACTCCCAATTTGATTATAGGACACGAATTTGAAAACATGCACACTTAGACTTGAAAACGTGTCTCGGGTGGCGGGAACATCGAGCGACTCCCAAATGGCACGAACACCTAGTGCGCATCCAACGTAACACATAACAACTGGTTCGAGGTTAGGATACGAGATTGAAAACATGCATTCTTAGGCTTGAAAATGTGTCGGGGGCATGGGTGGCGGGGGGACAACAGTGTCACCCAAATGGCACCACAAGTTACAAGAACACCTCATGTGCATCCAATGTAACACGTAGCTACATAATGCATAGCCCCACGACTCTCGGTTTGAGGATAGGACACGAATTTGAAAACATTTACACTTAGGCTTGAAAACGTTTCGAAGGCACTCCCAGCGGCACCTAAACGGCACCGCAAGTGGCATGAACACCTTGTGTGCTAACAACGTAACATGTGGCAATCGACCGTGAAACAGAGGGACTCCAGGTATGAGGATAGTACACGAATTTGAAAACATGCACGCTTAGTCTATAAAACGTGCTCGAGGGGGACTGCCAATGACACCCAAACAGAACCACGAGTTATAAGAACACATCAGGCACGTCCAACATAAAATGTAGCAACTAGTCGTACAACCACAAGACTCCCTATTTTGATGATAGGACTAGAATTCGAAAACACGCACACTTGCGCTTTAAAATGTGTTGCGGGGGATGAGCACCCTCTGTTTTCTTGACCTTCTAAAACCTGTATAATGTAAAGCCTGCATGGCCGTAAAATTTAACAATAAAATTACAAAATTCCACACGACCATAACACAAAGTAGAACTCGGAATGTCAACAACATTAAATAAACAATCTCCCTATTGTCAACCATTGACTTCTTCGTGTGTTCAGCACGGATAAAAGATAACGATGAAATATTTTCCTGCAAAAAATAGGATAAAAAAAAGAGATGATATCAGTAATCAAATAATTTAAAAAATATCATATTCAAGCTGAAAAATTGTATATACTTATCGTCATACTTACAAATTATCATCATATTCACAAATAGGGAGTCCCGTGACTACACGGTTAGTTCAATGAGTTACATTGGTCCCGTGCGAGGTGTTTGTGCCTCTTACGGGGCCATTTGAGGACTGTTTTGGATTTTTGTCCTCTAACGGCATGTTTTTAAGCCAAAGTCTTGATATTTTCAAATTATCATCATATTCTGAAACCGGGAGTCTCATGACCACATGATTAGTTCCTAGGAGTTACGTTGATCCCGGGCGAGGTATTCGCACCTCTCAAGGGGCCATTTGGGAGCTATTTTGGGTTTTCTCCCTCTAACGATATCTTTATAAGCCCGAGTCTATATATTTTTGAATTATCATCATATTCTCAAACTGGGAGTTCCGTGAGCACGCGATCAGTTCCTATGAGTTACATTGCTCCCGTGCGAGGTGTTCGTACCTCTCACGGGGTCATTTGAGGGTTATTTTGAGTTTCCACCTTCTAACGACATATTTTTAAGCGTAAGTCTAGCTATTTTTAAATTATCATCATATTCTCAAATCGGAAGTCTCGTGACTAGGCGATGAGTTCGTACGAGTTACATTGGTCCCGTGCAAGGTGTTCGTGCCTCTTACGGGCCGTTTGGGGGTTGCTTTGGGTTTTCTCCCTATGACGGCATATTTTTAATCCTAAATCTTGATGTTTTCTAATTATCGTCATATTCTCAAGTTATTAGTCCCATGACTACCTGGTTAGTTCCTACGAGCTATATTGGTCCCGTGCAAGGTGTTTGTGCCTCTCACCGGGCCGTTTGGGGAGTCTTTTGGATTTTGTCTCTCTAACGGCATATTTTAAGCTTAAGTCTAAATATTTTCAAATTATCATCATATTCTTAAATCAAAAGTCTCATGACCATGCAGTCAGTTCCTACGAGTTACATTGGTCCCGTGCGAGGTGTTCGTGCTTCTTACGGGACTATTTGGGGATTATTTTGGGTTTTTGCCATCTAACGCCATGTTTTAAAGCCTAAATCTAGATATTTTGAAATAATTGTCATATTCTCAAACTGGGAGTCCCACGGGGTCAGTTCCTACGAGTTACATTGGTCCCGTGCGAGGTGTTCATGCCTCTAACGGGACCGTTTGGGGATTATTTTGGGTTTTCTCCCTCTAACGCCGTATTTTTAAGTCTAAGTCCAGATATTTTCAAATTATCATCATATTCTCAAATCAGGAGTCCCATGACCATGCGGTCAGTTCCTACGAGCTACATTACTCCTGTTCGAGGTGTTCGTGCCTCTCACGGGGTCGTTTGAGGGCTATTTTGAGTTTTCTCTTTTTAACGACATATTTTTAAACCTAAGTTAGCTATTTTCAAATTATCATCATAATCTCAAGTCGGGAGTCTCGTGACCATGCAGTCAATTCCTATGAGTTACATTAGTCCCGTTCGAGGAATTCGTGCTTCTTACGGGACCGTTTGGGGGTTACTTTGGGTTTTCGACCTATAACAACATGTTTTTAATCCTAAGTCTAAATGTTTGCTAATTATCATAATATTCTCAAGCCTGTAGTCCCGTGACTTCTCGGTTAGTTCCTACGAGTTACATTGGTCCCGTGCGAGGTGTTTATGCTTCTCACCGGGCCATTTGGGGATTGTTTAAGGTTTTTGCCCTCTAACGACATATTTTTAAGTCTAGGCCTAAATATTTTCAAATTATCATCATATTCTGAAATCAAAAGCCTCATGACCACGCGATCAGTTGCTATAAGTTACATTGGTCCCATGCAAGGTGTTTGTGCCTCTTACGGAGCCGTTTGGGGATTGTTTTGGGTTTTCACCCTCTAACGCCATGTATTTAAGCCTAAGTGTAGATAGTTTAAAATTATCATCATATTCTCAAATCGTGTGTCCCATGACCACGCGGTCAGTTCCTACAAGTTACATTGGTCCCGTGCGAGGTATTCGTGCCTCTTACGGGGCCTTTTGAGGATTGTTTTGGGTTTCCACCATCTAACGCCATGTTTTTAAGCCTTTGTCTAGATATTTTCAAATTATTGTCATATTCTCAAATCGGGAGTCCCGTGACGACGCGATCTGTTCCTACGAGTTACATTGCTCCCGTGCGAGGTGTTCGTGCCTCTCACGGGGTCATTTGAAGGCTGTTTTGATTTTTCGCTTTCTAAAGACATATTTTTAAACCTATGTCTAGCTATTTTCAAATTATCATCATAATCTCAATTCGGGAGTCCCGTGACCACACGGTCAGTTACTACGAGTTACATTGGTTCCGTATGAGGTGTTCGTGCCTCTTATGGGTCGTTTGGGGGTTGCTTTGGGTTTTCGCCCTCTAACAGCATGTTTTTAATCCTAAGTCTATGTATTTGCTAAGTATCATCATATTCTCAAGCCGGTAGTCCCATGACTATTCGGTCAGTTCCTACGAGTTACATTGGTCCCATGCGAGGTGTTCGTGCCTTTTATGGGGCCGTTTGGGGGCTATTTATTGTTTTCACCCTATAACATGTTTTTAATCATTTTAGAACGTTTATTAATTTTATAAAATTATGACAAAGTTTCCTTTGTTTATTCCTTAAATCCAACATGTTTAACCATTCCAAATAAACTCAACAATAACAGCAAATTCCACAACGAAGCCACCAACAAATCCCTTCCACCAATTTAACTAAATAAGTTCATAAACTAAGCCATTTTACGCTCCACTACTTTTTGCCGATATTTCAGGTCATTTATCCATTTAATGCTGCAATTTTTAAAGATAATTTGAGACTATTCAGATTTCATTCGCATTTTTATAGCCACTCGATGAACTCTCCCCACCATGACTACTCGAAAGTGTCCCGTTTTGATCCAATAATGTCATCAAATTCTCAAATTGTCTATTCTGAGCAGCATTTAGTTCTTCAAGAGATGATACCTTATCTTTAGAGTTTCTCAGCTCTTTATTATGAGATCGAGACTGTGCTACGACTATTGAAGTGTCAGAGGGCTTTGGAAAGACACCGAATCCTCTCAAATATCATTACTTCTTCCTAAGCACCTCAATTGCTATCTCCTCATATGACATCTAAACTGCATTGGGCTCCTTCAATATCCCATTTCTCCCTACCATTTAAAAAAAAGAGTAAAGTATATATATATATCGATATAATAAATGAGGAGGGTGTATAAAAAACCTATATAAACAGGTTTTGTATCTAACTATTTGGTCTTTATCAAGTGATGGTTCAGATTAAATTGGAGGGGTTTGAATCCAATGGCCTACAATCTACCAAGGGTTGATCCGTGTAAACTTTGGGACTCACAACTACTTTCTTCACCCACTCCCCTCACCACTCCTCAAACCCATCTCCCCTCTCTCTCGGCAACAACTCCCCAAGCACAGAACCCCCCCCTCTCTCTCTCTCACTGTAAATACTTCAATATTTTGGTTCCGATGGCTTTTTTACGGTTCTCTCTCTCACTGTAAAGACTTCAATCACTGTAAAGTGTGATATGCGTGCATTTCTCTCTCTATCTCAGATCTATTGACTGAAGGTTGGCGTAATTTACTATTTTACTGTTAGCTTAATTTATTATTTTATTGAATATAGTTTCCATGTAAGGAGAAGATCTTATTTCGGTGTGTTCAATAAATAAACGTGGTCTTTCTCTCTCTCACCATATCGTGCAAAGGGCAGAGATTTGCTCTCAAGCACCCAAGACAAGATATCGGCTTCATCAGGTTTAATTAAAAAGTGGGTGGGTGGGTGGGATTGAACATGTGCCTTGGATTGAACGGGGTTGTGGATTCAACATGATCCTTCCACCATCCATCTTGAAATCGGGTATTCAACCGGATGGTACTATCACAGATAAAACCCAGCGCCTCTCTCTCTCCTAATGAAGCCACCACTATCACAGACAAAACATATCTTTACTACGGTATTTTTGCCTACTCTAATAATATATTTCAGTACTTCATGTTTTCTTAGTTGCAGTAGAGAGAGACATGATTTTGGGACAACCTTAGAAATCTTTGCAGCCCATGTCCTCTCCTTTTGGGATTTGCCTTTTGATTAATTTCTTTTTGAATTTGATCTATATTTAGGAATCATGCAGATCTGATTTTTTTTAGGGAAAGTTTTTTTAGATACATTTTTGTTTTTGTTTTTGTTTTTGATTGACTGATTCATTTTTTATTTTTACCTCTGTGTACATAGCGTTTATTGATGGTCGGGTCCTCACGATCAAGTTTTACGGTTGTTGCAGTGATTGAGATCGTAAACGGAGGAGTGACGGGATGGGAGGGCAGGAATGGGAAAGCAGAGGAGGACGAGAGCGGTGACGAGAGGAGTTTGAAATCATTTTAGCAAGGGAGTGGTGTCACCCATATGTTTTGTCTGTGTTAGCGGTGAGGAGAGGAGATTGAAACATAACATATTTTTTGTATGTGATAGTGGCGTCAGTACCCAGAAAGCAAACGACATGGATTCTTACGAAACATGTATGATGCACAAATTTGGAGAGAGATGGTTTTTGATTGTTTCTTTTATCTCTAATTTTTTACGCTACTTTTTCAAATGGGTTTTGATTTTTAGAGAGCGACGGGTTTCTTGGTTCCAAATAGGTGTAAGACTCATGTTCTCTATACAATTGCAAGGATGGACAAGCTAACGACTGTTGGGTCATTTTTTATTTCTTTTTTTATCTCTTCATTTCACTGAGTATTTGTATTTATTTCTTGGTTCCAAAACAGATGCAAGACTCATGTTTGAGAGATATGTCATGCATTTGTGTATGGGGTCTCTACTGTATCAGCTTTTGAGTTTTATCCATGAAAATATGAAAACTATTCATCCTGTTTTCCAATACTAGATATTTTGAACATCCTCGGTTTAATTTACGAAATACTAAAAACATAGAATTAGTTTACTTTAAGAAGAGAATGGCCTCACAACAAAATCATCTCCTTTTGTTTTCTTGATCTTCGTTTTTTTATCTTTATCTTTTGTAAATTATAGCATATACAACAAGAACTATATAGCTGTAAAAAAATCATCTACACAAACAAGTGATAGAACTTTATCTTTAATCTTTACCTAATCTAAATATACAGTAGCATCTTTCCCTAAAAATAGAAAGGTTTAGATATAGTTTCCTTTTAATTTTAATTATTTTTTTTTACAGGTGACCAAGTGATTGAAAACCAAATGTCTTCACAATTTTGTAAAATATATCTAATAGTATTTTCCAGTATAGTACCACTGGTAACTTGGTGCAGTACGTTGTACACTTCACAGGGCATAGACATGCTACAACAGGTAGCTTGGTAGAGTACGTAGGTTTGGTAGAGTAGCTTGGTACAGTACATTTCTAGTACATTTGGTATCATGGTAGAGTACGTAGGTCTACTACCTGTTAGTTTGCTACCTGCTACAACAGGTAGCTCCGTACAGTATAGGCTAGGGGTAGCTATCATAGCTTGGTGCAGTTGGCTAGAGTGGCTAGCGTAGACAATGTATATGGGTCTCACACGCAACATCAGGCAGCAGAGAAATATAAAAAAAGAGAAATATAAAAAAAGAGTAGTTTTACGGTGACCGAATTTTTGATCGAATTTTAATGGACATATTGAAGTGGCAGGGTTTTATTGATTAGTTTCTAGGTCCCACTGGCGTGGACTCCAAAAACCAACCAATAAAATCTCGCCATGTCAATTTGTCCATCAAAATTTGCTCAAAAATTCGGTCACAACAGCATTTTTGATAAAAAAAAGAGTTTCACATCCACTTTAATGAATGCTTTGGAGCTTCACGCAAACTATTCCAAATATTCTCCATGTTTCTTCTACATTATTTTATTTTACATTTTTTCATTTTGTCAATATTCCAGTTTGTGTCATGTGACTATCTCAATTTGTAGCTGAGTTATGTTGTTGTATATATCCACAATTTGTGGCTCAATGATCCCAAATTTTTTGAGTTCTTCATGCATGTTGTTATGCGTGGTGGTAGGAAGAAAATAGGAGACACAAATGAGTAAATTTCAATTTGTGTAGAACTGTCTTAACATTCTTGAGCCAAACCGTAGCCAATTTGTGGTATTTAGTTGGTGCGGATGATACTTTTTGACCTCATATTGGTTTAATATTTGCTACCTCAACTGTTATGCAACTGTTAACTCAGTTAATTAATAGGAAGATAAAAAAATTCAATTAGTGTTTATTTTCCTTTAAATTGGAATTGATATTCTTTTAAAGTCGATTCGTGTGTAAAACTGGACCAATTTCATTGTTTAGTTCTCTTTTTTTTTTAGAATTTTTATTGCTTAATCATGTATTAATTTGTTATTTATGTAAATTTAATAATTCAGGATACTCGAGCTAGATACTCGATCAAACCATATCGAAGATTATACTAGGCGTAAAAACTAAATAATTAATTTAAATGGTATTACACTGAAAGTTAAGCATGTTAATTGAAATGTCCTATTGCTAAAGTTTATTTATGATAGCTTGGTAATTGAAATTAAGACATATTTTTAGTTATAGATAATTTATTAAATATTTTGAAAATATCCATTTTAATATTTTTCTCCTTATTTTAAATTATTAGTAATCTAAAATGTCTTTTTACATTGGCACCTTTTGGCACAACTATTTTATATGGCTTGGGTCACTTTGACAACTTCAGTTACTCTTCCTTTATGTTATCGACAATGACTCAGGGGCAACCTTTATGTTTTACTGTACTAGATCATTACGGGGTTTCAAGGAAAATTAATTTACGAAAGTAAGTTCATGTATTTATGTCATTGCCACAAATTGGGTTAAATTGATGATAATTGTTTAAATTCTTTACAATTATGTGTTAAAAATAAATTTCCCCCTCAATTATACACGTTTGAGTTGTGGCGCTAAGCAATTGAGTCACTGTACCATGATTATGACACAGGTTATTTATCAGAACCATTGGATTATTTTAGCGTCTTTCCTATTGTGTCATCGTGTTTTGTCTAAATTTATAAGTATCTATTTAATCGTTAAAATAAATAAGTCTGAGAAATATCGGCTCAATAATAAAAAAATAATTAGAATTTTTTACTATGTCTCAGAGTACCGGATCAAATACTCGGAAACAAATTTATCACCGTGTCATAGACACAGGTACGAGTGTGCAAATTTATCACCGTGCCATCGGCACGGGTACACCCTAGTATATATATATATAAGGTAAAATGTTTTTTATTAAACTAATGTTAGGTAAACAAATAATATGAAGACAAGAAGACATATATTAGAAGGTTTGTCTTATAAAATAAGGAAAAGGATAAAAGGGGGAAAGAACTGAAACATTCATGTGTCTCCTTGCACTTATCGTTCATCCAATCATCCTTTCTCTTACTCCAACGAGATGTCTTGAAGAATTCCGCGATGTCAGGTTTCACACCGATTTCATGATCCTGAATTCAAAATTAATGCATGTAAGAATAGAATCATACTAGTTGATGATGCTTGTGAAACATGTGTAATATGCACAATGTGAAAAATATTATTGTGGCACATAAATTAAAATCAAATTTAGTAAGGGTAAAATCAATTTGATAACTATGTAATAATTTAGAAATTAATAAATGCATCACCTGGATTGACATCGCGGCTATAAATGATCGTGATCTGCACGCATGATTCCAAGGCAAATGTGCACACGTTTTTTTGTTTAGGTCTGACCGATCCTTAAAACGTAAATAGGAAAGGTTATACCAATCATAATTTTTAAATATTGCAATCCCAGCCCTCTGGCTTAACCCCTGGGTATGGTTTTCTTTTGGGGTCAACTCCATCATCCACTAGCTATGAATAATATGCACGTATCTTGATCTTTCAATCACGATATCTGCACATACACATACACATACACATCTTGAATTGAATGTTGGCCATAAATTTAGATGTATTGATTCATGAATAGGACTACTACACATACATATACACATAGTACCATGAGTGAACCGCACACTGACACAACTTTGATATTAACACATAACTACGCAATCGAATACACACATGATCCCAATCGCAAAAATCTTATTCAAAATTGTTGTTTACAATAGATAACCAATGTTTGTATTTATAAGAAAATAATAAATGATAAATCCTTAACTAAATGTAATTAAAAAACTAATCCTAACTAACTAATAATAATAAAAAGCTGAATTCTATGATAAATCCCCTCACCCAATTGATGGCCCTATCTTGTAATCTCGTATCCGTTGGTATGTCTTTGTTAATATGGTATACATAAATATTTTGCACACCTAGTTATTGATTATTTAGTTTGTGGCTTTGAAAAATTACATATCTATTGTTCACAATGACCATTTCCACATAATAGTTAACTTATTAATACCTATCAGTTATGCCAACTAAACAATACACAAGGGCTGAAATGCACAAAATCCGTGCATTGCGTTTCAAAAATGTAAAAAAAAAAACAGGTCAAATGAATCACAAGGGCTGAAATGCATAAAATGGATACTTGTGAAAATAATAAAGAACAAGCTTATATTTGTGAATATTTTTTCCGATTGTGCATGAAGCACAAATTACGGAGCAATTTGAAAATTCAAAATGAAATGAACGAAAAAAACCTAGATTTGCTCAAATTACAACAGAATAGTTGATAAAATGGGTATAATAAACACGTGTCATTTGAATTCAACAGATATGTGAAATAAAGTTGATTTTCATCGATATAACATTTAGATTTAGATAATATATTTAGATTTAGGAGAGAGGGAGAGGTGTGTGGGTAGATGTACGAGCGGAAGAGAGTGGTCGACTGAGAGGGTTGTAGCTGGAGAGGGGTTGAAGATGGGTGAGAAGTGAGATGAGAGAGAATGTTGAGTGGAGAGATGGAAAAAATGAGCCGGGTTTCAGTTTGGCAGATAGTTGTTTTGGTGTTTTTTTGTATCTTAAAGGACGGGATTACGCTGTCCTGCTGCCTTTGTTTGTCATGAAAGAAAAAGAAAAGTAAAGAAAAATAATTTTTTCGTACTTTTTATTACATTTGGTTAGTAAAATAATTGTGGAAAAATAATTTAAAAATTTTTTTGCAAGAAAATTTTTTCGGTAAAACATGTCGTGTCAAAGATCCAGGATTTTGCAGGAAAATTCAAGGAAAAATGTTATATTATCATATAAATTATTATTACTATTATTTTTATTTTACTTTTATTATTATTATTATTATTATTATTATTATTATTATTATTATTATTATTATTATTATTATTATTATTATTATTATTATTATTGTTCTATGAAGCACGGACACGGATATAGCTGTAGTGTCCGACACGACACACACTGACACGACAAATCTAAAAAGATTAGGATACGATACGGCAGAGACACGGTGAAAAATAAATATATTGAAATAAGAAATATATAATGCTAATATTTATTATAAAATTATAATTATATATGTGTATATGTATATAATTTATTTATTTATCTATTTTTATTTATATTTTTCTTGCAATTTTCCTCCTATTAACCAAACACACACAAGAAAATACTTTTCCTTTTTCTTTACTTCACTCACTTCACTTTTTTCGGGAATCATTTTCTCGCTTAACTTTCCTGACAAACAAACGGAGCCTAAGAGTTTTATTTTAAAGGAAAGTATTGTGCTCTCCTTTTAGAGTTATTACTAGTATAAATTCGTGCGATATCCGGACGGTATATAATAAATAAATATAATGATAATTATTAAAAATAGTATATATCATAAATTCAATATAATATCTTGAAGTCATTATAAAAGGTTAATTTTTTCATAAACAAAATTTGTCTATTGTTTTTAAATGTTTTTACTATATAAAAATTATTTGTAATAAATAAAAACTTCAAAGTAACTCTACGTATTTTATAGAGGTTTTTTTACATATTTTTGTTTTTTAAGTTTAAAAAGTCGTATGACATTTATAGATGCAAAACTTAAAGTTTTTTCTATAAATAAAACGTTAAAAATATTTTTATGACCAAAAAGTTTTTTATTTATTTTAAAAACAATTTTGAATTTTTTTAACTTTAAAACTATGTTTTATAAATAAAAACTTCAAATTTTTTTACATATTTTTCTTTTTTTTAGTTTAAAAAACTTTATGTCATTTATAAATTAAAACTTAAAGTTTTTTCTATAAATACAACGTTAAAAATCTTTTTATAAGCAAAACATTTTTTTTATTTATATAATAACAATTTTGATTTTTTTTAAACTTTTTTTCTATAAACGTTATATAGATGTGGTAGTATTAGTAGCATTGTGTAATACGATTTGAGTAGAGAATGATCAAAAGGAGATTAATTGAATCCTTTTAGAGTTATATTTTAAGGGATGACATTGTGTTGTCCTTTAAGAGTTATTATAAAGGACATCACATTTTAAAGTGTCCCCAAAACTATGTATCTTATGGTATAAAGGATTGAAAAAAACTGTTATCCTTTTAGAGTTATTATAAAGGAGAGCCAAATTTTGTTGTCCCTTATACGTTTTTAAAAGGACAGCTTAAAAGCTGTCCCTAATGCCTGTGTCCTTAATTGTCATTTTTCTAGTAGTGACACTTAGGCTTGTAAACGTGCCGAAGGGGGGGGGGGGGGGGAGGGGGGCAAGCACCCCCCCAAAGGCACCCAAACGACACTACTAGTGGCCCAAACACCTTGTGCACGTAAGAAGTAACACATAACAATCGACCATGCAGCCACGGGAATCCTAGTTTGAGAATAGGACATGAATTTGAAAACAAGCACACTTAGTCTTGAATGCAAATTGGACAGGCAATGGACACACTCAAGATCCCTAGGACACTAGAACTTGGAATTCTCTAACAGTAATTGTGACATCCCATATAACTAAACTAGATTAATGAGTCTTAAATTAAATAAAATAGGAATCTAAAACATTTAGTATCATTTTAAGAATAAGTGTAAATAAATTAAAACATCACGATACATAACTAAAATACAAATAAGTGAACCACAAATAACTCTGATACAAAACGAATGTAAAGGAATAAAATCCTCGCAAACTACCATTATGTCAAACTACATGCCTAAAACTAATAAAAGATTTACAAAATCAAATATAAATATCACATATATGATAAAAGGAATATAAATCATGTTCACGTAGGCTCGATACCTACATCATATAAATCAGCAACAGAGAACTGATCAATGTTGGATCAGGGATATGGATGCACTTGTGGCATATGCCGTGAAAATTGTTAATGGGGATGTTTACAAAAATTCTAAGTATCATAATTTTATAATTGATTTTGATATACAATATTACAAACCTTCTTTTAGTATTTTTGTTACCCTTATGTTAACCCAAACCAAATAACCATAAATATCATATGCATCTACTCCCAACCCATATATTCCCCATGATTAAGTCTTATTCATCGTTAAAGACTTTTATGTGCCAATTCCATTCGTTATTGGTTTATATACCATAATAGTATAATGTCATAGGCAAAGTAGTCTCTGCATCCACATCTAAATAGTACAAGTACGGTCTAAGACACATACTTCACAAAAGGCCCCATCACAAGCCTACATATTACAAATACCTATCCTACTGTATTTGGTGATCTCTCGCGCGTACTAGGCATAGATATAGGTTGTCCCATACCTATAACCAATCAAGCTTATACAAGGGGTAATCACTAAGACTTCACATCATTCATATATGCATATACCCAAAGCCATATGAAAGGGTCAACTTGAGAACCTTGTACATATAAAATGGAAAATTCAACACGTAGTGTCCTAGGTAATGATAACCAAGTCAAACCTATCATCATTGAATCAGTTACTAATATCGATCGCAGATGCCCCATTAGGCTATACACTCTAGTAAGTATCCCATGAGTATACATGCCTGGTATGTTGCACATAATACCTAAAATAAATAATCCTACAAAAGGTTATATGTCTTGATTCCCACTTTATTAACATAATTAGTCAGTTAAGGATCACTGTTCTAAGATGATACCGAGTTTCTGTTGGTAAAATATTTATAATAAATTCAATAAAAATTCAAAAAATACGAAACCAGCGCTCACGCGTTCGTAATTCTTTCCAAAAATGAAGACTTAAACCTCAAAACCTCCATTAACAGTCTTTCAAGATCCAAAATTGCAACAAAACACAATAGTAGTCTCATGTAAGTGTTCCAAGATCAATCCTAACCTATAACTAATATTTTTAACATAGTCTTAGATTAATTTTATTTATAAATTCCAATCATCATCTCATGAACCCTAATAGATAAATTGGTCCCAGTTCAACCTAATTACATATCAATCCACGAAATTATTAAGGGCCTTTATGTCATCTAACATGAAATATCATAGCCATATCATAAATCTAGTAATCCATACTATAAATCATGATGAATCATCCCGATTTCATACTATATTGAGAATGTGATTTTTAATTTAATTATATAATTAACACGATTCTAACAATTGTTATTTAGGTTGTCTAATTCAGATTATTTTAGAATTATGCTAAAAATAATTTGGATAATCATACTATAGCACAACCTCAATTATAAAATGATACTAAATAAACTTTTCGGTAATTTAAGTAGGTTGAATTCTCTAGCCAAGAGACCCAAATCCTTTTCTTCTTCTCCTAGCATTTTCTCCTTATCTCTAGGGTTCTCTTTCATCCAAATACTTATTTTATAATGATAATAACTAAATTAATGTTAGACCCCACATGGACCATGACCCATTAAGCCTAAACCAAGTTCTAAACGACCAAAAGTCTAGCTTAAGTCATAAACTCACCTATGGGATTTAAAACACAACCTTTTAAGGCGTAATCAGACATTATACGGATCCCTAAAGTTAGTCAAATTATCCGACCGACATAATTATTTTTATTTGCTAAATGATTAGTATTTCATTACCATATTTTAAATTCAATCCAATTTGAAATAGTAACTAATAATATAATTTTAGTGACATCACTAGTCACTGCACGTAAATACAAACAAATGGAGGTAAATACATAAATATACTTAAAGATATAATTTATTTAATTTACTCAAAATTACGGGGTTTTACAGAAATAATTTATCACTACTCAAATTTGTTCGACCATCGAAACCATCAAATCTTGAATATCCTGCACCCAAGAAGCCCAAAAAAATATAGTCTACAAAGGTAAGTAAAAATAAACGTTAGTATATAAAGAGCATAATCCATAGTTCAGAAATCAAGAAAATAAAGTGAGTATACTTACCCCTATATTATAATGCTCTGTCGGAAAAGCAGGGAATCCCTCCAATTCAGCAATCAATCGATTAAGAATCTCCGCTATATCCTTCCCATCAACTCATAAAAATAGAAATGGAAACCCATACATGCAGTGGGGGATCCAATGCCTTAGTACCATTACCCATAAAATGGCTCAATGACACGAGTACTCCACTGCCTACTGCCTTAGCCTACGGGTGTAGCACCCTGTCCACATCATAGATCGAGGATGGCATCACCCAACTCACCATGAAGTCCAAGTAGTCATGCGGCTCTACCGTTAATGTATAGACCGAGTGGTCACCCCTATCATAACCTCTGTCCTTGCCTCCTCAGACATCCTCTTCGAATGTCACATGTTTGAGAAAGGATTCATCAGGAGAACCGACATCTCTCCTACCATCGCCTTCCAAACTATCCCCCTCTTAGGTACCACTCATACTAGAAATCATGCAACATCAACGAGTGATTCTACATATCTAGGCCAATAATCTCCATGTCATCTATTGGCCGATTTCAGGGAAAAAATTTCACTTGCCTGAATAAATCCACTCCTAACAACTGCAGTCAATAAATAGAAAAACTAACTTGAGTATTCATGAGGGTGTTTAGAACCCTCCTCACATCTTTGAGAGATGATGGGGTCTTAAAAAACCTATTATTTCTCCTCCACTCCTTATCGTAGGCCATGTACTGACCTCAAACTCCTTCAGATCCATCAATCGGGTGTTATAACCAATCACCTCATAGAAACATACCTGAAAAATAAGAAAATATTCAAAAAATAAAAAAAATACAAAAATAATGCAAAAAATTAAAAGCATAAAAATAAAGATACCTCCAAGAGATATAAAACTCCCATAAAAGTATATCAACGGTAGAAACTGAAGGAATCCAAAGCAATGTATAATGATGACAATATTAAACTCACCAATTCGTAGAAGAGAATATATGTGAAGTCCCACAAAAATGAAAATAAAAACAAAAATGGACATCATCCGTACTCTTCACTAAAAATGAACTCCCCCAGCAAGAACAATGTAAATAAACGCGTCATCTTTCATACCCATTAGTCATCCATGACATCCGCTACTTACTTCATCAGAGACTTATTCAGATACTCCGTGCTCACTAAATCACCTGAGATGACTCGATCCACCGACCCCAGTGTTACCTCTATCACGTCACTTGTAAAGAGAAGAGAATAGTCCACCACTATTTATGTCCCCTTGCATGGAAAGCCCAGAATATGATAGACATCCAACGATATCATCTAGCCAACTTTGAAGTGGAACGTATTTGTTGTGTCCCACCACCTCACTCTAAGAGCGTATAAAACCTATGGAGATCACGACATCTAATCCAAAGCACCCATCAAATCTCCAAATCTCGTGCCCTGCACTAGGCTTCACGCTTCTCGAGAAGTGGGCAAGACAAAGTCTCTTACCCCTTTGGAGGATATATTCCAATCCTTTTCATTATGTGGACATGTTGATTCTACTCCTCACATCCACACACACACACATTTACACATCTATGTATATATACACTTTGCACATTTTGCACACAAGACACATTTTACACATATACAGTTGTTCATTTATTTTGGAGAAGGAGAAGCTTTTTATATCCTATGAGAAACCAAAAGGGTGGGGTAGATGACTAACACATTCCCACTCTATAACCTAGTCTTCGATCCCACACCTCATTTGGTTTTGTATGCATTGGATATAGTTTATGTTATCTCTTCGAATGTGGATACCTCTTTCTCTTGTTTTGAGTAAAATTATTTGGAGACTTTGATCATACCCATTGACATACCTCACATCATCGTTGACGAACATTTATATCCTTTTATCCTAAATTCGAGTGCACTAGGAGAACCACCACCATGATTCATCAAGTCAAAGACACCATCTTGTCGGGGCTAGGATTTCCACATAGGTACAAATGGATCTTGTTACCATTGATCGAAAAAGATGATAATTATGGAGTATGTCGGTCTTCTAATTGATATCCCATACTTTAACCGACTTCTTAATCTTCCCAGGGGGTCCCCATATTTCCATTAAACCCAATCAATGGATTGACCTTGGTATCTCGGTCTTGGGTATTGGATATGAGATTGTAAATAAGAAATGATTTCATAATATTTGATAATATGCCACAGACATCTAGAATCCTATTTATGTAAAAATTGGAAACCCTTCATTTAAGGACCAAGGCATCTATATGAGTTAGGTTAACCCTGAAAAACTCCTCATTGTAGAACATGATTACCTAGTCTATATCGATTTCCTTCAATTTCCCTTTATTGAGTACCTGTTTGCAAACTTCAACTTGCAAGTCATTTTGTATACTAGGCGTAATATTAATCCACTACTGATACGTGGTCATAAAAATAGGGAGGCGTCAACGTATCCCTGAATAGATATCACTATTCATAAAGGCGATGGGTCATTCTCATTTTTCTTCTAAGTGTTCGTAAATCATCCTGGAGCCTTTGTCTTCTTAGTACACAATATTCCTTAAATTTACCATCATGTAATAAATCTTTCAAGTGGTGTTTCAATATTTTGTAGCATTTTGGTTGTTGATGTCTAAATTTGGATATTAATTTTAGATGATAATCACTAAAATTATAACCACAAATAAATAGAATGAAGAAATAATAGAGAGTTTTTACGGGGGTCAGCTACGAAAATGAGCCTACGTCCAAGGGTAAAGTTAGTTGAGGTTTATTCCAATCTTTGGGATACAATTACAAGGTGTGACCATGACGTCAAAGCTTACCCCCCTCAGCTGGAGGAAATGATGTATTTATAGTAAGTAGGAAGCCAAGAGGTGGAATGCCTTTATAGATTCAAGCATTTACACCTGTACATAACAACATACATCTAGGTGTCTCTTCACATGCATGTGCATGGTGACTGTTCAATATCCCACGTGTGGCTTTTCATATGGCTGATGGTTAAATTTCTTGGAGGTGATCGGCATGGTAGCCGACCAACAGGTACTTGTGCCGACCAGGTTTGATCTACTATGGTAGGATTCATGATAATGTTGAAAGGTTTCACTGTATTACTGGTCCAAATGGTTAAATAATTTTATCCTATAACAATTGTAACAACCCGTATATTTTAACCTTAATATTGATCAATTACTAACATTAAAATATATAACTTGTAAAAAAATTTAAATATCATTCTCAATAAGAAATGAAACAAAATAAGCATGTGACAAATATAAAAATACAAAATGAATGTCCTCTAATACAAAACTCATAAGAATTCATTATAGCTATAATAAATTGAGAGAGAGTTGTACAACTAAACACCAAATCCTAGGTATACATGCCAATATCGAGTCTCAAAATACAAGCCAAGTCATGTTATCCAATATACAAGCCATGTAAACTAAGAAGTACAACTAACACGACTAAAAATTAAAAGGATAGTCTATCAACGAGATGGACATTCGTGTATCTCTAATGTTGTATAGTCTCTGAAGGGTGGATGAAGAATGTGGTAGCCGGAGAAAAGGAAATCTATGTGAGAATGCTATCCCTAGAGCCTAAAATATCACCACGAATAAAATGGGTCAAACTAGCACGTCTCTGCACTATGCAACTCAAAACACACACACACACACACACATTATATATATATATATATATATATATATATATATATACGCCCACAATTTGTAATTAATAATGGTGACACACTATGTGTCACGTAACCTTATAGTCCATTTTATAAACTCCACAATATCATTCAATAATTAACCTTTCAATTAATTAAAACGTAACAAACATGTGTTCTTTATCCCCTCCCATATCAAGAAACATGTTTTATGTCCACATAAAACTATCACACAACCCGTCACTACCTATTTAGCATTGCAAAAATACCCTTTCGCCATCTTCTACACAGTGCCAAAGCTGCACAACATTGTGTGAACCACCAAAATTCCACATCAAACCGTACTGCTTGAGTAGGCTAACCTAAGAGTTTCCCCTCTCAGTATATACCCAAAAATCCACATTAATTAATTAGTTCATTAATATTGTATGAGGGTAGTGTTATTGAGGTCTATGTATTTCTTGAATGGGTGAGGAAAGACTTAGTCTAATGGAAACCTTTCTTTAAGATAACAATATTTCAAGTGAAAGAAAAAAGACAAAACAAAGCTTTCCTTTATAATAATGAGATTATGATTACTAGAATGAGCAACTAATGATTGAATACAACTTTTCATTAATAAATAAAGTAATTAACCCCTTGAGAGTGGTGATCTTCTGAGAGTGGAGAACTAAACATTACATTGTCTAAGAGAGAGCAAGGATATAATATGTTTGTGTGGGGGTTTGCGAGTATAACCATGTTTGTTATTTTTTTGTCAATAACTGTTCACCTAGTGCTCTATTTATAGTAAACCTTTTATGTTTAATGTGTATATTACACTCCCAAGAATATTCCCTTATAAGAAAACATCTAAAAACATTTTTTCCTTATCATTATTTTTCACTAACTACCACAATCTGTCTTTTGTGGTGTGACACTTGGTGTAATAATGGATGAAAATGTGATGTTATTAGTCATGATGCTAAAAAGTTTTATTTTGTCTTTTTTTTTCAAACTGCTTGCTAAACGAGTTTTGGAAACTCTCAAGTGACCTTTATGGTCACTTGGCATTTGTGACATTAAAATTATCTATGAGCACCTCAACTGGTTGCTTGTTATTTGAGTAATGTATCTGTTTGAATGACCTCTTTAGTCTCTCACACCAAAACTCTCTAGTTTTCAACATATTGAAGTGGCTCGGCCTTATCTTGATTACCTTACCTCTTAGCCTCTAAATAAAAACTCTCAAGAGGTCCCAACTAGCGATTTTGCTCGAGCCCTACTTTCTCGACCAAGGATTCTTCCTAAGTAAATTTGTTAAAGACAACAATAATGAGTGTTAATGATGGAAGTTCTTGCCCACATTCTTTTTTGTTGCTGAGGAACTACTCTTATTTTCTTCCTTTTTCTCTAGGGACTAGTTACTCTTGAACTTGTTTCTCTTTGAGAATGTGCATGCGCTTCCCTTTGTCGATGGGGGATTGCTCATGCAACCTTCCTACTTCTTTGGTATTTATCGTATATCCCTTAATTGATTGAGGGGTTTCTCATGTACCCCTCTGCATTACTCAACTCATGCAAAAGTCTCTCATTGATTTAAAAAGAGAGAGAGTTGTGCCAAAACATCACTTTTGAGTATTGAAAGGATTTTCATCATCATTACTTTTGTGTTTCTTTTAATGCTCTGGTACAGATGGACTTAAAAGACACGTTTATCAGCATTTTAGAAGGCCATGGGTCGTGCCGGGGAGAGGATTTTGTGACTTGATAATCATTACCCCCCTTTTTAAACTAATGGCACCCTTGGGTAGAATGTGCTGCAGTAGAAAGATCGCAAATGCTCACTTGGTTTTTCGAGCAAGTTGAACGGCCGGAAGATTATAGACTGGAGGTCACCCGCGCAATCTTAGAAATAAAGAAAAATATGGTCCCAAACCTGCGATGGAAAGGGCCAATGGCAAAGCTAGTAAAGAAGTTCCTTTCAGAGGTTAATTTTTCGGAGGCAGATCGGTTGGTCAGATATCCCCATAACAGGCCACTTTATGTGACGGTGAGCGTGAATGGGTAAAACTTTTACCGTGTCTTGATGGATGGGGGAGCATCTATCAACATTATGCCGATGGTATAATTCTACGCCTACAATATTTCTTAGATAAGGATTGTGCAAATTCCATTGTCCATAGCAGGATATGATAACCAGTCGAGCTAGTCGAAAAGTTATGTGAATGTGGGGATCACAATGGAGAATATCACTTCCCATATTAAATTCCACCTTAGGGATTGTGAGCTATCCTACTAGTTGTTTGTGGGGCGAGTATGGATGCATAAACATGGTTTAGTGCCTTCCACATATCACTAGTGTTCAAAGGCAAATATCAAAGGAAAGGAAGTAGTAATTAAAGAGTCTAAGAAGCCTTTCATGAGGGAGGAAGCCCACTTGGTGGATGAAGCCTTCTACACAGAGTTAGCTACAGAATTTACTGTGCTCACTCAGTACACAGGGGGGTTAAGATCCCAAGTACTAGGGAAAGGGTACGTGTACCTCCTCGCCCTGTAGTGGCTTACGAGGAGCAAGAAAAGGCACAAAAGATAGTTAGGCCTCCCATCCTTTCAAGGCAGTCTCGTGATCGGGTGATGCCATGAATTAATCCAATCGAACATAAAGTCCAGCATAAAAGTTTGCTCAGTAGAGTTCCCATGAGGAAGTTAGAAGAGAATTAACGTAAAAGACCTTGATAGGTGGAGAAACCATGCCAATGAAAAAGAGTGATTTTTCCCAATGGAAAGATTATTTACAAACTCTGAAGGTGTGATCGGGAAGTTGAAGGCCTGGATGATGAGGCTGACCCGACCTTTGAATGATTTTTGGTGGATAGTCTAGGTCAATGCTTAGTGATTGATAACTCCAATATCCAAGAATTTGTAAAGGAGGTTGAGGAAAAACCAAAATGCATGAAGGATAGGCCAAGATCCCAAATCCAAGAGCTAGAGCATATGGACTTAACCGATGAAGGGGATGACCTAATACCAATGTTTATCTCGAAAGACCTGGATGATACTGCAAAAGGAGCACTGATGGTCTTTGCATGGAAATATAATGAGATGCCTGCAGGAGACCAGGAGGTGAGCTGCCACAGGTTGAATGTTTTACCATCAGTAATACCGATAAAGTAGGCCACTCGAACGTATAAACCGGAGGTAGACTTGAAGATAAAGTAAGAAGTCCAGAGGTTAATCGTAGAAAGTTTTATTATCCCCATCCAACACCCCATTTGGTTATCCAACATTGTGCCTGTAGGGAAGAAGGACAAGAACCAAATACAGATTTGTGTGGACTTTAAAGACTTGAATCGAGCATGTCCTAAAGATGACTTCTCCTTACCTTCTATTGATATTCTCATAGACGCAATAATAGGGCACGAGATGTATAGCTTTATGGATGGCTATGTGGGATACAACCAGATTAAAATGGACCGAGAATATGCTAAGAAGATGACCTTTCTCACACCATTAGGTAACTTTATATACACCATTATGCCTTTTGGTCTAAAGAATGCATGAGCTACCTACCAAAGGACCATGATAACCATATTCCATGATCTCTTTCATCAAATTATAGAATTTTATGTGGATGATTTGGTGATAAATTCCAAGGTAGAGGTCACACACTTAACATATTTGAGGAGAGTGTTCTATAGGTACAGAAAATACGAGTTGAAGATGAATTCCTTGAAATGTGCATTCAGGGTAACGAGTGGCAAGTTCCTGGGATTTGTAGTAAACAGACAAGGGGTGAAGATGGACTTAGATAAGCGACAAAGTATCCTCAACATGCTAAGACCAAAGACTGTGAAAGAGTTGAGGATTTTCTGAGGAAGGTTTCTTACTTGAGGAGATTCGTTCCTAGGTTGGCTGAAGTCACCCACCCCACTAATGGAGCTTCTACGAGAAAAAGGCAAAGTTCACATGGGAGCATCCACACGATGCAACTTTGGACCAGTTAAAGAAGTTATTGACATCTCCCCGAACGATAGTTCCCCCTAGAGCATGTGTTCCTTTACATCTTTACTTCACATCGACTAAAATATCAATAGGGGCATTGTTGGATCAAGAAGTGGAGGGCGTGGAAAAACCTGTGTATAATTTAATAAGAATCATACATGGGTCTGAGGCTAGATATACAAGAATTGAGAGGCATTGTTTATCTTTTGTATTTGTTTCTCAAAAGCTTAGGCATTACATGTTAGCCTTCACAGTTCACATTATTACTAGATGTGACCCCATAATTTTTTTTATAGCTAGAACTGTGTTAATAGTCAGGGTTGCGCGATGGTTCTTGATTCTTTCGAAATATGATCTCAAGTGTGGGTCCCTATAGGGATTAAAAGTTAAGCTTATGCAGATATGTTGGCTATATTCCCTTTGGGAACATTCAAGCCACCTATTGTGGAGCTTCCTGGAGATGATCTCTAAGACAACTATCTCAAACCAAATCTAGAAGAATGGAGCATGCAGTTTGATGGCTCTTCGGCTGAAAACACAGGAGTGGCAGGAGTGATTTTACGTTAAGGCGAAGAAGAAGTTTGATTCTCCGCCAAGCTAGATTTCAAATGTTCAAACAACGTAGCTGAGTATGAGGCTTTAGTGTTGGGGTGGTTAGAGGCTCTAAGAAGGGGTATACAGGTACTAAAAATAAAAAGGGACTCAAATGGTGGTACAACAGGTGAATGGCTAGTATGCTCTCAAACACATGACTTTAGCACCTTATAGAATAATTGTAGAGAGGTTACTCAGACAATTATATAAAGTAAAGATTAAGAGACATATAAGAACGGTGAACAGACATGTAGATGCTTATGCCACAATAGGATAAAAAATCTCCTTCCATGGAGAATCGGCGGTTGTTCGAATCACAAAGAGAACAACACCCTCAACTATATTAGAAATGTTTACTTCTAATGATATCAATGAATGGAGGGGGAAACGCGAAAATAACTAAAGACAGGACACGGTCCATTGACATTAGTAGAGCTAGCAGAATACTTTACCACCTTAGGCAATCTGTACTATAAAAATAAAGGGGGTGGCTATCTAAGTGTGTGGTAGCCGAAGAATCAAAGTAGAGGTTGACATAGATACCCGATAAAGTATGTGAGACAACGAAAATATCTTTGTATAGAAGAATTCAGGCTGGGTATTTTTGGCCCACGATGAAACAAAATGACACACAACTACATAGAGGATGTGGGAAATGTGTGCTATATTTCCATGTAGCGGAGTGCAACTTCATAGATCTGCCATTAGATTAGAGACAACCATATCTAGACATGCTGGTTGATGGGATTATTCCCATGGATAAATACGACGCCATAATATTACGACAATGAGTGTCCAGGTATTACGTATATGAGTGGTAGCTTTATCGAAAAGGTTACCACGATAGGCCCCTAAGATGTATTAGATTGGAGGAAGAAGATGAGGTACTAAAGAAAGCACATGATCCCGAGAACATTGGGGGAGCAAAAATCTACGACCAACTAATGACGCTGGGGTATTTTTGGCCAACAATCGAGAAAGATTCAGCGAAATTTGTTTTAAAGTGCAAGGCATGACAACTCCATGGGAATATGATTCAAGATCCCTCGATGGACTTACATTGCATCTATACCCCTTTTCCATTCAATATATGAGCATTCAATCTAGTAGGGGAAATCAACCCCTCCTAGAAAGGAATGATCTGGATACTAGTGGCTACAGAGTGCTTAACTAAATGGGCAAAGACCATACCATTGAAGAAAGATACGTAGGGGGTAGTAACATTCTTTATGAAGGAGTACATTATTTGTATATTTGGAATCCCAAAAGTATTTCTATCGAATAATGGGAACCCATTTGTTAATAGTCATGTACGAATGCTAACTAAAAAATGCTACATTATTCACCACAAGTCAACAGTGGCCTACCCAAAATGCAATTAACAAGCTAAAGCCATAAAAAATTCTCTCGTAAATATCCTCTCGAAGATGTTAGAAGATTTCCCAGGAACATGGGATGATAAAATACTAGAGGTCTTGTGGGAATATTGAACCACAAAGAGGAAATCTACAGGGTACACCCCCTTCTCATTGGGGTTTCGCGTCGAAGTAATTCTCCCAATAGAACTCTAGGTACCTTCTACACTCTACAACCTTTGAAGTGCAATTCTCCCTCACAGTCGTTATGTGCAACTTGAAACATTGGAAGAGAACATAGATAACGCAAAAAAGGAAATTTGATATGTACATGTGAAACACCCTATATCTTTGACTCACTTGAGTCAATATTATATAAGTGCTCATCTAGTTTGGAAATAGTGACAAAATTGAGTCATACACCTTTAAAACCACGAGCCTTCATACTCTACATTTAATTTCCTCTAATAGTCCAAAGGCATAAACATCAACACCACACCTAGGATCATTTATGTGTTGTATATGAGATTGATTTCTTCATAATATGGGTGTGTGAGTTAAATCCCATTAAAATAAATTTTCCATAATTTTTAGGATATTTTAAATAATTTCTAAGTTTTTAAAAAAAATAATTTTTAGAAATTTGTTTTGGTTTTTACAATTGTTGTGGGTTGTTTTGTAATTACTTTAAGCTGTTTAAACTTTCTTGGGTGGAAACCACATGCACTTAATAATTGTGAGGTTGCAACTTGTATTTCTAACCATTCAAAAATACGTGTTTTATATGCCATCTTAGCCTTACACGTGTTAAAATCACAATGGATGGAGTTGTGTTTTCTTGCCCCCACATACCTGTGTTTGATTGTGAACCCTTGGATCGTTTTAA
Organism: Sambucus nigra; assembly: GCA_949130495.1. Classification (NCBI taxonomy): domain Eukaryota; kingdom Viridiplantae; phylum Streptophyta; class Magnoliopsida; order Dipsacales; family Adoxaceae; genus Sambucus; species Sambucus nigra. The sequence continues at coordinate 170,638,745 of OX422217.1, forward strand.
TTTATTTCCTGCATGCGTTCTTACCCGATCCTTGTGTTTACATTTAAACCAATCAGAGTCTTTATAATTTTGGTGAATTGGTAGCCATCATATTTACCTCGATCTCTTAAGACTTAATCGTGACCATTCATTTGCTTCGAAGTTCCAGAGGCTTCCATGGTTTAGTATAAATACATGCCTTATGTGTTACGATTACAATCTTTTGTTTACCTCACTTCTGAGAGAAAATAAAGAGAGAAGATAGAGAAGAGAGAGAGAGAGAGAGAGAAAGAAGAGAGAAAAAGAAAACCCTAAACTAAACTCCGGCCAAATCTCACCAGAAAATCATTTCTGAGAGTGTGTTAGTTCGATAGTTGTGAAGATCACTCCTCTTCTATCCTTAATCTCTTTTCTAACTTAATCACAACAGTTAGATCTCATTTTTTTTCATAGAAAGCTGATATTAAAGTTCGATGATACATTTCACGTTTATCTCTCTTAGTTTTGATTTCTTCTTTCGAGAAATCATACTTTTGTTGGTTGTTTTCAACTGTTTTGTTTTAAAACCCTAAAACCAACAAAACAATTTCTAATTTCAGTTTCTTTGAACATTCAGACTTAGATCTAGTTTAAGATCTTGATTGGGGATTTACACTTTCACATATTTCACATTTTGTGAAATAGTCTGTACATTTTCAAAATAAGAAAGTGTTTAGGATATTGGCTCGTGTATATTGCAATATTCTCTCTTGATCTGTGGATATATTGAAAGATCCAAAGTCTGATAGTTTCGATTAAACTAATTTTGTAAATCTTTACCTATTTGTGATATATTTGTAATTTGAATAGCATCATGTCTGTAATTAAGTGTGTGACTTGCATGCATGTGATTTAGAGCACATCACCACTTAAACCTTCACACTACTACACTAAAAAGTGTTGGTATTGCGATTTTGGATTTTTGGGTCGACATAAAACTAAAAGGAGCGGAGTTACAAAGTTGAGAGAACATCAACAACATCATAGCCTTGGGAGAAGTCATAAAATCCAAAGGAGTTAGTACATTTCTGAACTTAGAATTACGTATGATTATGTGTCTTGATTGTTATATAGTTTGTAATCTTTTACTCTATTTTAGTGGATTTTTTTTCTTTTGAGGTGTAGAGACCTCCGTTGATGTTTCCCCAACTAGGTGGGGTTTTACCACATTAAAATTATACTTGTATACTTCCTCTTCCTCTAATCCCTTTCTTGAGACTGTGTTGATTTAATTTCTTTATAAGTTTTGGTTTTCAAAACTGGTAAACCTATATCTTGAATAACTTGTTCATACTGTTTTACACATCTTGTGTTAAGAAATCAGTTTTAAGAAAAGAGTTTCTTCGACAAAGTGTTCGGAGCCATTTAGATTGTTTAATCTTGAATTAAACGACTAAAGTGGTACATTTATAATTGGTATCAGAGCTTTGGTTTTTCAAAATTCTTTAGATATTGAATTTCTGAAATTATTTTGTCAAAACAAATTATGGACGAGAAATTTGAGAGACTAGGTTACCTTTCCAGGCCCCCTCTTTAATGGAACCAATTTTCCTTCCTGGAAAGTAAGGATGGTTGCTTTCATCCAAGGGACATTGCGAGAGGATGTCTAGGAAGTTATTGAAAATGGTTACACTTTTCCTACTAAACCAGTTGCTGAAGGAAGTACTGTGAGGCTTAGAAAGTTACAAAGTCAATTCATTAAAGAAGAGAAACAGACTTCCCTTAATAATACCAAAGGCAATAATGCCATATTAATATCTATCAATGAACACGCATTTAAGAGGATATCATTCTGTACTACCTCTAAGGAAGCATGGGACACCCTAGTGACTCCACATGAGGGTGAAACCAGAGTTAAAGCTGTTAAAACATAAATGTTAATCCAGCAGTACAACTCCTTGATCATGACTGAGACTGAGTCATTTGATGACTTCTATATTAGACTGACAAACATTGTGAGCAAATTACATGCCAATGGGATTGTTTATAATAGAAAGGAAATTATTTCTCAAATACTAAGATCACTTCCACAAAAAATTGATAATAAGAGATATGCAATTGAGGAGATGGATGATCAAAATTTCACACCTGAACTTCTCAGTAGAAAATTAAGAACTGTAGAAATGGAATTAGAATTTAAGAAACAATTAACCCAGTCCCAAAAGAAACAGTCTGCCTCTAATCTTGTTTTTTCATCTAAGTTGACCACACCCGAACTTAGCTTACCTAACACTGACTTAGACTCTGATGAGGATTGTAATTTGGATAGTTTGGATAATCAACTTGCCTTAATATCTAAAGAGTTTAAGAAAATTGTGAACTTTCGAAATAAAATAGCAAAAAGACAAGGGAAGCCTACTTATCCAACCCAATCCAATAATAGGCCTCATAAGAGAAGACAAGACAAACACCAGACTGGTAATCACAAAAAGATTTGAGAGAGGCCTTAAAAATGTTGAACGCTATAGATGTGGGAAGTAAGGACATATGGCTAGTGATTGTAGAGTTAACTTGGACGAAATTTACAAACATAATATAGATCATCTATGCAAGACTTGGGATGACTCAAGTGAATCTGAAAATGATGAACCTGAGTCATCTAACACTTTTTACCCTTGTATGTCATTATTTGTTAAGATAATGTACACTAATAATGAGGAATTTGATCACGCTATGTTAACTGATACTATGCCTCGTAGTTAATCTGCATTATTTCTTAAGAAAGTTGATAATGCTTCAAATGTTGTGTGTGTGAGTAAAAGGGAACACTCTATTATGGATGTCAATGGGAGTGTGAGTCCTAAAAATGAACCGCTAGGGGACACTCCACACTGCACACTTAGTGACTCCGATAACGATGACCTTCATGACATTCACACACTGTGCACAAAAACGCTCAAGAAAAGCACTAGGCTTGAAAAGATTGTCAAGGATCTTACCCAGAAGATAGAAACCCTAAGTTAGATGATCAAACAGAATGCTGAAGAGTACATTACTCAATGTCTAAGTCATGAGAGTGAGACCAAAATTTTTAAAGAAAAATTAAAAGAGTTGTTAGACTCAAATGAAATTCTGGAAAAGAAATACAAAGGAACATTGTTAGAATTGGAACAAACAAAAGAAAAGAGATCCACAGTCTTCAAAATATTTGCAAAATTTGAAAATAATTCTAAATGTTTTGAAGATTGTGTTGCTTACAGTAAAGCCAATTTTGATGACAGAACTGGAATAGGATTTTGTCCCAATTCTATGACCCAAAACTAAAAACTTTGAAAAATAAAGTTCGTGTTTGGTGTCAAAAGACCTTTTGAAACTTGTCCAGACTTTCAAAGTTTGAAAAATGAGTTTGATATAAAACAACAAAAGTTAGACATTGGTGAATCAAGTAACTCTAAGCATAATGTTGAACAAAAGGCTAAATACCTCTGCCTCCTTATTTGATAAGCTGATGCATCATTTCAACCTGTGCCACCTAGGAACAAGACTAGAGCTCAAAACCTAGATAAGCCTTCGAATAATAATTTTCCTAAGGTTATGAGTTCTACATGATATATTTTCTACTCCTCTTGTGATATCTATGGACATTACACTGATGGTTGCGATTCCAAATGTCTATGTAATCCAATCTATAACTCTCATGTTTACCATAACTTTAACTATTCTAGGAGAAGACGAAACAACTATGTTCTTCCTAGAAAGCCAGACAAGAATTCTAACTATCATAATAGAAGGAGAAAGACTAATACTAAAAGACCATTAACAAGAAGGAATCCTAGATTCTTTTCTAAACCAACTGCTCAAACTGTTTATAATACTAATAAATATGAGCAAAAATCTTTTAAAGAAAAGATAGAAGCTCGCAATTTTTATCAAATACGAGCTGATAAGCGCAAATTGAGAACTAGAGAAATTTGGGTTAGAAAAGATAATCTATTACCCAATTGAAATGCAAAATTGTGATCTATGCTTTTAAAGATGAACACATGACAACTGGATGGTATTTATCCTCTAGATGTTCCAAACATTTGACCGGGGATGATTCTAAACTTTCAAACAAAACTTAACTTATCCGGAGGAAAAGTCTTATTTAGAGATGGTGTATCGGCCCAGATCATCGGTAAAGGAACACTCAATGAAGAAGGATTACCTATTCTTGAAGATGCTCTCTTGGTAAAAGTTCTTAAAGCCAATTTACTAAGTATATCACAGTTTTGCGACTTAAACCATACTATCACTTTTTCAAAGAACAATTACAAAATTTTAAATGAAAAAGGTGAATGCATTATTATAAGACTCCGTACTCCAGATAACTGTTACATAGTCAATCCAAGTACAGAGGTTTGTAACATTGCCAAAATGGATGACAATGAGATATGGCATAATAGGTTGGGTGACATTAATTATGATAGTCTTAGCAAATTGTGCTCCCAAGAGATAGTTAGAGGTCTTCCTAAGATCAAACCAATTTCAAACATCGTATGTGGTCCCTGTCAAGAAGGGAGAATTATTAAGGCTCCCCACAAGAAATTTAAATAAGTTATATCCACTAAACCTCTAGAACTCATCCATATGGACCTAATGGGTCCTTCTCGTACTATTAGTCTTTGCGATAATAGTTACCTCCTTCTTATAGTTGATGACTTCACTCGATTTACCTGGGTTTCCTTTTTAAAACACAAATAATAAACCTTCCGTAAGTTTTTGAAAGTCTTAGTTCGTATAGAAAATGAAAAGGATTCCCAAGTAGATAGAATTCGTAGTGATAGAGGAGGAGAATTCATAGATTTAGGTTGTGACTATAATGGTTACAAACATGAATTTAGTGCTCCTAAGACACCTTAACAAAATGGAATTGGCGAGCGTAAAAATTACACTCTTCAAGAAATGTCCCGTGTGATGATTCATGCGAAGAACCTACCTAAATATTTTTGGGTAGAATCCATTCGTACCGCCTATCATATAATTAATCGAATCTACTAAGGAAAAATACCAAACAAAAATCCTATGATCTTTGGTATGGGAAGAAACCTAACCTAAAATACGTAGAACCTTTGGTAGCACCTTTTATGTCTGTAAGGATAGAGAACATCTGTCTAAATTTAAAACCATAGGAGATAAAATCATTTTCTTTGTATTTTCTCCAAATAGTAGAGCCTGCCGTGTCTAGAATCTTTGTACCAAAACAATGATGGATTGAATTAATGTGGTTGTAAGTGACACTAATGTAGAAAGTATGACCAAAGAACCAACTATTGTGGATGAGTTCAAAAACATTTTAAATTATGACTATCCAGAAATAGTTGAATCCTTACCAATTGAGACCCCTGAAGTACCTAACGGGGTTACCAAAGATCATCCTTTAGATATTGTTGTTGGTAATCCTACTGAGCCTGTTCGTACAAGATCTCAACTTCGTAAAATTGCTCATTTTTCATGCTTTATCGCTTATTGAGCCAAAGACTGTAAATGAAGCCTTGAATGACACTTAATGGATAAATGTTATGCAGGAGGAACTTCTTCAATTTGTCATTCATGATGTATGGTATCTTATACCTCGTCTTGAAAATAAAAGTGTTATTGGCACAAGTTGGATTTTTAAAAATAAAACTGATGAATCTGGGATGATTATTCAGAATAAAGCTAGATTAGTTTCCCAAGGCTACTCTCAAATTGAAGGAATATATTTCGAGGAAACTTTTGCTCCTTTCACTCGCCTCAAATCTTTTCGCATACTTTTTGCAATAACTTATCATTTTCACTTCACACTATATCAAATGGATGTTAAGTCAGCCTTCCTTAACGAAATTTTAACTGAGGAGACCTATGTAGAACAACCCAAAGCTTTTATTGACCCTCATCACCCAAATTATGTCTATCTTCTTAAAAAAACTCTTTATGGGTGAAAATAAGATCTTAGAGCTTGGTGTGAAGGTCTATCGACCTTTCTTTTAGAAAAAGATTTTAGGAGAGGAGGGAATGGCCAAACCTTATTTGTCAAACGTTTTGACAACAATATTACTATAGCCCAAGTTTATGTTGACGATATCATTTTTGGATCCACCTCCCCTTTAAAAGTTAAGACCTTTTTGGACATTACGCAAAAAGAATTTCAAATGTCACTTATGGGGAAGTTACAATTCTTCTTAGGGCTCCAAGTTAAACAAAATTCAGATGGATTATTTGTATCGCAATCCAAATACGCTTTAGAGATTGTCAAGAAGTTTGGCCTAGAAACAACTGAAGAAGCTAGGACTCCTATGAGTACTTTTGTCAAACTTTCAAAAGAAGATAATGGTAAATCCATTGATTCTACCTTATACCGTCGAATGATAGGAAGCTTACTTTACCTTACTTCCTTCGATCCTAATATCATGTACTCTGTCTTCATGTGTGCCTGATATTAAAACAATACTAAAGAGAGTCATCTCTTTTTCAATTTAATCAAACCAAGTTGTGAAACTAATTAACTTGACCATATTTTATCTTGTTTAACCCTAAGCATGAAACTAGTGATTAAAGCGAGTAAAATAAAGTAAAGCAACGCCAATCTACGAGGAAAGACCCAAACAAGAAAAAACCTATGACGGCCCAGTCCAGACAATCACTATGATATAGTCTTTACAAAGTCATATTGTAGTCTTATACAATGACTCGATCCCTACGAGACATGATTCTCCTATGATCTTCTACCAATCTTCACAATGCCCACGCAGAAAGTAACCTTCTTCAACGATACTCGTCCACAACAGTCGTCTTCATAAATGCCTCGGTATCTACCGATACGGCCATGTGTCCTCTACGATGTTGAACACGAAAGTAACCTTCTTCGCTTCTCACCGCAAAACCCAACAATGTTCAAGTGTTGAACAAACCCAACACAGTGTAACAAAGATCATATAAACATATGGTAATGATAGCTCGGATCATTGTAAACTCTAAGGATGTTTTATAGTGGAAACACTTAGAAAACTTTATGCAGAAACCTCTCTGTATCGTAAACTATTTTTTGCATTGCACCCTATTCGAGAAAACTAAACACGCTAATTTATAATTATTTTAAGGCGGTGAGGGATCTCGTTCGAGCGAGATAATGCATCATTTGAACGACTGCAACTCTCGTTCGAACGATAGCGTTTATCATTTGAACGACGTTGCCCAGATTAGAGTTTTGATACATCCAACTTTGGGAACAAATTTTTTCTTAAAATCAACACTTATCTAACTCTAATTTGTCCTTATCTGATTAAAACGAAGTGTAAACATTTAAAACTCTTTAAAAAAACATTTTCTTTAAAAATAACATCCTTATTTTTGCTAAAATAAAATTTCGAGTTTCATTAATATTATGCATTCATACCTGAGTGATATTGGAATGCAATTAAACCTTGAAGACGATAAATTTGCACCAATTAAGCTTCGGCATGATTAATTCCTTGTAGCTTTGCCGCAACATCTTCAATTAATATTTGTCAAGCCATGGTCTCGTAGTGATCGGACAATTAAAATCTACCTATGACTCAAACGTATTTTGTTCCGAGAATAAGTCAAAACAACATTAAGACTCAATTGAAAATTTGACCCTTACAAATTACCTACCGACGAAATTGCAATTAGCTGACCTATTTACTTAACCATTAGATTATCTTCGTTTTGAATCTTTGCTTAAATGTATTTGTATGGTTATGGCAGAATAATGATTTATTGTTTCATACTTGTTTTCTTTGCCCTTTGTCCATTTGAGACAAAATGGGGGAGAAATTTAAGTACTTTTGGACATCTTATTGTATTCTCAACTAAAAGGCTTGATCTTAGCTATCTTATTTTCAAGAATCAGTACGTTCATTTACGACAGCATTTTGATAGGGTATTTATGTATCTAGTTGAGTTATGTAATTTTCTCTTTCTAGGATATTGGGTAGATAGAATTTTTGTATAGGAATAGGTTTTTCTTATTCTTTTGTATCCCTACGAGTCCTAGATGACTCAAAGGAGATTTTGTCTCACATTTCCAATGGGGGAGATCGAATCACCCTATATCTTTGACTCGCTTGAGTTTATATTATATAGATGCTCATCTAGTTTGAAAATAGTGACAAAATTGAGTCATACCCCTTTTAAACCAATAAGCCTTCAGACTCTACATTCAATTTCCTCTAATAGTCCAAAGGTATAAACACCAATACCACACCTCAGATGATTTATGTGTTGCATATGAGATTGCATTCTTCATAAAATGGGTGTGTGTGTGAGTTAAATCCCATTAATACAATTTTTCCATAATTTTTGGGATATTTTAAATAATTTCTAAGTTTTTAAAAAAAATAATTTTTAGAAATTGCAGAATTGATTTTTACAATTATTGTGGACTGTTTTGTCATTACTTTAAGCTGTTAAACTTGCTTGGGTAGAAATAAAATGCGCTTGATAATTGTGTGGGTGCAACTTGTATTTCTGAAAGTTAAAAAATACGCGTTTTGTACGCTATCTCAGTCTTACATGTGTTTGACTCACAATGGCTGGATTTGTGTTTTCTTGGCCTCACATACCTGTGTTTGATTATGAACCCTTGGATCATTTTAATCTATGGCTTGCATGCGTTCTTACCTAATCCCTGTCTTTACATTTAAACCAATAAGAGTCTTTATAATTTTGGTTCATTGGTAGCCATCAAATTTACCTCGATCTCTTAAGGATTCTATGGCTTAGTATAAATACATGCCTTATGTGTTGCGATTATAGTATTTTGTTTACCTCACTTCTGAGAGAAAATAAAGAGAGAAAAGAGAGAAGAGCGAGAGAGAAACCTAAACTAAACTCCGGCCAAATCTCACTTAAAAATCATTTCTGAGAGTGTCTTAGTTCGAGAGTTGTGAAGATCATTCCTCTTGTGTCCTTAATCTCTTTTCCAACTTAATCACAATAATTTGATCTCATTTTCTTTCATAGAAAACTGAGATTGAAGTTATGTGATACATTTCACGTTTATCTCTTTTAGTTTTGATTTCTTCTTTCGAGAAATCTTAGTTTTGTTGGCTGTTTTCAACTGTTATATTTTCAAACCCTAAAACCAACAAAACAGTTTCTGATTTCAGTTTCTTTAAACATTCAGACTTAGATCTAGTTTAAGATCTTGATTGGGGATTTACACTTTCGCATATTTCACATTTTATGAAATATTCCGTATTCTTTAAAAATAAGAAAGTGTTTATGATCTTGGCTCGTCTATATAGCAAGATTCCCTCTTTATCTATTAATATATTGAAAGATCCAAAGTCTGATAGTTTTGATTAAACTGATTTTGGAAATCTTTACATATTTGTGATCTATTTGTAATTTGATAAGCATCCTATGTGTATTTAAGTGTGTGTTAATTGAATGCATGTGATGTAGAGAACATCACCACTTACACCTTCACACTAGTTCACTGAAAATTGTTGGTATTGAGATTTTGGATTTTTGAGTCAACGTAAAGCTAAAAGGAGTGGAGTTACAAAGCTGAGAGAACATAAACAACATCAGAGTGTGAGACCCCGCCTAATTAAATACTGAGCGATCACTCCTTTATTAAATTAAATCAAGGTTAACAGTTGGTTCATTCTCAGCATCACTGTCGATAAAATAAATTTTCCAATTTAACACCCTAAATAATTAAGCTAAGTGTCAGAAACATTTTTCATACAAACTTTCCCAATTTTAATTAAAGAAAAAGATTTATTTATTTAAAACAACATTTCTACAATTAAAAATCACACCACAAAAAGCCAAATAACATAATACATTCATCAAACGAATGTCAACATAAGAGACTAAAATCACAATCCATCCAGAATAAATCCCATAGAACAATACCAGAAATAACCGAAATATAAATGTCCCAACAACAAATGAAATGATAAAAAGGGGCGACACGTGCCCAATAAATGAGAGTACTAGGAGTGGAGTCAATAACGGAAGCCGTCTACTCAAGTGACCTGCAACTCCCACCTAAGCTGCAGCTCGTTGTTCTCAAGGGATCCTAAGAAAGACGCCCCTGTGGCTGGGCACCTGAAAATATACATATATATACAAGAGAGAGAGAGAAAAAGAAACGGTTCAGAGCCCGAAAGTGTGTTTGATTTAAAATACGTTTAGCAAGTATTTAAATTGATACAGGCCAATGCAACAACACATTAGTACGTCCCTCTCTTGAGAAAATACTCACCTCTCTTCTAATGTGCACACCTATCGCACTAACCTTCCCAACGGTTTGTTTTAACATTTATCATACTAGTCTTTATAAAGATTTAACTTAACTTAGATTACTCATAAGATTTACAATTTACTAATTCCACTTTAAAAGATGTTCCAATTTGTAACCAAATTTCTCCATTTTTAACTTTATAAAAACAATAAAGCTTCCAGTGACATATTATGCTTTCTCAAAACAAATATTTATAATATGAGCCAACAACCATGTCCTACTTATCAAATCTTAGTAGGCAGTTTCAAATATCATAATCTCATATATATATTAACTACTCGTATAATATATATATATAACAGCACCCCGAATAAAACTATGGTGCGTGCATACTTCCACTATCCAAACCCCATACCACTCAAATGAAGGGGAATACAAATTCGGAATCACTCTCGAATTGTATTAACACATACACAAACAATATCGAGGCGAAGCATAGATTCCAAGTCTCTAAGAGGATGGCACATACTCGCGTCTCTTAGGACCGTCTGAACTATCGATTCGATAACCTGCACCAAGGATATCTATCTTCTAGGGTACAAGTCAATATCCCCCATAAAGGTCCCATCGAGATAAGACTGTCCCAGCGCGGTAACCTCAAGGATAGTAAGTAGCGCGATATGTTTTTCACATGAATATAATATATGTACACACAATCATATAAATATACCCCTTTATCATATTGAAATAGGTTCTTCTCATCACACATAATTATACCATTTCTCCTTAATTTCACAGTTATAGAATTACGTATAAGGTTTTATTCCTAACCTTAACTCGAAGGGTTTTCTCACTTATTACCTAACACTCGTGGATTATATCCCCACAAATATGAAATTGAGTAAGTGACTTTATTAGATTCCAACGTAACTCTCTTACGCACCTCACCCTTTAAATTCATAAATCTAACAACCTAAGGTAAATATCCCATAAATATCATTCTCGTTGAATATTAAAGGTTCCAACATTATTTCATATACCCTACTGGTCCTCAATGTCTCCCAAATCATTTTATTTAGAATGCCCAAAAATCATTTCACGATAAACTTAATTTAACTAATTAAACAAGGGAAATAGGAGTCTGCCAGGAGGGGTCGATCGATCGAAGCTTGGGGCTCGATCGATCGAACCTTCGATCGATCGAAGCTCTAGGCTCGATCGATCGATCGATCAAGCAGGTCTGGGCAAAATTCTGCAGAATGCAGTTACGAGATTCATCAAACTTCTTCATCCAAAACTATGTTTTTCCATTCTAATCGTCCCAAAAATCCTACTATCATCATCGTAACATTATACCAGGTGTTTATAACGTAAAGCATGTGTATAACTATCATTAAACATGGATTTTCAACCTAAAATCATGTCCAATTATTAAGAACCCTAGAATTTTCTTAAACAGATTTCTAATGAATCTTTCTCCAATATTTCTTTATTATGATCACCAAATTTCGTGGTTCATTACCTCTACATGGCAAGGGTTTCCAGAATCAACATGTACATCAATACTACATGGGTTTTTCCTATCAAAGATTGGGTTTTCTTCCATAATTTTCATCACAATTCAATCCTACACTAATATGAATATTGCATTAACGAAGATACGCAAGTTAAACACTTGCCTGGGATTTTTGGTATGCAGATTCCCGAATGATTTTGGTATGGCTGCGTTCCTTGTCTCGTAATCTACGCGGTGGTGGTGGTGAAATCCGGTGCCTTTTTGGCCTTGGATTGCCTTGGAGCTCTCTCCTCTCTTCTCCAATGGCCGTCACTTGATTTGTGAATGTTCTAACCCTAAGAGGCTGACCTAATGGCAGATATAGGTTGGCTGAAATTCGTGGGTTTAAATACCCACTTGTGTAAAATGACTAAAATGCCCTCCCGGGGCACCAATTAGGCCTAAAAATGCCCCGAGACCCAAACTAAACCCCCGGGTATACTTTTCTGACTATCTCGACCCTTCCAGACGCGTTGGCGAACTCAAAATGACCATACGAACAACTTATAAAATATTTACTTTTTATTTAACGAAATTAGTCCTGACGTGACACGGGCACGTCCCGACTAAAATTTCCGAAATAGTCATTTAATTCACTTATGACATTCAATATAACCAATATAATATATTACTATGCTCATTAGTAATATTCAACAAGTTTCCCATAATTACTAACTTTTGTCACGTTATTAATTATTACATAATTAATTTCCGGATTTTTTATTAAATAAACCGTCACATTAAATTTAATAAATCCCCAAATTAATATAGCATAAAAATACGGGGTATTACACAGAGCCTTGGGAGAAGTGATAAAATCCATAGGAGTTGGTGCATTTTTGAACTTAGAATTAGGTCTGATTGTGTGTCTTAATTGTTATATAGTTTGTAACCTGTTACTCTATTTTAGTGGATTTGTTTCTTTTGAGACATAGAGACCTCCGTGGATGTTTTCGTAATTGGGTGGGGTTTTACCACATTAAAATTATACTTGTATACTTCCTCTTCCTCTCATCCCTTTCATGAGGTTATGTTGATTTAATTTCTTTATTAGTTTTGGTTTTCAAAACTATTAAACCTATATCTTAAATAACTTGTTCATACTGTTTTACACATCTTGTGTTAAGAAATTTATTTTAAGAAAATAATTTCTTCAATTAACTATTCGGAGCCATTTAGATAGTTTAATCTTGAAATAAACGACTGAAGTGGTACTTTTTCAACAGGAAACAACTGTCCAGATCTTATGACCAAATGGTAAAGCCAAGAAAATTCCTGGAAGGTGACCTAGTTTTGAAGGCTTGTATAAGGCACATACGGGGTCTCTCGCTGCCTAAGTTTGAGGCAAATTGGGAAGGACCTTATGTTGTTCGAAAAGATCATGATTTAGTATATTGTGAAATTTCGAAGGTTGAGGATTTCTAAGTTTGATCGCCCAGGCATGCTGACAGTTCGACTTAAAAAATTTATAAGGGACAAATATTTAAAAATTCATATAAAATCCGTTTTAACTCCGATTTCGAAACCGTTTAAAATTCTCATCTTTAAAAATATTTCTCAACATATTTGAGCCATAAAAATAATTTTATCAAAAATTTTATTTTTCCTCTATATTTTGAAAATACCCCAAAAATTACGCGGTTTGTTACACCGAATCATACACAAAATGTCTCACCTCGGAAAATAAATCACGTAATAAAAATAGGTGATATGACCTGGGGAATATAGTCTCCTGACGCGACTGTAAATGTGTCTCAGGAATGCGTTCACTCTAGGCTCAAGTGCAAGCCTGTCGCTCAAGTAATAATCCGAGTAAGTTGTGTATCGTATCCACAGGGAAAAAGGACAACGGAGTTGTGACGATAGGAAAAGACGGAGGAACCCTAACTCTGACTCTAAAAAGAAAAATAAAATGATTTGGTTTTTGAGAATGATTATGGTAAATGCAATTAGGAAATTATTACAAAATGCAACTACACTAATTTACCTAAAAAGTGAATGAAACTCGTTTAAAACTTTTGACTAACTGATGAGAAAAATAGGACGAGAATACAATCCCCCAACCCTAGTGTATTGCTGGTAAAATAATAATCGTAAATTTGACTGATTGATTTGACCCGAAATTTAGTGCTCCCAAGCATTATGTATACGGGGTTCAAGCCCGCGTCATACTTAATCTGAGGACGAGTAAATCAGTATCGCGATAGTAACACTCGAATTGCATTCTAAATCATCACGGTTACCCAGAGGCAAACGAGATATAAAGACCTACAATTGTTATGTTGCTACGCAATACGGTCGTAATCAATCACTAAATTCAGAGGATTAATGTTATACACGTGCAATTAACACATCAGGCTGGGTTCATGTATCCCGGCCTTAGGAAATCTAGTCTAACATGATGAAAGTGATGAAAACAGTGTTTAATGTGCGAGAGTTCATGATTAATCTAAGGAAAACTGATGAATTGATGTAGAATAGAATAAAAAAGAAGAAATAACTCACTAAAATCACCCAAGCAATAATTGCAGCAATCAATAAAACTGGTAATCACACGAACTCTGAATAAATCTTCAATCCTTGAATTAAAATTTCTAATTGTAGCTAAACAAGGGTTCCTGGAGAAAAGATAAAAACTAACTATTATCCTCTAAAAATAATCCGTCCTCATAAAAATAATAAATTGGGTTTTTATACCCTCCATGAATTTAGGAATTTCAGCTGCACAAGGACTCTTCTTTGAAACAGATAAAATTTGCAAATCTCGATGGCCGGACCGGTCCGGGCCTTAGGCGGACCAGTCTGCCCCAGAAAGCGGATCGGTTCTTGTTATTTTTGCCTTCTTCGATTTGCTTGTGATCTGGGGTCTTCTGGAGTTTGGCAAAGCGGACCGGTCCTGGGTAGGGGCGGACCGGTCTGCCTATTTGACTTTTTTACTCCTCTTTGACTGCTCATATCTTTTGTTCCGGGACTCCGATTGAGGTGATGTTTCTTCCTATGTGCTCGTGAATGAGATCTCTTCAACTTCTCTTTAGGTACCTTATCCGAATTCTGGGTGGAAATTTCTCTTTTGACCTTTTGACTTTCCTTCTTTCTTCCTTTATTCTTCCGATCTCCTTCTTCTATTTTTTGACATCAAATACCTGGAAAATCACTACGAAATACCAGAAACTCGATGTACTCATTTGGATCAGTCAGTAGCAAGATTCTGAGATAAAGTCAACTCAATTATGTTGTTCGAGGTGCTAAAAGTAACTAAATCAAGGGATAAATTAGGAAGAATTTATGCCTAATCAAACCCCCCTAACTTAGAACTTTGCGCGTCCCGAGCAATGCAAAAGAATCGTAGCCAGGCTCAATTCTTGAAAACATCTTATTGGGATAAAATACCTCTTTCGCGGGAAAGCGATGGCATTTAGCGTATGCAACAAGCCTTTAAACCCCTAGGTTGCCCTAGTAGGACGAGTTGTGTCTCGTGAGGGTTTGCAGAGAATATACCCACAAAATTCGACTCAACGGAATTCAAAATACGTAAAAATTGTATAATTCAATCTTTTGCAGAAAAATATTCATCATCAAGTCATATTTACAAGTCTCAAACCGTAGTGTGTGTGTGCGAAGCCGTAAATATAACCGCTAATTTTCACCGATTGATCATTACGTTACTTATCCGAAAATTCATTTTGATTTAAATTTCTCACGGAATTCTCTCTCAAATGAATCACTCGGATTATGTCTATTCTCTCGGTATGCGTGATATAAAGAGTAAATGTAACGGATGAAAAATCACGCATACAATTAGAAAGACGGAAATTTCATAGTGAAAGGATCTCATCAACGGATTACAGTTTAATAAAAACGGAAACATTGCCTCTTTTTCCGTGCATTCGATATCTTTTATTATCTTTTGGTGTATTAGCTCTCCACGCGGTAATCAATTTTCGCAATTTAGACTCGGTTAGGACTTTTTCGGGTATTAAGGTATATTGGGTAAAATGAAAGTCGTAGGAAAGATTGGAATTGGAAAAGTCATTTATGATGTCCATTTGTGCTTTATCCGTGCTATTGCTCATTTTTTTTTCTTCTTTTTCTATTTTTTTCTATTTTTCACTTCTTTTCTTTTCTTTCTATTTTTGTTGAGCATATTTATTTATTTTTTTCTTGCCCCTTTTTATGCACTTTCCGGACTTAAAGTCTGAATTTTTCCATTTTTCGCAATTCCGGACTATTTGGGTTTTTTCGGGTTATCAAACGAAAGGGATAATTTATTTGGCTCAAATTGGGTTACAAAAGGGGTAATTTTTCTCTACTTTTGATGGCCAATATTTTTGGGTGACAAACGAGGGCATACTTCATTGTCCAAAATACCAATTGCTTTACCATATGCATTTCGAGATGAATTTAAGTTTAAAGATCAATTTTGGCACGTTTTTCAAAGCAATATCACACACGTCTTTCATAACTGATCAAAATGAAAGGATTGAGATACTTGACAACTTTTTAAGCACTGCAAAGAACCTTGAGTTATCAAATAACTTGGATTTATTTAAAAACTCGCAAAAAGTGATAGGCTCGAATCTCACCGGGTTTGTTAATCTCCACACTTATTCGTTAAGTCGTCAATTTTTGCTCGATTTTCCATCTTTAGTCAATTTCGGCTTTGTGCATGTTGAATTTTTACAATTTGAGACTTTAAACTGACTTTTAATGATATTTTTGAAAATTTTGAATTCCAATTTTTTTTTTTATTTTGAACAAAAATATTTTTGGATTTTTCAAAATTTTATGATTTTTTTGCAAATTTCTGGGCATTTTGAAAATTTGTGAAGTTATCCTTGTCGACCGGGGGGACGTTGTGTTGATAGGTAAATTTTGGAACGTTCGGGACGTCATAATCGGCCAACTTGGTCATGAGACGGGCCAAGGTAAATGGGATGATAGTCCCATCCACGTAAGCTTCAACCTCGAATTGGCCCGTCCGAACTAAGGTACCATAGAAGGAGCGGACTTTGGTTGCCCAAACGCTTCGTAGGGTTGCTTGAGGAATCGGCACCAACCCCGAGTCATGAATAGGGCGGTGACGGAGTTGGGCAGCCCTTCCCATTGGACATCGCGCTCCATATGGAGTTTGCGGCCCAAACCGAAAAATTGATTGCACCATCGCTCCTCTTGGCAGGAGAATAACTCGCCATGATCGGAGGGTTGGATCTCGGTGGATTCATATTTAGTGGGGGCAACGCGGGGATCCATGGAAACAAGATGGATTTTTTCTAGGAAAAACTAGAGAGGGAGAAGAGAGGATTTGTGGTGGAGATGTGAAGAGAAAGGGAGGGATTGGTGTGTATTTATAGTGGAAGGGGTGAGGGGAGGGGTTGGAATTGGAGGGAAAGTGTTTGGAGGGAAAAGGGGGTGGATTTGGGAGGGAAAGGTTGGGGTTGGGAGGAGGGAAAATGGATTGGAGGGAATGAGTGGGATTGGGGGGGGGGGGAGGGGGTGAATCTTGGGAAGGGGAGAATTCAGAACTGCAGAGGGAGGACCGGTCCGGGGTAGGGGCAGACCGGTCCGGGTCTTTGACATTTCAAACCTTTGCCAGGCAGACCGGTCCTTTTTAAAATTAAAGGAACCGGCCCGGGGGTGGACCGGTCCAGCCTTAAATTAAAGGAATCGGTCCGGCCCCAGGGCTGCTGTGCTGGAATTTTCCAGAACTTGGTTTCGATCTCACTTCTCCGAAAACTTTCACTTTCACAACGTACTCTCTATCAACCTGGACTAAAACCCTCTCGATTTCACTGGTCAACACCCTTTGAATCAAAATTCCCGAAACACACGAATGCTTTTCCCGAATGAACCTAGTCCTAAAGGCGCTCATACTCACACGACTCTCACAACACACACGACTCTCACCCCATACGCGTCGGGGGTGCGACGACCTCACTGGAACAGCTCACTCAACCCCGTAAACGGGGTCCGACAACTAGATGGTGTCGACCTCTTCCGCACATGCCTCCAGATATGGTTTTAGGCATTGTCCATTCACTTTGAATGTATTTCCCCCTTTTAAATCATCCAATTCAACATCTCCATGGGGAAAAACATTCTTCACGACGAACGGGCCAGACCATCGTGACCGTAACTTGCCCGAAAAGAGGTGAAGCCGAGAGTTATAGAGAAGAACTTTTTGCTCAGGAAGAAACTCCTTTCGTCGGATGATGCTATCATGAGAGAGTTTCATTATTTCTTTTGAAATTTTTGCATTCTCATACGCATCATTGCGTAGTTCTTCTAACTCATTCAATTGTAGCTTGCGGGCTTCATTGGCCTTGTCCATGGCATAATTCAATTGTTTAATCGCCCAATACGCTTTGTGCTCTAGCTCAACGGTAAGATGGCAAGGTTTCCCATATACAAAACGGAAAGGGGACATGCCTAGTTGATTCTTGTATGCGGTATGATAGGCCCATAGCGAATCGTTCAATCTAAGTGACCAATCTTTCTGGGTAGCATTGAATGTCTTTTCAAGAATGTTTTTGATTTCCCGATTTGCTAGTTCGGTCTGCCCATTCGTTTGTGGGTGATAAGTAGTTCCAACCTTGTGAATGACACCATACTTTCTAATGAGCTTCGCGAATGGCCTATTGCAAAAGTGCGTGCCATTATCACTAATTATTGCTTTCGGTGCACTAAAGCGGGAAAGTATGTGTTCCTGTAGGAACGTTATCACCACTTTGTTGTCATTTGTCTTGGTAGCTATAACTTCCACCCATTTAGAAACGTAGTCTACCGCGACAAGGATGTATAGGAAACCAAGGGACAGGGAAAAAGGGCCCATGAAGTCAATACCCCAATAGTCGAAGATCTCAATGATGAGTATGGGGGTAAGAGGCATCATGTCTCGTCGAGTAATGGCTCCCATCCATTGGCACCTATTGCAAAATTTGCAAGCATCGTTTGCATCCCGGAATATTGTGGGCCAATAGAGGCCGCATTGCAGAATTTTTGTGGCCGTCTTTTTCATCAAAAAGTGACCTCCACAAGCTTCCGAATGACAAAATTGGATGACCTTCGGGATCTTGTCATCTGGTACGCATCGTCGGATGATTTGGTCGGCGTAATATTTAAAAAGGAAGGGATCATCGTAAAAGAACATGTACGACCAAGTAATAAACCTCTTTTTATCTTGCGGTGTCCAATCGGGAGGGACGACTCTCGTGACAAGATAGTTCACTATATCTGCAAACCAGCGATACGAAGAGGTAGCAAAAAGTTGCTCATCTTAAAAGTATTCGTCTATGGGTACGGGATCACTAGGTACGTCGAACGAAAGTCGAGATAAATGGTCGGCAACGACGTTTTCTACTCCTTTCTTATCTTTGATGGAGAGATTGAACTCTTGTAGGAGTAGGATCCACCTTATGAGGCCCAGCTTGGCATCTTTCTTTGCAAGTAGGTATTTCAAAGACACGTAGTAGGTGCCGCAAGTAATGGGGGAACCAATGAGATATGACTGGAATTTATCAAGGGCAAATACTACCGCTAGCAACTCCTTCTCCGTGGTAGAGTAGTTGAGTTGAGGTCCGGTAAGGGTCCGGCTAGCATAGTAGATGACATGAGCTTGTTTATGTTTTTGTTGGCCCAAAACATCCCCGATCGCGTAATCTCTTGCATCACACATAAGTTCGAATGGTAAGGACAAATACCAAACTTGCATGATGGGAGCGGACACAAGCATGTTTTTCAATTTTTTAAAAGAGCTTTGGCATGCTTCCGTCCACTCAAATGGGGTGTCCTTCATGAGTAGGTTGCTTAAGGGTCTAGCGATGGCGCTAAAGTCCTTAATGAACCTTCGATAAAACCCCACGTGACCCAAGAATGAGCGCACGTCTTTAAGCGATTTAGGTGGGGGAAGATCAGCTATGACATCTATCTTTGCCCTATCAACCTCTATTCCCTTGGATGATACTATGTGGTCAAGAACTATTCCCTCGGTGACCATGAAATGGCATTTCTCCCAATTCAGCACTAAGTTCTTTTCCACACACCGGGCAAGTACTTTTTCCAGTTTTTTTAAACAATGATCGAAAGAGGTGCCAAAAATGCTGAAATCGTCCATGAACACTTCGAGTCCTCTTTCGACCATGTCACTAAATAAGCTCAACATGCACTTTTGAAAAGTCGCGAGTGCATTACACAAGCCAAATGGAATACGTTTGTAGGCAAACGTTCCAAAAGGGCAAGTGAAGGTCGTATTTTCCTGGTCAAGTACATCCACCTCAATTTGGTTATATCCGGAATAACCATCAAGGAAGCAATAACAAGGGTAGCCCGCAACTCTCTCAAGCATTTGATCGATAAATGGCAAGGGGAAATGGTCTTTCCTAATTCTCGCATTGAGTTTCTGGTAATCAATGCAAACGCGCCACCCGATGGTGGTACGTTGGGGAACGTGCTCTCCCTTAGCATTCTCGATCACCGTCATCCCCGACTTCTTCCGGACGACTTGAATAGGGCTCACCCACTTGCTATCCGAGATTGGGTAGATAATCCCGGCATCCAACAACTTGATAATCTCGGTTCTCACAACTTCTTTCATGTTGGGATTTAGTCTTCTTTGCATTTCTCTAGAGGGTTTGACGTCCTCTTCGAGATGGATCTTATGAGTGAAAATCGAAGGACTTATCCCCTTCAAATCAGCAATGCACCAACCAAAAGCACTTTGGTGCTTCCTCAGAATTTTTAATAATTTACCCTTCTGGCCTTCGTCTAGGCTAAAGGAGACAACAACAGGAAATGTCTCATCCTCTCCTAGGTATGCATATTTAATATGGGAGGGGAGTTTCTTTAATTCGAGGGTTAGAAATTTGTCACTGGAGGGAACCATGCGTGTATCCCTCGGAGGTAACTCCTTAAATCTAGAAACCCAATTGACATCTCTCACGTCCTCGTCCGACGCACTCTCATTGAGTAACTCTATCAACTCCCCAACCTCCCTCTCGAAGTCGGTGTACGTCCCCTCACTCTCATATCTCTCCGCTAAACAGGACTCTAAAGCGTCACCACAGTAATTCTCCTCAAAATACTCCTCTACTATCTCATCTATGAGACTCACAGCGTGAAGATCATCTTCCTCCCCCGTATGTTGGGCTATGTGGAAGATGTTGGTTTCCATGGTCATGTTCCCAAAGGTGAGTTGCATTTTCCCATTCCGAGTGTTGATAATTGCGTTAGCCATAGATAAGAATGGACGCCCCAGGATGATGGGAACATGATTTCTTGACTTGAAGGAGGGCTCCGTGTCCCAAATGACAAAATCTACCGGGAAGTAGAAAGTGTCAACTTGGACGATCATATCCTTGACTATGCCTTGTGGGATCTTCACTGTTCGATCTGCTAATTGGAGAGTGACCTTTGTGGGCTTGAGGTCGCCCAAATCAAGTTGCCTATAAATGGAGTAAGGGAGGATATTTACGCTTGCTCCCAAGTTAAGTAAGGCTTTTTCGATTTTATTCTCTCCAATGATGCAGGATATGGTGGGTGCACCGGAATCTTTGAATTTAGGCGGGAGCTCGTTTAGTAGAATGGATCTCACGTTTTGTGTTAGAAAGACGTTCTTCTTTACCTTAATCTTTCTCTTCACCGTCAACAAGTCTTTGATGACTTTATCATAAGCTGGAATTTTCTTAATAGCATCAAGAAAAGGTAAATTCAGCTTTACTTGCTTTATCACTTCTAGCACGTCTTCACGTGGGTTTCCTTTATGGGAGGGAATCAACCTTTGAGGAAACGGTGCCGCGGAGGGTGGTTTCACTACTACCTCTGTCTCACCAGCGTCTTCTTTGTCACTCTCATTCAAGGGAATATATTCTGCCTCTTTCGTGCCGGGCAAAATCTCCTTGTCTTTTATCGTGTCGTGTGGGGGAGGTGATAAATCAACGACTCTCCCACTACGAAGAGTGGTCACAGCTTGATATTGATCCTGGTGTTCAGTAGAGGTGGAGCTAACACTAGTTTGACCTTGGGGAGGTCTTTATCCTTGGGAAGGAAACTTGCCCTTCTCTTGGACACTCAACGAGGAATGTATTTTTGACAGACTTACATTTATGTCACCAATCAGGCGATCATATTTGGCATTGGTTGCGGTATGCCTTGCGATGAATTGATTCATGGTATCCTCGAGAGTTCTCCGCGGTGGTGGAATATACGCTCCTTGAGGTGGTGGTGCTTGCACATGTCCTTGCATGTGTGGAGCTTGTTGAAAGTGTTATGGTGTAAGGGGGGCAACATGTGAAGGAGGGTTCATCGCGGCATGTTGTTGCCCATAGCTAAAATCGGGATGGTTTTTCCATGAAGGGTTATATGAATTCCCGTGCGGGGCACCGAAATTTCCCTTAAACCCTCCTATACCACAAACTTGATCCTGAAGCATAACTTTGTAGGCGGGTATCGTCGGGCATTCCTCAGTTGAATGTCCCGCCTCACAAATCGCACACACCTTCTCGACGGGGTTTGGTATGGATCCAGCTGGTCCTTTTCCATATATATCTCATAGGTCTCGAAATCCTTTCTCAAGAGTCTCCAATTGACTATCCGTCATAGAGTTCTTGTCTACGTGGAATAGGTCGGACGCCGACGGAGTGGTGTTCACTTGACGATTTTGATTTTGAGCGTTAGGATCAGATGGATCCCAGGATTGGGTAGTCTCGGCGACATACCTCACGTGAAGCTCAACATCGTGGGCATCTAAATCGATAAACGGACCACTTCCCATGGTTTCAACAAGTTATTTGGAGTTAAGATTCAACCCATTATAGATAAAATAGATGATTTGTGCTGAATCAAATCCATGATGGGGGCATGAAGTAACTAACTCGTTGAAACGTTCATAACATCGATGGAATGGCTCATTTTCAGCTTATCTGAATGCTTGAATTTGAGCCTTTATGGAGATTGTTCGATTTGTTGGGAAGAATTTCTTGAGAAATCTAGATTGTAACTCATTCCATGATGGAATCGAGCTCGGAGGTAAAGACCATAGCCAGGTCTTAGCTTTATCTTTGAGTGAGAAAGGGAAGAGTTTGAGGCGGATCACCTCTTGTGTGCAGGTTTGATCAATGAGAGTATCACACACGTCCTCAAATTCCCTAATATGGAGGTATGGCTTTTCAGAATCCATACCGTGATAATGCGGTAGCATCTGGATCATCCCATTTTTGAAACGGAATTGCCCTGCATTATACGGGAGTATAATGCATCCCAGAGTGACAGTGCACTCGGGATATAAGAATTCTCTCAGCGGGCAGTATGGGGGCTCTTCCTCACCGGCGGGTGCACTGCCATGTTATGACATCTCTTCCTCACTTAACGACTCGGTGCTCTCACTAGGTGTGCTCGAAGTGTGTCCTAAGAAGGAAAACGGAGTGTTATTGGAGATTGTGTGCAACGGTGTGGGAGGTGGGATCCAGAACTGTGGGGCGTTTGGAGTGTGGGGACTATCGAGATTATACCCAACAATTGGATTTTCGTGAATATTGGTTGTAGTATTATGGGGTGTGGGAGTGGTTTCAGAATTTTGCATTAAAGCTTAGGAGAGATGATGATTGTGAATCTTTTTGTGCTTTTTGAATTTTTTTATGTGTTTTTTTGGATTTTTGGAGATTTTTGGTCAAAGCTTTGGATTGACTCGATCTAATCCTAAGTCTACCTATTTCCCCAGCAACGACGCCAAAAACTTGACGCAACTGAAAATGTGTCTCAGGAATGCGTTCACTCTAGGCTCAAGTGCAATCCTTTCGCTCAAGTAATAATCCCAGTAAGTCGGGTATCGTATCCACAGGGAAAAAGGACAACGGAGTTATGACGACAGGAAAAGACAGAGGAACCCTATCTCAGACTCTAAAAAAATAAAATGATTTGGTTTTTGAGAATGATTATGCTAAATGCAATTAGGAAATTATGACGAAATGGAACTACACTAATCTACCTAAAATGTGAATGAAACTGGTTTAAAACTTCTGACTAACTGATGAGAAAAATTGGACGGGAATACAATCCCCCAACCCTAGTGTATTATTGGTAAAATACTAATCGTAAATTTGACTGATTGATTTGACCCGGAATTTAGTACTCCCAAGCATTATGTATACGAGGTTCAAGCCCGCGTCATACTTAATCTGAGGACGAGTAAATCGGTATCGCGATAGTAACACTCGAATTGCATTCTAAATCATCACGGTTACCCAGAGGCAAACTAGATATAAAGACCTACAATTGTTATGTTGCTACGCAATACGGTCGTAATCAATCACTAAATTCAGAGGATTAATGTTATACACGTGCAATTAACACATCAGGCGGGTTCATGTATCCCGGCCTTAGGAAATCTAGCTTAATATGATGAAAGTGATGAAAACAATGTTTAATGTGCGAGAGTTCATGATTAATCTAAGGAAAACTAATTAATTGATGTAGAATAGAATCAAAAAGAAGAAATGACTCACTAAAATCACCCAAGCAATAATTGCAGCAATCAATAAAACTTGTAATCACACGAACTCTGAATAAATCTTCAATCCTTGAATTAAAATTGGTAATTGTAGCTAAACTAGGGTTCCTGGAGAAAAGAGAAAAACTAACTATTATCCTCTAAAAATAATCCGTCCTCATAACAATAATAAATTGGGTTTTTATATCCTCCATGAATTTAGGAATTTCAGCTGCACTAGGACTCTTCTTTGAAACAGATAAAATTTGCAAATCTCGATGGCCTTATCGGTCTACCCCTAAAAGTGGATCGGTTCTTTTTATTTTTGCCTTCTTCGGTTTTCTTGTGATTCGGGGTCTTCTGTAGTTTGGCTAAGCGGACCGGTCCGGGGTAGGGGCGGACCGGTCTGCCTATTTGTCTTTTTTGATCCTCTTTGACTGCTCATATATTTTGTTTCAGGACTCCAATTGAGGTTCCGTTTCTTCCTATGTGCTCGTTAATGAGATCTCTTAAACTTCTTTTTAGGTACCTCATCCGAATTCCGGGTGGAAATTTTGGTTTTGCCCTTTTGACTTTCCTTCTTTCTTCCTTTATTCTTCCGATTTCCTTCTTCCGTTTCTTGACATCAAATACTTGTAAAATCACTACGAAATACCAGAAACTCGGTGTACTCATTAGGATCAGTCAGTAGCAAGATTATGAGATAAAGTCAACTCAATTATGTTGTTTGATGTGCTAAAAGTAACTAAATCAAGGGATAAATTAGGAAGAATTTATGCCTAATCATCTCCCCGCTTCTAAATCCAGGGTATTCATCCACATTGCGCAACCTCCTATGATATCCCTAAAGGGGTATGTTTTTCACATAAATATCCTTCACACCGAATCTGTAAATCATACATATATATATATATATATATATATATATATATATATATATATATATATATATATATATATATATGTAACAAAAGTCCAGCTAACTCATGCCTAACACTAGTAGCACTAGCCCAAAATACCCGAGTCTCTATCCTGACTAGTAATTTAATTACTCAACCATTTATTAATTTATTTGTGTAGTGTCACTAAACTACAATACCCGAACTCTTTCACTCGGCCCGTAATTTAACCTTTAGAATTTATTTAACCCAATTCCTTAATTATGCGATACACCTTGTCTAACTCTCTTAATCCCAATTACATCCATCTATAATTGATAGGGGATAGGCCCCATATTAATTTTTCACTAAATAAAAAAGCCGAAGACAAATTCCAAAGAAAATTTAACTTCTATAATTAAATAGGGAAAATTTCCAAAATTCTGGGATCATCGATCGATCGTCGATCGATCGAGCAGGTGATAGTCTTCGTTTCTGACTGCGAATTCCAACATTTTTAAACCTCAAATCTTAGACTCCAACCCAAACTTCAACCAAACAATATCCTATGTTTATTTCATCCATAAGCTAGTTCTAATCACCAATATATGTCATCAATCATCATTGATTTTCGTAAAAACTTCTAGGGTTAACGATTTTTTTTTCAAAATTATTTCAATATCATATTCAATCCGATTCAAAAAATCAAAATACATAATATCAGTGACTAGATTTTGTCTCCACATCAGATCCTAACATCTCTTAATTAATTAAACATCAATATCACAACTAAATGTTTAAATCTCAAAAACCCAATTTAACATGTGGAAACCCACCCAAAAACGGGTTTTGATTTACACCCACTATGATATGAATCGAAATACTACAATTTAGATTGAAAGCAACTTAACTAATTGCCTAATTAGATTTGTAGGGTCAGATTTCACGTTAGAAGATGATGAATCTGACACAACATGCCTAATTCCTTCTTATATTTGTCTCCCAGAAGCTTATCACTTTCTTACTCTTCCTTCCTCTCCAATACTAGGGTTTTTCATAATGATGAGCTAGTGCCACAATTGCTTAAACTATGTTAATTATCTCTAATCCCTAAATTAGGCTTATGGGCTAAGCCCAAATGACCCAAACACCCCGTGTGGGTCTGGTTATGCATAAAAATGCATCAAGACCCAATTACTATCCCCAAGTACTCTATTTTCACTATCTCGGCCCATTCAGAATCAGTTGTGACCTCAAAATCGCCATATGAGTCACTCTAAAAAAGTTTCCTATCTCGACCCTCTATATTTTATACTGACTCCTAGTTGAGATAAAATATCGCCACGTCACTATCACTCGCGAGACCGTATAATTAATAATTTACTATTCACTCAGTAATTTTATTCTACAAGTATTAACCATTATCTATCCCGATTAATATTTTAATTAACACATAATAATTAATTCAATTAAATTACGACACACTTGTAAGTTAAAATTACCCAAATTAATTAATTAATAAATACTAAAAAATATGGGGTGTTATAATTAGATGTTGCTGAGGGCAGGGCCAAGGCTTCCGAAGACAAAATTGCAGAAGTCACCACTCTGGCTCAAACTGCTGAAGACAAAGTAGTTGGTCAGACTTCTGAGGTTATTTCCTTGAAGGACAAAGGCAAAGATTCCTTTGATAAAGGGTGGGCCTTCAAGGAAGGGTGGACTAAGACCCTGAAATTGGTCAGCACATAAGAAATTTCTAAATTCTTCATAAGGCATGACCCTAGTATTCCTCCCAACCTAGATTAGGAGTTTGACGATGATGTGGCTTCTAGAGATTCTTCTGTGATGCCCCTTGAATCTTCAATGGTGTCGAGTACCAGTTTTGACCTACTAACTGTTGGCTAAGACCAGGCCAAGGACAAGGAGAAGGTCTAACAAGTTTACTTTTTTATTTTTCTTTATTTTTTTTCTCGATGATGTAGCAACTTTTGTACTTCAACCATTAATTAATGAAATATCAACTTTTTCTCTTCGACTGTATTTCATACCTTAGAATGAATTTGATTTCTTGTTGAACTCTGTTGTTTATTTATTGTGTTGTTCGATCCTTTGGATTTTCCCCACAAACTAATATATTTATGATTTTCCAATTTGATTTTCGGAAGAGGGCCATAGTTTCTGCTGAGTTTGACCTACTCAGGTGGTGCCGAAATATTTTTGAAGTAGGCCATGTGCCTTTGTTCAAGGAAGGTCTATCAGGGTTGCTTATCCCAGATGTGTCTGATCAAGTGAAAATGTCCTACAGTCACCTTCACTGTCTCCTAGATAGGGCAGTGGAAAATAATGCAGGTTATTATGAGATGACTAAGCAGATGTAAACGGGATCACAAGATGTCCAAAGCACTACCCCATGCTGACAATGAGGCAATTATAAAGCTTAAGTGAAGGATGTGGTTTTAAAAATAAATTAAAAGACATCACTTTTTCTTTAAACAAGAGAGAACTATCTTTGAAACAGGATTTGGATAGTGCCTAAGTAATTACTGAAATGATGGAGAAGGAAAATAATGCCCCGAGGGATTATCTTGACAACTTGAAAAGATCAACTGCTATTGGATCAGATGAGGGTGCTTCCTTTCGAAGAATAAAAATGCAAGACTATTGGAGGAGTTTGATATATTGAGCAATAAGAAGACCAAATCTGGGAAAACTTCCAAACAAAGTATAGTTGTTCGGCCAACCATTAAGGAGGAAAAGACTAAGAAAACTCATGCCGACCAAGCTGCCCTGCTGAAATCCTAAGATTTATTTATCTAGAAACTTAAGGATCAAGTTGATATGATGACCTTCCAATTTCATAAGCAGCCAATGGAAGTTTGGATGGATGGATATAATGAAGCCTTAATTCACATGGATGGCCATCTTGTCGAAAGTAATCATAAAGTATCTAAGTGAGGGTGGACTAACTTGTTGATTTTGCTAAAGTATGATAAAAAATAGTGATTTGTGGCACTGAAATGACCTTGGTCTTTTAGATTTTGACAATCCTCCATTCAAGTTGGACATGAGCTGGATTCCTCCTAATGCCTGATAAGTAAATAATTGTGGGATTATAGTCTTCATGATGAGCATGAAATAGTTCGCCCTCCTCACTTGCTTGATAGGACGAGTAGTAGCAATAGGCAAATGATAAAGAATATTTTAATACAATCAACTCTCCACATACCCTTGATGATCCTCCTGCTGGAATGGACAAGGTACAAGGAAAACGTCCAACAAAATAAATTTATGCTTATTATTCTGTATTTTGATCAATTCTTGATATTGTAATAAATTTTGATCAATCAAGTTATCTTTTACTGAGTTCTTTTTATTCAAGATTATGGTTGTTATCAATCTTTCTACCGACTAGGTAACCTGTTTAATGATTAGTTAACTGGCTTATAGACAGAATAACAAGCTCAAATGTTCAATATATGATTCATAATTGAATCACTTATACAGACTTCGATTTGACTAAGGCACTTAGATAAAACTATAAATATCTTTATTCTACTAATTTGTAGCATTAGTTATTAGTGGCAGCGAAGTGTATTAGGAATGCATAATTATTCTAGTATTTTTAACCTGGTTGGGTAAAACTTCTAATTAGGAAATTTTACTGCCTTCTTGTTTGTGACTTACCGAGGACAAATCATACATGAAGTTTAGATTTTCTAAAGTTTGATAAATTTGAACCACGCACTTCGGCGAGAAACGTTTTGGAAATTTTTTGAAGTTGGAAAAGATTGGAAAAGTTTGAACCATGCTTTTTTTGGCGAGGAACACTTTGAAAACTTTTTTGAAGTTGGAAAATTTTGAACCATGCTCTTTTGGTGAGGAATGTTTTGAAAACTTTTATGAAGTTGGAAATTTTTTAATCAAAATTCAAAATTGATCATTTGCTAATTAATTCCGGATAAGGTGTAGCCACCATACTCCAAAACAAAAAGGATGTATAATGGAGAAAAGATGAAATTTCATTAACTTTAATAAGCAATTACATTAAGGACATAATTTTCAAAATTTAATTACTGATAAAAATTACGTAGATGGTCTTCATTCCAAGGATTCTTAAATTCTTCTCCTTCCAGAGTTTCCAAGCGAAAAGTTCCTGGTCGGATAACCTCCGACGTACAATATGGACTATGCCATTTAGGCTTCATCTTGTTGGTCTTTTAAATTACTTTCTTGAGTACCAGATCTCCTTAATTCAGGTTGGTCGGCTTGAAGCTTCGGTTGTAAAATTGTGTAGTCCATTATTTGTAAGAATCTATTCGAATAGAAACATCCTCTCGAACCTCTTCTATTATGTCCAGATCAAGTCGACTCATAAGGTCACTCTTGGGGGAATCAAAGTTCAAAACCTTATGAGTCGGCATACCTATTTTGACTGGTATTACTGCCTCAGTGTTAAAAGTTAGCATGATTGGGGTTTCTCCTATTGATGTCTTGAGAGTGGTCCTATATGCCCAAAGGATGCTATGGAGTTCATTAATCCACTCGCCTTTAGCCTCATCCATACTTTTATTCAACCCATATAACATGGTTTTATTGGTGATCTTTGTTTGTCCATTGCACTTTCGATGCCAAGGTGATGAATGATGATTCTGGATGCCTGGACGAATACAATACTCTTAAAATTCTTCATTATCAAATTGAGTGCCATAGTCGGTGATGAAGGCATAGGTCATGCCATATCTATAAATGATCTTTTTCCATATGAACTGGAACACCCTTTGATAAGGCATATCAACCGGTGGCTCAACCTCCACCCATTTGGTGAAATAATCAATTGTTATAACCAGGTACATGAATCTTCCTTTGGTGGTCGGCCGTGGTTCGACCAAGTCAATTCCCCATAAAGCGAAATGCCACGGAGAAGTAATAGGGGTTAGACTTGCTCCTAGTCTTCTCTGAATGGTAGCAAACTTTTGGCATTTATTGCACTACTTGGTGAAAGCAACACAGTCTGCTTTCCTTGTCAGTTAGTAATAACCTTGCATAGCTATCCATTATCTTAGAGATCTCCCAGTTGTACGAGAACCACATGAGCCTTCATGCACCTCTTTGATCAAATCATATACTTAAATTGGATGAACACAATGAAGTAAAAAAATAGTTTATCCTCGCATGTATATGACACCTTTTTCTAACTCATAATTGGCTGCTTGTACCTCATTTTCTTGGCTTATTTCTGGTCGGAAGGCAGTACTCCTCTTTCAATATAATATCTAATCGGGTCCATCCATGAGGGACCTAACTCCACAGAGATGAACCCGACTTTCATCCCATCAATGATTCTATGAGCAAGAATATTTATTAGAATTATTCGTCTGAGTTCTATTGGAGTTGATGAAGCATGCCGAGAGAGAGCATCTGCTCAGGCATTTTCTAGTCTAGGAATCCTCACTATTTTGACTAAAGCGATCACAAAAATAACCACCATTGTGTTTTATGATATGTCATTTTAACTTTTTCTTTGAGGCCATAAATTTGTTGCATTTGATTAGTAATCAACTAAGAATCACTATATACCAATACTTGGTCAACGTCTAGGGATGAAGCTAATTCCAATCATGTGATCAATTCCTTATACTCTGCCTCATGGTTGGAAGCCTTGAATTGGAATATTAAAACATATTCCGCATCCAAGTTATTCGGAGTGTTGATTATGAGTCCTGCTCCACTTCCAGTAGCACGTGAGGATCCATCTATAAATAACTTCTAAATTGGAATGTCATCAGAGAACTCTTCTTTTACTAGCATTCGGTGTTTGAACATTGTCTTGCTTTGTCCAATTCTTCTTGAAGAAGCTGACGAGTCAGGTTGATCGGTCATAATCTCTATTTTCTTTTGAGCTAAGCTCTCTTCCGTAGAAGTCTTCTCAGTAGACAAACATGGATTGTGTTGCTCTTCTACATATGTAAATTTAGCAATGAAATTTTCCACTGCTTGGACTTTCACTACAACTTCGGGTTTATAAATGATTTCATACTCTACTAATTTAACCTCCTAATACATTAACCTTACATACTTCTCTAGTTTATGCAGTGCTTGTAATAAAGGAAAGTCGTTGTAGACAACAATGGTGTGGCCTTGGAAATATGGCCTCATCCTCCTAGAGGGTTCAATAAGAGCTGAGGCTAACTTCTCCAAACATGGATATTTGATTTCCGCTCCTCGGAATGCATTACTAGTATAATATACTGTCCTTTGAACTCCTACACCTATTCGGATTAGAGCTGAATTAATAGCTGACTCTGAAATAGCCAAGTATAAATATAATTTTTCTCCCAAAACTGGTCGGGAAAGGAGTAGGGGAGGGCCCAAATACTTCTTTAAGTCTAGAAAGTCTTTGTCACACTCTTCATTCCATTCAAATGTCTTTCTAAGAACCTTAAAGAATGGAATACATTTATCAGTTTCTTTGAAGAGAAAAAGGTTCAAGCTTGCTACCCTTCATGTCACTTTCTGAACTTATTTCTTTGTGGTCGAGGACTGCATTTCAAGCAGGGCATTAATTTTGGTTGTTTTAGCTTTTATTTCCCTCTGATTGACAATGTATCCTAGGATTATCCCTTTTTGCACCCCGAAGATACATTTGGTAGGGTTAAGTTTCATCTGATGGTTTTCTAGTTGATCAAAGGTTTGATCCAAGTCCGCAGTGCGGTCGACAGTATGTTTTCTTTTTGTAAGCATATCATCTACATACACTTCCACATTTTTTTCGATTTGATCATACTTGGTAAAGGGAAATGATATTTTAGACATGCCTTATTGAGATCTGTGAAATCCAGGCACATGTGCCATTTATTATTTTTCTTCTTAACCATTACTACATTGGCCAACTAGATAAGATACTTGACATATTCAATGAACTTTGTCGACTACAATTTCTCCACTTCCTCCTGAATTATTTTATTTTTCTTCGGGCTGAAAAATCTTTGCTTTTGTTTGATCAGCTTAGAACCTAGATAAGTATTAAGCTAATAGCATATGAAATTCAGATAAATTTCCAAAATATATTTATGGCTCCAAGCGAATACATGTTTCCTTTCTCAAAGGAATGTAACTAATTCCTATTTTGGAGAAGGAGATAACCTTGAACTGATCTGGGCGATTCTTTTTTTATTATCATCATCCAGCATAACAACTTTTGTTTCTTCCATAACTTGCTGCTTTACGATCTTCTCTTCTTCCCGAGGATCCATAGTGTCATTCTGGAAAGCAATTTCACCCTTCATTTGTACATCCTATTAATCGACTGATGTGTAATAACATTCCCTAGCCTATTTTTGAGTTCCATTGACTACGTCAACGCCATAATTTGTTTAAAATTTCTTGCATTGATGCACTGTGGAAGGCACAACCTCAAATTGCTTTATTCCCGCTCTTCCTATGATGATATTGTATGCTGACAGGATATTTTTATCTAACACAAAAAAGAAAATCCTTTCTCTTCTACTAATCGTCCACGTGCTGACCGAGACTTCCAACTTGATGGTTCCCAATGGGTATACTTTTTCTCCCATAAATCCAATGAGAGGTCTATGGTATGGCTCCAGATTTCTATCACATAGCCCTAGAATACTAAAACATTCATAGAACATTACATCCGCATAACTCCCATTATCAACTAAAATCCTGAAAACCCTGCCCCGATGAACTCGAAAGGTAATTATTAAAGGATCATCGTGAGAATAAAATACTCCACTCAGATCATTTTTGGAGAATCCAATCACGAGCCTATCTTTTTTTACTTTCTTTGGTTGGCTATCACTGGATTCAACCATGTCAATCTATCTAACAGTTGGGTAATCCTTAGCTTCATTCAAATAATCTTTCCTTTCTACTATCGCATCTCCTTCTCCAGAATCCCCTCCTATGATGAAGTGGCATCGAAAGGAGATCATGCTGACATCCACCTCTAGTTCTTCAGGCTTCTAAGGCAAGTCTGGAACTTATTTAAAATCTTTATTTCTATCTCTTTTATTTTGATCCATCGCTCGAGCTGGAGATTCAGGCCTCTTCTGATCATTTTGGTTGTCATTCCTATCAACAAACTTGCTTAATTTTCCCTGTCAAATAAGATTTTTAATCTCATTTTAGTGTAATGCAATTATTGATGTTGTTCCCATGATCGATGTAAATCATAGTAATTAGACGTATCCCTCTTTTTTTGGGTGTCTTCAACTTTCCAGGCCAATTTAATTCTATGTTACCTTTGATCTCCTCAAGGATACGGTGAACACCCTTGTTGAGCGGGGCATATTCATCATACTTCTTGATCCGATCTAGTTTTCTATCTTTCTGGTCCTTCTTGAAAATTTGTTTTATGACCTTCACCCTTGGTCTCAAGAGCTTCCTTGGCTTCCATATCTTCCTCGACATTCATTATTTTTCCAGCTTTAGCCATTAACTCCGTCATGGTTTTGGGAGAATTTTTTGCTAAAGCATAATAGAGATCTTTAGCGAGAAACCCACTCATAAGTGATGCAATGGATATTTTATCCTCATAGTCCACCACATCTAGTTTTTCATTACTAAAGCGTGTAATATATTCTCTATTTCTTTCTCCTGACTTTTATCGAATGGTCAAGAGATGAGTGACACTCTTGATCGGCTTAGCCCCAAAACAAAAGTTATTTATGAATAATTCAGCTAACTGATGAAAACTAGAGATTTTACCTCTTGGGATATTGTTATTCCATATTTGGGCTGGCGTTGTGATAGGACTAGATAAATCTTTACTCTTCATCTCGTCAGCAACTAAGTATATATCGGCAGTAACTTGATATTTCTCTATATGCAGGACTCGATCGGTTTTACCATCATATTTGGGAGTGACCACTGGAGGCTTGAACTTGGATGGTGTAGGATAGTTCACAATAGAAGGAATAAAGGGCGAGACTTTAATAAAACTCCTTTTCTGTGGATTCTTTATTTTAGCCATTTCACCTAGTTGATCTTCCAACTACTGCATGAATCATTTTTAGGGAAGTTCTTCTGGCTTAGATTTGGCCGAGGTATACTTAGCAGCTTTATTGTGCCTCTGTGATAAATTCTCCTCCTGAGAGGTTTTCTCGACACGCACAGAGCCCCTCATACTAGCCCTAGATCTATTGGACCCGTCTCTATATTCACGACGATGCTCCTGCTCCCCATGATTTCCTTTAGTTACTCGGGGACCTAAATGATCAAAAGAAGACTCCCTTCTTAGCCTCTCCAGGACATTTAGTCTCTCTAAGACACCTGGTCTTTCTTTGGAAAAATATCTACCATTACAATAATCCTTTGATCGAAAGGAAGAAGTTTGTCTAGGGCGGTATGTCCTATTATGATAAAAATGATAGTGATTAATCCCTTCATTATTGTTGGAGGAGGTCTCATAACCCTTCTAGAACTGGAGGACATAGCTTGCATGGTGCGGTCCAATTACTTAACAGACTCTTACATAGCTTCTTGCCTGATGATGCCGGAATCAGCACCACCAGATAAGGTGTTTTCAAGCTCAATCTAAGAACAACAATGGCAGCATAGTTATGTAAAGGTAAGAGAATGAGATGAGGGGAAGAGGAGAGAGCACCAGGATATAAGTGGTTCAACCTAGATTGGCCTACGTCCACTGTGTGTGAATAATCTCACTGCAATAAGGCACTAATGGCCATGGATACAATCTCTCAAGCTTTCTCTCTCTACTGTGTCTCTAGATAAAGTTTCAGCTAGGGTTGAATATATGGGGATCCTTTTTCCAGGTAGAGGATGACCTCTATATATAGTACCTAGGGGGTGTAATGTACCCTCCATGCATGCAATGAGCATGTGTGTGTTTACCTCACCAATATGGGAGTGCCATCTGTCACTGTCACATGTAGAGAATGATGATGCAATACTCTCCCCACGTGTGGGGAATAATCTTGTTATAACTTATTTGTGTCCACGTGTCCTTATCTAAATGTCAGCAGGTGCTCGGCTATCGCGTCTGGTGTATGACCTCGGCCATGGTGAGGCCGAGGTTGGTGAGTCTTGAAACCTGTTCAGTCCGAGTATTCCATAGAGGTCTCAGCCTAATACTAGCCGACACAATGGACAAGGTCGGCCTGAGACGAGGTTAAACTGGTGGCTTGATGAGGTTGCTGGTGGCTTCCTGCGAGCTCGGCCTACGTCTGGTCGAGGTTGCCATTCCAAGATATACGAGAATGCTATCGATCCTTGTGACGTCCCTTGGAGAGGCTCATGGTAGTGTCGGCCTGGGCCGACCTTGATATGTCCGAGGGGTGATATCGGGTGTCCAAGACATGCCCAACGTCGACCATAATACCGGCCGAGGTTGGTGCCTCTAGGCCGGGGTTACACTTGGGGCATATCAATCACCCCCCAGCCCTTAGTCATATGTGAGAGCAAGTGACTAGGGGATTACTACACCTCCGAGGCCTGTCTGCTACAAGCCAATACTTGCTTGACACTTATCCAATGCTAGAACATGCTTGCTTGGTAGGCGTGCTCTGTCAGCCGCCCTTTGGGGCTCCCAAGGCAATGATAGGGCTTGGGAATCGTGCCTACTTATTTAAGGGTTTTGAACCCTAATTTCTTCTTTCTTCTTCAATTCCCTCTCCTGCGAACGCTTTCTCCCTCTAAAAAGGCATTTCGAACAAGAATCTTCTGCAGAGGTCTTTGTTGGTAGTTCTTTCTGAATTTTCATCACTCCCCCTTGTCGTTTCATTTCCAGGTATCTTTTCCCCTTCATTTTCTTTGCTTTTTCCTCCTGGTTTGTATTTTCCAGTGAGTTTTTAAGTTTTTCGACGAGTTTCTGAATTTTTTGGCGAATTGTGTTTGCTTTGAATTTCTTGGTTTGATCCTTAGATTCCTTTGCTTTATCAACCAATCTTGTTTGTAATTTTTGGAGTTTAGGAAAATCCCCAAGTGTAGTGTCGTCCTCTGATGCTCAGACCCTTATATCAGCTTCTTAAGGAGTTCCCCTCTCTTAGAGAGAAGACTTTAGAAAATATTAGGCAAATAGAAAGAGCACATGAGGAGGCTCGTAGATCACAAGAGTTTCCCATTAGACCCATATTTCCACCACCTCTGAAGGTGATATATCCGGACCCCCCGGAGAACTTCTATTAGACAGAGGTTCCTGCTGATCCCATACCGATGTCTAAGTCTTAATCTTCTACCTCAGACCCCATGTCTGTGGATTCCTTTCAAGAGGCCATGGACTTCACACCTAGGCCTGATCAGGCCGAGGTCTCCAGCCAAGCCTCGTCCCATAATCACTTAATCACCTCAGGGTTTTCCTCAGAGGTTGAGATTCTTAAGCCGAGTGTGGCCATTCCACCACCACTTGACGCCATCCCTCTGTCGGCTGTCATCGAGGCAGAGTTCGCTCAGAGGTTCCCGAGTAACCCATCAACATCTGCTCCGGCCGACGTTGAGTTGGATGATGATGAGGTTGAGAGCGATGTCGACGTCTCTGAGGCGGCCGAGATCGAGAGTACTATCACTGAGATAGACCTTATCTGCTTCAGATATCTGTAATCTATCAGCCCCTCAATAAAACTTAGGAGACCTCTGAGGGAAGAGAGGGATTACCATGGCCGAGACGGCGAGATCTTCCTGTACGAGTAGATGTTCAAGTTGGGGTTCCGTCTTCCCATTCACCCCATTATCAATTCCATCATTTCTTAAATTAATTTGGCCCCCTCTCAACTCTCTCCTAATGCCTGGAGAGTCATAATAGGGGCCATAATGTTATGGAAGGTTGTCCACCACTCTGACCTTCCAGTTCAGGTCTTCGTAGGTTGCTACGTCCCTTCCTCGGGCAAAAATCATCCGAGCAACTACCATTTTGTAGCTCGGAGGCCTGAGAAGAAAATGCTTCAGGTGACTCAGACTTCCAACCATAATTGGAAGCCTCGGTACTTCTTTGCTTCAGGGCCATGGGAGTTTGGCCCATGTGTTCCCTCGTCTAACCTAGAGAAGAGGATGCCCCTGAGTTGGGGTAAGGTCACTATATCTGCCAGGGCCGACCCTGGTCTAAGTCTACAAAACCTCCAGAAGGTGAAAGCCCTTTAAGATCAGGGGGTACATAGTCTATTTGTCAGGTTCGAACACTTGATGACTCCCCACTTTCTCTCTGGGACAGGTCTAGGTGGAAGTCCCCTTGCCGAGCTTGGTAAACATTTTTGTTTTTTAAGTTTATCCTCTGAGTTAATTCAAATCTGATTATCTAACTCTGATCTACTAATTTTTTGCAGAGCGACCAAAGGATATTCCGGACGAGCTTTGGGAGATGGCTGCACCAAGCTTGACGAGACTTTCCAAGAAAGCAGGTCTTAACGCTCCTCCCCCATCTCCCTCTGCCTCTAAACCCCCAGCCAAAAAGAAGAGGGCTCCCGAAGGTCATGCCCCTAAGGATCTGAGGCCGAAGAGGAAGACTGATGACGCTGCCATCCCCATCTCTTCAGCTGACGCCCTGTCGGCTCGGCTGGATCAGTTGAAGATAACTGACAGTGTAGTCGGCCACAGTATTTAGGCTCTGGATGCCATCGGCTCTATAATGACCGAGGTTGACAAACGCTTCTTCAGGTCTCTGGACACCCCATTGCTGGTTGAATTCGGCCTTCACAGAGCCGTTCATGTATGATTTGATCCTTCTTCAGAAATTCTTCTTAAGTGTAACATCTGATTTTTCTTCAGCTTACTCATGATCACTAAATATGCAGGGATTGACAGCCATGCACCATTTATCCAACTGGACTCTGAGGAAGCTTCCCCTCATCCAAAAGGGGGAACAGGCCGAGAAAGTCCAGAGTACTCTGAACGCAGAGGTCGAGCGCTTCAAGTCTGAGCTGAAGGACTCTGAGGAGAAGGTGAAGGGGTTGGAGAAGGACATCTCCCAGCTCGGCAAGGTTCATGCTGCTGCACTGAAGGCTAAGGACGACGTTATGCAGCAGAAAGTCAATTCTGCTGTCAGGGCCACCCTTGATGACGCCTCTGAGAAGATAATTAATGACTATAAGGCCTCTGACGAGTTCATGGGCTTCGGCTTTGAATACCTTGAAAGAGGTATCAAAGCCACTATTAAATGGGCAGACGCCAGGGAGAGAGAAGCCGGCACTTTGAAGGCCTCTGATTTCGTTGGTCTCGGCTTTGCTGATCCTCAATTTGCCCAAGCTCTTCAGGAGGTTGAGGAAGAGACTGCCGCTCCTGCCGAGACTGCTACATTGGAGGTCACCAAGGTTGGAGGGGCAGACCATTGTGATGATGCGGTCGAGGTGACTAATCAAGCCGAGGATGTCAATGTTCCCCCTTCAAACCCTTAGGATTTTTTTTATCATTGTTTGTAACTCGTTATATTATGGAGTTTCTGTAATCGTTGAACATATTATTTCTGAATATATATCAACCTCTGATAAGGACCATCTTCACTTTCTTTTCATTGAATGTCATGTGATGCTTTTCATTCTTAGCTCATTAATTTTCATTCTTAGTTTCATTGCAATGGTCTTGTTTAAACTCAACCAATGGTCCTGAGCTCAGACCTCGTCACCACCGAATGGTGTTATGAGGGTCTGAGGTCATCACCTAAGATGTTATCCCCATAATAAATCTTCACCAAATTAATGATGTTGTGTGTCTGAGGTTATCTAATTTATAGTGTCTGACCTCAGACCTCGTCACTACTGAATGGTATTATGAGGGTCCGAGGTTATCACCTAAGATGTTATCCCCATAATAAATCTCACCAAATTAATGATGTTAAGGGTCTGAGGTCATCTCATTATGGTATCTGACCTCAGACCTCGTCACCACTGAATGGTGTTATGAGGGTCCGAGGACATCACCTAAGATGTTATCCCCATAATAAATCTCACCAAATTAATGATGTTAAGGGCCCGAGGTCATCTTATTATGGTGTCTGAGCTCAGACCTAGTCACCACTGAGTGATGTTATAAGGGTCTGAGGTCATCACCTAAGATGTTATCCTCATAATTAATCTCACCAAATTATGATGTTAAGGGTCCGAGGTCATCTTATTATGGTGTCTGAGCTCAGACCTTGTCACCACTGACTGATGTTATAAGGGTCTGAGGTCATCACCTAAGATGTTATCCTCATAATTAATCTCACCAAATTAATGATGTTAAGGGTCTGAGGTCATCTCATTATGGTGTCTGACCTTAGACCTCGTCACCATTGAATGGTGTTATGAGGGTCTGAGGTCATCACCTAAGATGTTATCCCCATAATAAATATCACCAAATTAATGATGTTAAGGGTCTGAGGTCATCTTATTAAAGTGTCTGACCTCATACCTTTCCACCACTGAGTGATGTTATAAGGGTCTGAGGTCATTACCTAAGATGTTATCCCCATAATAAATCTCTGATCTAAGAATGAAGCAAGAACTGTCGTGGGAACTCATCTTTATTAATAACCTCTTCATAATAAGATGGTACATTTACATAAAACTCTATGCAAAATCATATGTAATATCTCTTCAGGTGATCAGCATTCCATGGGTTAGTGAAAGGTTCTCCTTCTAAGTTTTCTAGCCTGTAAGTGCCAGGTACAACCTCTTCTATCACTTTGTATGGGCCATGCCAGTTTGGGTGAAGCTTATTTGCTTTCTGTAGGGTCTTCTTTAGCACTAGGTCTCCCACTGCAATGGGGCTTAACTTCACCCTCTGGTTGTAGAATTTCGCTGCCCTCTGTTGGTAGGCTGCTTGTCTGACCTCCGCGTCCTCTCTTCTCTCTTCGATAAGATCTAGGTTTGGCCTCCTCCCTTCCCCATTATTGTCAGTCTCATAGGTCTGAATCCTATGAGTTGGGAGCCCTACCTCCGTTGGTATGATGGCCTCTGAGCCATGTGCCAACATGAACGGGGCTTCACCTGTTGGTGTCCTTGCAGTAGTTTTGTAGGCCCATAACACAGCGTAGACCTCTTCAGCCCATCTTCCCTTCGCATCCTCTAATCTCTTCTTGATCCCATCCAGGATAGTTCTGTTTGTGACCTCGGTCTGGCCATTTTCCTGAGGTCGTCCAGGAGATGAGAAGAATTGCTTTATTCCTACTCTTAGGCAATACTTTTCTAAAGAGGAGTTCTTGAACTGGGTCCCATTGTCCAAGATGAGAATGTTTGGGAGGCCATATCTGCATATGATATTCCTCCAAATGAACTAGAAGGTCTTCTGCTCTGTGATTGTTATCATCGTCTCTGCCTCCACCCACTTTGAGAAGTAGTCAATGGAAACTATTAAGAATCTATAGCTGTTGACAGCTCTTGGCAGGGGTCCTACTAAGTCAATGGCAACTATCAAGAATCTATAGTTGTTGACAATAATCCTTTGATCGAAAGGAAGAAGTTTGTCTAGGGCGGTATGTCCTATTATGATAAAAATGATAGTGATTGCTCCTTTCATTATTATTGGAAGAGGTCTCATAACCCTTCTAGAACTGGAGGACTTAGCTTGCATGGTGCGGTCCAATTTCTTAACACTCTCTTGCATAGCTTCTTGCCTGATGATGCCGGAATCAGCACCACCAGATAAGGTGTTTTCAAGCTCAATCTAAGAACAACAATGGAAGCATAGTTATGTAAAGGTAAGAGAATGAGATGAGGGGAAGAGGAGAGAGCACCAGGATATAAGTGGTTCAGCTTAGATTGGACTACGTCCACTGTGTGTGAATAATCTCACTGCAATAAGGCACTAATGGCCATGGATACAATCTCTCAATCTTTCTCTCTCTACTGTGTCTCTAGATAAAGTTTCAGCTAGGGTTGAATATATGGGGATCCTTTTGCCAGGTAGAGGATGACCTCTATATATAGTACCTAGGGGGTGTAATGTACCCTCCATGCATGCAATGAGCATGTGTGTGTTTACCTCACCAATATGGGAGTGCCATCTGTCACTGTCACATGTAGAGAATGATGATGCAATACTCTCCCCACGTGTGGGGAATAATCTTGTTATAACTGATTTGTGTCCACGTGTCCTTATCTAAATGTCAGCAGGTGCTCGGCTATCGCGTCTGGTGTATGACCTCGGCCATGGTGAGGCCGAGGTTGGTGAGTCTTGAAACTTGTTCAGTCCGAGTATTCCATGGAGGTCTCGGCCTAATAATAGCCGAGATAATGGACAAGGTCGTCCTGAGACGAGGTTAAACTGGTGGCTTGATGAGGTTGCTGGTGTCTTCCTACGAGCTCGGCCTACGTTTGGCCGAGGTTGCCATTCCAAGGTATACGAGAATGTTGTCGATCCTTGTGACGTCCCTTGGAGAGGCTCATGGTAGTGTCGGCCTGGGCCGACCTTGATATGGCCGAGGGGTGATATCGCGTGTCCAAGACATGCCCAACGTCGGCCATAATATCGGCCGAGGTTAGTGCCTCTAGGTCGGGGTTACACTTGGGGCATATCATTTCCCTTGCCCTCTAGCAAGGTTAAGCAGAATTCGTTATAGATTTTCTGCACTAGGAGGAGCAGATGAAATGATGGCATTGCCTTCATTGCTAGCGCTATTCTTAGGGTTATTATTTCCTTAAAGATAAATAAATGAAACAAATGCAAATGATAGAGAAAGATGACAGATACACATTTCCCACACATGACGTCAGTCTGTTGATGTCTAAAAATGGATTAACTCAAAATTTATAATCAAAGATAATTAAATAGAGAATAACTCAAAGCACACATAAAAGAGAAGATATTTTAGAGTGGTTCAGCCATAAAATAGCCTAGGTACACTTTTGGTTTTATTTAGTATGGATTATAATAGCTCAGTATGGCGTGCATATGAGTAATTAGAGTTGTGCCTTGAGCTAAGGGAGTAGTTCATATTTATATTGGTGCCAGACCCTAGAGATGTAGCGAGTTTATATTCCCAAGCATTTACACTTGTATAGAACAAATGAAACTCTTGGAATCCATTAATGGTTGGCATCCCATCCGAGTAACCGTGGGTATTCCTTTTGGTTAGCCTTATGAAGTTAGTCGACATTCCAGTCGACTATGTGTCTTTGAAGGCGATCAGGATGGCTAGTCGGCCATGTAGGAGGACAGGTGGACATTCATCATTGGTCCATATTGGAGTATAATTTTTACATACAACAAGAGTATTTTTTTATCTATTGACTTGAGAATCCTTCTTGACTTTCACACTATGTACTTTTTTTGATTTTGTTAGGCAAGATATTCTTCTCAAATTCTTTTCCATTTGATGTAACTTTTACATTTTTTACTTGAGTAGAATCCTTGTATTTAAAATCTTTTTTCTTAAGTGAAAAAGTAGTGTATGCATTAGGAGAAGAATTAAAATAGTCGAGACCAAGACCTTTCTTTCTATTTTTAATCGTAGATTCTAAAAAAACATTTTGTTCATTTTTCGATCTCGGGTTCGGTAAATGGAAGACAAGCTATGTAGATAATATTGACCGAAAATATCAAATTCAGAAGGAGCCTTACCATCTTGTAAAGCAACTCCCCATCCTTCCTAAAAGAGAAACTTTGGGTGTAGATCATTTAGAGGCTATCACTAAAGTTCTTAGAAGAAGATTATAGCTTGTTATCCTTATTTTTATTCTTCAGCTCCTCATTCGTGCCCAAGATTTCAAATTCTAAATATTTGTTCTTTTTTTCCACTTCAGTCATCTCCTTCCCATGAAAATCTTAATCATTCTATGTCTTTCCTTAACCTTATCTAAGTATGTTTTTTAGCTATTTCAGGTACATGACAAAATCGGAGTCCCTCTTCCACTTAATGAATCCCCTCTCTTGCATAATGATGAAGTCCAAGTTAAAAGAGTAAAGATATTATGTCTTATAAACTTTAAACATCTAACAAAGAGAAAATATCACAAGTGGTAGAAATTCCATACTAAGGAAAGGTCATATGTGACCTGTTGGGATAAGCTCTGCTCATCCATACTAGCGACGCTGGACTAGTCGCATTGAAATCATGCAACCTTGATCAAGCCGGGGTACAATTATAATGAGGAGGCTATATATTACTCAAAAGAAACAAATTTTCCCTTAAAGAACACATTTACCTTTCATTTTATCAAGGGATAACTAACTATTTCTTTAGAAAGGTTTGTATTTATTGGAGGTGTGGGACTCAAGTTGTTTTCCCTTTTGAGGGGTGTCATCGATGTTAATGGGGGAGAGTTATGATCTAGATCTTTACTTTTTTGTTCATCAAAAGTTCATTATTTTGTAGGTGGATGAATATTTATACTACCTTCAAGAAAGTCTATTATAAATAATTACACCCATTTATTTTTCTTCATTTCTTATTCTTATTTAACAATCATTACCAAAACATATAATTGCCTATAATATTTAGAAATTACTACCTTGTTTATCTCCGATGAGTCGACGAGGATGGAAGTTGGTTTATCATCATAAGTTCCAATACTAGATCACATGATAACCCCTTTAATGTTTTCCTCATAAACTGAAGGAATTTATAGTTCCTTTTCCATAGGTTTTTTCATAATAGAATTGGTAAAAAAGTTCCGTCACTGATAATATACATTTGTTGCATAGCTGACCAAATTCATTTCAAATTAACAAAATTAAGTTTACCAAGAGTTGGTTCTTTCTCCTTCTACTCAAATCCAAACCAAAGAAAGTAATGTTCATTAAATACAAAATCAAGAACCAAAATCAAATGAGACCACCATAACGTCAAATTAACCCTGAACTATCACCGTCTACTTTATGGGAAATTTAGGACTAGTGTAAGGGGACGCCATTTAGGGTTATGGCATGTTATTATTATTTTTTATTATGAAGCCATGCTCTTTATAGTCCTTATTATAATTTGGCAGATTCAAGACGAGTCACACTCATCATTCATAGAGTTTAGATAATATAAACCATCCTTCATAAGGAAAAAATGGTAGAAATACATAGGTTTTGTAATTCATA
Source organism: Sambucus nigra (assembly GCA_949130495.1). Lineage (NCBI taxonomy): Eukaryota > Viridiplantae > Streptophyta > Magnoliopsida > Dipsacales > Adoxaceae > Sambucus > Sambucus nigra. The sequence goes on from OX422217.1 coordinate 170,682,832, forward strand.
GATTGATACCATAAATATGGTTGAGATGGTTGACATCATTTACAACTTGCCAGACTAGGAACAAGTTGTGCTAAAAAAATCCTAAAGTATTTGCAAACGTGGAGGAACAAAGGATTTAGTTGAAATGTTGATACCAACCTCCACTACCATTTAAGAAAATATGTAAATATTGTTACCGTGATCATCAAATTCAACATAATCCCCAAGTAACTATACATTCACTAAGATGGGGATGTTCCACCGATTGAAATCATCTAAGGTGGTTTTGTCTTAGAGAATATGAAAAAATACAAACACTACAAATGAAATGAAGGACATAACTGTTAAAATAAAGGACATAGAAACAATGGAGATAGAGAAAATATATCTCAAAGAAAACCTTGTGTTATAGAGAAATACTTCAAGAGAAATGGGATGTTTCTTCAATAAGAGAGAGTTTGTGGGGAAATCATATCCTCGATATTCTAAAGAATTCCTTCATTCCCCCATTATTCCATATGACTGTATACTAATTCTGGGAGCAACATTGTCCTCAATAAAACCCTTGACAGTACAAGGACCCACACAATAAATCAACTTGGAGCCTTGAAGGAAATTTTTAGACTCTTTTTCATTATCACATGCGGGCCCTCCATAGGAATAAGTCCTCCATGTTTCATAACTTAGTGGCACGTCTGAGATAATGACGAATAAACAGAGCTTAATAAACATGATAATAGCATTATAGATGGATCTCAGTAGTTTAATTATCTCTGGATTGAACATAAAAAATAAAAGGCACTCCAAGTGGGACATGTGATAAAAGGAGTGCAAAAAATATGTCAATTTTCATTCTCTCCTCCTCTTTTCTATTTAATATCTTACAACACGTGTGATGCACATGTGATGCGTAAATTATATGGACAAAGGTATACGTAAAAGGTGCTTGAATCATTATTTAAATGATTTTTAATGTATTTTTGACTTAAATGTGTAGTCTTGGAAGAAATAATGGGAAATAACTTGCATTGTTATCACTCCATGTTAATACAAAATATAATTAGACTGAGAGTGTCTATCTTGCAAACGACTAAATTTTCAACAAGTTTATTGTGTTAGAAATATTAACATGCTCATAGCTAATGAACCAAGTACTGAAAATATTGACTTCTTCATATCTAATTAATTTTTTGTTGGAAAATTAACCATTGAAAATTTATGATGTAAATTTTGAAAATGACAAAGAAAACATGTGAAATGACATGATATTGAATGAAAAAATTGACACGATATCGCGTTCGTGTTGGATTTTGATACATGAAGTAATTTCCTTGCAACTCATGTAAATCATGTTTTTTTATGATTTTAAAGAGTCACGTTCATGTCATGTAAAAAACACAAAGTTACGTATTCATATTTTAGTGGGTCATGTGATAACGTGTCCTGTCGAGGCAAAATGACCTACAAACAAATGGGTTGTTTGTTTTGCAAATAATTAGGTATATGTAACATACCCAACTATATAAAAGAACAAACTTTAGGAAGAAAGCATAGGAAAAATTTGGGTCACTTGCAGTAGAACCCTATTATTGCCCAAGTAGTCTTGACTTCAGGGATTGGATGAATAAGTAATTTGTTTTCTTGAGGTGAGAATGCTAAAATCGTTTTTTTCCAAAGGTTTTATTAATGTGTAATAATAAGAAATAAAAATAATAAAATAGCTTTTAGACAAAACATGCAATTGTCTACTCATTAACAAACCACTACCTCTAGAACCGATGAGAGGAATTTATACCTTAACATAGGAGCGTGAATAAGAAATGCAAAAGCATCAAAATCGTGTAATATGAATGCTTATGAATTTAATAAATACTTTTTCAACCATAAAAATTAACTATTATCTTTTAATAATATTAACATTGTTAATCAAATTCTTAACATTTTAGCTATTCCAATGCTTCCATTACACTTGAAACTGCCCCTAAAGGAAGTAATACAATATTAAGAACAATAATACGTACATTTACTTTATTGATATTAAAATAAATTAATAGGGGGTTGAAGAAAATATATCAACTAAGAGGGGGACAATTCCGATTCAAATATAAAAAGATACCCAAACATAACAATTTATATAGTCCATTATAAGTCGGTAGTTTGTTAGAATAAATATACAACACTTAACTGTACATTGCGAAAGGAAATAAATCTAACCAAACACAATGAGGGAAATGGTACTTGACCATTCAAACCATTTGAGCTTAAGATTAAGATCATTCTTAGTCTAACTAATCTCCTAATCTTCATACCACTCCACTTTACACTCATTAGATATGTCCTCACCAATATCCCCTCCGGAGACCTCTTTCACTTTTATCATCTTCGATAATTTTTCCTCTCTAGTTGGATTACCTTTAAACTTTGTAACTCCATCCATAAATTTAATAATACATACTCAGTTAGTAGAAGATGATGACAAAGTATCTTATCTTCGAGGAAACGACATCAATAGACCTGTGGTTTGCGTAGATTTATATAATACTTGGATGCAGTTGGTAGTGTGAAGATTAAATAAGGAGAAAGAAGTGGACATAATTGAGTTATTCGACGAATGTTTGAAAATATAAGGATGGGAGAAATAAAAAATATAGGAAACATGGAGAAAGTCAAGAGATGGGTCTGATTTATGAATAAAGTTAATCGAGGGAGAGATAAAAAGACATACAAAAGAGTAATGAACAAATGATGTAATCTTTGTAGATGTGGGTACAATTAATTGCAGGATTCCTGGTCGATTAGAAATAAAATAGTTTCATAGAATTTAAAATGGACAATGAATGGAGATTCGTATCATTAATAGGGGCAAATGGCAGAAGGATGGACTGCAACTTAGTTTTTATGTAGTAGTATGTGAAGTATAAAATTTCTATTTGGCTAAATTCAATTGATGATCTTCCTCTTTGTCTTCCATAGATGACCTATTTGAGGTGTAGTTTGGCATGCGATCAATTAAAGAAATGAGCTATGGGGAAGAGTGGGGGGACAAGAAATGAAAGTTCGTAATGATTAACTTCTTGGGAATAAAATAATTCGATTGAGTGGGTGGTGGTAACTATGTGATTACTTGTTAGTCTTTGGGCTTAACTGTCATTTACATTGCTTTGTAGAGATTCACTCTTTTTAGGTAGTAGAGATAAAAATAAACTCCCTCTATAAACATAGGTAAGTTGTCGATCTACATATAACATATGTTCTTTTTATGTGATTATTATTTGTCAAGTATTTTTTTCTAGCAACTTGACTTGTGTGTTTGTATAAATTAAATTAGTGAGCTTATAAATTCATTCTAATGGTTTTTACATTCTAACATATTATTAGACCTAGTGAGACAATATTATATTGTTCATTTGGATAAATCATAAAAACCATAAGATGTTTGTGGCTTTTACATTATAACACAAATTGAATTAGGGAATTGGTCATTTGGATAAATTATAAAAATATATCCTATAAGAAAATATATATAATTATATTTTCCTGCACCACTTGAATTGTCTTATTCTGATTACAAAATATACTTTGAGTCTTCTCCTTGAGGTCGTTTCGTCAAAGCGTCACATTCCTCAAAAAGCTTAGTCAATCTCATATGACATTGTTCATGATCATGAATTTAGGGATACCACATAGGTTGAGGTAAACACACCTTGAATAAAATCAAACACTTTGTCATATTAAAATTAACTTTTTCATAAAATGGAAAGTTGATTCATGTTTGCATGTGTTGGTTTGGCTTTGGGTATTTTTTGATAAACCTATGCAAGTATATTATTCATATAGAAAATGTAGTTTAAAGGTTCTTTCTATGCATATATCATATATAGGTTTTATTATTGTTCAAGATTTCATATATTTTACTTTCCCTTACTAGGTCTATGACTTTCATTGACCATTTGCTTTTGTGAAACAAGATTTTACATTAGCGAATGAATGATTATGCCAGCCATGTGATCAACGAGAGTTTTTATTATCACTCATACCCTATCCTCGCGACTTCCCTCGATGAACATTAGCATCAACTATGGTGCTTCGTTTGTCGTGAGTTTTGTCTATAAATTAGATATTTATAAGAGAAATGTTACTTTGAAATTTAAGAAACCATAAAGACTTATTTGTAGCCAAATATTTCTAAAACTCGAGTATCCTTTTTTTCTTCTGATGTCATCATACCCATTTGTCTTTTTTTCCCACACCTAGAAGAGATAATATATATATATATATATATATATAGAGAGAGAGAGAGAGAGAGAGAGAATAATATAATAAAAACAATCTTTTGTAAAACTCCAAAAGAAAACCCTTGAGATTTTTTATAGACAAGAGACACTTGATTAAGATGAAATTTTTAAAAGAGTTTTTTAAGTTTAAACACTGTAGATAGTTAAACCATAATTTTTATTCTTCAAACTTCTCTTTGTTATTTTAAGATGGTTGTTTTCAAACTTTGATCACAAGTCCTATTGAAGATTAAAGCATTTCAACCTTTATTCTTAAAAAAGTACACTTGTATTCTTTTTTTTGAAAGATTTGTGTTAATATCTAAAACATTCATTATGTATTTTGAGTGAACCCAAGTATTTTAATAACTTTCAAAACCTTTTGTAAGACTCAAATCCTAGAAAATGTTATACAATAATTGGTGGACTCCCAAAATCTTTGTCTTCCACTTCAATAAGATTTTTGATTTTGTGTCATAAGATAGAAAGATATTGGTTGAGTCCAAAATTGATCAAAATTGTTTAGTGTTCTCCAATTGTTGGTATTTTCCCCAAAGAATATGGTAAGAAAAAGTGGATATTGACTTATCACATTATGTGATTGTAATCTGTTAGTTTTTATTTGAAAAACTGTGGCATAGAGAATTTGTCATTTTTTTGTCTCGAGTTTTTTTTTTACCGTTTTGTGTTTTACCTCACATGACTTTGTTTTGTGAAATTATTTTACCTTATTCCACAATTAGATTAATTTAACTACATTTGAAGATTAAATCTTGTGTAATATAATTTTTAAAATTTTTATCACGAAGACCTTGATTGTTATATTTGTACCTAGGAGGAATTGAAGGAAATACCGCTTTTATTACAACAATACTTTTAATCGGGTACCTTCACTCCTTTAAAGTTCCGATCACACTTCACTCTTAACTAGCATCTGAGCATGTCTTCACTTTTATATGTTTAATCACCTTGAGGTTGACCTAGTGTGCATTTAATGGAGTTAGGTATGTGTGGTTGTATTAGTCACTTATTTGTTGTACGTGATACTCATGCATTTATCATACTTGAAACCAAATCTAATTTAATAAATCAATTTATTAAAAGGGGTTGTCTTAATCGTGACAGTGATAGTGAAGAAGATTATATAGGAACTTATTACGATAAGCTTGTTTTGAAATCAAAAGTTTTACTAAAATCAAACGTGAAACTAATTATAAAACTAAAAATTTCGAAAATGAAAAATATTTAAAGATGAATGAAGATCATTACCCTTATGTGTGTTCTGTTGAAATGAATTATTTACTCAATAACATCAAATTCCTCCTTAAAAATGAAAAAAAAAATCAAAATTTCTAATGAGCTCATTCTTATATAAGAAGTAAATGAATTCTTTCAACTTATAAAATTTCACAGACATTCTGCTTAGCATTGAATTAAAGCCCTTTATTTATTCTTTAATACTTTCTTAGAATTTCGTGAGGAACTTGCTTATGAAAAGAACATCCATATGCTTGAAAATGAATATGTTCCCACCTTGAAAAATGGAGTTTCAAAGTTACGAAGAATCCAATTTCATGCTTTTGATTTTTTTTAAACAATTGTTAAACACTTAGATTTTGGCATACAAGAAATTTGTAATGGAGTGGCATTTCATGTCAATGTTTCATCATCAAATGAGTCACCATTAATAGAACTTATTTTCGAACATTTTCTAAACACAAATAAATATGGTGGCGTAAGTCATTTGAAGGAGAAGAATGTTGTCCCTTCAAAGTTTGTGAAGATTGTTCTTATATACAAGGACATGTTTTTAGACCTAAAATGCTTAAGTGAAATTATTATAAAAAATAGGTTATATCATAGACTTTTGATATTTATGAAAAAGTACCACTTAAGTTGTTTAATTCAGGATTAAAAAGTCTAAATGGATCCAAACACTTTTTTAAAGAAACTATTTTCTTAGAACAAACAGCTAACACACGATGTGCATAAAATGAATTATGAACGAGATATTTCAGATATTACGTATCCAAGTTTTGAAAACCAAAACTAAAACAGTTTTTAAATAATCACACCAATAGAAGGTGATGAGAGAAAAATTATGTACGCAAGTGCACAAGATTTTAACGTGGTAAAACCCCACCCAATAGGGGAAACATCCACGGAGGTCTCTACACCACAAAAACAAAAAATCCACTCAAATATAGTAACATATTACAAACCATTTAACAATCTAAACACACAATTAGACCTAATCTAAGTTCAGAAATTATAGCATCTCCTCTAGATTATTCTGACTTCTTCCAAGGCTTCTCGTGTTGTAGATGTTCTCTAAATTTTGGAACACTACTCCTTTAAGCTTTACGTCGACTCTTAAAGTCCAAAATCTCTCTACCAACACCTTTTAGTGCTGTAGTCTGAAAGTTTTGTGATGTGATATGACTAACACATGCATACAACTCACACACACTTATTACACATAGAATGATTATCAGATTACAAACAGGGTTCTAATATGCAAAAGAAAATTTTGAACTCAATTTGATCGAAACTCACAGACTTTGGATCTTTAATTTTATCCACAGATCAAGAGGCAATCTTGCTATATAAAAGAGCCAACATCCTAGACCCTTTCTTTATTAAAAACTATACAGTTATTTCACAAAATGTGAAATATATGAAAGTGTAAATACCTAATCAAGATCTTAACTAGATCTAAGTTTGGATACTCTCAGAAACTGAAATCAGAAATGATTTTGTTGGTTTAGGTTTTGAAAGAAACATAAAGGTTTAAAATCAACCAAAAAATAAAGATTTCATGAAAGAAGAAATCAAACTCAGAAATATCTACGTGATATGTAACACAGAGTCTCAAATCTTAACTTTCTATGAAAGAAAATGAGATCAGGACTTCGTGACTTGGTTGGATAAGAGACTAAGAACTAGAGACGATGGATCTTCTAAAAACTCGAACTAACTCAACTCACAGAAGGATTTTTAGGTGATAATTTGGTCGGAGTTGGTTTAGAGTTTTCTTGTTCTCTCTCTATTCTCTCTCTCTCTCTCTCTCTCTCTCTCTTTTTCACTCAAGGGTGAGTTAATCCAAAGATTGTAAACGTCTCATATATGGCTTCTATTTATATTAGAGCATGGAAGGCTCTGGAACATAATGGAAAATCAACGGTTAAGATAGAAGGTAAGGGATCGAAGTAAATCTAATGACTGTCTTTGCACCGAATTTAAAAACAGTCAGATTGGTGCAATTAGTTTACACCTGGATCAAGTTAGAAGACATGAAGACCATTGATAAGACTGATCCAACGATTAAAATAAGGTCTCAGTTATGTGAGGAAGAGAAAACACATATCCAACCGATATCTCGGCAACACATGTAGGGCTACGATGGACTCACAAACGTGTGTTTTTGAAGTTTGAAAAAAATTAATTTTCCCCCACAATATTATCTAGCACTTTTGGATTGTACCCAAGCAAAGTTTTAGGGACTTAAGGAAACTATCAAACAGCCCAAAACATTATAAAATCCAATTTTAAAATTCTAAAAATTATTTTAAAAATTCCTAAAAATGATTTAAAATATCCCAAAATTGTAGAAAATCATTTTGATGGGATTTAACTGACACACACACACACATACTATGAAGAATACAACACATAAATGCAATCCTAGGTGAGGTGTTGGTTTTCTACCTTTAGGGACTTTTAGAGGAATTCATATGCAGAGTTTAAGACTCTTTGGCAGACAAGGAAATGACTCAATTTTGTCACTATTTGTAAACTAAACAAGAGCCTATATAATGTAGACTCAAGTGAGTCAAAGATATAGGGTGCTTCAATCTCCCCCTTTGGAAATATGAGACAAAATCTCCTTTGAGTCATCAAGGACTCGTAGGGATACAAAAAAAAGAAAATCATATTCCTATACAAAATTGTATCTACCCAATATCTTAGAAACGGAAAATTACATAACTCAACTAGTTACAAACCAATACCCTATCAAAATTCTAATGTAAATGAAGGTATTGATTCCTGAAAATGGGATAACTAAGGCCAAGCTTTTTAGTTGAGAATATAACAAGAATGTCCAAGTGGACTCAAAGCTTCTCCCCCATTTTGTCTCAAATGGACAAAGGGTCTATACACAGATAATAGAGAGAAATGTCCAAGATATATTGCACATCTACCATAACCATCCCAATTGATTTACATAAGGATTCAAATCGAAGATAATCCAAAGGTTTAGTAAATAACTCAACTAATTGCAATTCAGTAGGCAGGTAATTAATCTACAATTCCTTTGATTCGACTAACTCGCGTATAAAATGATGTCGAATTTTGGTATGTTTAGTTCGAGAGTGTTGAAACATGATTTTTGGAAATAGTAATCGTGCTTTGTTTGTCACAATATAGATGTAACTTATCTTCAGTTATACCATAATCCTTCAACATTTGTTTTAGCCAAAGTAATCGATCACAACAACTTCCTGCGACAATATATTCAGATTCAGCTGTGGATAAAGAAGTGCAATTTTTTTTCTTACTATTCCATCCTACCAAATTGTTACCAATGTAGTAACATGCTCCCAAAGTACTATTACTATCATCAGAACATCCAGCCCAATCACTATAGTACTAATAGTGTCATTAGTGTACCAAAGTCCTAAATTTATAGTGACTTTAATGTATTTGATAATCCTTTTAACGCATAATAAATGACTCTCTTTAGGATTGTAAATAATCTGGAATATACGCAAACAGAGTACATTATATCAGGACGTGAGGCAGTAAGGTAAAGTAAGCTTCCTATCATGCTATGGAATAAAGTAGAATCGATAAATTTACCATTTTCATCTTTTGAAAGTTTGACAGAAGTACTCATGGGAGTCCTAACTTCTTTTACTGTTTCCAGGCCAAACTTCTTGACAATCTCTTAAGCGTATTTAGATTGCGATAAAAATAATCCATCTGAATTTTGCTTAACTTTGAGTCCTAAGAAGAATTGTAACTCCCCCATAAGTGAGATATGGAATTCTTTATGCGTAATGTCAGAAAATATTTTGACATATGTAGGGGAGGTAAATCCATAAATGATATCATCTATGTATACTTGGGCTATGGTAATATTTTTGTTAAAGTGTTTGACAAAAAGAGTTTGATCATTCCCTATTTATTTAAAACTGTTATTTAGAAGGAAGGTAGATAGGCGTTCATACCAAGCTATAGGATCTTGTTTTAGCCCATAAAGATCTTTCTTAAGCCGGTAGACGTGATTTGGATGATGAGGGTCAATGAACCCTTTGGGTTGTTCTACATAGGTCTCTTCAGTCAAGATGCCATTAAGGAAAGCAGATTTATCATCCATTTGATAAAGTGTGTAATAGGGTAGTTTAATATTGGGGAAATACCCAATTTTTGTATGTGTTTGACTTGAGCAACTTCGGTTGCGCCTACATATCCGTTATGATCGAAAACAAAGTCAGCATAGTTCGTGGCTTCATACTATTCACCGAAAAACTCATTATGGTAGAACTCGAGAGGTTAAAGGTGGAGAAACTCATCTCAAAACTCTTCTCCAAAACTCTTTTCCAAAACTCTCTCTAAAAAATCATAAGATAAGAAATCACTCTTTTGTCCCAAGAATATATCTTTTCAAATGTATGGGAGTGAGGCATATTTATAGCTAAAACCAACACAAGTGGGTCGCCACTTGTCAAATAACCCGTGGTGACACATGCCCTATTTAAGTGGCACGTGACCCATAACATATGTCAAACTTTTAATCACTAGAATATTGTATAGTTAATGCGTAAATAATACACAAATATGCATGATATGTCCGACGCGCATAATAATACTCCAGTCCCATAAACACACAAACTTTTATCAGTTTTAATCATCTCTAACCACATTTAATAATTTAATGAGAGACTTATCATTAAGACCCTCCTACATTTGCCCCTCGTACATATAGTTGATATATTGATACATGTCTAAAATACATCGACTGTATGTACGAAACACCGTTAGTCAGTTTTGATATGTGCGATCAACATGTGAATCGTGGGAAATAATCTCGTACCTCATTTAATCTTGATGATGTACGTTTACCTCATATCTCACATTTTATTATATACTGCAATCTCATATTTCATATCTCAGTTACATGATATACATCAATCTCATATCTCATATCTTAAATCTCAATTCTTTTTAGGCTTTGATCTCATAGGTTATTTCATAGGACCTCGTTTATTATTCTTTTCATATAAATGATATACTATGAGTGTTGCCCTCATTCCTATTTAAAAGAACATGCATCCACGATTTTTTTATGGTTGTTCGTAACTCTGCTTTTGGTAAAAAGTATTATCATGGACACATAATAACTACTTCATCATTCTCTTTCATCATTCTCAACAAAGCTATTTTGAAATATATTATGATCCCATAACAACTACTTCATCATTCTCCATTATCATATAGTGTATGCACGTGTTTTTGGATCATCTTAATCATGATGAGGCTTATTGTGCATGTACGTGTTATTGTTTTGCCCAAATTATGACGAGGTTTCTTGTGCATGCACGTGTTATTAACTCACCCAAATGACCACTTTTTAATGTTTTTCGCAAACTCATACCTATGAGGTGACTTAATAATGAAAACACACTTATTAAGGCTTTTCGTAAACTCCACCGTTAGAGGTGACTTAACAATGAAAACACACTTGTTTAAGATTTTTGTCAACTCCACCGTTAGAGGTGACTTAACAATGAAAACACACTTGTTAAGTGTTTGTCAACTTCACCGTTAGAGGTGAATTAACTGCGAAAACACACTTGTTAAGATTTTTGTAAAACTTCACCAATAACGGTGACACCTATAACGGTGACTTAACAATGAAAACACTTGTTAAGATTTTTCGTAAACTCCACCTATAACGGTGACTTAACAATGAAAACATTTGTTAAGATTTTTGTAAAAGTCCACCAATAATGGTGACTTAACAATGAAAACACTTGTTAATATTTTTCGTAAACTCCACCTATAATGGTGACTTAACATTGAAAACACTTGTTAAGATTTTTCGTAAACTTCACCAATAACAGTGACTTAACAATGAAAACACTTGTTAAGATATTTCATAAAATACACCTATAACGGTGACACCCATAACTATGACTTAACAATAATAACCACTTGTTAAGATTTTTTGTAAACTCATTCTTCTGTATCTCTTTTCAGGACGAGATCCCATACACGTAGAATGACAAACTGAGCGTGGTCCTTCGTCTGTTTGCTTCAATGACCAACTTCTTCGGATTAGTCAAGTCATAACGATTGTGGTTTAACTACCGACTAATTTTGATAAAGTTGTTTTGGAATATAATACACCTCTGTAGAAGACTTATCTCAATAATCGCAAAGTTCTTGTAATATGATGTCATATATTAAGGATGACTACGACTTTGTCAATTTCTGAGTGAGAACTAATTAATCCTTATGAACTCTTTGGAAAAGAAACTGAAGAAGCTTTTGTAATGGCCTGCTTGGACGTTTCTATACTCTGAAGGTTCAATAATCTAACCTTGTCACGGAGGATGTAAAAGAAACTTTAAACTACCAGCTAAATTATATCGTAATATCCATTTGCCCCCTTTATTTTATTTTATCTCAAGATACAATAAAATAAAATAAATTACATATATCAGTTACAGTGCCCGACCAAAAAAAATGAAAGCAACCTAATCATTACATTTCATGGGGTGTATCTCAAACTATCACATCTTTCAACAATGACTTGGTATTTGCGTCCCTCAATATCTACTTCTTCAGAAGCCTCTGTAAAATAATTTCTTTCTGACACAATAACATAATTTTGCAAATGGTTAGTAGAACTTAGGAAATATCCAAGTACAATTATCATCATGCCCCTTTATTTGTTTTATTTAAAATAAAAATAAATAAATAAAGTATGGGGATATTTGTGCAAATGAATCATAACCACCGATTCTCGTAGGTGTATCAGGCACAATTTAATGTTGTTTAATGGTGCATGTCATAATAAATCTAAAGGTGTATATAATCTCAAGGTAAATCTTCAGTTCTAAAACATATTCAAATATTTCGTAAATGAATCATAATGTATGAATACGTTTGTACAAATAATTATGAATATTTTCGAATGTCAAAATACTCAATGGAAGCTTCATTATATTTCATCCATTTCATTCAACATAAATGTTTTTAATTCATCAACGTAACTCATAAATATTTTTGAACAATTAAATTTTCAATGAGAACTGCACTATTATCTCTATATTTTATTTGTCAAAAATAAAATAAACTCATATTTTTCAACGGTATCATGCTCATATTATCAATTATATATACTATAGAGATAATTGGAGTGAGGCATATTTATAGATAAAACCAACACAAGTGGGTTGTCACATATCAAATAACCCGTGGTGACACATGTCCTAATTTAAGTGGCATGTGTCCCATAACATATGTCAAACTTTTAATCACTAGAATATTGTCTAGTTAATGCATAAATAATACACAAATACGCGTGATATGTACGACACGCATAATAATACTCCAGTCGCATAAACACATGAACTTTTATCAATTTTAATCATCTCTAACCTCATTTAATAATTTAATGAGAGGCTTATCATCAAGCCCATCCTACAAAGTGTAAAATGCAAATAACAAGCTATTGCAAAAAGTAAGCGAACAAACTCAAAGCGAGTGACAGGTGCAAAAGTTTCCTTGAAATCTATTCCTTCAATCTGAGGGTAGATTTGGGAAACTAATCTAGCTTTATTCCGAATAATCATTCCAGATTCATCTGTTTTATTTTTGAAAATCCAATGTGTGCCGATAATCCTTTTATTTTCAGGTCGGGGGTACTAGATTCCATACATCATGAATGAAAAATTGGAGAAGTTCCTCCTTCATAGCACTTATCCACAATGGGTCATTCAGTGCTTTATTAACATTATTTAGTTCTATAAGAGAAAGAAAGCATGCATAATGAGCAAGAGTACGAAGTTGGGATCTTATACAAACTGGCTCAGTAGGGTTACCAACTACACTAAAGGATGATCTTTGGAAACCCAGTTAGGAACTTCAGGGGTCTCAGTTGGTAAATAATCATCTATCTCTAGAGAATCATAAGTTAAAATGTTTTCTGATTCATCCACGATAGTTGGTCCATTGATATTACTCTCTACATTAGTGTCACTTACAATCACATTAATGGATTCCATTAAGGTTTTGGTACGAAGATTGTAGACACGGTAGGCTCTACTATTTGGAGAATATCCTAAGAAAAGAACTTTATCTCTAGTGATTTCGAATTTGGACAGATGTTCTCTATCCTTGCATAGATAACAAGTTCTACAAAAGGTTCTAAAGTATTTTAGGTTAGGTTTCTTCCCATACCAAAGTTCATAGGATGTTTGTTTGGTGTTTTTCCTTAGGTAACTTGATTGATTATGTGACAAGCTGTATGAATGGATTCTACCCAGAAATATTTAGGTAAGTTCTTCATATGAATCATCACATGGGACATCTCTTGAAGAGTGCGATTTTTACGCTCAATAATTCAATTTTGTTGAGGTGTCTTTGGGGCACTAAATTCATGTTTGTAACCATTATAGTCACAGTATTCGATGACACATGAATCTATAAATTCACCTCATCTATCACTACAAATTCTATCTACTTGGGAGTCCTTTTCATTTTCTATACGAACTAAAATTTTCAAAGACTTACGAAAAGTTTCTGATTTGTGTTTTAAAAAGGCAACCCAGGTAAATCGAGTGAAGTCACCAACCATAACTAGGATATTACTGTTTCCACAAAGACTAATATGTAACACCCCGCCCGCCCGGGGAGAGCGAGCGGAGCGCTACTATCGATAAACTAAATCAATTCCATAAATCACAAGGTATAGAGCATCTAATTCCCACAATAAAACAAGAGAAACAACTAATCTCAAATCTCTTCAATTAAAATAACAAGTCTCTCGAATAGTTACAACAATCTAACTATCTCGAAAATAAAATAAATCTCCAAATGCTCTATACATCAAAATAAATACAAGTCTTCTCATCTCTTGTATTAAAAATTCTTCCCAAATAATCCTCGCTAAAATCATCCCAATTGGTCCATAGCACTCAAATCCGTGCTCACCTGCCAACTAAGAAAAAGATGGGGAAGTACACAATACGACAGGAATATGCTCAACAAAGATGTTAGCGATGAACAAAGCGCAACAATACGACTACGAATACTCAAATCAAATAATGCAAATCTCAATAGCATTTTATCAATAAATTTCTCAACAACACATTAACCGGAGTCACCAGGCCTCACCATGCCGCGCCATACTTTATCAAGTAGCCGGAAAAGGAGTCTTGGCGGGTGCCCAACATCAGTGCCATATTAAAATCTCATGACGGCGTCCTCAAAACAACATGAATAATACCACATGAATAAAAATAATTCCAACAATTATTTTTCCAGATTTCCAAGAATTTAACAATTCAAAATATGAGTTCAATTGACAAGAATTCAACGGAATAAACACTCGCGAGATTTCAGGAGCATATTGTGTAAAACCCCAAACCTCAAAGTCATCAAATGAATCATCGCATAATTCAGCCTCAAAATCTAATCACACCATCACGTTCCTCTCGCAAAAATAATCAAATCTCGTTCTAGCCCAAACTCGAGGAAACGCCAAATAAGCCTTCTAATTTAAGGTTGAAATCTTGAATAGGTTTGGGGCTACGGTTTGTATATTAAAGGGAGTAATTTTGGAGAGGTCTTTTGGTTAAAAAGTTTGAGAAAAAGTGATTTGAAAATCCAAGCCACGAATTTGTTGATATATAAAGGATTAAGTGTTTGATTAAGAAAAGAGTTATAATCAGATACAAACACTAAAAATTTTATTCCAAACGATCGGACCGTTGGAATCGCTTGAAATTTTAGCATGTTGTAGCGAACGGCGAGACAGGACTTCTGACAAAAATTCAGCTTGATCGGACGGTCGGATTTCTAAAAATATTATTTTTAGCAGAGAGTTTTATGTTCCGAGGACTCTTAGAGAGTTTTATGTTTTGAGGACTCTTCTAAATAATAAAAATTCAATTAAAACTCCATTTTAAATCCGATTTCGAAACCGTTTGAAATTCTCATCTTTAAATATAAAATCCAACATATTTGAGCAATAAAAATAATTTTATCTCAAAATTTATTTTTTCCTCTTAATTTTGAAAATACCCCATAATTACGCGGGTTGTTACATAATAGTAGGAGAGGGACCCATTAGGTCCATATGGATGAGTTCTAGAGGTTTAGAGGATAGAATTTCTTTAACTTTCTTGTGGGGAGCCTTAAAATTTTTTCCTTCTTAACAGGGACCACATATGATGTTTGAAATTGGTTTGATCTTAGGAAGACCTCTAACTATCCCTTGTGAGCACAATTTACTAAGACAATCATAGTTAATGTGACCCAACCTATTATGACATATCTCATTGTCATCCATTCTGGAAATGTTACAAACCTCTGTACTTGGATTAACTGTATAATAGTTATCAGGAGTACGGATTCCTATAATAATGCAATTACCTTTTTCATTTAAAATTTTGCAATTGTTTTTGAAAAGGTGACAGTATGGTTGGAGTCATAAAATTGCGATATAGTTAGTAAATTAGCTTTAAGACCTTTTACCAAGAGAACATCCTCAAGAATAGGTAATCCTTCTTCATGGAGTGTTCATTTACCAATAATCTGGGCTGATATACCATCTCTAAACAAGACTTTTCCTTTAAATAAGTTTATTTTATTTGAAAGTTTGGTATCATCCATGGTCATATGTTTAGAAGATCCAGAGTCTAAATACCATCCAGATGTTGTATGTTCATCTTTAAAAGAACTGATCACAATGTTGCATTTCATCTGGGGTAATTTATCATCTTTTCTAACCCAAATTGCTGTAGGTTTCAATTTGTGCTTACTAGCTTGTATTTGATAAAACTTGCGAGCTTCAGTCTTTTCTTTAAAATATTTTTGTGCAGGTTTATGAGGATTGTAAACAGTTTGAGCATTTGGTTTAGAAAGGAATCTAGTATTCCTTCTTATTGATTGTCTATTAGTATTTTCTCCTTTCTTCCTATTTTGATAGTTAGAATTCTTGTCTAGCTATCTCGGTAGAACATAATTATTTCGGCTTCTCCTAAAAATGTTGAAGTTATTTTAAACAGGAGAGTGATACACTTGTTTATATAGACGTTTGGGATAATAACCATCAAGGGAATGTCCATAGGCATCACAGTAGGAGAAGTAAAGATGGCTCGTAGAAATCTTAACCGTAGGAAACTTGTTAACCAAAGGATTATTTGAGTTTTGAGCTCTAGTCTTATTCCTAGGTGGCAGAGGATCAAATGACGAATCAGCTTGTCAAATAAGAGGGAGGACGTATTTAGCTTCATGATTAACATTATGCTTAGAGTTACTTGATTCACCAATGTCTAACTTTTGTTGTTTCAAGTCAAAATTGTTTTTAAGATTTGAAAGTCTAGACAGGTTTCAACAGGTCATTTTCCACCATACACAAACATGATAGGTTCAAAAGTTTTTATTTTCTTAGAATTGTTAGGGCAAAAGCATATTCCAGTTTTGTCATCAGAATTGGTCTTACTTTTAGCAACACAATCTTCAAAACATTTAGAGTTATTTTCAAATTTAGCAAAATTTTTGCAGACTGTTGATGTCTTTTCTTTTGTTTGTTCCAATTTTAACGTCCCTTTGTATTTATTTTCTAGAATATTATTTGATTCAGACAACTCTTTTAGTTTTTGTTCAAAAGTTTTAGTTTCATTCTCATGGATTAGACATTGAGAAGTGTACTCTTCAGCATTCTGTTTGATCATATGACTTAGGGTTTCTATCTTCTGTGTACGATCTTTGACTATCTTTTCAAGTCTAGTTCTCTTATTGAGAGTTTTTTAGTACAGTGTGTGAATGTCAGGAAGGCCTAACTATCTTTTCAAGTCTAGTGCTTTTCTTGAGAGTTTTTTAGTACGGTGTGTGAATGTCAGGAAGTTCCTCATTATCGGAGTCACTAAGTGTGTAGTGTGTAGTGTCCCCTAGTGATTCATTTTTAGGACTCACACACCCATTGGAATAAAAAATAGATCATTCACTTTGACTCACACACACCGCGTTTGAAGCATTATCAGCATTCTCAAGTAAGAAAGCAGACAAATCAGTAGGGATAGCATCCTTCAACATAGCATGATCAGATTCCTTATCATAAGTGTATATAATTTTAGCAAAGAAAGACATACAAGGGTCATAAGTATCAGATGACTCAGGTTCCTCGATTTTTAATTCACTTGAGTCATCCCAAGTTTTGCACAAGTTAGCCCTAGTGTTCTTTTTCTTATTCAAATTAACTCTACAGTCACTCGCTATGTGTCCTAACTTGCCACATCTGAAGCATTCAATATTCTTAAGGTCTCTACTGGGTTTTCTGTCAAGTCTTTTCTCACGAGGCCTATTATTAATGTTGTTTGAATAGGTAGGTTTGCCTTGTCTATTTACAATTTTATTTTTGAATTTCATATTTTTCTTGAAATGTTTAGACATTAAGGTAATTTGATTATCCAAGCTCTCTAAATTACAGTCCTCATCAGAATCTAAGTAAATTTTAGGTAAATAACATTTAGGGTTGGTCAACTTAGAGGTAAAGACAAGATTGGAGTGAGACTGTTTCTTATGGGTCTGTATTAATTGCTTCTTAAACTCTAATTTCATTTCCAGAGTTCTTAGCTTATTACCGAGGAGTTTAGGGGTAAGGTTTTGATCGTCAATATCCTCAATTACATAGTTCTTATTGTCAAATTTTTATGGAAGTGACTAGGGCTGTGCTTTTTTTCCGAACATTCCGATTTTCCCGATGTTCGATCCGATATTTTCCGATTTTGGAACATATATAAGGTTTCCGATTTCCGATTTTCCGATTTCCAATTTTTCCGAATTAAATTGGATAGGAAATTGGAACTATGTTTTAAATTTCGATTTTCTGATTTTTCCGATCCGATTTTCCGATATTTTAGCCTATCCGATTTTCTGAAATAATTTTCGATTAATTTTCCGAATATTTTTTCCGATTAATATTCCAAATATGTTATATATATTTTTTACCTTGGATTTCCCTTGTCTAATAATAAAAATGTATACATTTGCATTTCCCTTATTTTTTACCTTACCTATATATATATGCTGTTAGTTTTAGGGTTAGACATATCTTTCCTCTCTCTCTCTCAATACGGCGCATACCGTCGAGTCCCCTCTCTCTATTTCAACTCTTGTCCGTCTACTCACCTCTCTTTCTCTGATTTCTACGCTTCTCAGATACGGATCTGTAACGATTAGAATGCATCTCTTCATATCCAAGTCGAACGAAGGATCAGTAAGCCCTTTTATCTGTTTCCCTTATCTGTAATGATCGTATCTGTGACGATCTGATCTGTTTATATTGTTATAGGATCTGATCTGTTTATATTGTTATAGGATGAGATACGTAACGATAGGATTGTTATAGGATATGATCTGTTTATAATATAAAGTTTTGATCAGTAAGCTTTCATATCCTCGTTATGGGATAAACTTTATATTGTGTAACGAGCGGTTTATAGGATCTGTAAGATTATACATGTTTTTTGTTTCTATAGGATTGTTATAGGATCTGTTTATACATGGTTTTTTGTTTCTATAATATTATACATGTTTTAGGATCTGTAAGATTATATATTGTGTAACGATCGTTTAATTACATGTTTCTATACCTGTTTTATAACTGTATTATATTGAGATCAAATATTAATTCCCGATTTATACTGAGATCAAATATTAATTGCTGATTTATACTGAGATCAAATATTAATTGCTGATTTATACCTGTTGTTTCTATACCTGCTTTATACATGTTTCTATACCTATTTACATGTTGGGTTAATTGTAGAGTCTACACAAATGAAAAAATGGTTAAATCCTTACATATTTACATGTTGGGTTAAATATTTTTTTCGATTTCTTTAAAATGAGAATTTCGAGTAATCAAAGATCCTATATTAATTTTTTTTAAAATTTTGGAATTTCCAAAAATTCTGAATTTTTAGTATATGTTTTGAATTTCCGATTTTTTTCCGAATTTTTTCCGATTTTCCGATTTTTCCGAATTCGAAAACTTTTTTGATTTTCCGAAAAAATTGGATAGGAAATTGGAACAAATTTTTTATTTCCGAAAAAATTAGAATTTTTTCCGAAAGGTCATTTTCCGATCCGATCCGGCCGAAACACAGCCCTAGAAGTGACCTTAGAATTTTAGAAATAATTTCTTTCCTATCCTAAATTATCCCATTAGCATGCAGCTTAGTCACCATGTCTGTCAACCTAATGCAGAAATCATCAAATGACTCAATCTCAGTCATGACTAAAGTGTTGTACTGCTGGATTAACATTTGGGTTTTAGTATCTTTGATACGTGTGTCTCCTTTATGTGTTGTCACTAGGGTGTCCCATGCTTCCTTAGAGGTAGTGACGAAAGATATCCTTTTGAATTCATGTTCATTGATAGACATGAATATAGCATTTTTGGCATTGTTATTGTTAAGGGAAGTCTATTTTTCTTCTTTAGTGAATTCACTTAGCAACTTCCTAATCCTCATAGTACTTCCTTCAGCGGTTGATTTAGTAGGAAAAGTGTAGCCATTTTCAATAGCATCCCAGACATCATATACTAGTGTCCCTTGGACGAAAGCAACCATCCTCACTTTCCAGTAAGGGAAGTTGGTTCCATCAAAGAGAGGGGGCCTGGACAGGTTACCTAATTTCTCAAATTTCTCGCCCATAGTTTGTTTTGAGAAAAAAATTTCAGAAACTCAAGATCTAAAAGCATTTGTAAAACCAACGCTCTGATACCAATTGAAAAAGTACCGCTTAAGTTGTTTATTTCAAGTTTAAACAATCTAAATGGCTCCGAACAATTTTTTGAAGAAAATATTTTCTTAAAATAAACAGCTAACACAAGATGTGTATAAAAAGAATTATGAACGAGATATTTCAGATATTACGTATCCAAGTTTTGAAAACCAAAGCTAAAACAGTTTTTAAATTAGCACACCAATAAAAGGGGATGAGAGGAAGATTAAGTATGCAAGTGCATAAGATTTTAACGTGGTAAAACCCCACTCAATTAGGGAAACATCCACGGAGGTTTCTATACCTCAAAATAAAAAATCACTAAAATAGAATAACAAATTACAAACTATTTAACAATCTAAACACACACTCAGACCTAATATAATTCAGAAATTATACCAGCTCCTCTGGATTATTATGACTTCTCCTAAGGCTTCTGATGTTGTAGATGTTCTCTCAGCTTTATAACTCTACTCCTTTTATCTTTATGTCGAATCTTAAATTTCAAAATCTCTCTACCAACACCTTTTAGTGTTGTAGTGTGAAAGTGTTGTGATGTGATGTGCCTAACACATGCATGCAACTAATACACACTTGTTACAGACATAATGATTATCAAATTACAAACAGAGTTCTAATATGCAAAAGAAATTTCCGAAGTCAGTTTGATTGAAACTTTCAGACTTTGGATGTTTAATTTTATCCTCAGATCAATAGAGAATCTTGCTATATAAAAGATTCAAGATCCTAAACACTTTCTTTATTCGAAAATATACAGTTATTTCACAAAATGTGAAATATATGAAAGTGTAACTTCCCAGTCAAGATCTTAACTAGATGTAAGTTTGGATACTCTTAGAAACTGAAATTAGAAATGATTTTGTTGGTTTACATTTTTAAATAAACACAAAGGTTTAAAAATAACAAACAAAATAGAGATTTCTTGAAAGAAGAAATCAAACTCAGTAATATCTACATGATATGTATCACAGAGCCTCAAATCTTAACTTTTTATGAAAAAAATGAGATCAGGACTTCGTGACTTGATTGGACAAGAGATTAAGAACTATAGAGGATGGATCTTTTCAAAACTTGAACTAACATAACTCACACAAGGATTTTCAGGTGAGAATTTGGCCGAAGTTGGTTTAGGGTTTCTTTTTCTCTCTCTATTCTCTCTCTCTCTCTCTCTCTCTCTCTCTCTCTCTCTCTCTCTCTCTCTCCCCCCTATCTATCTATCTATCTATCTATCTATCTATCTATCTATCTATCTATCTATCTATCTATCTATCTATCTATCTTATCCCTTTTTTCTCTCATGGGTGAATTGATCCAAAGATCGTAAACGTCTCACATGTGGCTTATATTTATATTAGAGCATGGAAGGATCTGGAACATTAGGGCAAATCAACGATCAAGATAGAAGGTAAAGGATGGAAGTAAATCTAATGGCAGTCTTTGCACAGACTTTAAAACTAATAAGATTTGTTAAATTAGTTTACACTTGCATCAAGTTGGAAGACATGCAAACAATTGATAAGATTGATCCAACAATTTAAATAAGGTCTCAATTATGTGAGGAAGAGAAAAAACAGATCCAACCGATATCTCAGCAACACGTGTAAGGCTACGATGGACTCACAAACGCGTGCTTTTGAAGTTTCAAAAAAATAAATTTCCCCCCACAATATTATCTAGCGCTTTTAGATTCTACCCAAGAAAAGTTTTAGGAACTTACGAAAATTATAAAACAACCCAAAACATTATAAAATCCAATTTTAAATTTCTAAAAATTATTTTTAAAATTCCTAAAAATTATTTAAAATATCCTAAAAATTGTAGAAAATCATTTTGATGGGATTCAACTCTCACACACACACACATATTATGAAGAATGCAACACATAAATGCAATCCTAGGTAAGGTGTTGGTGTTCTAACTTTAGGGACTTTTAGAGGAATCCATATGTAGAGTCTGAGGCTCTTTGCTAGACAAGGGTATGACTCAATTTTTGTCACTATTTCCAAACTAGACAAACGCCTATATAATGTAAACTCAAGTGAGTCAAAGTTATAGGGTTCTTCAATTTAGTCAGTGCAACCTTCTATTATTATAATGTATTGAATAATATGAATTTTATTAGGAATAATTGGAAAAATTCAAAGAAAAGATGATTGTCATGTTCACAACAAAAAGAAACAAGTTATTCAAGATTCATTTAATGTTCGACATAAGACCGAATTATGTCAAATGAATCAAGTGTGGATTAGTAAGGATAGTTTAATATATATATATATATATATATATATATCAAAAGGAATACAAAATTAGTTCCCCCAACCTCTATGAGTTAGAGTGGTTTCTCGACGTGTCTACGACTTTAAAAATATGGCTTTCTCATTCCTCGACCCACCCTATTCTCAGTGGTATGTTTGATTATCGGCCTTGATTATTTGATTCATGATATAATTATTTTTGTGTTCTTGTAGGTTATTTTGATCATATTTATAAATTAATTCACAAACTCTTGCATATGATATTTAGATATTGGTTTCATTTACGAATATGCACTAGTCTCAAAGTATAAAGATTTAAAGTCTTAGAATTCTTAATATTCATCAATAAGGCCTAAAATGTTATAAACTCTATGAACTTGACTCTAGAAAATATTCTTAATAATGGATTGAAGAATATAATTATTATGGTGGATGCATTCCAGATTGACACAACCAAGCCAACTATAGGCAAACGTCATCGAATGGAGGAAATAAACTATGCGAACTACATCGTCTTTACCGAAGAAGACATGGTCAGAGTTAGTACTTTGTATCATGATGAAGTAGTAATCACACACAAAAATGTTAACTGGTATGCAGATAAGATACTAGTGGACTAGGAAGATCTTCATAGCTAATGAAACACAAGTTATTCAATAAGTTTAATTTATAAATTAATGTCTTAAATATACGACCATCTCGCTGGTCGGATTCGTGGGAAGAATGACAATGTCGCTAGTAAAAATTGTGCGTCCAATAAAAACTGGGATCATATCAAACTTGACTAAATTTGTATCGAATGACCATACAACGTGATCCATGGACGAGTATGTCTCCATGCGATTAAGGTAGTTCCATCAACCTGCCATTAGAAACTCAAATGCATTACTAATAAGGGCTAATGGAGATACATGGAGATTAATATTTTCCTTATTAATGATTTATTATCACCATTATACCTAAGCATGAGAAGAAGGCAAAAATGTTAGTGGAATACCGATAGGGGCGACCCCTTCTAAATACTAGCTAATGTATGGGAAATCAGGGGTCGAAGACATGAAGGTGGACCACGTCGATAGAGCCATAGAACCACTACCAGAAGTTGTGTTCAATGACTATCACCCAAAAAAATTCTATGAGGAAACTCTCTCACAGATATAAAAAATCAAGAGTTGGTTTCCTTATAAAAGTAGAACCAAGTTGTGTTTGCTTAGAAGCAATATGATATTGCTCGGATCGATCCTGAAGTGACGTGTCACATGCTTCATGTGACCTAGTATTCCTTTTATCACATAAAAGACATGATGTATAGACTAGAAAAGTAAAAGGTAGTAGAATAAGAAGTTGGGAAACTTTTAGAGGCAAGGTCCATCAAAGAACTTAAATTCCTAAGGTGGTTTAATAACTTGATTGTGATTAAGAAGAATAATGGGAAATAGAGGGATTTAATAGACTCCAACGACCTGAATAAAGCATATTCCAAGGATAGATTCCGTTTGTAAAAGATCGACCAGCAGGTCAACGACACAACTATCCATGCATGAATGATATTTCTGAACGCTTATTATAGCTATAATTAAATCCCTCTCTTTAATACCGACAAGGGAAAACTATGCTTCATTACCATCCTTGGACTTTACTGTAACAACTTTATGCCATTTTGACTCAAGAATGTAGGAGCAACCTACCAAGAAATGGTCACCAAGATGTTCTAGCATCTATTAGGTGATACCATGGAGGTATAAATAGATGATATGTTTGTGAAAAGAAAATATAAAGGCAACCACATTTCAATCTTAGAAAAGATATTTATGATCCTTCAGTATTATAAAAGGATGCTCAATGAATCCAATTTCTCTTTTGTGGTTCAATACAATAAATTCATAGGTTATATGGTCATCTAGATAGGGATCGAATAAAATCATGACAATATTGAGGCAATGAGGAGGTTTGATATCCACTATTAACCAATGATTGCATTATAAGGGAAGGTTTTAGAGAATTTCATTATTCAATATACAGGAGCACAACCTGAGAAGGAACTTAAGTCCATCGATCAAGAAATTGTGAAAGAACATAAAAAACATAATTGATGAACACTCTATGTATATGGAGCATACAATACTAAGGGGGCACAGTGGGGATAGTAATAGTTACCCTAGATCATACCATCCTCCAATAGGCAATTTATCTTGGCTTTAAGTCATTAAATAACGAAGTGGAATACGAGGCTTTCATCGAAGGATTGCAAAAAGCTCTGTCTCTTGTAACTAGTCACTAAGATGTATTTTTGTGACTCAAAGATGGTATTTAATCGAAGGTTAGGAGCTTATAATGCTATAGATGAACACATGTCATCCTACATTGTAAAATCTCAGGATTTGGTTACCCAATTCAAACACGTCCAAATCCAATAATTTCCTATTGGAAATAATGACTATGAAGTCACATTGGCCACTTTGGCTTTGATTGTCAAATTTGACCTCGGGAGTGTGATACATGGGGAATATCTAGCATAACCAAACCTTTTTATAAAAAGGATTTCGATTAAGTACTTATCGTAAATAGAGCTCCTATATAAATGAACTAAATAATGAAATATTTGCGGGAAGACGTGTTGCCCACAGATAAAAGGGAACTAGGATAAAATCCGCATGTTTGTATTTTAACCCTGAAGGAAAGATTAATAGATATTCATCCACTGGTTTATACTTACAATGTGTACATCCCAATGACGTCGAACAAGTCCATATGAACTACACAAAAGATTTTTGCAGATGTCAAGCTAGTGGAAGAACTCTAGAATTTTGATAAATTAAGGATATTGGTTGCCCTATATGAAAAAAGATGTCATCTCCTATATGAAAAGTTCAATAATTGTCATTTTTTCTTTCCACTACTCCAGAAGACAACTAGTGGCCACGAATCTCTGACAAACCCATGGGCATTTTCTCATGGAGTTAGACATTGTGGGACAACTACCTACTTCACCTGTAAAGACGAAGTACTAACTACTCGGCATGGATTATTTCATTATTTGGATTGAGGCATGACCTCTAGTGAACATAAGCGATGCAAACGTGATCATGTTTGTTTGGAGGAACATCATAACCCATTTTGGCGTGCCATTAACACTCATCATCGGTAAAAGAATGCAGTTTGAGAATGGTCCCCTCTAAGATTTATGGAATTTCCATGGAACTAAAAATTATTATAGTTCTATGGCTTACCCTTAGTGAAAGGAATAAATGGAGGATTCTAACAAAATAATCCTCGACAAAAAAAAAATATTGGATAAGGCAAATGGCGCTTCGGTGGATGAGATTCCCCACATCTTCCGAGCATACCGAATAACGCCAAGGAGGTCCATTGGTGAAACACACTTAACCTTAGCGTATGATATGTAAGCCATAATCTCAGTGGAGTTAGGTATTCCGACCACAAAAATGACCACAACCAAACAAATCCTGAACGATGAGGTAATTTGTGCATAACTTAACATGGAAAACAAAAGGACAAAGCAAGCCCTGGTCAGATTGGGAGCCTACCAGTAGCAATTGGCAAGGAAGTATAATAAATCCATGCATTTGAGGAAGTTTTAGGTCAAAGATTACATCCTAAGAATGATTATCGGTAGTGAAAGGAAGCCATCAAATAAGAAATTAGGACCTACCTAGGAAGGATCATTCAGAGTCACCATAGACGACCTCAAAGGGGCCTATCATATGGAAATAATAGAGGATATGGAGATACCTCGGGATTGGAGTGCATCTAACCTTAAAATATTTTATTTTGTGATTTATTTAATTTTTAAGTCAAAGTTTTATTTTTTTACTAATTATTAGCATTTGGTACTTAAATTTTTTACCAGCTTATTTAATTCACTTAGCATTGAGTATTTCAAATGACATGCCATATTAACTGAAGTTATCTTATTATGTGTATCCAACCAAATAATTTTCTTGATGCCCTTTTTTGATTGCTTACACTTTGTATTCACTATCTTAAGGTTACATGTTTCAACAATTTAATAGTAAATCATAATGTATTTCCCATGGAAGCTAAAGACCTATGGGGGAATCCCTAAGAACCTAGAAATAAAACTATGTTGGTAAAAAAAATCTTGAACAAGAGGATAGCCCAATGAACAGGTACATTCTCGCTAAGAATTGGTACTAGGCCTATGATAGAGTTTGACAACACCTCCTAAAAGGTAAGAAAAATATGCACATGCTAGGAAAAGGAAGGGGACAATGAAAGTAAAAATTGTGAATAATTAAAAATGTATCCATGTCATTTATGCATTCATTAATTACAAAGTTGTTTACAAAATTACTATGTATCATCTATGAGGATCATTGGATGTACCAGCTCCGGATTCCCGGTGGGTAGTCTTAGGTATGCCATAAGGCATATCATCCTCGCTATCATGGTTGACAAAATAATCTTTGATCAGTGACAGGCGTGTTGGGTTTTTATTATTAAAATTATGTATGACGGTTACCATTAAGTGAAACTGTGAGTTCATTTTGAAATAATAATCATGGTAATGAAAATGAAAATGCCCAGTATTTGGTTTAAATATATTATAGGCATGTAGGCGAATAGAACTTAGAAGGAATTTTGGTGAGTCGACTTCAGGTTGACCACTGGGAGAAGGGCATTCGGGTTTTAGCTTATTGAAATGTTCACAACCCAGATAGAAAGTTGACATTATATTGAACAAGGACATCCGTGGGTTATAAGTCTAAAGGTTTTCTTGATAAAATTCAGGAAATCTCACACCATTTGCAAATGGTTCATAAATTCTTAATCCTTAGAATTATGAGGATTAGAATGCTTGAGAAAATGTCACTTTGAATCCTATGCGTGTGATCTAATTTCATGTCGTGTAAAATGATCCCCGAATATTGGGTAGCAGTAGTGTGAGTTGGTCTGAGATCATAATTCAGAGGAATATGTGTCCAGGGGATACCATGGATTGTGACATCCCTTGATAGGCTTATATGTTTTGTTGTCACAAGGTAAAAACTGAGCGTTGGATTATTTTATGATCCTTGAGGAGTAGTAAATAAATTGAGTCATAGAATCAAGGAAATTGATTAGTGTTAGTTAAAGTCAATTAAAGGTAAGTTGATTTGACTATGTGGGTATCGAACACTTAACACGAGGAATCATATTTTGTACCATAATAAACTTTTCATATAAGAACAATTTATTCTGATTGATTTAAAGATAATTAAATAGGTGCTCAGTCGTGATTATTTAATGGATTTAATTGTGATTAAATAATGA
This sequence comes from Sambucus nigra, assembly GCA_949130495.1. Classification (NCBI taxonomy): domain Eukaryota; kingdom Viridiplantae; phylum Streptophyta; class Magnoliopsida; order Dipsacales; family Adoxaceae; genus Sambucus; species Sambucus nigra. The sequence goes on from OX422217.1 coordinate 170,710,682, forward strand.
AAGAAAATAATTATAGTAATGGAAATTGGGATTTCTGAGTATTTATTTGGAAGCTTATTTAATTATATATCTTAGTACCTTATATAGTCCATTGCCTAAGCAGTAGGATTGAAACTCTCTGATATCCCCATAGACACCCCATCCTAGGACCCCCCCCCCCCCCCCAAGCACCTCCTTAGATCCCTAACACTCATCCACTCACCATAAACCCTAGGTCGTACCCCGAGTACATATCTGATGGTCACTGGGAGATCTCAATCAACATTTGACTCTATTAGACTCTCTAACCTGAGCGAAGACCATTAAAACCTAGAAGGTCTCTGATTCCCCTTTCCAACGGTCCATCCCATGCACGAATAATAATTCGTTTTACTCCGAGCACTGATTTGAAGTCCACCTGGGTTACCAACCATGTTTCACTCCACTTAACCGCAACCTAAGAGAATCTCATTAAAACCTTGAATGGATCAAAATCCCCTTTCCAATGGTCCACTCCGTAAATCAATCGGCCTCACGGTACACACGAATGACCCATTTTACTCCGATGAACCACCGGGTGCCTTCAGGCGTTGTTTGACCTTGGTCAACACTCCAAACTAGAGAGTCTCAATGAAATCTCAAAGGTCTTTAAATTCCCTTTTGAACGGTCTATGACGTGCATGAATCGGCCTCATGGTTCGCACGAACGACGACCAATTTCCCCCTAAAAACACCCTATCCATAGGCCATCATACGGTTCCGAGCCCCGTTTGACTTCGGTTAGTTCCCAGACCTGGGAATGGCTCGATGGATTCTTGAAATTCTTTGAATTCCCTTTTAACAATCATAACCGTGCACAATTAGAACTTATGGTTTCCATTTTATTCCCATTTGTTTTTAAAAAGTCCATTTCGGACTACCAATAAGCACCCCGGCCATTTCCTTGCCCAACAAGGCTGGTACTGTGCTGATAGGTAGGTCAGGGGCCATGACAATCGACACTCCTTAACCCTAAATGTAACTATATAAAGGGATCATGACCTCACTCCTAGTCGATGTCCCTTTCAGCAATCAATAAACATTTTCTCAAAATCACAGCCTTCACATTACCAAATAGTCCATTTTCCAACATTCCCCCACAACACTTTTTCATCCACCTCACCCAATCATATTACCTTCATATCACTAAAAACCCAATCCTAAATACATCCTAAATACATCAACAAAAATCTATAAGAAAGTCCATTCCTCACCCTTTTTCTAGTTTATTCATTTTAGTGTCATTATTCACTTTCTTCTCATTTTGTGATATCTTCTAGTTTTGTTTCATTATTACACATCAAGTAATCTTCATTTTTTATTACTAGTATTTCATAAAACTTAGTTTCATAAGAACCAAAAAAAGACAAAAAGAGGGTCTATTCATAGATTCCAAAAGTAAGACATCATTATTTGTTCACACTTTCACACCTGAACACATTTTATTCCAAAGAACTCAAAGAGGAGTCCTACATTCATATTTATGGGTTGAACCCCACCACTATTCTTTTTTCGAACCGCGTGGAATTTTATTCCCCTTGGGCTACGTAGGCATCTTGGGCCAATCTTGAGATTTGAGTCCTCCATTTTCATTTTTTTGTCTTTTATACTCTATAATATTTATTTTGTGAGTCTTGTACTCATGCACATTTGTGCTTCACCCGATGTGCACATTCTATCTTTCATTATTATTCACGATTCTGCCAAAACTTACATCATATGTTTATTATGATTTCGGATGCAATATCCCTCCCCAGTAAATTAATTAAATTATATGTTGATGTCAAAAAATGGACTAGATCTAATTTTCTAATCACATGTAAAATATAAGATCATAATGAAATAATCAAATAAGAGACATGGGATTTTTAAAGTGGTTCGGATGTGTAAGAAAGCCTACATACACTGTTATTATATTGATTTGAGTGATTATATAGAGCTAGGTATTGTTGTTAAGAAGAATATCTTAGAATCCGTTCTATCATGCCTTTCATGAATGGGATATAATGTATTAATAGTGACCCGGAGATCAAGGGTTGGAATGCCTTTATATATTCAAGCATTCACACCCGTACATAATGAATGTGATGGTTGATTGTCTATACCATGTGGGAAAAGACCCTTGGTTGTTCCCCCGTGTGGTGACCTTTTATTTACTTTGATGGTCTGCATTATTCAAGTTTGTTGGCATGCCTTCCGAGCAACTATCTTTACAGTTGATTAAGCAACCGCTGACTAGGATTTTTGCCACGTAAGGAGACAAATGTCCATTTCTGATTAGTCAACTTAGGTGGATAATTTTTGGCATCAACAGAAGTCCCCAATACTTCATTCTTCATGATTTTGCTAAAAGGATGGATTATATTTTCTTGAAATTTGGTCGGCGCATGCCGATGTCTAGGACTTGTGAAATTTTTCCATATTTTGATTTTGTAGTGGCAGTTTTGGGAATAATTTGAAAATTAATGAACCGATAAAGTGTGTATTGGTAGTTTTACACTTTCAGTGCTGTGAAGCCGTTACAATTTCAATCGTCGATATAAGTAATCATTTCTTACACGATTTCCCAGGTAAGCTATAAGAGATGAGAGTTTGCTGGATTTTCATACCACAACTTTTCAAGCTTTAATACTTTCCTTCTTTTCCAAGTTCTACGTCTTTGAGCTTCCTTTTGTGTTTTACCTTCGCTTCAGTAATAATTTTCTCTGTAAGATTTCTTCTCCTCTTTTATTTCGAGTTATTTCTTTCTATACTGTAGCCATGGTTTGCATAATTCACGGGGATTCTCTAGACGAATTTAGGCGGGAAAGGAATATTCTTGATTTGGTGGAGATAGAAATGCTTGTACCCCCTATTGAGGTGTTTTCATTACCAGAGGGTCATTGGATGACTTCTTTATTCATAGATTAACGTGGTTTCACTTTTCTCCCCAATCTCTTTTGATGTCGTTCTTACTAAGGTAGCACCCAATACCTGGAGAGTGGTAAATGGGGTGCATAGGCTCACTCAAATACATGGAACCCACATAGGCTTTCTTGAGTTAATGTTTTGTCACAAGTGGGTTACCAGTGATAGTACTTACTACATGAAGATTAGGTTTGACAATAGGGCCTTAGTTGTCAATTGGCCAGACTCCAATAAAGACTATTTTGACTATGGAGTTATTGCAAAAAATTGGCAGCACGCTCCTCTTCAAATATGAGAGGTGTATGATAGGCTTAGGTTCCGCCAAGTGGGACATGACATAGGTTGTTGAATTTCATTATTGTATTCGTATGTTTTTTTCTAACCAACTGTTTGATGATATGCTAACCAATATTTTCTTATCCTCTTTTTCACAGTTGAGAGAAAAAAGAAGTGTCCTAAAGAATAAGACATTAATATCCGTGAATCAAAATTCTTGTGGAAAATTCATCAGAGGATTGGCGAGGAACACCCAAGAGATACCGCGTATTTATTACATTATAGGATTTCAATTACCTCTTTTATTGCTAGGCTCACTACTGTTGCTGCTCAAGCCCCTATTAATCTTGGAGAAGATCTAGTTGCTACCTCTTCAGCTGTGGAATTTGTTGGTGCTGAGAAGGACTTTAGGACTACATCCTCTTTAGAATCATTGGAAATTGCAACTATTCCCTCTTCTCTACTTCCTGTTATAGGAAAGAGAAACATCCCTAATTTGATGACTAGAGCTTTGTCTCTAACTGCTAAGAGAGCCGTCGAGAAGACTGACAAGGCCGGTGATGCTCAAAAGTTAGAAAAAATAGCCAAGATTATTGAGACAGATAAGGTTCCTCAAGTCATCACCTCTGAGGAAGTTAATATTGCTACACTTAAATTCAAGAGGTTAAGAAAAGGATTATTTGAGAAGAAGGTGGAGAAGAGCTCTGCCGACCAAAAGTTGGCCGAGAAAGTTCAGGAGGATTTGACTGTTGTTGGGTCATCCTCAGTTATCATTCATCCTAGTATTTCTAGGATGTTAATTAAGGCCGTTACCCGCTCTGCTCAAAGAGCAAGTCTTGCCCCACTGCCAAGATTGAAGTTAGAAGAAATGCTTGCCAAAGTTTGGATATGTTAATTATTTCTTCTCTATTACTTGCCATTGATGTCTTGTTTTACTCCTAATACTCCTTGTAATATGATATTATCCTTGATGCAGTTTTCAGTGAATTTTAATAAAATGCTAAATAAGGACAATTAAATTCGTTCTTCAGGAGGAGATGTTGAGGAGGACCTTAAGGGTCTAAGGTAATCTGTTGAGGTTTTAAGGCAAATGTTGGAGTCCAAAAAAAAGACATGTGATGCTGAGATGAAAAGGGATAACGAGAGAGCCACCACTGCTGCAGGAAAACTGGTGACTGTTGAAAATAAGGCCAAGTTGGCTCAAGATAAATTGGTTGATAATCAAGCTCTCTCAAAGTCTGCCGAAGAGAAAGTTGACGGCATGATCTCTAAGTTGGTTGCAGAGAAGGCAAAAAATAATAAGATAAAACAATAATCCTTCAATAAAGGCTGGGACAATGCTTTTTTAGTAGCCTCTGCTCAGATTGAGTTTGTTATGAAGAAGTCCGTTAAGGATGGCTCATTGAAGGCCCTTAAGGAGGTTGGGACTGCAGAGGACTCTGAATTCTTCTTGAGGCATAATTCAGGCTTTCCTCCAAACTTAGAGGAAGATTTTAATGATGAGGAGGGATATGAGGAATCCTCCATTCATCCAACTTGGTCAACTTTAAAGCCCAGAGAGAAAGTCATCCCTTCTATTGACCATCCCCCTAGCAACAATGTTCAGGACAAGGAGAAGGTTTAACTCCTTTGTTTTTCTTTTTGTTCATTTTCCTTATAATGGGGCCATTATGTAACACCTTTTGCTTATTAATGAAAATACTTCCTTTTGGCCAAATGTGTTCCATTTTTTTCACTTATGCATTATTGCTTGGTTGAGCTGTCTTCATGAAATCATACTCCCTGTGTTATATTTGCCCAGTAATTACACTTGTGTTTTTACCTTTGCAATTTTTAGTTTGATTCCAGGAAATAGGCTATTGTTTCTGTCGAATCCGACCAGCTCAGGAGGAGTAAAAATTTACTTGAAGTTATCCATGTTCCTTTGTACAAAGAAGACTTAGTCGTCCTACTTGGCCCAGATGCTTTCGACCAAGTTAAGGAGTCATACACCCATATTCATTATTTGTTGGACAGGGCAGTGGCATTTACTACTATGAGATGATTAAAGATCTGCAAGAAACTACAAGTTCACTTTGGTTTCGCTCCATATCGACTACGAATCAAAGTATAAAGCCTCAAATGAAGGTTGGGATTTTGAGAAGAAGTTTGAATAATATGATTTTATGTATAGAAGAAAAGAGTTCCTTTTGAGCCGAGAAGTGGATGAAGCCAGGAAGATAGCCAAACTTCTTGAAGAGGAAAATAATAAACTCATAAATGAATTGGACATCTTGAAGAAGTCATCTTCCAATGGTGTTGATTAAGGTCCTTATTTTTTAGAGGATGAGAATGCCATACTAGTAGAGGAACTTGAAGCTTTGAAGAAAACCAAATCTAAGAAAACTTCCAGGCAACAGAGGTCTAGCCGACCAACTATAAATGAGGCAAGGACCAATAAAACACTTATCGACTAAGCCCGTAGTTAAAAGTAAACAATCAGGATATTGCTGATTTATTTGTAAAGATGGAAGTTAAGGATAAAGCCATTGTCAACCAGTATGTTCAGTTGAAGGCGAAGACTTATGTTTTGAAAAAACTTCAGCATCAATTTGAAGGGCTAACATTTCAATTTCATAAAAAACCCAGAGAGGTGTGGATAGAAGGCTGTAATGAAGCTCTTAGCCATGTTGATGATCGCCTTGCCCAGAGCCATCATGAAGGTTATAGGTCGGGATGGACCAACTGTTTAACTTTGCTGAAATACGATCGTAACAAAGAGATGTGGTACTGGAATGAGCTTGGTCTGTTAGACTGTGATAAGCCTCCATTTAAATTGGATATATCATGGATTCCTACTGATGTTACTTCCCAGTGCTTGCTCACCCAATAGTTAGGAGACTATGGTATGCGTGATGTACATGAAATAGTTTTTCCTCCTCATCTGATTAATGCGCGGAGCAGTAGTGATAGACGAATGTTGAGCGATTTCAACATTATCAACTCCCCTTATACCTTAGATGATCCTCCAGCTGGCATGGAAAGAGTGCATCCAACTTCCAAAGCTCAAGGAAAACGTTTAGTGGAATAACTTTTTCATATTTTGCTATTCATTTAATCTTGAATGTAATAAAGTTAGTATTTGAATAAAAATTCATGCATTTACATTGTCAACTTATGATTATTTAATCAACCAGTCAACCGAGTTATTGTTTAATAATGAATTATTAAACTGTAATTGTAAGGCCATAGATTCTACTAATGCATTTAGATGAAACTATAAATAGTTTTATTGATCCAACTTTATAATTAGTTATTAGTGGTGACCGAGTGTGTGAGGAATATATGTGTGTATTCCAATAGTTAGGAATGTTATACATGAAGTAAATGATTAGTTTCGACCAAGTGTCTGAGGAGTGTATTCCTGTATTTAACTTGGTTGGGTAATACTTCTTATTAGTGGCTTGTTAATAGGAAGCCATACATTAAGTAACCACTACTTGTTCATGACTTGTACATATGAAGTCATACATAAACTAATAAGTTGGGCGAGATAAAACTGTGCCTTAAGCTTTTGGAGCATCTTGAACTTGATGTGCATCTTGAATTTTATAAGTTCGACCTGATTAAGTATGTTCTCCTAATCTGTAGATAAGTTCAGCCTGATCAAGTATGGTATGTGCGGATCGATTTCTAGGGGATGTATATCGTCATACTTCGAATAAAAAAATCAAAAAATTGAAGGAGCTAAAATCAAGATTTCTATTGAACTTGACAAATAGTTGTACTGAACATAAATAAGTAAAATATGCCATTACCTTGAATTGCTGGTAATATTTTTGAAGGTGCTCGGATTCAAAAGGTTACTGAATTCTTCTCCTTCTAGTGTCTCAATTCGATAGGTCCTTGGTCAGATGACTGCTGATATGCGATATGGGCCATGCTAATTGGATTTAAGCTTGTTGCTCTTCTAGATGACCTTCTTTAGGACATAGCCACCTTCTGTTAAGTTGGTTGACCTGACCTTTTTTTTTTTGTAAAAGTGAGCAGTCATGTGTTGGGACGCTTCATTTCTGAGAGCAGTATCTTTTCGGGATTTTTATAACATGTCTAAGTCTAAATTTCTCATCAAGTCATTTATAAGAGAATCAAATTTCATCACCCCATGGGCTGGTATGCCTATCTCGACTGGTACCATGGCTTTGATCCCAAATGCAAGCATATAAGGTGTTTTTCCAGTTGTTATTCACGGCATTGTTGCGTAAGACCAGAGAACATAATGTAATTCATTAATCCAATTTCCTTTGGCAGCATCAAGCCTATTCTTCAATCCATTAATCAAACTTTTGTTTGTCACTTTTGCTTGACCATTGTTTTTAGGGTGGCCTAGTGTTGAATGGAGTTTCTGGATCTTAGACTGGACACAGTAAGCTTCAAATTCATCGTTGTCAAATGAGGTCCTATGGTTTGTAATGAAGGCATGGGGAATGCCATACCTACATATGATGATTTTCCAAATGAATTGGTACACCTTCTCATAAGGAATTTCTATCGACGGCTCTGCCTCCACCCATTTGGTGATGTAATCAAAAGCAACTACCAAATACTTGAACCTACCTTTAGTGGTCAGTAGTGGGCCGACCAAGTTAATTCCTCGAATAGGGAATGGCTAATGTGAGGTAATGGACATTAGAGCAGCATTGGCCGCTTTGTGAATTGCAGAGAACCTCTTGCACTTATCACACTTTCTTGTGAAGGCCTTACAATCTGCCCTCATAGTCATCTAGTAGTATCCCTGTGTTTTGATTCTTTAGAGCAAGGATCGACCAGCTAAATGAGATCCATAAGAATCTTTGTGCACTTCCTTAATCAGATCTTCAACCTCCAACGGACGAACACAACATAGTAAGGAGATAGTTGATCCCCTTTTGTATAAACTCCTTTGTCCAACACATATATGAATGCTTTGTACCACAACTTTTTTACTTCTTTGGGATTCGTTGGCAGGGTTCCATCTTTAATGTAGCCCTTGATCGGATCCATCCAGGAAGCTCCTAAATCTACAGTAATGAAACTAACCATTAAATCTTCATTTATGCTCCTGTTGGCCAAGATTTCAATTGGACTGCTCCTCTGGAGTTTAATTCTTGTTATTGAAGCTAGCCGACCAAGTGCATCAGCTCAGGCGTTAGCTATTCTTGGTATCTTGTTCATTTGCATGCCTAAAAACTTGGAAATAACTTCCATGGCTTTAGCCAACTATCTAGTCATTAATTCTCCATTGACTCCATATAGATGAAGCACTTGATTAACAACTAACTATGAATCATTATGCGCTACTACCTTCTTTCTCCTAAATAAATGGGCCAATTCCAATCTGACTATCAAAGATTCATAATCAGCTTCATTATTTGATGCCTTGAATTGAAACCTAAGAGAATATTCAGTATCAATATCATTATGAGTATTAAGTATGACACCTGCTCCCCTTTCAGTTGCACATGAAGATCCATCCACATATAAATGCCATAATGGGATATCACTGATAAAGATCTCCATAGATAGAACTGCATGGTGTAATATCTTCTTACTATCCTCTGTATATTTCTGAGCCTTTTCTTGAGTTCTAGATGATTCAGGTTGGTCGGCTACAACTTTGTCTTGCTTTTGAGTTGAGTTATCTTCCGAATAAGTTTGTTCGGTGGGCAAGTTTCATTGATCGATAACCTTAGGATAGGTGAACTTTGTAATAAAATCTACCAAAACTTGTCCTTTTAAGGATGGCCTTGGATTATAGACGATGTCATACTCTTCCAGTTCTACTTCCAAATACATCAATCTTCCTGACTTCTCATGTTTGTTAAGGACTTATCGAAGAGGTTGGTAAGTATATACAACTATGGTGTGTGCTTGGAAATAAGGCTTTATACACCTGGAAGATTCAATAACTGGTAAGGCTAGTTTTTACAATGATGGGTACTTGATTTTGGCTCCCCTGAATGCTTTGCTAGTGTAGTAAACTTGTTTCTGGATTCGATTATCCGACTAAACTAGTGTCGAGCTAACAACGGATTCAGAAATAGCTAAGTACAAGTACATTTTCCCCCGAAATAGGGTGGGAAAAAAGGTGGTGATCCCATATACTTCTTCAATTCTTATAAAACTTCTTCACATACTGCATTCCACTCAAAGGTCATTCTCAGCACCTTGAAGAATGGTAAACACCTATCTGTTGCTCGGGAAATGAACCTGTTTAAAGCTGATACTCTACTTGTAAGACTTTTGTTGTCAATTTATAAAATACTGCAAGTGCACGGGCTATTATAGAATCACAAGTGTAAGTACGGGTCAAACCCACAGAGATTTATCATTTTTTTCTTTAAGAATAATTGTGATTGTCCAACTAGACTAAATTGTGTTGGATATGAGATGTAATATTAAACTAAGCAACGAAAACAAAAAATAGGAGTACGAGAGATAAAATCAAGGTAGCATGAAAACTAGGACGTTGGATCCATTTATCACGTTAAACTAACACTCTGCAATAATTTAAATTCGTCATTCCCGATTTTATAACTCAAATTAAACCGACTCTCGTCGTATTTAATTCGAAAAAATAATACGTGAGAAGTCCAAAATAAAATTTAACGTCTCTAAATTTAGACGCCTAAAATCCCTATTCCCTTAAAAAGTTCACTTTTAAATTTCAAAATATAGTCTTTAAGCATGGGCTATCAATCAATTTAATAAAAGTATAAACCATCAAAAAGTACGCATACTTAAAATATAAAAATGATTTTTTTCAAACAATGCCGAAGGTTTAAAATGCACTCTCGTATCGTTTTAAATTAATACCGAATTTTTAAAACGCTTAGCATACATCGGGATATAAAGACGAAATTAAATCACACACAATATTAATCACAAATGATAAATTTCACCTAGTCCTAGTGAGGAGATTAAGCTAGCATAATTGTACACATAATAAAATTGCAAGAATGAATACTCAATTTCATTAAATAAACAAACTTACAATTGATGTGTCACAAATAATCTTGACAAAAATTCCACTCACAAAATAATTATTGGCCCTCTCTAAAGCTCTCTTTATCAACTCCTCCTAAATAATGAACCCAATGATCCTATTTATAGACTTAGGGGTGAGGTGTTTGAGTTGGTGTAAAACACCTTTGTTTTTAATTGGTAAAAATCCAAAAAACCAATTGATATTTCTTTGAAACTCACGAACGTATCAGCTCCAAATCCCTTTATTTTCGGAGATTTTAATGCTGGTTGGGACTGATCTGCTTTGGGCCAAACATGGACTTATCTTCTTAGAAATCTTTTCTCCAAAAAGAGTAAGGGTACTGGGAATCGAAACCAGGACCAAACTGTTCACTGGTCGTGTGTCCCACCACCAGGCCAGCGCGCCTTTTCATTTGTATAACATACTCCATAAATTATAAACAAATTCAATTTCTGAAATGCCTCTTTTCATGCTTTGGCCCTAAAACTCTTTACTTCTTTTAATTCTTCCCACAATCTTCATATCTTCACCAAATGACCTCGAATCTTCACCAAACTTCAGAGGTACCTGTAAAATATAAAATAACTTATATTAATTTCAATTCAGACCCAAAAAGTTTAGAAAATTACGATTTCACCCCTAATTGCATTTTAGACCCCGAAATTCATAACTTTTCCATTTTAACTCCAAATTCAACCAAATTTCAGAAGGAACTTTATTTTGCCTAGATAAACATTTAAAAATTATTTTTAGGCCCATAAAGTTTCTAAAATTATAATTTTACCCCCGGAGTTATTAAAATTGCTTTTTTAACTCGGATTTTATTCAAACTTGCATTTTTCTTTTATTTTATGAAACTACTCTAAAAACTCATTATTTAAGATACAATGTGCCTAATAAGGCCTATATTTGGGAATAATTTATACAAAATAATGCACTCATCAAATACCCCCAAACCTAAACTTTGCTAGTCCTCGAGCAAAACTAAAATTTTAAAATCTTACTCACTTTCGTAGGAATCACGATTGCACTTAGCATGTGAAACAAGCCTTTAAACCTCTAGGTTACCCTAGTGGACGAGTTTTGTCTCGTGAGGGTTTGCAGTGAATATACCCACAAAATTCAAAAGCTTGACTCAATACAAATGACTAAAAAGTAATATAACCAAGTTTGAATGCAAACTTCATATATATAGTAAAACTTCATTTCTCAATATCAACTTAGTGTGTGTGTGTGTGCATAGCCAATATAATCGTCAATTTCAAAAGATTTGATCGTTGCATTTCTTATCCAAAAGTTCGTTTTGATTTCAAAATCTCACAGAATGCACTCACAATTGAACACTCAGAAATGGGTTATTTTCTCTCGGTATATTTGAATGAAAAAAAAAAGTAAATTTATATGAACAAATTTCACATATACATGATCAAAAACGGATTTTTTTAATGGATGTGTATGATCTCATGAACGAAAAATCGATTACTTTTTGAAAACATTGAATCACATCATAGATCCTATTCATCTTCTCTCCACAATTTAACTAACTTCACTTGAGATCGATTAGGACTTTCTTTGGTTGTATTATAGGCTCGAATTTTAGCTAGAAAGAATGGCTTTGGAGTTCAAAAAAATCTGAGAATATAGAGATTTTTTGATATTTTGACTTTAAGCACTCTTCTAACTCTATTTTTGTTTTATCCTTTTCGTTTCAAGCTCACATTTTTTTTTCATACTCACATTCTTGCAACCTCATTTTCTTTTGGCCTTTTTCCTACCGTAATTTTACCCTAGTATTCTCAAAAAATAGGTATGGCGTGTTTTTATAGGCTTTAAACTCCCAGTTGGAGTTGGGTAGTATAATGGGTTTTCAACAAAAGCCTTATTTTCTTTTTGGCTCAAATGGGCTTGCAACGGAATATTGTAAAAAGCTTGGAGTTTAAGCTTATTTTTGGGCTTTCAAACGATGGCCTAATCTCATTTCTCAAGTTTCGTTAATCTAATTTGTGTCTCAAGACGACTTACTAAGACTTCTAGTGCTTAAGATTCACATTTTGACTTTTTTTTTCAATAATCGAACCAAACAAAGAATTTGAGATCATCGACGAATTTATCACTGAAGGAAAGATTGAGTAATTTTAACTCAGATTGATTTAAATCTCTCGAAAATGATGAATGGCACAAAATCTCATCGGGTTAAAATATCCACATTTATTCGTTAAGCATATTAACTTTCGCCTCAATATCCATTTTCGATCATATTATATGGCTAATGTGTAAAAATTTCATAAGATGAAAGATCCATGAATTAATTCTATATTAAGAAATTGTTTCAAAACTCAATTATATTGAAAATTTTTTTGGATTTTTGATATTTTAATTTTAAATTTTTTTTCACAAAGCGGAGAAAAATGACCTCAATACCCCCAAACCTAATTTCTACATTGTCCTTAATGTTCAAGACATAAATTTAAAAGGCGGGAAAGATATTACCGTAATGAGGGACTTTTTCCAACGCACAATTCCTGTAAAACAAAAATTATGATACAACAACAATGATCCAATTTCATGTTCACTCGTGGTACACAGGGTCTTGGAGGAGAATATCCTCCACTTCCCAATCTCGCAATTCCAGATATGGCTTTAACCTTTGACCATTAACTTTGAAAATTTCACCATTTTTAGGATTCTCTATCTCAACCGCCCCATGTGGGTAGACCGTCCTAACAATAAAGGGGCCATACCATCTAGACCTTAACTTACCGGGAAAGATATCCAATCTAGAATTGTACAAGAGAACTTTCTGTCCAGGCTCAAATGACTTCCGTAGGTTGGACTTGTCATGGAACATTTTTATTTTCTTTTTATACAATTTTTCATTTTCGTACGCATCATTTCGAATTTCTTCTGACTCATTGAGTTGGTGTTTTTGGACCTCTCCTGCAGCAGGTAAATCGAAATTAAAGGTCTTAATGGCCCAATAGGCCTTGTGTTCTAACTCTACCGAAAGGTGGCAGGCTTTTCCATAGACGAGCCTATACAGGGACATACCAAGTGGCATTTTGTAGGCAATGCAATAAGCCCGCAATGCATCCAATAATCTTAAGGACCAATCCTTTCAGTTTGGATTCACTGTTTTCTCGATGATTTTCTTAATTTTCCTATTGGAAACTTCGACTTGACCACTGGTTTGAGGGTTATAAGAACATCCTACTTTGTGTGTGACCTAGTACTTTTTCATAAGACTCTCAAAGGATCAATAACAGAAATGGGTTCCTTGAACGCTAATGATGGCTCGAGGCGCACCGAAACGGGAGAAAATATTTTCTCGAATGAATTTGACCACCACATGGCGATCATTCGTCCTATACGGTATGGATTCTATTCATTTATACACATAATCAACTGCCAAAAGAATGTAGAGATTTTCGTAGGAATTTGGGAATGGACCCATAAAATCAATGCCCCAACAGTAAAAAACCTCGATAATTAGAATGGGATTTAAGGGCATCATGTTCCTACGTGTGATCTTTCCAAATCGTTGGCAATGATCACAACTCCTACTGTAATCATTCCAGTCACAGAAAATGGTGGGCCAATAGAATCCACAATGCAAAATTTTTGCAGCGGTCTTTTTAGCACTGAAATGACCTTCACAGGTTTGGTCATGGAAGAAAGAGATTACGCTTTGAATCTCATGATCGGGTACACACTTTCAGATTATTTGATCGGTCCAATACTTGAAAAGATACGGGTCATCCCAAAAGAAATGCTTGGGTTCCTTTAAAAATTTGGAACAATCTTGCTTAGACCGATGTAGTGGCATTTCACCTGTCACAAGATAGTTCATAATATCGACGAACCATAGAAGCTGAGAAACAAGCATCAGTTGCTCATCGGGAAATGACTCGTTTTGTGGCAACAGGTTATCGAAAGATTCAATGGTTAACCTAGACAAATGATCCGCCACTACATTCTCACACCCTTTCTTATCCTGAATTTAAAGGTCAAACTCTTGCAGTTATAGTATCCACCTAATGAGACGGGCCTTAGCATCCTTTTTAGACAAAAGGTATCGCCGGGCCGAGTGATCGGTGAAAATGACAACTTTGGATCCTATCAAGTAAGACCTAAACTTCTCAAGGGAAAAAACAAGAGCGAGGAACTCTTTTTCAGTCGTGGAATAGTTCAATTGGGCATCATTAAGAGTCCTACTGGCATAGTAGATGACGTGAGGAAGTTTCTCATTACGCTGACCTAGAACCGCACCTATGGCATAGTCGGAAGCATCACACATGATCTCAAACGGCTGATTCCAATCGGGAGGTCTCATAGTAGGTGCATAGGTCAATTCCTTCTTTACCCTTTCAAAGGCTTGAAAGCATTCATCGGTGAATTCAAAGGGTGTGTCCTTGGAAGGAAGATTGCATAAGGGTTGAGAGATTTTGCTAAAATCCTTAATAAATGGCCGATAGAAACCGGCATGTCCTAAGAATGACCGAACTTCATGCACGGTTTTAGGGGGTGGGAGATTAGCAATGAGATCTATTTTAGCTTTATCGACCTCAATACCCTTGTTAGAAATGATGTGACTTAGCACTATGCCTTGTTTGACCATAAAGTGACACTTCTCCCAATTAAGTACAAGGTTCTTTTCCTTACAACTCTTCAGAACGAGGGTGAGGTGATAGAGGCACTCATCAAAACTAGACCCAAATACAGAAAAATCATCCATAAAGACTTTGATAAACCGCTCCAATATATCCGAAAAGATACTCATCATGCACCGCTGAAAAGTGGAGGGTGCATTGCATAACCCAAAAGGCATGCATCGGTAGGCAAAAGTACTAAATGGACAAGTGAAGGTGGTTTTCTCTTGATCCTGAGGGGCGATGGGAATTTGATTGTAGCCAGAGTAACCGTCGAGAAAACAGTAATATGGATAGACGAATAATGTCTCTAGCATTTGGTCTATGAAAGGAAGGGGAAAGTGATCCTTCCTTGTAACAGCGTTCAACTTCCTATAATCAATACACACTCACCAACCAGTTTGAATCCTAGTGGGTACTAACTCATCATCGTTATTTTTCACCACTGTAACACCGGATTTCTTAGGGATCACTTGAACGGGACTGACCCATTGGCTATCAGAGATAGGGTAAATGATACCCGCATAGAGCAATTTTAGCACCTCAGCTCGGGCGACCTCTTTTATATTGGGATTAAGTCTACGTTGTGCTTAACGGGAATTTTTAGCATTGTCTTCTAAGTGTATCCTATGCATGCACACCGAGGGACTTATCCCCTTAATGTCAGCCATGGTCCATCCTATAGCTTCCTTGTGTTCATTGAGAACAGGCAACAATTTATGTTCATGTTCTTTATCTAAGTTAGACGCAATTATAACATGTAAGGATTCAGAAGTTCCTAAGAACCTATACTCGAGCATTTCAGGCAGTGGCTTTAATTCAAGCTCGAGAGCTTTCTCAATCGAGGGTGGAATAGGTGATGAGGAAAGTGAGAGGGGCTCGGGTTTAGACTTCCAATTTCCTACTTCCATGATAGGGCCGGAGTCGAGGAGGGCATTGACTTCTTCGATAGACTGTTCGACATCAAATTTGGACCCAAAAAATGCAACACAAGATGCTAAAGGGTCGTCATTATAAGTTTGCTCGAAAGTCTATTGGACAATACTATCAGGGTGGTTGTTTTGCCAAATTGAACACATTAAGGTCCATAGTCATGTTCCCAAAGGATAGGTTCAATTGTCCGCTCCGACACCTAATGACGGCATCAGATGTGGCGAGGAAAGGACGACCCAAAATAACAGGGATTTGTTCAATAGGATTTTGCACTTGTTGGGTGTCCAAGACAACAAAGTCGACAGGAAATATAAAGTCACCCACTTTAATTAGGACGTCCTCAACAATACCTCTCGGGATTTTCATAGAATGGTCGGCTAAGGACAAGGTAATCCAGTCGGTTTCAACTACCCCAAACCTAGTTTCTCGTATATGGTGTATGACAGATGATTCACGCTTGCTCCTAAATCTAGAAGTGCTTTCTCAATGAGGTGCTCCCCTATCTTGATAGAGATCTTCGGAGTACCTGGATCCTTATACTTGATGGGAGTTCAATAAGAAATGATCGAGCTTGATTTCTCGACGAAAAAAGCTTTCTTGGGTACATTGGTGCTTCTCTTAAAGGTACAAAGGTCCTTCAGAAATTTGGCGTAGGATGGGACATGTTGAATAGAATCAAGCAGTGGGATATTGATTTGTACTTGCTTGAATACTTCTAACATCTTAGCAACTTGCGCCTTTTTCTTTTGTGGCACCAAACGCTGTGGAAATGGAGCTTTTGGGACATAGGTCTCTACAGATGGCTCAGAAGGTAAAGGTGAGGATGAAGTTGGAGACACGGGTGGATCTTCCCCTTACCTTTCTTGAATTCGCTCTCGGTAGGTGGTGAAATGTTTGTCTCTACTTCCTTGCCAGACCTAAGAGTGATGATGGATTTTGTATGCTCTTGGGGGTGTGATGCGCTCGTGTCGTCTTGAATAATAAATTGACCCCTTGGCATGTTACCCTTTGGATTGGGTTCGGGCTGACTCGGGAATGTTCCCTTATTCCTCCCACTCAACGTATTAGCTAGTTGTCTCATTTGGACTTCGATCTTGGTAATGGCTTGCATATTCGCGTGCATGCTTTGCTGGGTGGATTGGAGGACATTTTACGTGGTTTGCTGGAATTGAAGGGTAATTTGGGCAAGAAGGTTCATCGAATCCTCTAAAGATTGAATCTTTTGGGATGAGGGATTCGAGAGTGCAGTGGCATTATTTTGGAAACCCGTGGGTGGGTTATTGGAAGATTGACTTCCACTTCCTTGGTATTGACCCTTGGACCATGAAAGATTGGGCTGGTCTCGCCATCCTGAATTGTATTTATTGGAATATGGGTCATACTTTGGCCTATTTTGGTAGAGGGCATTGGCTTGCTCGGTGAGTGCCTTGTGGGCCGGAAGGGTGGGGCAATTCTCAACTAAGTGGTCGAATGCATCATAAAGTATACACATAGGGAAACCTACATGTTGAACGGCCGCATATGCGGTTCGATTGCCCTCTTTGCTTGTCTCTAAAGCTTCTAAACGACGGGCCAATGTGGCCACTTTGGCATTTAAATCATAACTTTGTTCGACTTGGTGAGCGAACCCCTCATTGGAGGTGGTGGATCTAAATTCTCTATTGGGTGCCAATTGCTGGGACTTTTTGGTTATGCATTCTAGAAATACCCACGCATCGACTCACTCTTCTCGGTAAAATCACCATTACATAGTGACTCGAGCATAGTTCGGGTGTTACAATCGAACCCCTCATATAAAATTTGGACTTGGCGTCCCATCCCAATCCCATGGTGCGGACATTGCAGCAGCAAGTCCTTGAATCGCTCCAAATACATCCACAATGCTTCTCCCTCCTTTTGGATAAATGTGTTGATGGAGTGATGTATCGACGCCTTATTTTGCTTAGGAAAGAATTGCTGTAGGAAGGTGACACTCATTTGGTTCCAAGTGGTGATGGATTCGGGTTTTAACGAGTTAAACCAACTCTTAGGTTTGTCTTTCAATGAGGACGGGAACAATTTAAGCTTAAAAATCTCATCGGAGAGTTATTGGTACTTAATGGTCCCACATATCTCCTCGAATTCATGCACGTGAAGTTACGGATCCTCTTTTTCAGTACCCCGAAACACGGGCAACAGTTGGAATGTTCTCGAATGGAATTGGAAATTGTTTGCATTGTGATTGGGGAGAAGTATGCATGAACGCTGACTAGAACTAGTTGGATAAAGGTAATCTTTAAGGGCACGTGGTGCTAACTCGTCTCCCATCTCGGTGAATATAAAAAATCTACCTACGTAAGTATCGGTAATGCTAGACTCCACACTCGGCAAACGACCGATATGATTTCGAAATCAAGTTCGCATACACTCAGCTCACTCGAATTTTTTTTAAGTGATGAAAAATAATATTTGACTCAAACCACGTAATTCCTAGCTAACACATAGCAAATTGAATTATCTAATTTAGGTGAGGGGAATTTCAATTTTAAAATCTAGTTTTCCCGAGATTAATCGATGACAACAAGGGTCTCCAAATTAATCTCCCTAATTAGACAGCTCCTACTCCTTGACAAGGGAGAAGTTAAAAGACGACAAACTACGGTTATCGCCTCAAATCCATTTTTTCCTCCAGGTAGGTGGTCGGGGACACATTAAAAACAACCAATCCTAGATAAGGCGAAACGAAATTGATTTGACAAGTTCACGTTGGAGTAGTTTTTAACTCTAGCCTTGTTAAGAGGTTTCCTATGAGCTATGTGATATCCTAAGGCCAATGTCTAATTGATTTTAAATTAAATGTGATGGATCGGGATATGCAACTGCTTGGATAATTAGTGATTTTCGGGCCAAGGAGAGGTGATGAAATCCCCACCTTATCTTTCACATGGGTTTGGCCCTTAAGTCAATTTATGCAACGTGCTAAATTAAATGCAAAATTCAACCACGTAGGAGCACCCAAAAAAAAACGTACCTCCGACGTGGACTTTTTACGGTCACTTGTTTACGCTAGGTCGAAGTTTAACTTGACGTCGATCGGAGGGAAATGCCGCCTACGTTTCAGTCGTCCCCGAGAGTTCCTTGTGTCCGTGGCAAGATTGCACAATTTTTTTCTTCGCGTTCGCGCACCGTTAAACATTTTTCCGAATTTTTCGTCACCTTTTTTTTTAATATGCTCCTGAAAAAAAAAAACAAAAGAAATTACACCAAACGTAAAGTGCGACACATACAAAAAAAAAATTAACGAAAAGAGAGGAACCAAAAAAAAATGGCACACGCACTAGTGGTGTATTTAACAAGAAAAAATAAAGCAAAACACACTTATAAAACAAATTTTTTTTACCCAAAAAAATTAAAAATATTGTTGCTGAATTTTTACTAACAAAAATGCGAAAAGTAAAAAAAACAAGTCCGAAAGTCACAACTCTTTTTTTTAAATCGAACAAATCCCCGGCAACGACGCTAAAAACTTGTTGTCAATTTATAAAATACCGCAAGTGCACGGGCTATTATAGAATAGCGAGTGTAAGTACGGGTCGAACCCACATAGATTTATCAATTTTTTCTTTAAAAATAATTGTGACTGCCCAACTAGACTAAATTGGGTTGGATATGAGATGTAATATTAAACTAAGCAACTTAAACAAGAAATAGGAGTACGAGAGATATAATCAAGGTAGCGTTAAAACTAGGACGTTGGATCCATTTATCACGTTAAACTAACACTGTGCGATAATTGAAATTCGTCATTCCCGATTTTATAACTCAAATTAAACCGACTCTCGTCGTATTTAATTCAAAAAATAATACGTGAGAAGTCCAAAATAAAATTTAACGTCTCTAAATTTAGACGCCTAAAATCCCTATTCCCTTAAAAAGTTCACTTTTAAATTTCAAAATATAGTCTTTAAGCATTGGCTATCAATCAATTTAATTAAAGTATAACCCATCAAAAAGTACGCATACTTAAAAAAAATTATTTTTTTCAAACAATGCCGAAGGTTTAAAACGCACTCTCGTATCGTTTTAAATGAATACCGAATTTTTAAAACACTTGGCATACATCGGGATATAAAGACGAAATTAAATCACACACAATATTAATCACAAATGATAAATTTCACCTAGTTCTAGTGAGGAGATTAAGCTAGCATAATTGTACATATAATAAAATTGAAAGAATGAATACTCAATTTCATTAAATAAACAAACTTACAATTGATGTGTCACAAATAATCCTGACAAAAATTCCACTCACAAAATAATTATTGGCCCTCTCTAAAGCTCCCTCTACCAACTCCTCCTAAAAAATGAACCCAAGGGTCCTATTTATAGGCTTAGGGGTGAGGTGTTTGAGTTGGTGTAAAACACCTTTTTTTTAATTGGTAAAAATCCAAAAACCCAATTGATATTTCTTCAAAACTCACGAACTTATCAGCTCCAAATCCCTTTTTTCGGATATTTTAATGCTGGTTGGGACTGATCTGTGTTGGTATTATTGGGACTGATCTGCTTTAGGCCATACATGGCCTTATCTTCTTAGAAATCTTTTCTCCAAAAAGAATAAAGGTCCAGGTAATCGAACCCAGGACCAAATTGTTCACTGGTTGCGTGTCCCACCACTAGGACTGCGCGCCTTTTCACTTATATAACAAACTCCATAAATTATAAACCAATTCAATTTCCGAAATCCCTCTTTTCATGCTTTGGCCCCAAAACTCTTTACTTCTTTTAATTCTTCCCACAATCTTCATATCTTCACCAAATGACCTCAAATCTTCACCAAACTTCAGAGGTACCTATAAAATAAAATATAACTTATATTTATTTCAATTCAGCCCCCAAAAGTTTAGAAAATTATGATTTCACACCTAATTGCATTTTAGACCCCGAAATTCATAACCTTTCCATTTTAACTCCAAATTCAACCAAATTTCATAGGGAACTTAATTTTGCCTAGATAAATAATTAAAAATTATTTTCATGCCCATAAAGTTTCTAAAATTACAATTTTACCTCTGGAGTTATTAAAATTGCATTTTTAACTCGGATTTTGTTCAAAGTTGCATTTTTCTTTTATTTTATGAAAACTACTCTAAAAACTCATTATTTAAGATACAGTGGGCCTAATAAGGCCTAGATTTGGGCATAATTCATACAAAATAATGCACTTATCACCTTTGTACATCCTTCTTGCAAGTCGACGACTTCATTTCTATCATAGATTTTATCTTGGTTGGATTGGCCTCAATTCCCCTTTGGTTTACTATAAAGCCAAGGAACATTCCTTTCTGCACACCGAAAACACACTTGGTCAAGTTGAGCTTCAACTGATGCTTTTCTAACTGATCAAAAGTGTGACTAAGGTCGTGGATATGATCGTGAGCATTATTTCTTTTATTCAACATATCATCCACATAAACATTCATATTCATTCCAATTTTCTTTTCAAATACCTTGTTAGCCGACCTCTGGTATGTTGCCCTAGTGTATTTGAGCCCGAAGGGCATTACATTATAGCAATATGTACCTCGACTGTTGATGAAAGAAGCGATTTTCGTGTCTTATAGTTTCATTTTTATCTTTTTATACCCATAATAAGCATCCATGAATCTTAACAACCCATGTCATGATGTAACATCCACCAACCGATAAATTCTAGGCATGGGAAAATTATCCTTTGGGCAGGATTTATTAAGATCCGTAAAATCTACACACATCCTCCATTTATCATTTTTCTTTTTTACCATCACAACGTTTTCCAACTAGGATGTATATTTGACATCCTCAATGAATTGGGCCTTTTGTAGTTTCTCCACCGCTTCCTATACCACTTGATTTTTCTTCGGACTAAAAACCCTACGCCTTTTCTTGATCGGCTTGGCATCCTTATTAATATTGAGCTCATGATAAAGGAAGTTTAGGTTAATTCCAGGCATATCCTCGTGACTCCAAGAAAACACATCCCTTCGTTATCTCAAGAATGCAATTAATTCATGTTAAAGGAGTGGATCCAGTGTTGAGCTGATCTGGGTAGTTCTCTTCGATTTGTCATCATCTAGGATTTTCTTTCGGTGGGTACAACAATCTACCCTTTGACTAACTCCATTTTATCTCGAGGATCTAGAGTTTTAACGTCTGATTCACTGTTGGGCTCCATAGTATCTACCTGGTAAGTGGTGGTCCTCTTCTTCTTCTTCTTCTTCTTCTTCTTCTTCTTCTTCTTCTTCTTCTTCTTCTTCTTCTTCTTCTTCTTCTTCTTCTTCAAATAAGCATAGTCTTCTTGCTCAGCTGAGGAGTAATAACACCCTATGGCCACCTTTTGATCGCCATTCACAATGCCAACCCCAAAGTGAGTTGGGAACTTCAAACACTGATGAACTATGGATGGTATAACTTTAAAACATGAAAATTGTAGGCTATAAATCAAGGGATGCCTAGGTTCAAATGACAAGTCAATGAAACTACAAACGAATAAGTTATGACCGTGCAAAGAACAAAATCAAGAAAAAATTAAATTCAACACCCTGGGTCATCCCCAAGTTAAACCTCGTGACCCCAGCACTCATGAAATATTTTCGGCATAAAAATGTGGGTCATGTCGAATTTTTTGGTTCTTCATTTGGAGGTCGTATGAAGAAGCTCTAAAGTTTTGGGTGTTTAAATGTAATTAATGAATTAAATAAAGAAATTTGTGAAATAAATCTCAGCGTGCCTCGTTGCGCCATCCTAGAGTGCCATGTGGTAGCACCAGAACCGTTTGATTAGTGTTGCAATAGTGTTGCTACAGTACTACTATGGTATCTGATATCTGCTTTTTCCTATTTTACACCCCAAGACTTTATTTCATTATTAGCCCTCCATTATTTCACCTTTCTTCCTCATTTATTTTTTATTTCTTTTCTAAAATGAATCCCTACCTTAATAATTATTCCATGATCCCTTTAATCATTAGTCAACCCTTTTTAAATAAATACTTCCATGCCCATTACCCTTTTATTATTCTATTTATTAGAATATAATTTGGTAAAATGCCTAAAATGCCCCCAAACCCTAATTTCGAACTATATAAGGAGCAGTTGGTCTTCATTTGAAGGGTGCAGAGTTTTGGAGACACACTTTTGATGTAGGTTAATTTAGTTTAGTTAGTGTAAATTTAGTTTCTTTCTTTTGTAAATAAATTGTGTGAAATAAATTGTATTCTCAGAAATTAATCGTGGGTTTTTTAGATATGTTGCGAGCAGTGATTATTATCATAAATAATAGATTTGTCGGTGTCCTTGATGTCCTAATATTGGAGGTTTAATAACGATTCAAGGTGATTTAATTTATATATTGTTCACTTCATGTTTAATTCTTTCTTTTTTGCCTTTCGTAAATTATTTGACATTTCATATGTAAAAATGATTTACATGCTAGGCTAAACACCCCCTTTCAAGGGGAGAGAAAAAAATTCTACGTTCCTCACTTATTGAATTTAGTTTTATAATTTCTAAACTTTTATGTTCCTTTTAAAATGAATATTGGACTTTTACATTTCATTGTAAATTTCGAGAGCAACCATTCGGTTCTGGTCATGCTTCCGGAGAAGGTGATGTATTGTTAATGAATCAAAAAATTCCTCTCCCATAAATGATGGGGGTGATATTGTCATTAAGAAAGAACCCAAATTTTTTATTACATCATTTTATTAAAAATAAAACTACAGATAGGACTTTCTGTAATAACCCGAGACTTTAGAGACGATAATTTATTTATTTTTGGGAGAAATAAATATTATTTTATTGGAGAAAAATTAAATTGGCATTTTAGGTGAAAAATTGAAGTTGTTAGAAAGTGTTTCGAATGGTAATTCTGAGGGTGTAGTTGTTTCCGGAAGGGTCGAGAAAGTCAAAATGACTGTACTTGGGGTCTATTTAGGTTCCGAAATAATTTAAGCTCGTTTGACTCGAATTAAAGTTACCGAGTCATTTAAAGTGTGTATTATCATTCAAAGATGTGTATATTGGGAGATAAGTCTTAAAAGCCTACGGGAGAAACAGTTCTCCAAAGAGAGAAAGAGAAAAAGAAAGAGATAAGAAGAAAGAAGGAGAAAAAGAGAGAGAAAGTGGATTTTTCGGCCAATACGCAATCTCGAGGACGATTCAAACCCTAAGAACTTGAGGCAAGTGATTAAACTTGCTAAATAATTGTTGTGTACAATTTATTGCATGATTTGTGGATTAAATTTATGGGTTTTAGGTTTAGTTTATCAAAACCTAACTTTTTGGGAAAACCTTATATTTATAGTGTATAAATGGATTTGAGGTTATAAATTAGTTTACATGTGTTCTTAGATGAATATTGATGATATATATGTGATTGGGTTGAAGAGAAATGGAGAGAAAATGAATTTTGGGATTTTTGGCTTACTAAAAAGTAGCCATTTTCGAGCCTTCTGAAGGGCAGAATTGATTCGACCCCTTGTCGAATCGATTCGGAGTTATGCTGTTGCCCAGGTCTGAGTGACCGAATCGATTCGGACCCTAGCCAAATCGATTCGGCCTGAGATAGATTCCCAGGTCTGATGACCCAATCGATTTGCCTGGGAGGCCGAATCGATTCGCAGGTCCGAATCGATTCGGAATTGGCCCGAATCGATTCGGAAACAGGGCATTTTGAGGGATGTATTTCTAGGGAGAATTTCATTCTGTTTTATTTGATGTTATCGATTGGGAACCTCTATAGGGATCGTATGGAGTATGTTTTGGAGATTTTTAGGGAGTTCCCCTTATAAGATATTATTTGGGTCATATGGACTAAATTGGAGATACAATGATTAGAGGTTATAGTACAATTTAAGTGGGGAAGCCCACTATTATTGAAGATTCTATTTGGAGATAATTATTGAATTCATATGAAATAATGAGAATAATCTTAGAGATATTGGATTCTTAGGATCAAATCCCAAATGGGATAACTACAAAGGTTCATCCAATTAATTGAACCATATTATGGATTGAGAATATGAATGCTAATAAAGGTGTATAAGGATATAGAAATATCCTTAATAATGATTGATTTAAGAGATGTCTCACACAATGAGAAAGGCTAATTGAGGTGCATTAGGATAAAGAATATCCTTAACTTAAATAGAATTGAGAGACAATTCATAATTAGAAGTGACATGTGAGCTTCAAGCGAGAAATAGTATAGTGTATACTAAGTGGGGAAGATGTGTGAGAATTGACAGTTAGTATATCAAAGGAGAGAGATATACTAAATAATGATAATAATTCAACTACGCCTAAGTTCATACTACGAATATGTAAATGATGTGGTAGGTATACCTTATATGTTAGTATATCTTTAAATGATGTGTTGATGTGTGTATACCTTATGTGATGGTGTGTATATATATATATATATAGTGAAGCATACCCCCTCCTTGCTATCATTGGGAAGTTGCGTGCGATGAGGGTGAGCACCCTGGCTCGATGAGCAGTGTGTGGATATTCCCCAGGTCATAGTCGTCCATGGTGATTATTATGTGATATACATTTATTATTTTTGGGGGTGAAAAGTCATGGGTATGTGTCGTTCTCACTTGCCGATTAGGAGCTATGATCGCTTCCCGGGACGTTGTGTGCGTGAGTTGATCACGAGGTGGGTGACGTTGAACCTTACCAGGTGGCCCCAGTTTGCTACGTGGTTTGGGCCACTGAAAGATGATAGCATAGTGAGCCTGCGTCCTCGAGTTATATCTCGTTTGGATGGTTATATATTATTGATGTGATTGGTTACTTGGGTATCGAGGGCTTATTGGACCTCAACGACCAACATTGCCAGGAGTAGTGTATCAGGGGGTTCCTTGTTTGGATTTCGCATTTGCGAGATGTCCCACGCATGAGCCACAGTGTAAAGTTTGTAATTGAGGAGTAGTTAATCCTTAATGCTCATACTTATATATTATATGTATCTCGACGATCGAAAGTGCCAATGAGTAATGTAAAAGGGGGGTTCCTTGTTTGTATTTCGCTTCGACGAGACGTCCCACGCACGAAATGCCTTGTACTGTTGAGAATTGGGAATATTAATTAATTAATTTAAAAAATTGGAATAATAAGTAATTGGGTTACATTCGTCATGAATTGAGGGCATAATGAATCTTGAAGATCAATACTGTCAGGAGTAGTGTAGCGGGGGGGTTCCTTATTTGTATTTTGCTTTTGCGAGATGTCCCACGCATGAAACACAGTGCAGTATTGAGACTTGGAAGTAAGTTTAGCCTTTAGCACTTAGATGCTAATAACTCATCTATATAATTGTATATTGTTGGCATAACTAGAAAATGAGAAATTCTAGTAAAGAAGATGTTTATGTTTATGGTATGTTGGATTGGAAATGGGTATGTAAACCCTCTATGTTAAGTAAGTGAACAAATGAATGAGAACCCTAACATTCTAAGTTAAAATATATGAATGAGATGACATTCAAATAAGTGTAGAATTGGAGATAAGTTGTAGGATTTTAATTGGATATTTATATTGGGATTTAGTTAGATTTATTTGTCTAATTAGAATTGGGCATCCATTTGGAAATCACGTGCATACGTTTAGTTGCACGCTTTAGTTGAGAGGTGAGTTAGATTATTATGGAGAGTGAGACTCCATTAAATCATGTAATAATGCATTTATAATTATTATGCATTTTAATGCACTTGCTATAAAATGTTTTCAACTCGGGCTCTGACCCGTTTATACTTTCTCCTCCTATGCATATATATTGTATTACTTTAGGTGTTCCTCCGCAAGGACACCATTGATGTTATCCCTCCAGGGTTTTCGCGGAGCTGTGAAAGTAGCGGACTATTGCGGCACTTTGTTTTAGTCGATTTCTATCTATTGTATATCTAGATTAGGATTCAGTTTGTACATTGGGTTTATACCCAAGTGTTGTAGATTATCTCTTTTAATTTACACTCTCTCAGAACATTGTATTGTCTTTTACCCGACAGCATATTCGGGTATTTCATTGTAGAGATTTTTTTTATACATTGTATTGTACTCTTTTATATTATTGGAGTTTGAACATATCACTCATCATAGTTAGATGTTGCATTGTTGGTTATGCTTGCATAGTTGATTTTGTTTTGGTGTTAAATAAAAGTTTTAAAATTTTGACAATCCACTTTTAATAATTTTGGGTAGTTAGCCTTATATTATTTAGTATTGTCAGTTGATGTTGAGATTGAGCCATCTGTGATACCTGATTTAATGTAGTATAGGGCTGGACACCCATTATTATTTTTAGCGGGTTGTCACACTTTCTTAAGCTAAATAATGTTTTAATAATTTCTAACTCTAAAACTTAATTATAAAGGCTTAAAGTAGTTTTAAAAATGATCCCTAGCGGGTAATTTATTAGAAAAGTTTTATTCTGATTTTTAAGAGTTTTGTGATAGTCTAAAATTAATTTTCTAATAAAGATAAGATATAAATTACACTTGCAACGAGAGTCGATTTTATATTTAAAAAAAGCTTGGAATATTCTAAAATTATAAGTTACTCAATTAAAATAAATAATTGAACCGTAGAAGTGGATTCTCCTCCGTTGTTAGTTCTCGTACTTATTTGCTTCACTCATTTCTTATTAATTGGTTAGTTTATATTTTGATTCATCATTGGTTAAATCATCCCTTTACCAAATTATTTTTAAAAATCCATTACATAGTCTTCACTATGCTCTTGTCCAAATTGAGGAGTGTGCGTTAACGCCTTACTTGCTAGTATACATGTTTTAGTGTATTTTTAGGTACCAAAAGAAATTTGATTAACACATTTTATTCTACAATGAGATATACCAAAAATACTTGTTATCAAATGGCATCACTGCTGGCTTATTCAGCATTGGACTTTGCTCAAATTTTGACGATTGACTTTTTAAGAAGTGCTGTTGTCGAATTTTTGAATTGAGGAGCATTTGAAGACTTGTACATTTGTTCATTTATATATATTGTTTATTTTCATAGATTGGTTGTAATAGGTTATTGATGCCTTGTATATTTATTTGTGATGATTTTGAGCAGCAATTGTTTGTAATAATTAAATAAAACAAAACAAAATGCAAAAAGGGGAACATACAAAATAGAGAGAGGGTCGTTAAAGTGGATTAGAAACCTCTTTATTTTAGGTCCATAGGATTCTGGGGGACGACTAAATTTAGACGAATTTCCCCTGGTCGGTTCAACTCGGTCTTCAACACTATGTGTGTTAAGGTCATAGGAGGTACAATTCTTTATCACTTACGAATCTCCTGTTAATGCGCCCATTTATTATTTGACTATGTGTTCCTACGTGATGTTATTTTATGCATAGTCTTACTTTGAATGGATTGATGAATTAATTTGACTTAAGGCCTAAACCCTATCGTTGAAACGAGAAGGGATTTCATCACCCAACTCACTCACCTTTCCATAGTGTGTAACCGGGACTATCATTAAAATTAAAATCAATCAACTAGATAGACCATTAGGATATGGTGTTCATACGACCCTCTTCGAACAATTTAGCTTGTAGGATAAACTGTAGATTCCTTTCCACCCGAAAAATCGTCACTCGGTTCCCTTTGAGGCACATTGGTGTGCAGGGAAAATGGGTTTTAAGTTTTGCCACTGATAAAAAGTTTTTTTGTGTGTCATTGTTGAATAGCCTCTCTAATAAAAAATACTTCAATTACCTATAAGAATATAACAAAACTAGTATAAAGGTGAGTAAGGGTATCAATACAAGAAATACAAGAGAAAAGATGTAATCCAAGTTTCTAGTTATTTTCTTCCTTAATTTTTTTATTTTTTATATGAATTATTTTCTCAAAACATATTTGTGATGGTGGTGAATTAACTAAACTAAGTGAGTAAAAGTAATTGAACTAAAAGGAAAGTTTAAATAAATTCTAAAAAGTGTGATGAAAAATGAGTCAAAGATAACTAAATGAGAGAGAAAAATCGAGGGATGTAAATCCACCCCCACTTCACACAATTAACATTTATTTGACTATTTTAAATTGATTGATTTCCAAAATATTCATTTAATTCAAAAGTTAATTTTCATTACACTAATGAATGAATTAAATATTCTTTTAGAAAAGTAATTTTAATTCAAACAACACTACTCAAAATGAACTAAAATGAATCACCCGCTAGGATCGATTCACCCAACTAATTTTAATTAGACAAAATAAAAATCAGAGTAGAAGAAAATTATACTATGATTTTAATCAATTTGATAAGCATATATCTAGTTTTAATCAAATGATAAAATGATAACTCAATTTTTATTGTTTTCTCAAGGATGATTTTTCATTTCTCAATGTGAAAATAAGTGCAGGAATTAAATTTATTAATCAAAGGAAATAAAACAAATTAAAATTAACAAACTAAATCAATTGGATTCATGGGGATCAATTTATCAATGAAAGGGAGATTAGCCCTCCACAATCATCATACAAGACACAAAATAAAAAAATAAAAGCATGAGAAGATTAAACAAGATGAATTAGAGAGAAATACATCAAACCCAAAAATGCCTTCAATTAGAATGAGCTCTTCAATTATAATTTTGTCAATTGAATTACCCTCACTCAATTTTTTTTTCTCTAAACTAAAAAAACTAAAATAAAATATCTCTCTCTATGGTTTTCTCTACTAGCTTCTAGGTTTTGAACTCCATCCGAATGAGCACGAGTCTTATTAAATACGAGGTTAATGGGGTCAAGGGTAATATAGGGATGAGAAGGTTTTAGTGTGCATGTGGGAGAGGTGTGAGGTAATGAGGGTAGTTTAGGGAAAATGGTCATTAAAAACATATCACTTCTTTTTATTTTTGGTCTTGAATTTATTTGGTTAATGGGCATAATTGGGTAATGGGAGATGGGTAGTGGATGAAATGGGTTTCAAGGTAAGGTTCGGGTAGGATCTCAGGTTGGAGAAGTGGCAGTTGGATTTGGTTAATGGGTATGGGTTTCAGGTATAGCAACGAGAGTGATCAAATCGGGTTATGGAGGGTTTTATGAGGATTGGAGCTAGGTCGATGCTGGATATGATGGGTTGATGGGTTTTAGTCATCGATAGGATCAGGTATTCAAATAGGTCGATGGTTTGGTTTCAGGTAAGTGATTTGGTCTGATCGGGTTTATTGTTTGATCGGAGATGGATTTGAACAGGTCCGAATGGGTAAAGGGGAGTGTCGCGAGTTATAACAGACACTAATCCGATGACATGCACGTTTTGTATAATATTTACATAAAATAATAAAATACTAAAAATGAAGACCCTAAAATAACATATAAAACTAATAACATAATAGAAGTGACACAACCTGAATAAAATATATATCAATATTAAAAATAATAAAAATAATTATAACACACACACTAGACAGTTTTAGGACCGGTTAGGGGGGCTATGCTCAGTTACGGGACAAGTTCGAGAGCTTTAATATTTGAAACAATTGAATTGAATTAAGGCTTTTTAAATTTGAAAGAGGCAATTGATCTACAAGATAGACATGAACGCGCATAAGATTAATTTTGATGAGAATTACTAATTAAAAATTGTATATTTGGGATTTTATTTAGACACTATTGGGTGCTTATTACCCGCCCAGTAAAATAGGTTTGTTCTGTCGCACTCATTATACCGTACGACCGTTTCATCTTAGTAACTTTATGGGGAATCTCTGTGGCAAGCCTCCATTTGTCTTGTGAAGAAAGCGTGGACACCCAGTTTTCAAAGGCGACGTATAAAACTCCGTGTTTTTCTCGCCCGGGGAATAATTAATATTTGAGTGACCTGTCACTTAATTAAATCACTTGGTAGTCAATTTTGAATGATTCGTCCGTGTGTGTTTCAAAAGCGATTTCACTATTTTCCCTTTTCAAAAATCCAAATTTTGTTTTGTTTCTTACATTAAAAAAATCCACAAATGTTTCGTTCTTTTTCAAAATTCAAAATATAAAAAATATTTACCTTCTTTTTCAAAATTCAAAAACCCAAAAAGATTTTCTTTCTTATTCAAAAATCTAAAAAGTGAAAAATATTTTTGGAGAAACCTTTTTCTCCACTATCCATCCCATCATGGCCGAAAAATCCTTTATGGAACGACTTTGGATATTTCCTATATTCGTAGTGAACCTATTATTATCAAGTCAATCACTTGTCCCATGAGTTCCCTTACATTTCATATCCATCCGAACCAAACCACGATATAAGGGTATCTATATGGAATTATTACGGAACCCACTTCGGCCTATTATCACGAACTCTACAATACCAAGTGGTGTGAGTAACCAATCTATTCAGGGAGAATTGATCACCCTCCCATGCAATATAAATCCCAAACCTTTGTTTTGGATCCTCGCGCATTCCAATAATCATCATGGAAACCTAGTGCACCCCATCCCGACCAGTCCCCAAACTACGCTACCCATGATTATCAAACTTTTATCTTTCACAAAGGCCATCCAATAGTGTATGATGAACATGTCCCCACTCCATACACTTCGTACGAGTATTCTCCATATAATCATGATAATAACGAGTTGTGTTCACCTCACCGATACACTTTTGCACCATCTCTCATCACTTGACCACCATCATCCACATCCTCTCTTGAAATCCTCTTACAAAATTTCAACCTCGAGCAAAATAAAGCCCTTCAATGGCTTGAACAACGCTTCAATGAATTTGAGTGTGTGAGCGAGTTAACTTTCCTCCCAAGTAAACCCGTTATTCGACCCTCATGGAACGATGATGAGTCGTCTTACGCCACGAACTTTCAGTACGACCAACCCTATCACCTCGAGAATCTCAAAGTTGAGACCACCCCATGGTCTGAGCCCCATGTTAACAATTGTGTTTACTTCTCCATCAAATGTGAGACTGATCCATACCCTGATAACCAAAAAGAACCTAACATCAAGTATCTCCCTTCACTTCCACATCCATAAGAACCCATAATTGAGGTTCTTCTTCCCGTTGAATCCAAAAATATGCTCGACTTTATACATATTTCACCCATTGAGTGTGTCCCTCGGACTCCCATTTCTTTTAGGTTATGTTCGGTTCCGAGTGCTCCTTAATGTACCGAGATTGTATAGGAGATGGTTCCTACCTATCTTAATACGTATCCTCTCCAGAGATGTTTGTCTCACTTTGATTATGATATTGTATCTGATTCATATATCTCGGATCTTAATGCCTCGTTAGACCCTTTCACCACTAAAGGAGGTGACACATTTATGGATAAGTTGATCCCTCCAGCACTTGATACCGCACTCCCTCTTCAGGAGGACCTTGAGGATCATTCCCACCCTCAAGATGAATGTGTATCCCCTACTCTCGAGTTAGATTATCACCCCCACCCTTTGTCCCTCCCTCCTGGCCCACCTATCATCCCACCCAACCCTACACCATGTTTGGACCTCATTACCTTACCATTACCATCTACTCATTTAGGTCCTTACTTTTGCCCACCTTCCATTGAACTCCACGAACCACCTCGTGAGTTCTTCATCCATCACATCATCCATGAGAGTATTTGTTGTGCCACTCTCCACTTTCATGACACCGATCTTGTTTATTATGATGCTCCTATTCCATGTGGTGATTATTACAATCGTTGGCTCATCGATGTGTCACGTCATAACAAATGTCATCGCCTATTTATAGAATGGTCGCGTAATTTTTATTGTCATAACCATACCATTATCAATGTCAAACCTTTCCACCTCCCCCACCAACTTGACCACCATGCTTATAGGCCCCTTATTACCTTAACTTTTAACCCCAATAAGGACCGTGATCGGTTACCTTTAACCATCACATTTGTCATCAATCCATATACCTTCCTTTCCATCCATCCAGTGTCCATCGATGCTTTGCATTGTGTGAAACACTTTGCCATACAAGTGCATCGATACAGGTAGCCCTTGTCCAAACAAAACTGATTTTTTAGTATTTTTTGGGGAAGACTCCCATCACCCACACCTTCTTCCACATTGTCTTGTTATAATTAATATCTTTAGGGTTGAGTACGCTTACGTCTGGATAAAGACGTTAAACTTAGTGTTGTCGGGAGGTAGCCTTCCATTTCTTATTTTTGAGTATGAGTCTTACCATGTTTGTGTGTAGTGTTCTATCCACCCCCAGCGCATTATATATGATTCATAGACTTGTGCCTATTTTGTGACACCATTGTTTGAAGAAAAATATATAGTTGTCTCTTTTGAGTCTGCACTATATAAGAGCCTCAACGAGTTTAGAAATATTGATAAAATTTGAGTCCCTCATTCAAGTGGATTATAGCCTCTTCATGTGCTACCTCAACATCAAAAAAGATAAGTCATGAAGGTAGTATTCTAACACGTAGGATTGCATTTCATATCATAATTGGGTGGTGTGTGTTAAATGGAATTATAATGAATTTTCTATAATTTTTGGGAATTTTAAAATATTTAAAATATATCTTCGAAATAATTAAAATAAGGTTTAAATTGTTTTGGGGCTGAAATTTGAATATTAGAAGTTCCTAAAAATTGCCTTGGGTAGAATCCAAAATTGTCACAAACATATGTGGTAGAAAATGGGATTTTTTAGAAACCTAAAACACGCGTTTGTGGATCAGTTGTATGCCTGCACATCTTGTCTCCTGATTGGCATACGTTGTGTTTGATTACACTCAAATCCTACACACCTAATTTGAACCGTTCGTTCTAACTAACCAATGGTTTGCATGTTATAATAGTTAATCCTTGTGCGTTTATTTTAACCAATCAGATTATGCGGTCGTTTATCAACATTTAGATTTAAACGTTTTAAATCCAAATCAATCCTAGCCCTTGATTTTGAATCGACATTCCAAATCCTTCCTTGAGCCTACAAAAAGGAGCTTAGTCTCTACATTTCTAAGATTTTGGAGATTCTGATAATTGAGAGAAAAAAGAGAGAAGAGAGAGAGCAAAGAGGAAAAATTAAGAGAAAATAATTTTCGTAACGAAACTCTAAGAAAATATTTTCAAAAAAAATTGAGTGTTAGAGTTTTTTTTTCTATTCCTCATTGTTGTAATCTTTCTCTCAACAACCTCACAATTTTTAGATGTAATTTCTTTTTAAAAATTTGTCGATCTAAATAGTGTGATACAATTCATGTTTAGATGTTAGGTTATTTTGATTTCTTATTTTGAGAAATCTATCTCTCCTTCAATTCTATTTTTTAAAGTTTTAAAAACCTTTTGAAATCCAACTTCTCTTGTTTTTACAAATTGAAATCAAGACTTGCATGTTTCAGATCTGAAAAAAATTTCATATCGAAAAATTGTGTTCATAAATAAATTTTATGGATATTAGTTTTAAAGATCCAAAAGGACATTAGATATTGAAATATTTTACCCGAAAAGAACGAGTCTAAATTTCATAAGTTTGAAAATATATCTCACTAGATAGATTTGTTGTAAATCATAGGATCTGTTTATATTAAGTGTGTGTGAGTACATGCATAGGATTTAGGCACATCACTCACTACACAATCACCCACAAAGACTAAAGCGTGTTGTTGGTTGAGAGATTTTGACTACTGAGTTTAATTTGAGTAAATGAGAAAGGAATTAAGGAGTGTAAACAAGGAAAGGAGAAACCAGTTGCTTAAAGATGTCATAAGACGTACTCTAGAAGGAGTGTGAATTCTCACTTAGGTATATTTCTAGACTTAGAATAGGATTGGTTGTATGATTTGTAGTACATGATTGTAACCTACATTTGTTTATAATGGATTTTGTTTTGGGGTGTAGAGGTCACCGTGGATGTTTCCCCAATTAAGTGGGGGTTTTAACACGTTAAAATTACTTCTCTTGAGCGTGCTTTTTATCTCTTTATTGCTACATTCTGCAAATCAGACTTAGGTTTAAATTAAAACCTATTTCCAAGAAACTAAAATAATTCGTTCTAACTGCTTTACACATCTTGTGTTTCATAAATAGTTTCCTCAAAAAGTAATTTCGAAACTCTTTAGACCTTTTTACTTTTGTTAAAATAACAGAATGAGAGATTTTTAATTAGTATCAGAGCTTTGTACTTTTCAGAACGTTTTGGATCATGTACTTTGAAACTGTTCTAAATTCTTTTTATAGACGAAAAGTTTGAGCGTCTTGGAAATTTTTCTAGACCTCCCCTCTTTGATGGGAGCAATTTTCCTTACTGGAAAGTAAGGATGGTTGCTTTCATCTAAGGGACATTAGGAGATGATGTCTGGAAAGAAATTGCAAATGGATACACACACCCAACTAAGTCTATTGCAAAGGGTAGTGCTATAAGGGTTGAAAAGATCCTCAATGAGTTTACCGAGGAAGAAAAACTTGCCTCTTTAAGTAATAGTACAAGGGAAAATGCTATGTTCATGTCTCTTAATGAGCACGAATTTAAACGCATATCTATCTGCACTACATCTAAGGAAGCCTGGGACACATTAGTCACTGCTCAGAAAGGTGATGACCGTGTCGAGGAAGCCAAAACTCAAATGTTAATACAACATTGTAACTCTTTACTTATGAATGAAATTGAGACATTTGACGAATTCTATATTAGGCTTATTGACATAATCAAAAAATTGCATGCAAATGGAATCATGTATGATAGGAAAGAAGTGGTGTAAAGAATTATTAGATCCCTTCCCTCGATGTTTGATAACAAAA
Organism: Sambucus nigra; assembly: GCA_949130495.1. Lineage (NCBI taxonomy): Eukaryota > Viridiplantae > Streptophyta > Magnoliopsida > Dipsacales > Adoxaceae > Sambucus > Sambucus nigra. The sequence goes on from OX422217.1 coordinate 170,746,229, forward strand.
GGTATGAAATTGAGGAGATATATGATCCACACTTGATCCCTAAACTCCTTAGTAGCAAACTTAGGAAGGTAGAAATGGAACTTGAGTTTAAGAAGTACCTTTCCAATAATCATGAAAGATAGTCCAGTCCTAATGTAGTTTATCAGTCTAAAATGACCTCACCTCAATTAGTCATGCCCAATATAGACTTGGTGGTCATGACCAATATAGACTTGGACTCTGATGAGGACTGTGATTTTGAGAGTTTGGATACCCAAATTTCCCTAATGTAAAAACAATTCAAGAAAATTATAAAGTTTAGAAACACTATTGCTTCTAAACAAGGGAAAGCTGGATATAAAAACAACTTTAATAAAAGACCTCATGAGAGGAACAATGATGATCAGAACACTGATAACAATATTAGACCTAGAAAAGATATTAAAAATACACAGCTAAAGCTAATATCAATAAGACTCGGGATGACTAAAGTGACTCTGATGAAGATGAGCTGGAGTCATCCAACACTTTTCATCCTTGCATGTCTTTCTTTGCAAAAATTATCTATTCTGATGATATGTTTGTGAACAATTCTGAACTTGATGCTATCATGTCCAATACTATTATGTATGATGATGTTTTGTCTACTTCTAGCTTATCTACTCTTTTCTTAGATATTATACATGTTGTGTATATTGCTATTAATACTTCTTCGACGATGTGTGTGAGGTAAAGTGTTCATAATGATGAAGAATTGAATGGGTGTGTGAGTTTCACAAATGAAACGCTTGGGGACAACTCACATAATGCACATAATGAGTCCGATAATGATGACCTCCCTAACATTTACACACTCTACACTAAGACACTTAGGAAGAACACTAAACTAGAAAAAACAGTCAATAACTTAACTGAAAAGGTATAATCGTTAAGCCTTTTGATGAAACAGAATGTAAAGGAATACACAATCAGTGTCTGGACTATGAAATGAAAACTAAATCTTTTGTTAAAAAATTAAAGAACTTTCTGAATCAAATGAGGTTTTGGAAATGAAATATAAGGAAACTTTGATAGAATTGGATGAATCTAAATAAAAAGTTTCAACATTCTTCAAGCATTTTTCTGAGTTTGAAAATAATTCTAACTATTTTGAAGACCGTGTTGGATCAAGTAAAACCAATTCTGAAGATAAAATTGGTTAATATGCTGATAAAAAAACTAAGCCACCAACAAAAACCATTCAACGAGTGCAATTTTTTTCTTCTTGAAAAAGACCAAATGACATATGTCCTAATTTTCAAGCCTTAAAGAAAGATTTTGAAAATAAGAAAAAATGGTCAGACAATCAGATGGGAAATTGTCCAAAGCCAACTGAAGAACCTAAGGCTAAGTATGTTTGCCCCATTGTTAGGGAATTTGATCCTAAATTTAAAACTGTTGCAGTTAGACCTATGGTCAATGTCTAGCAAATGGATAAACCTCAGTTTAAAGGTTTTCAAAACAGCAAAACCTTAAGCCACCAATACTATACTTATTGCGATGTTTATGGACACTGTCTTGCTGAGGGTTTTAAAAAGAGATTGTATAAACCTGTCCATAATTCACCTGTATATAAAAACATTAGCTATTCTAGAGAGAACATGAATAATTATGTACTTCCTAAATGGCCAAATAAAAACTCTAATTATAGGGTTATGAAGAAAAGATCTCGTGCTAAGAGGAAATCAAAGAGAAAGAGTCCTAGATCTGTTTCTAATCCAAAAGCTCATAAACATTATAAAAATAGATCTATTTGGGTTAAAAAAGAAGATCTAATACCCTAGCTGAAGTGCAATATTGTTGTTAGCGCTTTAAAAGCTGAGAGAACAACATCTGGTTTGTACTTAGACTCTGGAAGCTTGAAGCATATGATCGGGGATAATACTAAATTATTCGACAAGACTAACTTCTTAAGAGGGAATGTTTTGTTTGGAGACGGAGTGTCAGCTCAGATCATAAGCAAAGGAACACTCCAAGAAAATGGAATCCCTATTCTTGAAAATGTCCTATTAACAAAAGTTGTTAAAGCCAATTTGTTGAGCATATCTAAATTTTGTGACTCCAACCACACTGTCACATTCTTAAAAACAAATTGCAATATTTTAAATACGAATGGTGACTATATCCTTACAAGTCACAAGACCCTAGATAACTACTATATAGTAAATCTGGGTAATAAGACTTGTAAGATAACCAGACTTGATGAGAATGAAATTTGGGGCACATTAATTACAATAATCTTGGAAAATTGAGCTCTTAGGATATAATTATAGGTTTACCAATATAAACCGATTTCAAATGTTGTTTGTGGGCCGTCTCAAGAAGGAAAAATGATTAAATCTTCTCAAAAGAAAGTTAAAGACATTTTAACATCTAAACCTATAGAAGTAATACACATGGATCTTATGGGTCCTTCGCGAAATGTAAGCCTTTGTGGAAACAGTTACATTTTACTCATTGTGGATGAATTTACTCGATTTACTTCGGTCAAAAAATTTTGAGAATTTTTTAAAACTCTTTTAAGAATAGATAATGAAAACATACCGAAGTTAATTGAATACGTTGCGATAGAGGAGGTGATTTTAAGGACTCGGGTGTCACATAATACTTTAATGGTAATCGTTATCAACATGAGTTCAGTGCTTCTAAAACACCTCAATAGAATGGAGTTGCCGAGCAAAAGAATTGGACTGTCCAGGAAATGTCCAGGTTACTGATACATGCTAAGAACTTGCCAAAATACATTGGGTTGAGGCGGTTCAAACAGCATGTCCTTTCATCAATCGAGTCTATCTTCAAAACATACCAAATCAATTTCCTATGATTTTTTAGGGTAAAAATCCCAATTTGAAATATTTTCGAACTTTTGGGAGTACTTTCTATGTTTGCAAAGACATTGAACACTTGTCTAAGTTTGAAACCCGTGGGGACAAAGCCATATTTTTGGGTTACTCCCCAAACAGTAGGGCCTATCACATTTTTAATTTGCATACCAATGTAAATATGTCAATAGATGTGATGGTGAGTGACACTTATGTGGAGAGTAAAAAACAAGGATCAATTATTGTGGATGAGTACGAAAATAGTTTTTCTTATGACTTTCTAGAGATAGTTGAGCCTTTACCGACTAAGACCCCTGAAGTACCTAATTGGGTTTTTAAAGGTCATCCCATTGATAATGTTATTGTTAACCCTGATGATCCAATGCGTACGCAATCCCAATAATGTAACGTGGCCCATTTTGCATGCTTTGTTTCTCTATAGAACCTAAGAATGTAAATGAGGCACGTAGTGACTCCTTTTAGATTGGAGCTATGCAAGAAGAGATAGTCTAGTTTAAGAGTCGCGACGTGTGGAATCTCATCTCGAGGCCAGAAAATAAAAGGGTAATTGGCACTCATTGGATCTTTAAAAATAAAACCAATGAATCGGGATGATAGTTAGAAATAAAACCAGGTTAGCTACCTAGGGCTACTCTTGTCCATAGATTGTCACTTACAAATAATCCTTTATAAAATGGATGTTAAATCCTCTTTTTTAAATGCTATTCTGATGGAGGATATCTACGTTAAATAGTCGAAAGGATTTATCGATCCTCATTAGCCAAACCATGTCTTATGTTAAAAAAAGCATTATACGGTTTAAAGCAAGCCCCTCAGGTCTGGTACAAATGCATGTTGTCCTTTTTAATAAATAAAGGTTTTTGACGTGGCGAAAATGACAAGACATTATTTGTCAAACATATTAATAAACATGACTTAATTGCTCAAGTATATGTTGACGAGATTATATTTGGATCTACTTCTCTGACTGAAGTTAAAGAGTTTTTAAAAATTATGCATGGGGAATTCAAAATTTTGATTATGGGGGAGCTTCAATATTTCTTAGGTCTTCAAGATAGACAAAAATATGATGGGCTATTTATATCACAACCTAAATACACTATTTAATTAGTTAAAAAAATTCGGTTTAGGTAATGCTAAAGTTTCTAGGACTCCCATGACCACCTCTACGAAACTATCCAAAGATGAGAATGCGAAACTCGTTGATCCTACGATATATAGAATTACGAGAGGAAATATATTGTATCTAAAAGCTTCTCGACCCAATATTATGTACGCTATTTGTTTTTTCACTTGCTACTAAAGTGCACCTAAGGAAAGTCGCCTTTTATGTGTTAAACCTATAATCAAATATGTTAAGGGAACGATAAACCTGGGTATATGGTACACTAAAGACACCACAAGCCCAATTGTAGGGTACACCGATGCTGACTGGGGCAGTTGCTAAGATGGTAGAAGAAGCACTTCCGGTGCTTATCATTACATAGGTAACAACTTAGTAGGGTGGAGTACTAAAAAAAATAATTGCATATCACTTTCGACAGTCGAATCATAATACATAGCGGCAGGAAGTTGTTGTGCTCCGTTATTATGGATAAAGCAAATGCTTAGCAACTATGACATTAATGAAGAAACTTTTAATTTATATGTCGATAACTAAATTGCGATCAATATCTCTAAAAATCCTATTCAACATTCGCTTACTAAACATATTAAAATAACACATCATTTTATACGTGAACTTATTGAGTCTAAAGAATTAGAGATTAACTATTTACCCACTCAACATCAACTAGATGACTTGTTTGCCAAACCATAAGATAATTTGCATTTTAAATCTTTAATGAAATCCATCGGTATGATTATGCTTGATTAGCTATCTATCACCTATCATATCCTCTGGTTACTATCATGTTTTTAATTAGTCTTTAAGGATATATGACAAGGTCGTTTGATAAATAACAAAAGATGCCTCCTATCTCTATTTTATATAGGAGACCCTTGAGGTGACCCGTTATATGATTTAGGTTGATAGAATGATGTTTTACCTTGATTGTTATATTCCTTTTAAGTTTTTCACACTTTGTCCGATCGAGACAAAATGGGAGAGAGATATTTAAGTACACCAGGACAACTGTTGTAAAACTTGACGAATTCTTGATCTTTTCCAATAGTTGTTGTATTATTTTTCAGGAATCAACACCATCAGATCTGCTTAGGGTATTGGCTTGTTCATAGTTGAATTATGTACTTTTTGGTTTCTAGAAAAAGATGGTAGTTAGAATTTTTGTAAAGGAATAAGTTTTTATTTTTATTCTTTGTCCCTACGAGTTCTAGATGGCTAAAAGGAGATTTGTCTCTCATTTCCAAAGTGGGAGATTGAAGCACACTATGTAGTTGACTCACTTGAGTCTGCACTATATAGGAGCCTCAACTAGTTTGGTAATATTGAAAAAATTTGAGACCCTCCTTCAAGTGCATTATAGCCTTTTCATGTGCAACCTCAACATCAGTAAAGATCAGTCATAAAGGTAGTATTCCAACACACTCACAACACATAAGATTGCATATTATATCATAATTAAGTAGTGTGTGTTAAGTAGAATTAAAATGATTTTTCTACAATTTTTGGGAATTTTAAAATAACTAAAAAATATTTTTGAAATAATTAAAATAGGGTTTAAATTATTTTGGGGTTGAAATTTGAATATCACAATTTCCAAAAAATTGCCTTGGGTAGGATCCAAAATCGACACAAACATATGTGGTAGAAAATGGGATTTTTTAGAATCCTAAAACACGTGTTTGTGGATTAGTTTTATGCCTGCACGTGTTCTCTCCTGATTGGCTTATGCCATGTTTGATTACACTCACATACTACACATCTAACTTGAGACATTAATGCCAACGGTAGACATCCCCTAGTAATAGTGAAGAAAATGTTGTGTACCATGTACTACGATGATAATGATGTCTTGTTTGTTCCTTTTAACCAATCAACATTCGTTATTGTGTTGTCGTTTATCAGCCTTTAGATTTAAGCATTTTAAATCCAAATCAATCCCAAGCCTTGAATTTGAATCGACATACCAGATCCTTCTTGAGCTTATACAAAGGATCTTAGTCTCTACATTTCGAAGATTTTGAAGAGTCTAAGAATTGAGAGAAAAAGAGAGAAGAGAGAAAATAAATTGAGATTTCGTAAGTAAATTCTGCGAAAATATTTTCAGAAAAAATTGATTGTTAGAGTTTTTTTTTCTATTCCTCACTATTGTAATCTCTCCCTCAACAGCCTCAAAATTTTTAGATCTCATTTCTTTTTAGAAATTTGCAGATCTAAATACTGCGATACATTTCACATTTAGATTCTAGGATCTTTTGATTTCTTGTTTTAAGAAATCTTGTCTCTCCTTGGATTCTGTTTGTAAAGTTTTAAAAACCTTTGAAATCCAACTTCTCTTATTCTTACGAACTAAAATAAAGACTTGCATGTTTCAGATCTAAAAAAATTCATATTGAAAAATTGTGTTCATAAACAATTTATGTGGATCTTAGTTTTAAAGATACAAAAGGAAATCGGATCTTGAAATATTTTACTTGAAAAGAACGAGTCTAAATTTCAAAAGTGTGAAAATATATCTGATTGGTTAGATTGTTGTAATTCATAGGATCTATTTGTATTAAGTGTGTGTGAGTACATGCATAGAATTTAGACACATAACTTACTACACAATCACCCAAAAACTCTAAAGTGTTTTGTTGGTTGAGAGATTTTGACTATTGAGTCAACTTCGAGTAAAGGGAAAATGAAGAACGTCATGTAAACAAACAAATGATGAACCAATTTCTTAAAGAAGTCAGAAGACGTTACCCAGAAGAACTGGATTGTCACTTAGGTATATTTCGATACTTAGAATAGGATTGGTTATAAGATTTGTGGTATATGCTTGCAACCTACATCTGTTTATAGTGAATTTTGTTTTGTGGCATAGAGGTCACCGTGGATGTTTCCCTAATTGGGTGGGGTTTTACAACATGAAAAATTCTTGTCTCTTGTGTGTGCTTTTTATATCTTTATTTCTACATTCTACAAATCAGACTTAGGTTTAACTTAAGAAACTGAAATAATTCGTCCTAAACTATTTTACACATCTTGTGTTTCATAAATATTTTTGAAATAGTTTCATCAAAAAGTAATTTTGAAATTCATTAAACCATTTTAACTGTTGTTAAAAAAAAACAGTGAGGGATTTTCATTATTCTCTAAGTTCACTACTTAATCCATCACGCGGTGCAAACTTCACTATCGGTTGATTTTGATATACTTTTTCCTTCCCTGATCTTTAAAACTTTCAAAATATGATTTTAAACATCGAGGACGATGTTCTCTTTTGTTTGGGGTGGGGTATTTCTCAAAATTGTGCCTACTTTGAAATTTTTTAACAAAAACAAACCATATTTTCACTTTTTATGCATTTTTTCTCGTTCTTTACATGATTTATCAATCATCCATCATTGAAGTCTAGAATACTCTAATCAAATATTACACTATGAACTCCTAGACTCAACACTATTTGCGCAGTTATCACATTATGACAGTTTAAAATTGAAGAGTGAAATTTTTCAAGAGAAAGATCATTCGTGGAAACTGAAACTTGTGAGATTTGATATTTTCACCATTTTTTAGAGCCTTTATGCAATCTTCGAGTCACAAATTGACTCAAATTCCTTTTGATATTGCACTAAAAGTCGTTGCATGATCTAATTATTCTTCATTTTTAGCATAATCACTGAAAATGACATCACTTTTGAGTTATAAGAAACAAGTGTCTTGAAGTTTGCCCCGAACACTAATCCTTCACCCATTTACCATATTCCACCATACCCATATATATTCCCCACCGTTTATGTATCAGTATCCCATTATCACCCTTGGTTTTGAGAAAAAGCGTGATTCACAATTATATATGTCAAATGTCTTCATTCGTGATCTAAAGACAAATCACATCGCATAAAAAACTTTGCAAGAAAAAAAAAAAGAAAATAATGCGACCAAATTTTATGTAATGAAGATATTAATTGTTCAAGTTAGTCCAATTTTCTCAAATGCCTAAAAATCATCATCCATACTACCCTAATCGTTTCCCCTTATCCTTTACATAAAGCTCATTTTTACCTTTGGTAAAGTGTTCAAACAAGGGAAAAATTCTATGTGTTGAATAACTCGACATTCTCATTAGCGATTTGCATTCCTTCCATGAGATCAAATTGTTTTTAGTATCCGTTCGTTCTTATATGTGTGACGTTTGACCTTGTTTATATTTTTTCCTCTCCGTACACACAAGAGAGATGCACTTACCCACATCTGGAGAATTTCATTTTAGATAGATATATCCAGTGAGATTTGAAATTTAAAGCATTGATTCTAAAAGTTAATCTTCAAATTACACTTATGATATTTGAAAACTATTTTGAGTGATTCACACTACACATTGAATTATAGGAAGGATTTTCCTTGAGTATTAAGTAAGTCTAAAACTTTTCACATACTTCATAATTCATTTTTCGTATTCCTTAAATGATGGATTGTGTGATACTTCTACGCTTAAGATGAGATTGACCGTTATTTTAAATAAATACTTTTCAAAAATAAAAAATATATATATTTTGAATTTTATGGTTATATTCATTACAAACCCTCATGAGGCATTAGTCTTCCTCTAAGGTAAACCTAGAGGTTTAATGGTTTGTTGCACATGTTAAGTGAAATTGCTTGTACCCACGAAAGTGGCACACTTTTAGTTTCTTATCTTGCTATTTTTTGCTCGATGACTATCAATGTTCTGTTTGGGGGTGGTATGATAAGACCCCAAAAGTGTTATAATTATACCTCAAATAAATGCATTTTACTTCCTAGTTCTCGATAAAATTGGGCTTATGCGGGTATTTTGTAGTTAAAAACATAGTTGTCGCTTCAAACACATTAATTCTAGACATTTTTGAGCAAAAACGGATGCATATGCACTTCCAAGGGAAAATTGGTGAATTCAAATGACTAAATTTGAACTTGGACAAAACACGAAAATTGCAGAACTTGAATCAAGGGATATCTGGATTCAAATGACGAGTCAATTGGACTCCAAACGAAGAAGTTATGACCATATAAAATTCAAAATTGTGAAAAAAATAATGTAACGCTACGGGTCATAACCGAAGTCAAACATCGTGACCCGAGCTCTTATGAAATATTGTCGGCATCAAAATGAGGGTCACGTCGATTTTTGCGGTTCATCGTTTGTAGGTCGTCTTAATAAGTTATGAAGTTTTGGGGGTTTAAATGTAATTAATGAAATAAATAAAGACCTTTGTGCAATAAATCTGAACGTGCGATGTGGCGCCATCCTGGAGTGCCATGTGGCAGCACCAAAACCCTTTGATCAACGCTGGTATAGTATTTCTACAGTACGTGCTACGGTACCGAAATATGTTTTTCCCACTTTACAACCCAAAACTTTATTTCTTTATTAAACCTCAATTATTTCACCTTTTTCCCTCATTTCCTTTTTATTTCTATTCTATAATGAATCCCTACATTAATAATTCTTCCATGATCCCTTTAATCATCAACCAACATTTTTTAATTAAATACTTCCATGCATGTTACCCTTTTATTTTTGTTTTTATTAGAATATAATTTGGTAAAATTCTTAAAATGCCCCCAAACCGTAATTTCGAACTATATAAGATCATTTGGTCTTCATCTCAAGGGTGCTGAGTTTTGGAGAGTTTATTCTTAGTTAGAAGACACACTTTTAGTGTATGTTAATTTAGTTTAGTTAGTGTAAATTTTAATTGCTTTCTTTTGTAAATAAATTGTGTGAAATAGATTATATTGCTAGAAATAAATAGTGAGTTTTAGAGATATGTTGCGAGATGTGATTATTATCCGGAGGTTCAATGACGATTCAAGGAGACTTGATTTATATATTGTTCACTTCATCTTTAATTCTTTCTTTTTCACCTTTCGTAATTTTTTTTTAGATTTCATATGTAAAATTGATTTATGTGCCAGGCTAAATACCCCCTTTCAAGGGGAGAGATGAAACTTCTGCATTCTTCATTTATTTAATTTAGTTTTGTAATTTTTGGTTTTGTTATGTTCCTTTGAAAATGAATATTGGACTTTTACATTTCATACTGGATTTTGAGAGAAACCATTCGATTCTAGTCATGCTTCGGGAGAACATGAAGTATTGTTAATGAATCGAAAAATTCCCCTCCTATGAGAGATGGGGTGATTTCCTCATTAACAAAGAACCCGAAATTGTTATTACATAATTTTCTTGAAAATAAACTAGATATAGGCTTTTCCTACGTTAAATGATGTTTTGATAATTTCTAACTATAAAACTAAATTCTAAAGACTTAAAATAGTTTTAATAAATGATCCCTAGTAGGTAGTTTATTAGAAAAGTTTTATCCTGATTGTTGAGAGCTTTATTATTGTCTAAAATTAATTTTTTAAGAAATAATATATTTAAATTACATTTGCGATGAGAGTTGATTTGTAATTTAAATAGATCTTGGAATATTCTAAAACTATAAGTTACTTAATTAAAATAAATAATTGAACCGTAGAAATTAATTCTCCTCCCTCGTTAGTTCTCATACTTGATTACTTCACTTATTTCTTATTTAATTTTTATTAATTACTTAGTTTATATTTTAGTTCATCATTAGTTAAATCATCCCTTTACCAAATTGTTTTAAAAACTCCATTACATAGGCTTCATTATGACCTTCTCTACATTGAGGAGCGCGGATTGACCCCTTACTTGCTAGTATACATGTTTTAGTGTATTTGTAGGTACCAAAAGGGATTTTTGATTAACGGTTTTTTATTCTACAACGACATATACCCAAAAGATGTAATATCAATGTCACCTTCTATAAACTTTCTGGCTCGAAGAAAAGCCTAGCCAACGCACTAGCAACTAGGGCCTCCATGGTCGACATACATAACAGAATAACAATGTCCCCTTTTCTAGTTTAGAAACAAGTTGTGCCCACGCAATTTTACCAAATCAAGCTCATCATCGAAGAAGATTCTAAAATGGAAGGATTATGGTACTATGACATTTGGCGCTTTCTAAATCCTTGTAGGTATCTGGGACCCTTCACAAACTCATTGTCGAGCACATCATCTGTGACAAAGCGCTCTTTAAGATAAATTTCGATGGAACCCATTTGCATTTCATAACAGAGGCTCGAATTGAAGAAATGATGTAGAAAATCTACAGTGGGGAATGCAGGGCCCATATGAACTTCCACTTCCATGTTCAGGCTTGGATCCTGGAATGGAAAAGGTTTCAGTGGGTTTGAAAACTTGAAACCCAACACAATTTACAGATTTAATTTCGTGTTTAATGAGAGAGAAGTGTACTATAGTTACCATCTTCTTAAAATCGAAATTGTTTCAAAGTTTGTGTTTAGGGGAGGACAAGGGTACGTTAAGGATCCCACACCAGACAACCACCAAGTAGGGTTTTATTGGAAGAAATATAAGCCTCTTTATTACTTTTATGGTACTTCAAATAAAGATACAATCATCTTTTTATAGTAGCCACAATCCTTTTATTGGTGTGTATGAATATTTATATTGTTTGGTGAAACTATGATTAAAAATCTCATATATATAATGTTTTATTTAATTTTAAATAATTATAAAATTTGTCTAATCATATGTAACTATTTGTTTTGGAAATAGGATTATGTTGTTCTTTTTGGATGGTTAGATGTCATATTTTTGATTTTACATTTATCTACTTTCTGTTTTGTAAAATTATGCCTTTTAAGGGTAAATACCTAAGAGTGAGAAGTAGCTAGATAGAGAAAAGGGCCAATTGATTGGGTGAATAATTAAAAAAAGCCAATGATTTATACTAAAGGTTCTCTAATATTCCAAAGTAATCTTATACAATTTTTTACGAGAATATTTTGTGTTTTTCAACTTGAATATCATGGAAATCTAATTATGTTATAAAATATAAGAAAAATATATATATTATAATTATAAACATATTTGATACTGAATCGATAATTTCATGTATAGTTGAAATTGAGAATGGGTAAAAATTAAGTAGAAAGTAAGTGCAATTAAAAATCAAGGGCATCATAATTGGGAAAATTGGGGTCACTTAGAGAATATAAGTTTAGAACTTACAATATTATTTGTTATGGATTTATGACACTTTCGTTTTTGTAAAAGTAATCCCTATTTAATTTTGATCCTTTTTTCATTCACTTAACAAACCAATAATACTTACATTAAAAGTTCTTCCCCATATTCATATAGAGAATACAAGCAGAACTTATAACATTATTTGTTTTGGGTTTATGACACTTTTTTTTTATAAAAGTATTCTCCGTTCAATCTTTAAGATTCTTTTTGTCACATAAAAATACCAATAATACCATCATTCGGAATGCATAAGGTTGATATTCTACTACTTTTTCATGTTTATTTTATTTTGATGAGTTTATGGGGTTATGAATTCGTGCCTTGATTATTTACTTTTATTTGGTTTTTTCTTATTGATTAGATTGGTGGTTGCAAAGGCAGTTAAAGGTCGTGCCCGCGCATCGCGCGGGTTCATACCTAGTTTATAATGTATAATGCTACTGTCTGGGTTAACAGACCCTAATTGGGGAGAGTATCTTGTATTCATGTCTTGGGATCTAGTCCATTGCATTAACTAACATTTCAGGTCTAGCGCTGTGTAATACCCCGCATTTTTATCGATATTTATTTATGGGATTAATTAAATTAAATGTGAATTAATTGAGAATTAATCCGGATAAAATACTAACGAGATGTGAGTTGGTATTTGATTATAATGTGTATATATGGCAATATATGAATATTGAAAATATTGAAATTGTCGCAAGGCTGAAATACGGCAATTTGGAAAATTTAATTGGGACGCGCGTGTCAGTCGCGTCGAGAATGAATTTATGAGATTTAAAAATAAATTATTTTTCTTTTAACGAAATAGTCATTTTGAGTGCGCCAACATGTCCGGAAGGGTCGAGATAGTCAGAAAACACTAGCTGAGGGTTTAGTTTTGGTCCCGGGGCATATTTAGGCCAAACCGGCAACCCAAAAGGGTAGTTTGGTAATTTCAGAAATTTGGTAATTAAAACCCACGAAAATTATACTTTAATTATAACTTATCATTAAACCCACTAACCCATTTTCAACCTCAATCTAAGTAGTGGGCTACGGGAGAAGTTAAGAAAATATTGTAACTTGCCAAAAACCAACCCCCACCTCCATTGTCATCTTGTGAGAAGAACTTGTAGAGAGAGAGAGAGAGGAGAATTCTGCAGAGCGAGAGAGGGGAATTCAACCATCTCCAACCAACAACAAATCTGAAGAACATAAGGCAAGTGATTTATTTACAATTAATTCAATGAATGTGTTCTTCCATGTTTAGTGTAATTATCGAATTTTGTCTTGGAAGATTGATATAGACCCATGAATTTGAGGATTAAAACTATGAACCATGTTAGGAATTGCATGTAGACATATTCTGGACGAATTATGAATTCAAAATATAACCCTTGATGATCTAAAACGGATTTAAGAAGAGATTTATTATTGTTCTTGAAAGAAATAGAAAACTAGGGTTCTTGATGAAGTTTTGATCCAAATAAAGCCCTTGGTTGATGATTTATTGGTTTTAGAACGTTAACAATGTTGTAGGATGGTTATATGATGATATTATAACGTTAGGTTAGAGTTTCATGCATTATAATGGAGTTTTGGGACGATTTGAGGACTGCAAAATGAAGCAGTCTGTAGCCTACCTGGTGCAATCGATCGATCGGCATTCATCAGTCGATCGATCGACCACCATCGATCGATCGATGTTCAAGGTCGATCGATCGACCTTCCCAGAATGAGTAAAATTTTCCCTAGTTAAATTTTAATGATGTTAACCCTTAGAAAATTATTATTGGAGACTTTATGAATATCCTTAGACTTAAGGAAGACCAGTAGGTATTGTTATAAAATTTGGACCATAATTAGAATTCAATTTGAGGAATTATTCTAAAATCTAATGAAATTCGATGAGTGAGATAATATTAGGGTTAAAAGAGTAAATTTGAATAATTTGATGAAATGAGGTTTGGGGCAGAAGTAAGGACCTTAAGAATAATGATGTTATATGTGGGAATAATAGTAGACTTAGTAATCCCTTAGAGATAGGTTTTAAGTACAAGAAGCTATGACGTGAGATGTGTCGACAGTCTACATTATACATTATCGGAAGACTTAAAAATGCATAAAATTGGAATAATGGTATAGGGATGTAGAATATACCTTTATTAATATTAAGATATCTAAGACGTGTGAATGCTTAGTATATGACTTATGTGTATGACATACCTACCATACTTGCTATCACGGGAGGTTTACGTTCGCTTAGGGCCATATAATCTTTGTGTGCCCGGATTTAGATTGGTACCTTAAGAACATAATGCTAGAATGACTTATTTGTGAGTTAATAAGTCAGCTGACTATGGAGCGTAGGTATGTACGTGACCCATGGATATGTTGAATTATGTTCGCCTCCATTTTTGTGTGTTGTTCTTATTCTAACAATTCCTGAGAGATTCGGAATTTGTAATCCTTATGTACGTGATGTACCGGGATGAGATAGCAGAGTATGTGCACCGTATCCTAAACTAGGGGTGCCTATAATGTATATTTATGATGTGAATAATATACAACTAATGTTCAATGAAATACTTAGTAAAGTAACGATGTGTATACTTGTGCTATTTTAATAGAGATTAAAATGAGAACCCCACACAATAAAAGCTTGTTATTAGGGAATTAAGGCCCATACATGGTATACTTTAATGACATGAATGAACCCTTAAACCTATAAAGTGAAGCCAGGTTCTGTATTAGACTAGTTAGTTAGTAGCATAACTAGTACGAGCTATGGATGTGTTAGGAGTGCACATTAGTTGAGAGGCGAGGAGCTCATGTGAGTGCACGTCACTAACATGTATTTGATATTCACTGTTTAATTGTCATTAAAGCACTTGCTGTTTTTAAAATACTCTCCACCTTCGGGCTCTGACCCGTTTGCTTTCAAATCTATTTTTTTTGTAAAAACCTTTTAGGTGCCCAGCCACAAGGACACCATGCATAGGAATTCTATTCAGGTGACGAGCTGTAGCTGTTGTGAAAGTTACAGGGCTTGACAGTAGATGCCTCTTTTCTAGTCTTGACTCCATATTCAGTTTCATCATTGTAGGGCATGTCGCCCATTTCTTTAGAGACATTTTATATTTCAGTTATTCAAACTTTGGTTTGTATTTAATTCAGGATGCAGACTTGTTTTATTTATTTCCATATTGGGATTGTTGTGAGGAGTATTTCCTCCAGACTTATTATTATTTGTTGGTTATTCTATTGCTTCTTTATGGTGAATGGTTATGTTATTCTTTCATAATTCTTTTATTGCATGTTAATCAGATTTAATTTAAAATTTGACAACTTACTTTTTAAATACTAGGTGGTTAGAAATCATTAAAATGTTTTCGACAGTGATGCTATTAACTGAACCAACTTGGCATTTTGTATTAATTTAATAGAGGAGTAGCTACCCGGTATTTAATTAGTCGGGGTGTCACACGCTGGAGTAGAGTTATTGGAGATCTTTTGGAGGTGAAACTGAAGTTATTTAGTAGTTTAGCTTATTTTCCTTTTTGTAGCATTATTATTATGAGACTTAGATTATGGATTTGGTGGTCCACTCAGTTCCACAGTCATTTACGATTTTTATTCAGATATTCTTAGTTGCATCTTTTTATTCGGATTTATATTATTGGAGATTGGATTTATTTGGAGATTAGAATGGCTTGATAATATTTCTGATTTAAAGGTCTTGGTAAACTTTGGAGAGGGGATCATAAAGCTCGGTATATTCCTTTTTGACTAGGTTAGGGTGCCTTTCTGGTGCCCAAGAAGTGGTAGGCTGAGAAATGTTATTAATGGTTGAAACTGCGGTACTTGAAGGCTTCTCATACTTTTTGAGAGTGAACTATCCGGATACTTTCTTAGGCTCTACTTCTGTCTTGGAAAGATTTTCTTCGATATCTACTCCTACTTATGGGAGGGCTCAGAAATGAGGGTAGTACTGTCCTCCTATCATCGCTCGAACATGGGGTAAGAAACTATTCTTCACGATACTGATTTGTTCTTCTTCAGAAGTTTAGTTAGTCACGGTGGCTGCTTTCTCTCTCCACCTTGCTATGAAGTTACTGACAGATTCCCCAGGATTTTGTTTGAAAAGTTATAAATCACAGTCGGTAACCTATAATTCTTTGTTGTACTTGTACTATGACATGACTTCGCGATTAGCATCCTCCCAATTGAGTATTCTGGACTCCTCGAGAGATAAAAACAACTAGAGAGAGTTGTCCTTCAAAGTCCGTTGAAAAATTTGCGCCATTATTCCTTCGTAGGCATGTAGGAGAGTCACGGCTCAGTGGTAACTTCTAAGATGAACAATTAAGGGTCCACTACCCCCAAACATTTCAATGTTGGGCATCTTGAACTTTTCTGGAAGCCTTGCTTTAGGATAGGGAGACATATTGGAGTAAGTCATACAGTTCCCAGAGATTCAAACTTGGTAAAACTTCTTGGTTAACATCTTGAGGTCTTCCTTGACCTTTTTAAACTCTTCTTCCTTCGGATCAACAGTTATGGGAAGGTTGGCCTCTGTCTAGGCAAGATTCGATATTGGGAGCTGGACTGGCGACGACCCAATAGAAGGAGGAGCACGGGAAGCATGCTGATATTCCTCAGGGACCCATATAGGCTGGGGTGAGGGTGGACCCATAGTACAAGGGAAGGGGACTTCGGGATCTTCGAGAATAGGGACCCAATTTCATTGCATCTCCTGAACCTCGATTTGAAGGTTGTCAGTCTTAGAACTAATGGGGCTAGGACTGTCATAGAATCCAGCTGCATATTCGGTACTTGGTCAGTGTTCTCTATGGAAAGTGGATAAAGGAAAATTCTAGACTCGAAGGAAGTATAGAGGGAACTGACGGAGCCTCGGGGCAGTTCGATGGAAGACTGGAGCCAATAGGGAGCCAGATAAAGGGTCAGGTATCTGATCGACCTAAGAAGGAGAAAAAATCGGATTTATTTTTGAAAGAGAAGGGAAACTGTTATTATTTAAAAGGAAGAAAATGTTTTTGATATTTTTGAAAAGTGGAGGACAAAATATTTTTGGGTAAAAAGGGAGGAAAAATTTTTTTGGTATAAGGAAGGAAAAAGTTTTTTGTATTTTCATAAAAGTGGGGAAAATAGTTTTGACACTTTTGGTAAGGAAATAGGAAAAAAGAGAAAAAAGTTCTCAGCATGATTATTACTATGTTTATTATGTTCTCACTTGTATAAGGTTTAATTTAATGCAAAAAGAAATGCCGGACGGGATCTGAGCCTGGGAGAATTGGGTTTGAAAAATATGTAAAAGCATGGTTGGACTTGTTGCCAGGCTCGTGGACAGGGTCCCGTTTTAAAAAAGAAGGAATTGTTTGAAAATTTATGCGGCATGCCGACTCGTCATTTCGATAGAGTTTTGGGTAAAAACCAACAAAATAAATATGAGTGCCCTAGGTTTGAAATATATATGAAGGTATGTAGTTTTTGGGTTAATTGGAAGGGTTCCCCACTTTGGCATGACTTCCATGATATACGTCTTGCTTTTGAGGCCAATAGGTACGTGTGGACAAGCCATTTGATATACCTGTGTGTACATGAATTGCCGCCTCATGGGGATAGTACGTGTGAGATATAATTCGATATACTCGACGTATGTGAATAAGTTCCCTGCGATATACCTCTCGTTATGAAATCGGTCAAGAGGTATGATGCGAGGGGAACCGCTTGATATACGTCAAATGTACTTGGAAAATTGAAGGTGAAAGTCATAACGCTTAGGCTGACTGCGACTTGTCATACCAGTGCCCATCACGAAGTGACCCCTAGTTACGGGACAAAATTTGGTTAATAACCATGCTCTTTGGTGACGTAGTGTGGAAAATGCATGATTCTTGATTAGTATATTATGGAGAGAGTATATTTATTTAGCATGATGAGCATTATACTAAACAGAAGAGAATGTACAAGTATAGAAATTAAATCTAACATGGAGCATGAAGTTTATACTAAGCATGGATATGTGAGGGTATTTATGAATGAGTGTGTGGTAGTGAACCTAAACATGTATCAACTACAAGTGGTTTGTGACAAGTGTGAGTGAGCATGGATATATACAAGTGTGATAAGTGGAGGCGTGTGTTAAGTGACACTTAAGCATGGATATTCTATGTGGTGTGTGAAACATGTGGATATAAGTAATCCTAGATGTACGTAGTGTGAAGTGTTCACGGAGAGTATCTATAGGTGTGTGAGTGAGTAGTGATATAAGCATGAGGTTTATATGTTCAAGAAATAATAGCGGTGAAAAAAGGGAACATACAGTTAGGTGCATACACGCAAAAGTAGAAAAAAAACACCCATGTAATCCGAGTCTAGCCCTCTTATGAAAATAGTCCCCAGCAAAGTCGCCACTGTGGCCATCCCAATCTCCTCTCCCCCCCCCCTGGGGGGGGGGATGTCTCGCCCCCTCTCTTCTCTAGAAATAATTAGGTCATCGTCGGTGTGGGGTGAATGTAAAGAGATGGAGTCGCCAACCAATTTTGCACAAAATAGGGAAAAGAACATGTCACCAAATCTAGAGAACGTTATCAAAGACAAACTGATGCTTACGAAACCAATAGTTCAAAGATTCGGGGGCTAAGTTAAAGAATGGGAAGGTGTTAGGCACCCATCTCGCATTTTCGGTCTCTCATGGGCTTGTGTTACTTTTTTACTTTATTTCTCCATGAAGTACGTATGCGTGTATATATAAATGGAGATCGGAATCGCCCAACTCGTACCATAGAAAGATAAAGTGAGTTCATCCATTGGAATGTTCCCAAAATAATATTTTAAAAGATATGATTTATGCGTTTATCGAGATATTGATTGTTATGATGAAACGAAAAATATATGTTAGACCAAACGATAATAAGGATCACAATCATAATATGCATTAAAATAATGTATAGATGAAAAGGATGAAAATGCGAAGATTGGAAAATTGAAAAATTAGAAAATTGGAAAATTGGACTTGAATCTCGAGTTTTAACCCAAAATGCCTGCATAGCCTATAAAGGCATCAAAGTCCACGTAGTTCGCATGCGGCGTAAGGGTGGGGTTTATCCCATATATTCTATTGGGAATTTATTATATGTGTGTGTGTAGAAAATGTGTTTTAGTTTTGAGAAATTGTGATGCATAATCCTGTTCGAATTTATAGGTGTAACCCTCTTTTTGTTTGTTTTGTTTTTTTTATAGAAAATAAAGTATGTGCAATATAACTAATAAAAAAGTGATATGTTAATGAGTATGAGCTAAAGTAAAAACTAAATTATGAGTTTTATGTAATTAGTATGAAAATAAGAAATTTAAAGAGAAAGAGAAAGAGAAAGATTTTGGAACTTCTTTGAAGAGTTGAAACTTGATCTTGATCTTGGATGAAATCCATTGAGTGTTGAGATGACTATTGGATGATAGCGAATGATATTTTGCCAAATTGTTTATGAAAAGGATCGGAATGTGAGATGGAAAGGAATTTCACATAAGGAAACTTCTCTGATTGCAAGAGAATGTTCCTAAGATTATTGATGTCGATGGAACTGAGGTGTATCTTGGGAGTGAGGTGATACCCTTTATTTATAATGTAAGGTGGGTGATGATTTACATATCCCCACCGTTTTGATCAGCAGGTAATCCTAGAGACACTACCGATAGGCTGGGAAATGGACCTGCCAATCGGCAGTCTCGTGCAGATTTTTCTAAAAAATGGTCGTAGAACGGAATCCATTGATCAAAATTGCACACGGGGCATACTGTTACAAAGATAATTCAGAGACCTTCAAGAGTCCTTCAGGCCTCTCCTTGGTTCGGGAGTTGACTTTGGGTCAAACATGGCTCAAAATCGCTCGCCGATCCTTTCAATGAGAAATCATCGGACGAAAACGAATCGTTCGTCCGAACGGTAAGTCAGAATTGCGCACGAAGTGGAGTGTTGGAAAGGTTATGCGAGTTAATTTGACATTAGAAAGAGCTTCTCTTGGTTTGAAAAGTTTACCTTAGTCAACCAGGGACCGTAAGAGCCCACTGACTTTTCGGAGTGAAATGGGTCATTCGTCGGTACCGTAAGGTTGATTCACATACGGTATGGACCGTTGGAGAGGGTATCCAATTACCTTTAAAGATTTATTCAGTCTCATTGGAGCAAAATATTTGAACTTGGTCAAACGGAGCCCGGGAGCGCCTAGTGGCCTTCAGATCAATTTTTGAGAGAAAATGGATTGTTCGTCCGAACAATTATGTCATTTCTTGCATTGGGCAGACCGTTGGAAAGGGGTTTCAGTGACTTTTGAGTATTCAAAGTGCTTTCTCTCTGACGATGAAGTTTGTTCGGTTCAAACTGGGGCCCAGGGGCACCTAATGGGCTTCATATCGGTTTTTAGTGGTAAAATGGTTCGTTTGTCCGAGCCGTTATGCCAATTCACGCACGGAGTAGACCATTGGAAAGGGGATTTAGAGTCCTTAGGGAATTCAAAGAGATTTTTCTCTGACGATAGAGTTGACCGAAGTCAAACGGGGCCCTGGAGCGCCCAATAGCCTCTAGATCGATACTCGAAGTATGACCTAGAGTTTGTAGTGAAATGGGGAGGTTGTGGGAACTAAGGAGAGACTTAGGGGGTTCTAGAATGTGGTGTCTACAGTATCAAAGAATGGTACTAGGTCTCGTAAGTTGTGAGTCTGTTTTAGTTTTTCATTATTTATCTTTGAATCATTTTGATGATTTATACTCTAATTTATTCCGAGTCTGATGTTGTTTTGTTCCTACCTATTCAAGTGGCGAACATTAGGTAAGCTGAAAATCGGATAGAGGGTTTTGTTTCTGGCTTCGAAAGTCAGGAGAGGCCGAGACAGTTTGTGTTGTATGCCAAGGAGTTAGCAGCGATTGTACATGAGGCTACAACAGACAGTAGTGAGGTTGGTAAACAGAGATGGGTGACTTTATAGGCGCAACAAAAGGGTACACTCGCCTCGACTTGGGATAGGGTGAGGTCCAGTTTCCAAAAGGGCAACCCTCCCACCTTCGTAGGGGGATCTTACCTAACGGTTCCTCACAAATGAAGGAGACACATGGAGAGGCATTTGAGGACAGTGGACTGAAATGATGTACAGAAGGAGATGTTAGATACGTTTCAGCTGATAAGAGATGCTTTACAATAGTGGGAGAGTATCACCACATTAGAGGATAGAGATCGTTTGAATTATGGATATTTTCTGATCAAATTTAATGATAAGTATTTCTTGTATGCAATAGGAGCACTAAGAAGAGAGAATTTTTGGACTTAGAGCAGGGCTCAAAATCAGTAATTTAATACGAGCCAGAGTTTACAAATTTTTCGATGTTTATAACAAAGGAAGTCAATACCGAGGCGAAGAAGATGTAGTGTTTTTATCAAAGTTTTGTCATTGTCTATTCGACATATGGTGTTGGGGAATATGGCATAAACTACATACACTCAGGTGGTGGACGTCGCGATGTGACTATGGCAAGAGAAAGTAAATTATCAAAAGAAGTTGGGGAAGAGGCAAGCATCCAATGGTCAAGGAGGAGAGAATAAGGGTCGCAATGACCAAGCATGGAAGCGATAGAGGGCATGTCAAGAGCAGCAGGGCAGTGGTGTCTCGTAGGGCCCTCATGGGCTGGGGAAGGGAAAGTCAGGTGAGCAAGCACCAAACAGGCAGTACAGACCTTTTCGGGGTGCGCGTTTCAGTTATGGGGAGATAAGGCACTGAGCTTTTAGGTGTCCAAAGGGGTAAGACTAGCAGGGTCAGGGCACACAGGGCCAACAGAGCCAAGGGCCTCCAGCACCGGGATCGTTGGGTGTACAGGGAGCGCAAGCAGCAGTAGCACCAAGAGTGATCGCAATGGGTATGTGTTATATAATTCTGACTCGGGAGCCTCAGGTGGGGAAGACGTCGCAGGAGCCACGACGTGGCTAGTAGCTTGGTACATATTATTCTATTACGTACTTATACATATATAGGAATGTGTGAGTCTTATTTTTATTTTGCGTGTTTACGCTTCATCGAATTTTGAGGACGAAATTCCTGTGCTAGTGGGGAAGTATGTAACACCCCGTATATTATAAATCGGAATTTAATTAAATTAATTCGGAATTTAAAAAAAATATTTTTTTTGCATTTAATTATTTTTATTAACTTAAAATGTTCGATTTTATTTTTTTGAGAAGTAGGATTTTAATCGGAATTAAAATCAAGGATTTATTTAACTTATATTAAAAACTAGGTGAACTACCAAATCTGCCCAAACCGAATCGATTCGGCCTGGAGGGTGAACGATTTGGATTGGGCCAGAGGCGGCGGTAAGTTTGTTTCTTAAAGAGTATTATGTCAATCCAATTCTAATCCTTTTTCCACTTAAATTAATTCGGGGTTGGGATTTTTAGCACCCTTTTTCATAATCTCCCAGAGCAGTAGCCCTCTAATTTTTCATCTTCTTCCATCTACAAACCCTAGACCCAAACTTATTCAAGTTTCAACTCAAGATTTGAAGGCCAAATTGGTGTTTTCTCAAGATCACCCAAGAACTAATATTTCTAAATTTTTTGAGATGATTACAACCGTCTAATCATATTTTCTAAACGACTTTCCAACAGGCATGAATATTTCTATTCCCTCTCTTCAGTATTATGCGTTTTAGATGTCGCCTAAACCTTAATTTATATGTTTTTCTTAAAATAAATTATCAACCTAATTAGGATAAGTGAAAACTAATTTGATATTCTGGAAAAATCTTAATATGATTCAATACTTATAACCCTTATGTGCTTAGCGTAGAGGTTGTATTTTGGGTATTATGGGTATAGGTTTGCATGTAGAAATCGTTGTAAATTGATTTAAACAAAAACTAGGCTTGTACAACCACATACAATTATGTAAGTTTGTTTAAAATAGATTATGGTTATGTGCTTCATATTTGCATGATGTTAAAATTATATTTGTTGAATAAAAATATTGGTGTTAATTATGACGATGGACTTAATAAATTAAATTAAGATTAATTGTAATTATTTGAGAAATTGCGTAATTTTTGATAAACGGATTTGTGTGAATTATTGTTTTGATTATATTTATCATCGCGGGGATGATAGTATTTTGGGGTAGTATGCTCTCACCTTAATTTTAGGAATACTTGCTAGGCATGGGGGCAGTGGGTATGCCTGAGTTGCGGTTAACACTTTCTAGGTATGGGACTTGTTAATGTAGGTTTTTATGGATAGGATACTCCACAGCGGAGATGATTTGTGGTGTCGTTCTGTTGATTTGGATAGCCTAGGCATGAGACTAGGAATAGTTATTAATAGAGTTTCATCCTAAATAATAGGATAGGACTTGTTTGTGTTTTCGACACATCTGGGTATGGGACTAGGGGTATGGGTGCATATTTAGGCTCTAAAATAGGGTGGGCTTAAATAAAATAATGAGAAGATAAGATGATAAATTGAGATTTAATAGCTAAGTTAATAAAGTGGTATTAAAATTGATTTGTGGTGGGATTATGTGGAGGGCAGACGGTTAAACATGCCTACTAGCTATAGCGACGTGGGTGTGTGTTGGCATCACGAGTATGTGTGGGCTGACAGGCTATAGTGATGTGTCATTCGTGGAACATCACGGGTATGTGCAGAACTGACAGAGTACGGGTTGACTGGCTGTAGTGAGGGGAATGGGTGTGATGTGTAGAACTTTAAGCATGCCAAGAGTGTGTGCAGGGCCAATAATGGGTCGACTGGACATATTGGTGTCGCATGAATTAAAATAAATTAATTAAAATGAATAAGGATAAGAATGAAATTATGATTAATAAAGTTATTCAAATGTTTGGGTTACTTTAGGGTGCATTAGTTGTATGGTAGATAATGGTAGATACGTTTATTCGCTCGTTCATAATTATCTCATTTAATTTAAAATATTCAATTGTGATATTTATTATGTATAATGCTACTGTCTGTGTTCACGGACCCTAACTGGGGAGAATAGATTGTATTCTTGCGGTGAGCTCTAACCCATTGCGTTGACTATCATTTTCGGATTAGCACTGGAGTAGTTACGTAGGTGTTATTTGAGATCTTTTGGAGGTGCAAATGGAGTTATTTAGTAGTTTAGATTTTTTTACCTTTCCGTCGCATTTTTATTATTATACTTGACTTATGGATTTGGTGTGTCACTCGGTTCCACAGTTTTTATGATTTTTATTAAGATATTCTTAGTTGGATCTTTTTATTCGGATTTATATTATTGGCGATTGAATTTATTTGGAGATTGGCATGGAGATGGATTTTATTATTGCATGAATGGTTATTACTGTTGGATCAATTTAATTATTATTTCGTGGAATAAACTTTATATGTCTCATATCTGTCACATGCTAAGAATGATTATGTATTTAGTGATGCCCGACATAGTTTGGTGGTGGCGGCTAGCCACTTCGCTTATCAGATTGCACGGGGGGTTACAGAGTGGCCCCTACATTGTGATGAAAATTCGGTCAGGTGGTGTTGCTATTCTTACAAATCTCAGAGGAGAGGAAATGGCGCTTCCACTCAATGTGGACCATCTCAAGAAGTTCTACCCCTAATTCAAATTCTCGGCATGATATGTCTCTTCCCATCCCCCTTCTATTCTAAAAAAAATATCTTTATCTCCCTCTACCCAGAACAACCTGGGACTTGATCCTTTCAGAACACCTTTTTCAAAATGAAACTCATAAATTTTCAAAACCCACAGAGGTACGAAGGCAGCCCATATAGCACACGGGGGCATGATCCTTTCTCTTTCATAAAATTATCTTTTATTCTCCTAAGAACGGCGATCGATCTCATCATTTAAGTGAACAAAATGATTATGTATTCCTTGTGATTTGTATAAACAACTCAAATACAAAATTAATCAAAAGACACAACAAAATATGTCAAAATTACTTTTATTTTCAATCAAGGAATACAATTGTTACACAAAATATTAGTGACGGGAGTCAAACAAGACAATCACCTCCTAACCTTCATACAACCTACCAGTCCCTACTAATAACAAGATTCACTAAAAAAATCCAAAAAAACATGCCAAAACACCTACCTAAACACAAATTCCATATAAAACACCAACACAACCATCTTCACAAAACCTTGTCCTCAGCTACCAGTTGGGTCCTCCTCGTCATCATTACCTGCTCCTATAGTCTCTCAAGTGTCCCACTCTTGATTAGTGTTTTGGATGTGGTCCATGAATTTCTATGCCTTGATAAGTTTTGATAAAACCACAACACCTTCGGGTATGGTATCAAAAATGACATGCCGTCTTTGCCTAGTCTCCTCCTCGAAAATCTTCCTAACCACCTGTTTCCATAACCATTTCAAGTAATTAAAAAAATACAAACCAAGTCCCTCTAACGGATTGTGAGAAACTCCTAGATGCTGATGGTTCTCATATAAAGGCACCAGTATCATCCTTAATGACTCGATCAAGTCCTCCACTAGAAAGAAATTGGTTATACGGGGTGACACAATTTGGTCCCATCCTACTTGGCGAAGAATCTGCCAAGGAAAGTATACGAAAGTCTAACGAAGACCATCTAACTGCACATACATGTATTCCCCTAAGTGTAAAATTGTCTATCAGTGCCCCCACCATGGCACAAACTAGGAAATAAATTGGTCCCCGTACTCAACAAGCCAGATAACCTAGTTCTCTGTCAAAGGTCCTAGAACAGAAATTGGGAATACCCAATAGAGGGTACTCAAGAGGGGCCTCCAAGTGTAGTCTCTCAGAAAGCCACACGAACAAAACGACCGGGCTCCCCCATAAAAAGCCTACCCAACCTTCCTTCCTAGCATCTAGGTTATTTATAGTCTCCGCAAACACCACCGCCACAGGACTACAATTATAGCACAACCATGCCACTATCGTGGATACCTGAGGATCAGTCTTCAGGTCGCCTATCACTAATAAAAGCCTAGCACTCAGACCTAGGGCTCAAGCTCTGGAAAAAACATCGTCAGAAAAATCCCTCAGGCACGTCGAGTTCATAACTACTAATAGGACAATATTTCATCCACGAACCAGCGACAGACTGGCTGAGGGGGAGATATGAAACAAACCTGACTGAGGCACCCGAGGAGAACATCCCACCTACCTACTACTACAGTAGGGCTGACACTCATCATCATAGAGAATTCATCATAGGTGGGGCACACCTTGTCTAAGTTGAATCAGAAAATATGGTCTTCAGGGTAGCAGAACTATACCGATGATTCTAGAAGATTATAGTCTATGTCTCAATTAAGCCATAAAGAGACTCGATGGAAACTAAAGGCTTCGTATTCAACATTGTAAAGGCAAGACCCTCGAGGTAGTAGTAAATGGCCTCATACACAGAAAGAGCCATTTGTAGAGAAGAAGAAAATGGAACATGGTGAAGAAAACACCTCCAAAGCCCCTTTTTATACTTAATAACCCACAAGAAAACAAGCCATTCAATCACCCCCGGTTCTTATGTCCCCAAAGTACACAAAGTATGAAGAAAGTTCAATTAAAGCCAAGGGTGGATTTAGACTTGACCCTTATGCCAGTAGGTAGGCTAAGGGGTATTTCGATCGATAAACCCCCTTTTTAAGGAATTCCTTATTTCACCTTTTGCCAAATATCAATTTGAAAAATATATTTTTTTAAAGTCAAATCTCTGGGTTGTCCCTTTTAGAAAAAATATTAATTGCGCTTTTGAACATAATTTATAAAAATAAACATTTTCTTAGAGTCCCTCCATCTCCATCATCGAAGATAAATGAAAAACCTCAGCAGTAAACTAAAATTCATGGAAAATAAGTCATTAAACTAAGATAAATCCAAAAAAAATCTATTTCCTTGTAGGTACAAAAGAAAAAAGAGAGAAAAAGGCAAAAAAATACAATGTGATGCATCTTGAATCCCTCAAACCCTCTAAAAAATAACCCCTAACCTTTGTGGTGTACACGCTTTCCCCTTCGACGAGCGGTAGACCCACCACCCAAGAGTCAGAACCCTTGTTAGATATGCCCAACGGCACCAGACAAAAGTTGGTTGCATTCCTCATATAGACTAAAATCGATGACATCCAGTCCTTAATGTACCTTAGCTAGGTGGTCGACACACGGACAATCTATAAGCGAAAAGAAACAAATGGCAACAAAAATAAAGCAAGTCAGTAAAGAGAAAGATAAAGAAGAAATAAGAAATAAAAGGGGAAATAAACGAATATACCCCAGCTCGAAGAGCATCGTAGAAATATCTGCCAACTGTCCATCGGTGCACGACAGTAGTGGGGAACCAACAACACTTCCCCGCTACTGAATCAAAAATGATAAGGGGAAGTAGAGATATTAATAAGCACAGCCTCATCTGTTGCTGCACTCATGCCTCCTCCATAAGTGTAGGTCATTGGTGCTAGTACACTGGCACCTCTCCCCGAAGTAGTCGCATGTTGACGCATATTCTCCATGTCATATATGCACAAAGGAATCAAGCACCTGGTTGTAAAATCCAGGTAGTCAAAGCCCCCCATCATATCATTGTAGAGGGAATAGGACTCGCCTTTGATTGCCGTAACCCTAGCCTCATCCATCATTTCCCTCACCCTACTCATCTACTCTGGGGGTTCCAATGGTGGAATCTCCACCTATCCCTTTATGATTAAACATAACACCCTCTCCCCAAGGATCCAGACATACCCAAACTCATGCTCCAATAACCGCATCATCTGTGCATGCACGCTCGTATCCCCTACATCCCTCAAAAGAAGAGTACAAGGGTAAAAAGTTACATGTTTACTCGACAAGGAGTCAGTAATCTACCCTAAAGAAAAAAACTCAATAAAAAGACAAGGATTGAAAACCCAACCTAGCTAGTCATTAAGGTGTTCAGAGTTTCTCGCATATCCTTTAAGAAAAGGGATTGGTTTAAAATCCTGTTTGACTTCAAGGACACAAACCACACATTGTGCCCAATGACCTCATAAAAGCACGTTGCAAAAAGAAACTGCCAAAAAATCAGGAAGAGAAAATAAAAAAACTGTAAGAAGATAAAGAAGGAAATTAAACCTAAAAATTACCTCCAAAATGAACGTGGGTTCTGTGAATGTCTATGAATAACACCGACTGAATGCATCCTAAGAAGCATAAAGAGATGCCAGAGTAAAGCTCATCCATCTGTACGGGTGGATTTTCGAGATGATCCTCAAATATAGTAAAAATTGAAAATGAACGATTTTTCCATTCATCTCCACCATAAATCCTCACAGCAGAAGCAAAATAAATAAGCGGGCTTCCTATTTGAACTTCTACCCATTAGTCTCATCAATATGCCTAGACATCATAGTCTCTTTCATCACTGACATATGGATAGAATCACCCAACTTAAGTCTTTCGATGTTCCACAAGGCAGCTTGCCCCGTCGCCTCTGTGACCTAGAGTGTAACCACAATCTAATGGCTAGCACAGTCCATCCCCATCAACTTATGGGTATCCAAGGGAGTGACATCCATCTCCATAATCTCCATATGGAATGTGTAGGTCATATCACACACACAAAACCATCGGTGAGCGTGGCATCTCATCCAATGCACCCGCCAATGTGCCAAACCCGATGGAAGACACCATCCACTGTACCGCCCCAAGAAGACGATCCCAAATGTCCTTCATCCCAATCATCACCTGGGATCGAATTCTCGAATAAGATATGTCCATCTGCAAGAAACCAAGGAAAAACTTTCATTAGTCCAAGAATAATAAGAAAATAAAATGTAAAACCAAAGGACAAATACTCGCATAGCCATTAGTGCTATACACCCTCACCGAACGGTGGTGCGTAGGATCATGCAACCAGATCCTCTTATCAATCACCGAATAAAAGGAGTGATAGGAATTATGGATAATAGGCAAAAATCGCGACGCTCGTGTTACTAGTGTCTGTTATTGTTTTCGGCTACCACCGCTATGCAAAAACCTAAATTCAAATAACACTCTTTTAAGGGAGTATAGCGGACAATCCTGGTATCGAAATCCACTGAGACTAGTTGTTAGAATTATATTGACTCAATACTTCTTGAGTAAAAGTGTAAAAGATAATTTGTTAACAAAAGAAAAGATAATTTAGGCGTGTATGTTTAAGTTAAGATTATAAAAGGGGTAAAAACTATACATTACGACTAATATCCCCCACCTCGAGTTAATTAGTATAAATGGTTACATGGGAGGACAAGTCTACCAATATTAAATCACATTTCATCAATTAATTAAATCTAGAGTTGTCACGCCCTAAATTGTCATAAAAGCCTACGATAATTTTGGCGTCAACAAATACCATGAAAATTACACACGGAAGGTGGTAAATACGCGCATACATGATATACACCGTTAAATCTCCCTATGAAAAAAAATCAAGAACAACCCAATCAAATTAAACTCATAAGACCCATCACCAAAGAAAAGCAACCAACCCAACCCAAGGTGAGTTCAATCCATCACAACCTAAAATAAATTATCTAGAAAACATGTTAAATGGCAATAATTAAATGAAAGCAAGTAAAAGAAAGAAATAAAATCTACACTACAAAGCAAGAAATCAACAAAAGGAGACTATATTAATGGTAGGGATGATGAATAGTCCACTTACAACACCCAAATGGACAACGCCCAAAGAGAGATGGAGGAGAAGTTCTCAACACCTAAACCCTAACCTAAACTATCTAAAAGGGAATATATATTTTAAAAAAAACCCAAAATTTTGGTTATATATTAAGTTACAAATAAAATAAAAGAATAAGAAATTAAAAGGAATGAAGTGCCAAATATCTTCTACGATCGGTCGACTGTGGCTCAAGGGTCGGTCGACTGGGCTTGTGATTTGAGTTCCCACTATTTCACTTCGAAGGTAAAAGATGAATCACCAGTCAACTGGGGGACCAGGGTCGGTCTATCGGTCCCCTGTTTCCTAGTGTCCTTGGGTCCATCATAAAGAGAAAAGGTACATAACGAAACCATACATAACTTCTTCGTCCTAACACGAAATGACCTGTCATTTGCTGTCATGCAAAGCTAACTGAACGAACTACGCTTCCGTGGAATCCCACAGAGGCGAAGATGATGTATAAAATAGCTAAAATGCCTTTGAACTTGAGTCCGATGATGGATCTTCCTCCAGATGCAACTAATCCTTACTTTAAGCGTTTCAATACCTACAATAGCTTAATTAAACCCTGCAATGCATTTATATCCAAAATCGACGTTGTCTGGTTAACGAGCTTAAATCTAGGCATAAGGAACACAAAACATGCTAGAATGCATAAAGATAATGGGCCTGGATGTGCAATATTCGTGGCTAATCACACCCCTAACTTAGACATTTCTAGTCCCTAGTGATGAAACAAATAAAAGCAGCCCGCAGAAGGTGGTACAAAATGTATATATGCATCAAAAGTATAAATTCCCCTTTTGTATGGAACATGATTGCATTTAGCATATGAAATAAGCCATTAAACTCCTAGGTTGCCCTAGTGGGTGAGTGTTGTCTCATGATCGTTTTCAGGAATGAAACCCGCAAACATCAAAGTTTTCTCAAAATGCATGCCCAACAACCATACGATAATCCCAACAATAATGAAAAAGATTTCAAACATGTTATTAGCAAATTGAATGAATTCACACAAAAGTTCGTATTATTAAAAATGTGGGAGGGGAGCGAGAACATGCAAAGTATGATTTGACAAAACTTAAACAAACAGGATAAGCATTAACGCGTGCACATATGTCAATCCTCACCAGGTATTACACTCAACAAATGAAATCACTCAGAACGAGAGGTGATACATGATACATGCATGCATAAAGAGTAAATATAAATGGAAACTAGGTTGCGAACATGTCACTAATGAAGAATGATATTTAAAAAAATGAAAAATGTGTAATTTCAATGAAAGATACCATCATTAAAGGAGGCATAATGTATTTTCACAAATTATCACAACTATTAAAATTTTTGAATTACATTAAGCTTGGGATAACAGAGGATTTGAATAGGGTCGTAATGTAGGCTTGGGGTTAGGATTATGAAACAAATGGATTATATACAGATTCAAAGGTGTTTGGGGATGAATAACTTGGAATAATGGGAAATGTGGGGAAAATCAAAATTGAAATAGGAGAGTAACAAGGATTATTAAACAATATGTACATAAATGAAACTTTCTCTTTCTTTTGTTTTCTTTCTTCTCTTTTCTTCCTTTTCCTCTTTTTTTCTTTTCTTTTACACGCTCATATTCTTAATTGCATCCACATAACAAGAAAATCATTAAATCCCAAGCATCATTCCAAACAAAGGTATGAAAGGTGATATATATGGTTTATAACTCCAATGCGGAGATGGTTAAGGAATTTTGGTTTATGAAATGAAAGGCCATATTAAGGTTCAAAGCGGATGATGAGGGAAAACATTTAAGGTGAGGTCAAGGCCAATATGGGTGATATAACAAAGAGGGCCTATGATTCTTTCCTAAAGTTTATGCAATTCTCGAGTCAAAACAACTTTGTATAACATGATTAAACAACACATTTCATAAACGAACTCAATTAATGAAAGAAGAGTGAGATTACCAACGATTATAACATTTTCAAGGAGGAAAGAGTAGTGTATAACACTTTTAAACGCAGAAATACACAACCTCAGATGAAACTCATGTCTGAAGACATTAGACTTAAGGGTAAAGGATAAGATTGTCGGTCTCAAACGACCATCCTATCTCGTCTCGACTTTCAACATGGAACTAGGAACCATAAAGACTCTTGACGGGGCCAACACAACGAGTATCACCACAAATGATATGTCCTACTATAAACATACTAGACTATCTTTGGAATATGTGACCGTGGAATTTTAGTCATGGCCATACAAAACCGTTATTTGAGATAAATATTCATGCGGGGGAGTCTTCACTATAATGGCCTCACTTTATGAACAAACATTTGACACTCTCTCATAGTCCCACAACCTCAGTTGGGTGTGGATCACATGTTGGGGGTGATACTACACATCCCTCAGCCTATAAAAGGCACATTATATCATATTCATAGGGATCAACTCTTAGAAACCCAATTATTACTCTATGGAATTAACCACATAGAGAAATATAGCTTGTAGTTGTCTCCAATGACTATTTACACCCTATTTTAGTGAAACTCATGCTCACTTTGTACAGTGGACACAAGGAAATGCCCAATCACTTAAACATTTGAGTTTATCCTCCATTTTTATCATCTCTTCTGTTAAATTACTTGTTAATTACCGTTTTATTTCATCTCTGCAATAACTGCATCCAAGGTGAATCCAATGCATGATATTAGTATCCTCCCCATCCATATTTCTTTTAACTCCTTGTAGTACAACTTGTGCTCGATGGGTTTCATCCCATCAACAAATCTATAGTTCTCAAAATTTAATTCCAATACATCGAATCCTTTTCAGTATCCCTAGTCAGAAGTCAAAAAAATTTATTTATATTGGAATGCAATATAGTAGTTCCCACGAACTTGTTCATGATTGCCTGGGATCTCATCAAAATGTTCACCCAAAACACTAACCATTCAGGATTCTCCTGATTCTATTTAGAATAAGTGACACGTGTCTCTTTATCATCGATAATGCTCCCACTACGATAAGGTAGTGTATTATCGATATCAAGTCGTATGTCATCTTGTGAGGTAGTATATAAACATTGGTAATATGGTGTTATATTAAATATTGTTAATCCAACTTACACTTGGGCCCATAGTTGATTACATCATCCTTTAACAAGAACCAGCCATGGATGCAATCAACTTCCTTCGTGTACTTAGGAATATTATATAAACTACATATGTTACCTTTTGGGATAGCCAACTAAGAGACATACCTCTATCCTTAATTTTTACTTTATCGGTGCCTTCCACGACACTAGTGTTGAGTACCCCTAAATACGAACATGTCTTAAAGTGATCTTGGAACCACTCCAATGTTAAAAAGGAGTAAAAGAGACGAATTAAGAAAAAAACTTAATTCAAAATATATATGCTCCCTCTTTTAAATATCCCAATGAGAATCTTCTAATCCGTAATAACTTCCCATGGACGTGATCATACCCAAAGGAGCGTTATTCTTTCAATTCTTTTACACCATTCCGAAGTGGAATACCTAACTTAGACAACTGGGATAAAATTTCGATCTCCAATAAATTATTCCTTAACTATCCAAAGAGGTAAACACATAACTCGGATTAGTTTACCTTTCCTATGCTCCATCTTAGCCTAGCAGAATATGAACTAATCAAAGGTTCTAGACATAGGGTGCACGTGGTAAACAGATACATACCTTCGAGTGAATATCAATGAAATCGATGAAGCACTCTAAACCACCTCTTGACTAGATAGTCTCCGAATCAATCCAACTGAAATGAATAATTTCCAAAAAATCTTTGCCTCATTATATTTGGGTTGTGAAGGGCCCCTTAGTCACTTTACCTTCTAAACAAGATTCAAGACAAGAAGTGCCTCAACTTTCAATGAACTCAATTATCCATGTTAATGTAGCCTTCAAATTTCTTTCAGAGTAAAATAATCTAAAGTGGTAAAATTGTGTTTGGTTCTAGAAGGAATTATTCTCTTTAATGAATCTCCATTAATTCTTCAATTCATAATTTAGAAGTATTTGTGAGACAAAACTTATAATTTATAAATTATTTCCTAAATTGCGAGAACATATAAAGGATATCAAATTTTGATAAAACACTTTTATAAAATCAATCAAATATTTGTTAAAAACAATTTAAAAACCCATAACCAACATTTATAAAACCCAAGTACATAAAATAATTTTCCCACATTAACTTTATGTCTACACCAAAATCCATAAGGATATCCTGTTGTTAATACCGCTACATAGTTCAAATTTCCCATAGCTAGGAACATCTCCCTTTAAAGTAATTGACCGATTACCTGGAACCTTACAACAAGTTTCACTCTACAATTGTGGTGTCCTATTATACATATCAGGTTACCATAGATCGGATGACAAATCAATCATTAATTTTTGAGACAAGAAACCATTACATCTCCATTTCCTTACAATGTAAGGACACGTAAACATCAACCCATCATAGTTGTCTACAAAATTTCATCTATCAATTGTTTAAAATAAAAAATGCACATATAGAATTTATCCATTTGGGGGATCGAACACATTTAAAACTTATTTAAAATAATTACCATATATTTTAAAATAAAATAATTTCGAAATTAAATACATTCGTTTATGGGGGGCAAACGAGTTAACGCGAGGAGTTAGTCTCATCATAATTTTAAAATAGTGACGATAATTATGGGTTTAGATATTTTATTATTCCCTTAAGTTAGATCAATTTCCAATTACAATTTCAGTCCTTGAATCTTATTCAAATTAAAACCTTATGACAAAAATAGTGAGAAAAGTTTGAATTCACTTCTGAAATCTTAAAGTCATGAAATTGGAAAAAATATTTTTTGATTAACACACGAGAATGAATTCGATTAAATTTTAGTCAAGCATCCCTCAATCGCTAATTTTTACAATTAATATCATTGGATATCCTAGTTCCCTTATAAGGTGAGATTTATCACTAGAAGATTAAATAACCTCGTATTTTTCATCTTTCGGTATGCTAATGACAGTGACTATGTGGGGGAGGATATCAAAAGTTATGTCTAAGTGTATACCACTGATTAACTACTTGAAATAGAACCCGATGGTGATGGACTTACCAATTGGGGGATCGAACTCACTCACATTATAATTATCAGAATTATCACTTAAGGGTTATCATGAATCCTTGATGCACTTATTAATTCCATTACTTGGTGGGCCAGACTAGTTGGCCCTAGGAATTAATCATATCTAATTCTTAAAACACCAATGTAAACCGTGGAGTTTATGTTAAAACACCTGTCCTACTTGGTATTTAAAAAAAACTTGAGGGTTTTGAAAAACACTTCATTCGATTCTAAAAGACCTAATTAAAAATCTTTCCAATTTCAATTTACTTGTACAAATTAAATAGCCCGATCTCACTATTTTAATTCTCCCTAAAATAAAATAATTTTTGAATTTAAGTAAAACATAGAAATCAAAATTTAATTTATAAATTAAAATTAATTACCCCAATTTTATTCATTTTTAAAAAAGAACGAATAAAACTGATTTTCTAGAAAAAAAGGTGATCTAAGTGACTCTTAGAATTAATCCACATTAAGCATAAAATGAATGTTCCTAATTAATTTAATTAGCATGCCAAATTATGGTACATAATCATAAATAGACATTCATACAAATATAAATAAATAAATTCCCATATCCATCATAGCATAGACTCCTTCTTTAATTATAAATCTTTAAGCCCAATAATCCTTCTTGTAGAAGCCTTCCTTTTGTAATGGAGTCCAACTTCAAGTAGACTTCATCACAACCATAAGTTCTATATTATCTTTACTTCCATAAAAACTCCTTTGAAAATTTAGGGAATGATCGAAATGAAGAACTGATGGAAGAACCATCAAAATGACATCTGGAACATCCTAAACTGGATCTGCCTTGGGGGATCGATCAATTGGCCTTGTCAGGGACAACCTTCTTCTTCCAAGGTGAATCATGTGCATAGTATCATCACTTTAATGTTGTATGTGTAATATTTTTTTTTTATCATTATCATCATTAACTTAGATTTCCTCTCTCATCTCTGGTTGTGATTCAAGTCCACCATGGTTCGATCTAAATCACCATTGAAAGAGCTTTGGTGGAGGAGCTCATTAGCTTGCTTATTTTATTCATCATTTTTTGGGTTTTTTCACCCCCTTTTATTACTATTTGATTTCTATGATCGACAAAGTCTTCCAATCCTCTGTAAAACACTGGGGCTAGTTCTAGAGAACTGCCTCCTCAGTCATAGATACTCGACATAAGACATGGCTAAGATCTCTAGTGACTAGTCAGCAGACCACACATCACTAATATCAGTATTCATCTAGGACATTATGAGTCGGATCCCGGATGATCCGACCAGAAATCTCATTATATGGGCAGTAATGAGAGAAGATGCACCACTAGTTATTGAGGGACTACCCTCATCTCCAACCGAAGAGTTTCAGCGCAACCTAAGGATAAAAGAGATTGTGTATACCTATTTTCTTTGCCTTGGTAAGGAGTTAAAAGGTGGAAATAAGGACACGAAGAATGAATATGTGCGCAAAAGGGACTACAACAAATGGTATGAGATGATAGACACATCATACGGACTAGGTAAACCCCATTCTCTTACTCATGAAGGGAAAAGTGTTCGTTATACCCCCAGATCCAGCACATAAATAGTGCATTCACAGTACTAAGCTTGGGGTCAGTGTTTGTTTATCTTGACCCAAAATGATATTGTACATGAGATATTATCCCAAATAGCATCTACGGGGCAAAGATAACTAGTCATCTCGTCCAAGATTCTCCAAAAGCACCATTAGGATTAGAGATAATTCTGAGAAGTGACTAGTATGCAGAGGGAACAAAATATAGTAACTCCATCCAGAGCCGCTCAGAGGTAGAAGGTTAAGCGGACAATGTTGTTATTGATGAGAAGACTTAGAATAACTCAATTCAAAGGCTTAAGAACAAGATCATTTGCCTCATTAAAATCCTAGAACATAGTCATTGGGGGTATATGGAAGGCTCTCCTTTTGTACCAAGAATTACCAATTATAAAACACATGGAAGTTTTAAACCCCCAGTGGTGACGCCCATGTATGACAGGAGCACAAATACTATTTTTCACATAAAATATACTAGTCATCGATCAATATGTACTCCACTTAAGATGAGATGCGATGTATGGCATTTTATAGAACTCTCACTCGGGCTTCCCATGTGTGGTATACTAGTCTATCGAGAGGAAAAATAGAAAATTTCAAGGATATGGCTTAAAAATTTATCCCCAACTTATGTTTTGACATGAAACCTGCCCAATGAGTTACTCGTCTATTTAATATGAGCTATGGGAAAATTAGTTGCTTAGAGAATTGATATCTCGATTCAATAAATAGAAGTTATGTGTGGATAATTATGATGAAAACATTCTACTGACATCCATCATCAACGATCTTTAACTTAGACAAATCAATTGGAACCTCTCTAAAAATCCTAAAGAAAGTCATGACAAAACTTCTGGCTAAGGTGGAGAGAATCATGAATGCGAAGGAGGACATGACGGACACGAAAGGAGACCAAAAGGAGTCAGGTGTCAACAAGTTTATGCTAAGCCATGATAAAGACAAAGAGAAAAATAAGAAGAAGTCATCAGATGGGAAGTTTACAAAGTACATCCCACTCACTATTAGCCTAGAGCTTATACTGAACGAGATCAAGTATGACAAAACACTTAAATGTCTTGAAAAACTTAGGTCTCTTGCCCACAAGAGAGACATGAACAAGTAGTGTGAGTTCCATCAAGAACACAACCACATAACAGACAAGTGTTTTGCTCTAAAAGATGATATTAAGGAGTTACAGAAGTAGGAAAAACTGTGAAAGTACGTTGATAAGGGCGGGAGCTAAGCTAATAAAATGAAGAGGTATTACTCATCAAGGGCGACAGGACAAATAAGAAGGATGTTCAAAGGAATTGAAATGACATATTATTTAACAATAATGAGGAGGATGACCCATATCTTCCAGCAGATACTTAAAAAATTAAAAATAACCTCCACATTATTTCTTTTCATGTTAAAATGATCTCAGGAGGTATAATAGGCGGAACGAAACCAACCAATAGAGAAGCCCATATTGTTAAAGAAAAAGTCAGGCCGAAAAGAATGGATGTAAACCTACCAGAGTCCGAGGGGAAACTAGGCAAGCTAAAGAAGGTTGACATTGAAAGTCTAGTTATGGGGTTCTCTAAATTTGATTCCAAAGGAATCTAGGTCCCTAACGATGACTCGCTTATTGTCAACGCGTGAGTGCATGGCTACAACGTGTCTCATAGCATGGTAGACGGAGTAAGTTCAGTCGATGTAATTTTTTGGTAGCACTTTAAAGTTTTAAAACTCTGCAAGAAGAGACTCATTTCGTACCATCATCCACTCTTAGTATTTGGCATAAAAAAAGAGCACCCACTGGGAATGGCTGAGATGAATGTCCTCATGGGAATATGGCCAAAATGTTTGATTATAAGAATAAACTTTTTGTGATGGATGAGAATCTGTTCTTATCATACAAGATCATTTTTGGAATGGCAGATCTAAAGGAGTTTGAAAATGATCCTTTCATTATACATCAGAGGATGAAATTATAAACTCCTTATGGAGTAGGGGAAGTCAATGGTGATCAAGTGTAAGCGCATGAATTATATTACACCATGGATGAGGAAAGAGAATATAATAAAAGAAAACAACCTCATACAATATTAATACCCTTGATCCTAGAGATGAACAGAAGTTGAAGAAGGGAGAGACAACGAAAGAGGTAGAAACCATCGTTCTTAATGAGTAGGAACAGGAAAAAATAATCCAAATTGGCTCATCCCATAATCATTTCTTGAAGAAATATTTGGTTTAATTGTTGCATAAGAGGCAGAGTAATTTTCCATGAAGTCGTACTCGCATGCCGGCGATTCACCCCGATGTCATCAATCACAAGCTTGACCCAGATGATATGATAAAACTAGTGAAATAGAAAAAAAAGCATTTACTCGGCATAGATATGAAGTAATCTAGGAGGAAGTGAAAAAGTTATAGGAACCATACTTCATTAAAGAGGTTCAATATCCAAAGTGGATGTCTAATGTAGTCATGGTGCCAAAATAGAATGGAAAATAAAGATTATACTTGGATTTTATAGACCTAAATAAGGATTTCCCCAAAGAGAGATTACCTTTGCCCAAAATTGAACAAATGGTGGATGCCATGGCTGGGCATGAGCTCATGAGCTTCATGGATGCCCATTACGGCTATAACGAAGTCTATTTGTTTAAAGATGATGCGGAGAAGACATCTTTCATTACAGAAAAAGGGATTTACTGCTATAAGGTGATGAATTTTGGCCTGAAGAATGCATGTGCAACCTATCAGAGACTCGTCAACAAAATGTTCAAATATAAGATCGATAAGATGATGGAAGTTTACATCGATGACATGTAAATAAAAATTCTGAAGTTTGAGAACCATGTTAAGGATTTGGAAAGAAATTTTGACACTATATACCACTACAAGACAAAGCTTAACCCTACAAAAGTGCGAAGTCGGTGTTGATGCTAGAAAACCCAAAAAAGTTTTGGGGTTTATAATCAATAAAAAAGCCATTGAGGTTGACCTAGCTAAGATAAAGGAATTAATCGATATGAAAACCCCAAGAAACACAAAGGATATTCAAACAAATTCATCTCGCGGGTAAGTGCCAAATGCCTACATTTTTTAGCATTTTGTGGGAATGTTTTGTGGGGGATGGAAGATGTGAAAGAGAATTTAAAGAATTGAAAGACTGCTTAGTCTCACCGATTCTCCTTTATCGGCCCATTCGAGGGGAAAAACTATATTTATACCTAGTTGTCTTAGAGTAGGCTATTAGTGTGACGATCATCCAAGACGACAATGGAACTCAGAAGTCGGTATATTATATTAGCAAAGCATTGTAAGGGGCTGAGATGAGATATCCAAAGATAGAGAACCTTACATTCACCTTCATACATGCGTAAAAAAAATGTAGCCCTATTTAAAGCATTTAACAACAAGTTCGGGTATGAATCTTTGTTAGGAGGCCTTGAAATCCTAAAGACGCTAGGTTTCAGTCACATTTTTTCCCATATTGACCCATAACTGGTAATGAACCATGTTTTGGGAATCTACGTCTTGAAAGATGAAAAATAGAAAAATAATTGCAAAGAGTAAAGACGAAACTTGCAAGTTTTTAAGGAGTGAAATAAAAATAATTCCGCGAATTGAAAATATAAGAGCAGATGCCTTCTTAAGGTTTGATTTGGCTACAAGATCTCCTCTAGGAACCAATCATCGATAGTGAGGAGACCAATAACACATAATGTTTAACTTGAACTTGGGACGAACTTAGATGGACCCAATTATTGAGTACTTGTGGGACAAAAAGATCCAAAAGGGTAAAGTCAAAAGAAGAAAGGTCCGTTAATGAGCTGTTAAATTCACAATTATAGGGAATATATTGAACAAAAGTGGCTATTTTCACCTACTTTTGAGGCTTGTTCATCCTAAAGAGATAATTTATGTGCTCATAGATGTTCACGAAGGTAGATTCGCAAGCCATATCAGAGGAAGGTCATTGACAAAGAGAATCATAATGCAAGGCTACTATTTTCTGAACTTGTCTAATATTGCAGACGAGTATCACTCCACCAAAATTGTCGGATTGTCACGGTCATGGACCGTGACAAGTCCAACT
Source organism: Sambucus nigra (assembly GCA_949130495.1). Taxonomy (NCBI): domain Eukaryota; kingdom Viridiplantae; phylum Streptophyta; class Magnoliopsida; order Dipsacales; family Adoxaceae; genus Sambucus; species Sambucus nigra. The sequence continues at coordinate 170,786,873 of OX422217.1, forward strand.
TGTCAAGATAAATGACCGTGACAATTCTGGGGGTGATAAATATTTTCATCACGAACTTGTCACAATCAAAAACCATGACAAGTTCTTAGACTTGTCACGATCTTGTCACGGTTAAAAACCTTAACAAACCCTAAAAAATTATCACGGTCAAAGACCGTGACAATTCTGGGTAGAATTTTGAAAAAGATATGCTGGCCAGTATGGCCACTGCCACTATCCAGCGATATATTTGTACCTGTTATAGCAAAATTATACCTATTCAAACAATATATATCCAAATAAAACAGAAAGAATGCACCAAATCATTGCATATATAATTCCATATTCAAATAAAATATAAATACAATCCATATCCAATGGGTGAGTGGTCATATCCCATTCAAGATTGCATATTTCTGTAATATACTTAATAACTCATGCACATTGTTCCAATTTGAGGAAAATTTGGCAGCATATCCCCATAGTTCTCTAAGTACATGGCATAGATTCGCAACTGTGAGTGTTATTTCAATTGATAATTGAAAGAACAATTAACATTGAATTATCTAGTATGTACCCAGAGAACATTAAGATAAGACTACAGAACTTCCTCCAAAAGTACCAAGTTTAAGCCACTAAGAATATTATTATACATAAACTATGCAGTCCCAAACTATCAAACGGGACAATTCGAGAGATCTCATTATAGGGGTAATGACTCTCGAACGGTTCTAAGGGCTTTTGAATGCATATGCGTAAGAACTAGAAGGCTAATATCTACGTGCACTAAGTGTAATTTCAAGTATGTTTCATTTAATTATCATAAGTATGTGGTCGTGCCACTCTCTAACAGGTCGTGAGATAAAGTAATTTTAGAAAAAAGTTGAAAACTCCCCCTCCCCCCATTTTGATAATAATCCAGTGTTCGTTCCACTTCCAAAATTAACCAACCCAACAAATTAAGACAATATAATTATTTAAGGATTTATTAGTGTGAATTAAATTAAGGATTTAGAAAAAATTAAACAACCAACTTCCATATCCAACCACATCCATCCAATATAATCCAACAACAACAACAAACCAACAAATGTGTATCCCGTACTCCTTCTAATTCATCTACTCAATTAATTCAACATTAACCATTTCTAACCAATTTTAAACCTAAATAAGAATATACAATAAGATTCAATTAATATTAACAATACCTATTAATTTCAATCCCAACTAACATCAACTAATCAACATTAACAATTAATTTCAAATCATAAACTAAAAATAAAAATACCCAATCAATATTTATAATTCTTAAAACCAAATTGACCCCCCCCCCGGCACATACCCCCTTCCCCTTCCCCCCCACCCCCACTCCACCACCCCTGCCCTCCACCAACCCCTTCCACACCACCCCTTCCCCTCCACCACACACACACTTGCACACACACACACACACACTTGCACACACACCACACCTGACCCCCTTCCCCCTCCCCCCACCACACACGCACACATGCACACACACCACCACCCACCTGCACACACACACACACATACATTTACATACACATATATATAAAGGAAAGGGAAAGAGAGAAAAAAACTAACCTGAAAATGTTGAGAGAGAGAGAGAGAGAGAGAGAGAGAGTAGTCGCTTAGAGGGAGCAAAACGGAGGGAAGTGAAAACCGTGGGAAAAAATAAGGGGGGAAAGGTTTTTTTACTGACAAAGTTGTCACGGACCTGTCACCGTCTTTGACCGTGACAACTTTATAAGGTTGTCACGGTCAATGATTGTGACAAGACTTTGTCATGGACTTGTCATAGTCAATGACCGTGATAAAAAATGCATGCTGTTTTGTAACTATCAGTGACCATGACAATGATGGTCGACTGAAAGGTGACAATTTGGCCTCTTTGGTGTAGTGTATGTTCTCAAGTGTGATAAATGTTAGTGTTTTGATACATTACTTCATAAACCTCACCACCCATTCTATCCCATCTCTACCCTATGGCCCTTTACAATGTGGTTGATAAATCTGGTCCAACCATTACCCAGAGCTAAAGGAAACCTTCATTTCCTTATTGTCACCATTGATTATTCTTCAAAGTGTGTAGAGACAGAGGGCATGGTGACTATGATAGGGGATAAATACTTCAAATTTATTTTGAGACATATCATTTGTTGATAAGGGCTCCTAAATACTCAGATATCAGACAATGAAAAATAATCCCAAAATAAGTCCCTCGCTACTTTACTTAAGAGGATCGACATAAATTGATTCTTCTCGATGCCTAGATGACCTCAAGCAAATGGGAAAACTGAGGTGACCAATCGGATGATAGTCGATGTGATAAAGAAAAAATGGAAGATGCCAAAGGAAATTGGTCAGAAGCAGTCATCCTGGTTGAAATTGGGTTTTCGAGTCACAGAGTCCAAACGTACGATCCTAACCTTAACTTTGAAACGATAAAACTTGATTTGGACCACACTAATGAGCGCCGAGAAGATGGGTTCATACAACAATCGGTCTACTGGTAGAGAGCCGCACAGTTTTACAATAAGTGAGTCAAATCTCGTTCGATTAAATTTAACAATCTCATACTATAAAAAAGTTATCTAGAAGGGTAATAACCTTCATCGAAAATTGCATGGACCATATAAATTTACATAATAAGTATATACAAGTACCTATTGTCTGGAAAATTTATAAGGGGACCCATTCGCCAACCCATGAAATGGCAATAATTTGAAAAAATAATATAACTAAAAAAATGTATAATAGCTTTAGAGATTTTTGTCAATTGATTCGATGTTATAACAAGAAATCTTAATGAAATTAAGTATTGTTTCATATTATGGAATTTTATTTTTGGTTATCATATACTCATAAAATCTCTATCTCGATGAACTGAGAACACTTGAGAGTTTCGTCTCCTAGGTATGTCTCAATATGAACCCTGGGAGGTGGAAACCCAAACATCATTATTCTTATGGAGATAATTAACATCATTATTTTGTGGTGGAAATAAAATAAAATTTCTTTATCAGACGTATGAGAACATTTAGAGTGTCATCTCTTCGAAATGTCTTAATATAAACCCCGAGATATGGGAAACTTAACATTATATTTTTATGGAGAAAATAAAAATGAAATATCTCTTGTCGGTGTGAGAACACTTGGGAGTCTCATCTCCTAGGTATGTCTCAATATAAACCCTGAGAGGTGTGAGGCTAAGCATACTTATTGTTATGGAGATACTTAACATCATTATTTTATTTTGAAAGTAAAATAAAATGTCTCTCTCGGCAGTATGAGAATACTTGGAGTCTCGTCTCCTAGGCATGTCTCAAAATAAACCCAAAGACGTGTGAAACTTAACATCATTATTTTTATAGTGGGACTTAACATCATTATTTTATTGTGAAAAAAAATGAAATATATTTCTTGATGGTACGAGAATAATTCAAGTCTTGTCTCCTAGGCATGTCTCATATAAGCCCTGAGAGGTGGAAACCTTAACATCATTATTCTTATGGTGAACTTAACATCAATATGTTATGGTGAAAGCAAAATTAACTTTCTCTCTCTTGGAAGTTCAATAATACTTAGATTCTCATGTTCTAGGCATATATCATATAAACCCTGATAGGTGGGAAAATTAACATCATTATTTCATGGTGAAAATAAAACATCATCATCTATGGTGAATAAAAAAAAGTAAAAACTACACAAGTATGTAGACACGATGATGAAAATAAATCAGAGTATATCATAGTAAAATTCATAAAATAACCCCAATATAGGGATAATGATAAATGCAGTCATATTATTGAAACTCCAAAAGTGTGATGAGGTTTATATTTAAAAAAAGAGTTGGGCATGAGAGACCATAGGCGGTCACCCAAATAATCATAAAGATCAAGTTAAGTCCCAGTCACCAAGTCACCACCAGTTGTAACTTTAGGAATGTCGATTCTTCCTAAACATTGATGGCATATTGGTCACTAAGTTGAGTCTCTTGCTTAACTATGTGAGTGTAACTCCCCGAATCAAATTTAAGGGTTAGTAAAGGATCAACTCGATCCAAATCATTCGGTTAATTATGAAATGAAATGGAACCACCTAAATAACCTTTCTAATCAAGTTTTATTATTGTTTAAAGTTACACTTATTAGCATGTGATTCCAGTTTTCGTCAAACTACGTGATGTGACCCAAGGGAGTGCCCTCAAGGCAAAAAAATCAAAGCTACTAACATAAATGAAATTTAGGTACTTACATGTACAATGCTCACAAAATACGGGACATCATACGATCTACCATAACAAAAGGAGGGAGTGAGCCGAATGCTCAGTGGGAAGTTATATAATTGCAGTATGGGAACAAACGGCAAAAAGAACACTAACACACTACGACTACATGCACGTGAAATTATGTATAAATCTACATATACACTTTTCAAAATACATGTCCCAATGTATTAAATCATTTTATTCTAAAAACGTAATTTGACACCGTTCATAATCCTTGTCTTTACTAAATAATCATTTTATAGATTTATGCTTAAAACTATCATATTCTTTCAATTAACTCACCCAATTACACAATTAGTAGTTGTTGTTACATTCAAAATATTTATTACTCAACGTTTAATAACTCAAATCAGAGGTGTTAATAATTACCTAAGACTTTCTTTCAACACACGTGCACATCGTGTTAGAAAATATTCATTAACATTGAAAACCTTATACAACACACACACTTGGGGTATTATGGGTTAAAACCTCAGTAGGTAGCTTAATTACACATTAAATCACCCTTTGTAACCAATTTTCTTTTCTTATGGACATTAATCAATATTCTCAAATCTGTTGTCCACATTACATTAATTGAAACCCTAAACATTTACATAACTTATGTTATTTCCATCTTATAACCCTTTTCTTATCATGTTCCAATTAAGTATTATTGCCCAAAATGGTTATTAAGTTTTCAACTTAACATTTAAAACACTTTTAACAATTTTTAACACTAGTTTAATACCTCATTTTACCAAATTTTCACATTTGTCACTTTAACACCTTTAATATATAAAATAAGGCCTTTTATATATTAAACTCTCATTTTCTACGCATTTGAAATACACACTTTATTTATGGGTTTATGCATCTTAACATCCACTTTGCTACTATTTACACATTTGAAACCTTTAACTTCCATTAGTAACTTTTAACCCACAACTTATGCAAAATACTTACTTTTCACATATTTACACATTAAACCCATTTTACTTTTTACGTGTGTTTCACACACTTTAAAATATCCAATAAATATAAACTGACCCTTTTTACATTTCTCTTTATTATTCCTGTAGAAAATCACATTTCAATTCAAAAAATGGATTAAGCAAGCTTAATATATTCCTTTGAATAAAACCACCTTATTTATGTTTAAAACATCATTTTACCACATTTTATTGTATAAAATATTTAAGACATACGTTTTGAAATTTCTACATTTTCAAAACCCATTATAAATCATCTTTTTGAAACCAATTTCATATAAAATGACGAGCTTGCAACTAATCAACCCTCAGATGCAAACTAACATATATCATACATATATTAAGCCTAATATATGTAAATAAACATGCTGAAATTCTACTAAACTTTAAACCCATATCAAGGTTGGGTTTTTTCCCACATATATTTAGTCTAATATATGGAAATAAACAAACTAGAAATGTACACAACTATAAATTTATTCACAACTATAAATTTATTCCTGCATTAGTTTTTCCACCTTTAAAGTCTCCAAAATGGTGGAGTAGAAGGAGAAACCCCCACCTCCAAAAGTGGCCTCAACGGGTTACCAAAATCCCTTCAATGCTAGATAGAAAGTTGCTCCAATAAATGCTCCCAAAGACCCACTTCAAGGAAACTCTCTTCAAGACCCTCCAACAACATCCAAGAACATCTCCTTCTTCAACCAATAATACGCATTTCAAGCTCCAAACTCCTTCTTTCGGACCTCTACAAGCTGTAACACCCTTGGGTGGAGCTTTAATATTATTTTTTGAGCTATTTTAATTAAGTTCTAATGAGAGAAAATGGGGTATAATGAGTGCTACAAATTTCAGAGCTCTTTTAGTCTTTGAGAGATCAAATGAGAGAAATGAGAATGGTGAGAATCTGATTGCTTTGGGTATCCTAAGGTAAGGGTCTCTTTCTTCCTCTTATGACCAAAATTATAAGGACACAAATTTCCAATTGAGTCTTATGTAGTGTTGGCTCAATTATGGACAAAAATATTTGAGTCATAGGATAGTATTCATGTGTATCCTTCAAGCCTATGCACATAAAGTTGAAGACGTAGTGGCCATCATTTCAAGTGGACATCAATTGTCGGTTTCTTGTGGCTCGTTTATGCATCATCAACATCGCATATTTCAAGTCTCGAATAAGGTATAAACTCTATATATATATATATGTCGAGACTTGGAATATTTTAATTCGGTGTATTTTTCTTAATAGCTTTAATGACTTTTGTTTACTCAAAAAATAATATTTTAGAATCTTTCATAAAAGTTTTGGGGTCTTAGAATGAAGTTTTATATTTTCTTTAAAGCCGTTCGAACGAATCTAGGATCTCGTTCGAACGAGATTCCCAGGTCGTTCGAACGATAACTTCTAACTAGATTTTCATTTTCTCACTAACTTATCGTTAGAAGGGTCGTTCGAACGAAATGTTGTTCGAACGAGATTTTTGGTAGGAACAGTTTTTGGCAGTTTTTTGATACTTTCCCACTACTTTGTCCCTAATTTCTTTTGACATAATTTAACCTCTCCGGGACCCGATTTTTCTAAGACTTTTGAACACACGTTGATAGCTTTTGAGAGAAAATTCTTCTAACCAAAAGTCCATGTTTTCATGTGTTAAAACTAAAAGTAAATTCCTATGAAACACATGTTGTTACACCCATAGTTTCTTTTGTCTATCCAAGTATATCTACATATAACAATTTCTTGGAGTTTGTTTTGGCACCTTTGGTTCATCTCTATCACAAACAAGGAGAAGTTTGGGTTTGCTTCTATTTCCCATAAAAGAAGAAGTCTTATTTTTGCTGCGGCGTTCCCATACGGTGAAAGGCACCGTGTGTGTTTGACGGGTTCTAAAAGCTATAGTGGAGGAGTCCAAGGTTCCGGTGGAGTCCGGGATTGTCGGCTAAGCAGAGGTTGGTACAATAAGATGCATCAGGGGCTTGAAGGTAATCGATTCGAGTTAAGTAAGTCATTTGTCTTGTACTTGTAAAAATTTTTGTACTTAGTGCACTTAAGGCTAGGGGTCGTCTGAGGTTTTTCTTGTTTTGGGCTTTCCTCGTACATCGCGACGTAGTGGTTTATTTATTTAATCTTTTGCAAAATCACATTACATTCATGCTTCGGTAAAAAGATAAAATATGGATTAATTCACTACTTTAGTTTCAATTGGTGCTAGATTAAAATTTAGGTAAAAGTTAATTTAATTCAAGTCATTATCTTTTAATTTGGTAAAATTTTGTTTGGCTTAATTTACAAAAATGAGTAATTTTTGTTAGGAAAATTTTTAGGACTTGGGTTAAAGTATTTTTTGGACTAAAAGTTAAATATTCACAAGTTTGTTTTAAGCAGAATTTTAATTTTGAGAAAACTAAAATTTGGTTTAGTTGTAATTTTAATTTGTGAAGAAATTTAATTTTTGGAAAATTAAAATTTGTAGGTTGTATTTAGTTGAACCATCCTATTCCGCACTCAAAGGAAATTGAATTTAAAAGAAGGATTTTAAAATTTGGGGGCCACGTGTTCCAACAAGTGGTATTAGAGCCAGAGCGATAATTTACTTCGTTAAGGTCCTTTTCAAATTTTTGGTATAAAACGTATTTTCCCCGTTTTCAAAATTTCCTATTTTCGATGGTTCTAATTACGCATATTGGAAAGCTCATATGCGTTCAACACTAAAATCTATAGACGAGATGTTTGGCTATCCGTAGTTAATGGGTGGTCCTCAACTACTTGTTTAATAGAGAATGTGCGTGTCCCCAAACCCGTTGAGCGTTGGAGTGAGAACGAATTTAAGTTCGCGAATTTTAACTCTCGAGGTTTAAATGCTTTGTTTAGCGTAGTCACACCGGATGAATTCCGACGTATCATGACGTGTGAAATCACTAATGAAGCTTGGGATATATTACAACTCACGCACGGGGGAACAAGTGTTATTAAGTCTTCTAAACTCCAAAACCTCACCACTCAATTTGAAACCATCAAAATGCTTGAAAATGAAACCTTTAATGAATTTTATGCTAGACTTTCCAATATAGTTAATTCATCTTTTAATTTGGGAGAGAAAATACCCGACGACCGAGTTGTAAAGAAACTTTTAAGATCCTTACCCGATAGGTTTATCCCTAAAGTGACCGTGTTAAATTCTTTATCAACTTTAGCCTCTACGAAACTAGAAGAACTCGTAGGTCCGAAGATGACACCATAAAACATGACACTTCCGAGGCCTTTGTTAGTGAAGCTAAAAAAGATGATGGTAGTGAGAGTGGAGAAGAGAGAGAGAATGAAAGTGGTGATGAGGTTGAAGAGAGTGAACTTCAAATAGATTTTAGATAATTATATAAAGAATAAATTCAGGTCAAAAGAGCTAATTTGACGTTAAAAGATAGTTTAAGGGATCGTGCCAAGATCATTGATAAAAGTGCGTTAGTTGATGACCTTAGGACATGAGAGAGAGCTATTTGAGAGAAGCTTGAATATATAGAACGAGAGATAGATAGCCTTAGAGGTTTAATGGAATCAATGAAAAAGGAGCTTTTCATATTTGAAGAGAGAAATGTTTTGTTAGAGTCTAAGATTTTAGAATTAGAAGAAAAATTAAAAGACTCTAGTAAAGTCAAATTTGATTTAGAATGTAGGTCCGCTAAATTAGATAAAATTTTAGGAACCGTCCAAGTAAAAAATTACACTTGTGGTTTAGGCTTCGATACTTGTAATGAGTCTACTCATAAAGCCAAAACCAATGTTTTGAGAGAATCACCTAAGAAAACTTCGAGAGGTCAATCCTTAGGTCCCACTTTTCGATGTGTCATTACTTGTTCACATTGTGGTCGAAAAGGAAATCTTAGAAACTTTTGTTTTGATCTTAAAATAATTTCTAGGAAATCCAAACGTAAGGCAACTGAGGTAGCCAAGGTTCCTAAAACCCGATATAGTCACTCTTCCTTAGTTTGGGTTAGGAGATCCGACTTGGTAGCTTTACAAAACAGGATTTTTGATTGTCACTTACTTTCACATGATACCTCCCTTGCTAAATCTAAAGGTTGAATTTGTTAGTTGCTTTCATACTCTAGTCTTTTGTGTTTTATATCATATATGTTTTCTAGTTGTATGCATGTTTAATCATTTTTCTAGTCTGTGCTCCATAATCAATCACAAGCTAGAATTATGATTCTTGTTTATCTTTTGTATTATATTCTTTTCATTTTTGTTTGCATTAATTGAAAAAATACAAAAAATATTTTTTTATCATTTGTGTTTTATCTTAGGAGTAATTTATACTTAATGAAAAATACAAATGATTTTTGTTTGTCTTTTGAGTAAATATCTTTGTGTTTGGAAAAAAATTGAAAAAACTGAAAAAGATTTTTTTTGGGTGTATTTTAGTTTGACACACATTTTGTGGCGTTTGTTTGTGTTTGAATCCTTCATACCACTACAATGTGGCTAGAACTTTTGGTTAAAATTTTAATCCTTAAAATGTTCTTTATCATGCTTACATGGAGTAGTTTCATTTTGTCTTGCCTAATGGATTAGCTTTTATATGCCTTTTATCACTCATGCACGAGCTCTTTTCAATCTTAACTTGAAATGTATATTTGAGCTTTGTGAGGTTTTCTCCTACCAATCTAGTCATCTACATATCTTATGACCTAGGAGGACTAGTGCATGTCAAAATCCATTGCACGTGAGATTTGTGTGAGATATAAAAATGATATATATATATATATATATGTGTGTGTGTGTGTGTGTGTGTGTGTGTGTGTGTGTGTGTGTGTGCACAAGGAAGGGCTCCAAAAGGAAACATTATCCTTTGCGAGTAAGCCACCATTTGGAATGGACCTAAAAGAAATACGTGTTCCAATGGCCTAAAAGAAAAAATATGGCATCAAAAGAAAAATATTTGCCAATACCTATTTTGTTTAGTTTGTTATATTTCATTCAAAAAATAATATGCTTATTTTGAGGGAGTTTGGATGGTATATCAACAGTTCACACAATGCTCGTTTATCCTAGTTGTGCTTTCATTGTCATGACTCTATTGATTTGTAAAATCATCAACATGCTAGGCTTGTATGCATTGTGTCTGTTTGTTCATGAGTTCACCTTATCCTGTCACATAAGAATAAATCTAGTTGATAAAGTTTTGCAATCAAATGAGAACTCCTTGAACATATTTAAGTGATTGGGTTTTAAATTCATTAGTATCTAGTTCAAACCCCTTCACTTCCGTTTCCATATGACACATTTATGCCACAAGAGTGTGGAAAACTAATATTATTGTACTTTGTGTCATTTGTGTGTTTATATCTATATATGTGTGCGTGTGTATATTTTATATCTATTGTGTGTGTGTATATATATATATATATATATTATATTGTTTTTGTTTTGAATCTTTGCCATTCTTTCTACTCCATTTATGCGTTTAATTCATAATTGGTATCTATTTTGTTGCGTATTTTGTTCGATATCACATGCTTAATATCTTATTTTTCAAATTGGTATCATTTTGTCGCATCACAGTTGGTATCGATTAATATTTGTATGGATTATTTCAAATTTTTGTTTCCCTTAACCCTTAATGATCCTATCACTTCATGCAAGTTTTACTTTCTTTTCGGTATTTATATCCCTTATGTAGTTTTTACGGGAGAAAATGGTACTTCATTCAATTGGGGGACAAATGAGTATTTAATTAATTCTATCACCTTTGTCTAATCCTGAACAAAAAGGTAGAGAATGATAGGGGGAGAAATGGTATATAATCCTATTGTAATTTTATATTAGTTTGGGAGATTTCTAAGTAGGTCATTTATTTGATAAAGGGGAGAATTAATTTAGGGGTAATTATTTTAATTGCATTTAATATTTTGGTATTCCCTATGCGTTTAATGTTTTGAACCATCCTATTCCGCACTAAAAAGAAATTGAATTTAAAACAAGAATTTTAAAATTTGGGGTCCACCTGTTCTAACAAGGGGTATCAGAGCCGGAGCGATAATTTACTTCGTTAAGGTCCTTTTAAAATTTTTGGTATAAAATACTATTTTCGATGGTTCTAATTATGCATATTAGAAAGATCGTATGCGTTTGACACTAAAATCTATAGACGAGAGGGTTTGGTTATCCGTAGTTAATGGGTGGTCCCCACTTACTTATTTAATAGAGAATACGTGTCTCCCCAAACCCGTTGAGCATTGGAGTGAGAATGAACTTAAGTCCGCACATTTTAACTCCCGAGGTTTAAATGCTTTGTTTAGTGCGGTCACACCGAATGAATTGCGACGTATCATGACGTGTGAAACTGCTAAGGAAGCTTGGGACATGTTACAACTCACTCACGGGGGAACTAGTGTCGTTAAGGCTTCTAAACTCCAAAACCTCACCACTCAATTTGAAACCATCAAAATGCTTGAAAATCAAACCTTTGATGAATTTTATGCTAGACTTTCCTATATAGTTAATTCATCTTTTAATTTGGGAGAGAAAATACCCGACGACCGAGTTGTAAAGAAAATTTTAAGGTCCTTACCCGATAGGTTTATCCCTAAAGTGATCGTGTTAAATTATTTACCAACTTTAGCACCTACGAAACTAGAAGAACTCGTAGGCGATTTACAAACCTATGAACTAGACATGTTTTCCTCCAAAAATGAGAATAAAATTGATAAGGGCATCGCTTTGAAAGCCCAAAAGGAGGTAAAGGTAGTTTCGGATGATGAGAGTGACATCGATTTCGACGAAATGGCTATGTTCCCTAGAACATTTAGGAAATTTCTTAAATTTAATAAAGATAATATTAAAAAGAATTTTAAGAAATTTGACAAATCAAAGTATGACAAAGCCGAAAAATTCCCTAAAAATCATAATGAAGATCTTAATTGGGATGAGTCGAATAGATATTATGGTTGTGAATGGTATGGTCATAGAACTTTTGAGTGCCCCGCTAAACTGAGGAGAGAAGGTAAGCAACCAATTTCCTACAATGCAACCCTTAGTGATAGTGATAAGGAAGACGGGCCCGATTCCTCCATTGAACACAAATTTATTTCGTTCATGGCTAGTCATGTTAATGAGAGTGAGATATTATTCGATGCTGACACCTTAAAACATGACACTTTCGAGGCCTTTGTTAGTGAAGCTAAAAGAGATGATGGTAGTGAGAGTGGAGAAGAGAGAGAAAATGAAAGTGATGAGGAGGATGAAGAGAGTGAACTTCAAATAGATTTTAAAGAATTATGTGAAGAATAAATTAAGTTCAAAAGAGCTAATTTGAAGTTATAAGATAGTTTGAGGGATCGTGCCAATGTCGTTTATGAAAGTGCGTTAGTTGATGACCTTAGGACACGAGAGAGAGAGATAGCTCTTCGAGAGAAGCTTTCATATATAGAAGGGGAGAGAGATAGCCTTAGAGGGTTAATGGAATCAATTAAAAAGGATATTTTCGTATTTGAAGAGAGAAATATTTTGTTAGAGTCTAAGATTCTAGAATTAGAAGAAAAATTAAAAGACTCTAGTAAAGTCAAATTTGATTTGGAATGTAGGTACGTTAAATTAGATAAAATTTTAGGAACCATCCAAGTATAAAATGAAACTTGTGGTTTAGGCTTCGATACTTGTAATGAGTCTACTCATAAATCGAAAACCAATGTTTTGAGATAATCACCTAAGAAAACTTCGAGAGGTGAATCCTAAGGTCCCACTTTTCGACGTGTCTTTACTTGTTCACATTGTGGTTGGAAAGGTCATCTTAGGAATTTTTTTTTATCTTAAAATAGTTTCTAGGAAATCCAAACGTAAGGCAACTGAGGTAGCCAAGATAATCTTAAAGGAGACAAGACCCAACTATCAACAAAAAAGGCCCACTAACGGCTGTTGTCTGCCCAAATAAATGGGGAGGGGGGGGGGGGGGGGGGGGGGGGAGCCCAAAAAAATATTTTTTTTAGTTTTTTCTTTACATGGTATTTTTCTATGTATTTTTAGGGTCTCGTATATATGGTAATTTCATTTTTTGACCATCCAATAGTCCTAAATAATTTGTGCAATGTTGGATTTTTGCAGTGTCGTGTACCGTCAAAAAGTGCTAGATTATTTTTTATACTTTTCCTCCACACGGTATTTTTCCATATATTTTTAGGGCTCCAAATATATAGCCACACTATTTCTATCCCTCTCCAATTGTCCTACGAAAATTGCACAAGTTCGTGTCCATCTGATAAAAATACGCTTCAAACGAGTTTAAATGATTTTTTTCGAAGATGTCGAAGAAGGGAAAGTTGTTCAGAATAAAATTTCACATCTTTTGGTTGATTTTAGATTTTTCTAAGCACTTTCATATTTTGATGCAAAATAATTTTTTTAGTTGTTTTTTTTGAATTTTTACCCCATGGTATCTTTATATGTATTTTTTTGGACCCTATAAAAGTGGTCATTTTTTATATTTTGGATCGCGATGTGTCCTTCGAAAATCGTGCAAAGTTACCTATCCTGCGCATCGCGCACTACCCAAATTAATGCATTATTAACCATGACCAAGTCACAATCATTCCTTAGTATTTTTGCATCAAACTTAACCAACATACTTACGAAGACTATTAGATCATAAATACACATCCATCGGAACCATGTGGCATGGGAATTTTTCTCCTTAATTACTTTTCGTAATGCGTCACTTTTTGTGCCATTTGACATAATCCCCTTATATAATTTTTCCTCAAAGTTTTCGTTGAATAAAAAATTCGATTATCATTAAATAATTATTTTTTTAGTGCAGGGTATTACATTCTTCCTTCCTTAGGAAATTTCAACCTCGAAATTTATGGTAATTAACCTTAGAATCCAGTTACATATAACCAGTTTCCAATCCTAGGGCATACTCAACATAATGGTCTAAAACTCAAAGATTTTATTTTCATCAATTACATTGCTGACCAAATCATGGAGAACCCTAAGGTATTACTACTAATCCCAAGCATGCCTAACTTGTCCATCGAAATAATCCCTCGATATAATCGGTAATTAGAAAATATCACTCTACCACTAATGAACTTATCACCATTGATCATTCGTATGTTTGGATTCACAACCTACGTTTCCTCAAACAATATTGGATCACACATGCCTAGGTTGATCAACATCACTAGCCATCACATCATCAATAATGAGATAGTCATCTAAACCCATTGGCCTACCCAATCAATATCTCCTAAGAGATCCTTTCGCTAACCTAGAGTCATACTAGGTGTCACAACAAAAATACACACGAGCGATCATATCCTCAATCCGTACAATTCCAACCAAAGTGCAACACTAACATCTAATGTTATACCAGGTTCTAATACTCACAATATCCTCAAGTCACAACCTTGAAACCCTTGACCAAGTCGTAACTAGTTATACTGGTTAACTAACGAAATATGTTAACCTAAATTAATGAAGTGACATATGCAAACTATATGCAACAAACTCGAGACCACGCGTACACACAAACTAGTGTAAAACAAAGGTGCCTACGAAGAAGAGAGCACTCATTTACCATGATGCATTAGCCAAAATTGGCTTAACTTGCATCGCTACTGATCTTATGCAGTGCTAAAAGCGAATAAAAAATAATGAATAACTTCCCATTATCGGGATGGAAGAAAACACGAGGAATGCAACGAATTAGGTCACGCAAAAATGAAATAATTAGATTCCAATAATGAATCGTGCACACGAAGTACAAAACCACAACGTACCTTTGAAGTCTATAACCCTCAATGATATCTGCTAATGTCGTAGCCTTTCCCCATACCCTGGTTATATTCATTAACCCTGACGGGTCCTAACCATGAATCATCCATCCTTGTAGAACGAACGAAGTACAAAACCAATTTCTTTGGGAAGATGAAATGTTAAGATTACCTCGTTAAGACTAATGACAACTTTCCATTGTTGACAAGCATGACCATCTGAACCAAATGAAATTACATTATTTCAATGTTTACCATTAGTCACTTACTTATCATACCTAGGTCTCCACAATTCCAACACCCGATAGTTAACCTTGGCTTCCAAGATCACTCTTATCAAGTGAAACACGAGACTCACATTGTTTTAAACATTAAACTCATGGACCACTGCTATGACTCTTAGTAACATCCTACATGATTCCAAATCATAACCATCCTAATGACATACAAAAATTTCAAGTATTACCCATGCGTACGACCTATTGATTTCCCTTACTAGAGTCATACAAAACCATACAGGAAGCACACAAGTGCTATAATTAAGCCTAACACCCCATAACCAAGTGCTATATCTAAACCATAATGAACATCATTGTGATCTTATCAACCAATTTCCGACGTTATCCTCAAAGGTCATATCATGGCACATGTTCACAAACAAAATCATGGATCTAGTTTTGAGGCACAGATACAAGTCAACATAACTTAACCTTAATATAATCATTAACGATCTATTATCACTATGTAACACTTCAATGCAATAATGATTCTTCCAAACGTTTCATGAAAAAGACACCAGTTCAATCACCTCCAAATGGACATACGCATCCCAATGTAAGAGTCACCGTGTCAAAATCTTATCATGTATAACAACCGAACACGACCACTAACTCGTAACCTCAAAGCATCAATCTTAGTCACTACGTGTTATACCAACCGAAAGTCTAATCCTTGACATCATAAGGAATCCCAAAAGTTCAAAGAGAGACATCATTGTCATCATAATACACATTACAACACCTTAGGTTCACTATTACTAGGTAATGTCTACCACTCGCATTAACATCTCACTAGCTAACCCTTAGTATACACCTCCAGGGAATTATCAATACTCATTCACATTTCTATCCATATTACTAAGCCCAAGTCAACTTTATCAAACCACATTATTAAATCTCAATGAGTGTTCAATCATGACAACTAAATTGCCTCACTATGTAAACATCATAATATGTGCTAATGTATAAGCTAACATGACTATATATATTTTGGTAGGATATGGGACGTCGAGTATTGCCTAAAAATATGAAGGCCCATACCACGGATGCCACAACGGATCCTATTCCTCATACCACATTAGTATCTATATAACTATAAATTAACACCACCAGAGTTTTTGTAGGAAACGGGACGTTGGGTATTTCCTAAGAGGATGTTTACCTTAGGGACGCCGAAAAAGGTCCTATTCTAGAACATCACAATGCTAGTATTTAACAATAAATCACCAAGACTTTCTAGGTTCATTCTCAAGTTACTTCAAATAAACATGATTATCTAGACCCGCATTATAATCAAGATACACTTAACCTAAATCTTCAACCAAGGGACCCAATACATTCTCAGCATAAAATAAATACTTATGAACGCCACTTAGTCACTAACCTCAATATGTAGAAGGGTGTCTACCTATAAAAAAGTAAAAATATTATTTTATTAGAAATGATGAGAAGAAACCCAGGGTCCCGACAGAAACTCATATTGAGGAGGAGCCACCCCAGGGTCCCAACAGAAACTCATATTGAGGAGGAGCCACCCTAGGGTCCCGACAGAAACTCATATTGAGCAGGAACCCCCCAGGGTCCCGACAGAAACTCGTATTAAGAAGGAACACACCTAGGGTCCCGGCAGAAATGCATAATTGAGAAGGAACCACCCCAGGGTCCCGACAGAAACTCATATTCAGCAGGAACCCTAGCCCCGCTGCAAGTGTCAGCGCCGCTGCAAGGGTCAGCGCCGCTGCAAGGGTCAGCGCCACTGAAAGTGTCAGCGCCGCTGCAAGGGTCAGCGCCACTGCAAGGGTCAGCACCGCTAAAAGTGTCAGCGCCGCTGCGAGGGTCAGCGCCGCTGTGAGCATCAGCGCTGCTTCAAGTGCCAGCACCACTGCAAGTGTCAACGCCGCTGCAAGAGTCAGCGTCACTAGGGTCAGCGCCGCCGCAAGGGTCAGTGCCACTTCAAGTGCCAGCACCGCTGCAAGTGTCTGCGCCACTGCTAGGGCCAGCGCAGTCGTAAATGTCTGCGCCGCCGCAAGGGTCAGCGCCGCTGCAAGTACCAGCGTCGCTGCAAGTGTCTGCGCCGCTGCAAGGGTCAGCGCCGCTGAAATGGTCAGCACCGATGAAAGTGTCATCGACGCTGCAAGGGTCAGCGCCGCTGCCAGGGTCAGCGTCGCTACGAGCGCCAGCGCCACTGCGAGCGTCAGCACCGCTTTAAGTGCCCGCGCCGCTGCAAGTGTCAGCGCCGCTGCAAGAGTCAGCGTCACTAGGGTCAACATCGATGCAAGGGTCATCGCCACTGCGAGTGTCTGCACCGTCGCGAGGGTCAGCGTCGCTTCAAGTGCCAGCGCCGCTGCAAGGGCCACCGCCGTTGCAAGTGTCTGTGCCACCGCAAGGGTCAACGCCACTTCAAGTGCAAGCGCCGCTGCAAGTGTCTGCGCCGCTGTAAGGGCCAGCGCCGCTGCAAGTGTCTGCGCCGCTGCAAGGGCCAGCGCCATTGCAAGTGTCTACGCCACTGCAAGGGTCAGCGCTGCTGCAAGTGTCAGCGCCGCTGCAAGTGTCAGCGCCGCTTCTAGGGTCAGCGCCACTTCAAGTGCCAGCGCCGATGCAAGTGTCAATGTCACTGCAAGAGTCAGCGTCACTAGGGTCAGCGTCGTTTCAAGTGTCTGCACCGCTGCAAGGGTCAGCGCCGCTTCAAGCGCCAGCGTCGTTGCAAGGGCCAGCGCCGCTGTAAGGGTCAGCGTCGCTTCAAGTGTCGGCGCCGCTACAAGTGTCAGCGCCACTGCAAGTGTCAATGCCGCTGCAACGGTCAGCGCCCCCAGGGTCAGCGCTACTGCAAGCGTCAGCGCCACTACGGCAAGGGTCACTGCAGAAATGTTATTCGAGAAGTGCCGCTACAAGGATTTCGGCAGAAACTCATATTGAGGGAGTAGCTATCACAAGCAACTCCTCATCATGAAACATCAGTCTCTAAATGAACAACATCACTAACACTTTACTTTCTTGTACAGGTTGCCTAGTCGAGCAAGCAGGGCTCGAACAGGCGCGATGGGACCTTCCGAGAGTTTTGGCTTGGCGGCTGAGGGACAAGGTATGTTGAGCAAGATCAACCACTTAGCACAATAGGATTGAGAGAATACTAGTAGGAGACCCTAGGGTCACCCAGTCCTCACACACCTCACACTTAGTCACAAGTGAAGTAAGCAGCCAAAGGGCTGGCTGCTCACAAGAAAAGAACTGTCTATAAAATGATTTTAGAGGAGAGGGTCCTCTAAACCCCTCTCAAGAAAAATGATTTTAGAAGGGGGTCCTCAACACCCCCCTCAAGCTTGCAAATATTTTATAGGAGGTGGTCCTCGAGACCCCCCCTCAAGTTTACAAAGTTTGTATCAAAGTTACCATTTCAAAAGATATTTAGCAAATCAGATATTTTGTCTCCATTAGAAGACATATTTGCTTTTGAACTTGGTCTGCGCCAGGGGGCATCTACCAGAGGGGACAGGCAGACCTGCCTGCAGGTAGGGACAAATAGTACACTACAGACTTTGTCCCTCACCAACCCTCTAAGTTTTGGCGCCAAAAGTGCCAACCCATCCTTAGTGCCCAAGTATAAATAGGACCCTTGGGTAAGGTCATAGAGATAACATAGACAATAGAAATTGCACTGTTACTCTGGCAAAACATAACCAGACCTACCTAAGTATTCTCTCCCTACTCATTCTCATAGTGTCGAGTGCCTTGTTCCTTCACTCCCCACTGACAGCCATCACTCTTAGGTGTTTTCCTTGAGAAAATTGCTATTTTTGCTGTGAAAGTTCATCTTCTTGCAGGGAGTGAGTTGAGGCTTGAGTTCCATTATTACCAGAAGGAGAAGTTTTCTTCAGAAGTTGCACCAGGAGAACTTGAAGACCTTGCAGGCAGCGTCCATTGGATTGGGTCACGCCTCACCCTTTCTAGTTATTCATAGACCCCAGTCTCACTACCCTCCTATATTTGGCGAGTCCGCTGGGGAGGTATCCTCACTTCGATGGACAAAGAAGGTTTTAATGTTTCTAAGCATCTAGTGTTTGAAGAATTTCCATCTGGAAATGGATCTCAAAGAGACAAGGCCACTCAGGTGGATGTGGTGGTGATCGGAGCAAAGGTACCTGCTCCTCCGGGAGGGCAGACCAGCCCACTGGCAGCAGCTCCGGTGGTAGAGGCTTATGAGTATGTTTTTTGAGACTTGGAAAGTTTGGGTTAAGATTGTGTAACACCAGCAGCAACCCCCTCTAGAGGGGCAGCCGTTCCCGTAGCGATTTCGGCAGAAGTAGCTCAGCCACAAAGGACGGCGCTGGAGCAAGTTGTGACAATTGTCAAGTTCACTGGCAGAACCCCCGGAACCCTAAGTGTTTGGCGAGGAATTCGGTATGGTCGAGGAACTCCTCTCGCTCAATGATAGCGATGAGGAACCCTTAAGAAAAGAACCCACGGCAACAGCAGCTAACGATGAGGGACCCTTAGCAGTGGGTCTCAAAACTTAGAAAACCTCTAACTGGCAAGGGGGTCGCGAGGAACCCTTGGCCAGAAGCACGCCCCTGTAGTACCAACAGTCAGTGACACACACCCCGCCGCCAAGAAGGAAGTTGAAGTGGCGACCCCTGTAGAAATAACAAATCACTAAGAACCTAGGGGAGAGGAGCCCTGGGTACCTCTCTTCATCAATAAAGTGTCCATGGCAGCAGCAGCAGCATACTCTCCATGATGCCACTGCCCCAAGCAACTAGGTCTTTCGAAGAATCCAAGGTAACTGGCGAGGGATCCTCAGACGTAGGGTCGCCTCGCAGTAAACCATGGGTCGAGACCCCCCTTTTTCAGAAAAAATCATGAGCATCGAGACACCCTTCTTCAGCAAAAATCATGGGCGTCGAGATACCCTTCTTCAGTATAAATCATGGGCATCGAGACACCCTTCTTCAGCAAAAATCATGGGCGTCGAGACACCCTTCATCATTAAAAATCATGGGCGTCGAGACACCCTTCTTCAGCAAAAATCATGGGCCTCGAGACACCCTTCTTCAGCAAAAATCATGGGCGTCGAGACACCCTTCTTCAGTATAAATCATGGGCGTCGAGACACCCTTCTTCAACAAAAATCATGGGCATCGAGACACTCTTCTTCCGCAAAAATCATGGGAGTCGAGATACCCTTCTTCAGTATAAATCATGGGCGTCGAGACACCCTTCTTCAGTAAAAATCATGGGCACCGAGACACCCTTCTTCGGCAAAAATCATGGGCGTCGAGACACCCTTCTTCAGCAAAAATCATGGGCGTCGAGACACTCTTCTTCAGCAAAAATAAAAAAATCATGGGCGTCGAGACACCCGAGGTCGAGATGACCCCGTCAGTGCCGGCACATGTCGAGATACCCCCTTGCAGTGACGAGGGGCCCGTAGACGCGAGGCCAGGTCGTGAGACCCGCGGCCGCTGACGAGAGGCCACCATACTGCCATAGGTCGAAACCCCTATTTCTGAAAATTCAAAGGCGTCGAGACACACCCTCCCAAAGCAACTAGGGGTTTTGACGACTCCAAGGCAGCTGGCGAGGGATCCTCAGACGTAGGGTCGCCTCGCAGAAAACCACGGGTCGAGACCCCCCTTCTTCAGAAAAAATAACGGGCGTCGAGACCCCCCTCTCTTCAACACTGGTTCCAACAGACAATGAACCCTCCGCGTCTAGACACTCATCATAGGTCGAGACACCCGGATAGGAAGTCGAGGAGTGATGAACTCATGGGCAAGGAACCCTGGGTATTCGTCACTGCCAATAAAAAAAGTCATGGCAGTAGTCTCGATGAAGCGTTAGGTCGAGAAACCCTTGGAGGTGAAGTCGACGCGCGAGGGACCCTCGACGTGGCACAAGGTCGAGGAACCCTTGACGAAATTCAATGTCGAGATACCCTCGGATATTGGGTCCGACGAGGAACCCTCTCCCACCTCAAGCAATGGTAAAAAACCAACCAGGTTCAAACCACAACGCGAGGAACCCAAGACTAATGGGATTTCTAATGAGGAACTGTCGGCGACAACAGACTGTGACGAGGAGCCTATGTGCAAGGACCCCTCCCCCATATCAAGAAGTAGTGAAGAACTCCTCATGCTAAAGTTCTTGGGTAGGAACCCCTTATGGGCAGTAATTCCATCGAGGAACCCGACGTGGTGAAAGGGGAAATTTTGGTCGCAAATGATTTAGACGAGGAACCCACCTTGATTGAGGGTGATCGCGAGGAACCCGCGGCGTGAGAAACCTATCATAACCTCGGTAGCAGGCGATGGACCCTTTGAAGTTAAAATATAAAACAAGATACCCCTTGTGGTTAAAACTTCGCACGAGGACCCTTGATGAAAAATTATTTTCGGCGAGGAACCCATAAGTTCCAAGCCCTAGACAGAAAAATGCGCCTCTCAACTCGAGTTGTAGTCGAGGAACCCTCAGCGCGCGAAGAGGCAGGCGAGGAGCCCGTCGTCGGCGATGCTATAAGCGAGGAACCCGGAATGACCAGAATCCAAGACAAATAACTTTCCATGACTGATACCTTGCACAAGGAACCCCCCGATGCATTTAAACAAAAAAAAAATAGAAGCGATCGGAATGTAGACACAAGGGCGTAGAATTTCTCAACAAAAGGTACACCAGACTAATGCTTTCTCTTTCTTAATAGTATAGTAGAACCTCTCAGTAGATTAGAGAGGGCCTATGATATAAGTAACTTTCCTCATTATACTTGGGGATATATCCAACCCAAAAGTAAAAGTATAGTGAGTAAAGCCCGTGCAGACACGACAGGACCAGCAAGAGGTTATCCTCCTAGTAATAATAATAATAAAAAAAAATTCACTACATTTTTTTAATATTAGTCCAATCAGATTTATAGCCTAGAGAACAAGTCTTAACCTCTGTTCTCCAAAAAATTGTAATTGACCAGTTTTTAAAAAATAGGGAGAAGTGGGTCTACCCCCCCCCCCCCCCCCCCCCCTCTAAACTTGTTATTTTTATAAGACAAAAAAGGTTCCTAAGAAAAGTTTGGAACAAAGACCCTTCAGACCAAGGGAAATTTTTAGTATAAAGAAATAATTATTTCTTTACTTATAATATATGTGAAATTTTATGCAAAGTTTGTGGGAAGGAGAAGTGCTAACCCCATCTCTTAGTTACTTCCCAAGAAATGAATATGCATAACAAAATACCCCAAAGTCACACGGGGTTGCGCTAAAAAAAAATAAATAAATATATATATATATATATATAACTTGCTCAACTATATGCAAGTACCCCGTAGTTAGAGTGGTAGCGTCCAAATTTTAACTTGCTCAGCTATATGCAAGTACCCCACTGTTAAAGGGGAAACTTCAAAATTTACAGATGGTACCCCGCAGGTAGAGGGGCGGTTTCAAAAAATTTTAACTTGATCATCTCATATGCAAATACCCCACAGTTAGAAATGGGATGTTCAATCTTGAGGTTCTCACATAAAAAAGAGCAACTCAAAGTATTGAGCAAATGCAATTATACACATAAGGTACAACAGTTTAGTACCTAAGGCTCCAAGGGAATATGAGTGCTCACAGTCTTGAGCAACTACCAAGTATAAATGTAAGGTGCGACAGTTTAGCACCTAAGGCTCCAAGGGCACCGGAGCGCTCACAGTCTTGAGAAACTGCCAAGTGTAAATATAAGGTGCGACAGTTTAGCACCTAAGTCTCCAAGGGCACCGGAGTGCTCACAGTCTTGAGCAAGTTCCAAGTATAAATATAAGGTGCGACAATTTAGCACCTAAGGCTCCAAGGGCACCGGAGCGCTCACAGTCTTGACCAACTGCCAAGTATAAATATAAGGTACGAAAGTTTAGTACCTAAGGATCCAAGGGCACCGGAGCGCTCATAGTCTTGAGCAAGGGCCAAATATAAACCTAAGGTGCTCCAGATGAGCACCTTAGGCTCCAAGGGCACTGGAGCGCTCACAATCTTGAGCAAGTGCCAAATATAAGTATAAACGTAAGGTGCGAAAATTTAGCACCTAAGGCTCTAAGGGCACCGGACCGCTCACAGTCTTTAGCAACTGCCAAGTATAAGTATATGTACGACAGTTTAGCACCTAAGGCTCCAAGGACACCGGAGCACTCGCAATCTTGAGCAAGTGTCAAGTATAAATACAAGGTGCGACAGTTTAGCACCTAAGGCTCCAAGGGCACCGGAGCGCTCACAGTCTTGAGCAAGTGCTAAGTATAAACATAAGGTGCTCCAGATGAGCACCTAAGGCTTCAAGGGCATCGGAGCGCTCACTGTTTTGAGCAACTGCCAAGTGTAAATATAAGGTGAGACAGTTTAGCACCTAAGGCTCCAAGGGCACCGGAGCACTCACAATTTTGAGTAACTGCCAAGTATAAATATAAGGTACAACTATTTAGTACCTAAGGCTCCAAGGGCACCGGAGCGCTCACAGTCTTGAGCAAGTGCCAAGTATAAACGTAAGGTCCTCCAGATGAGCACCTAAGGCTCCTAGGGCACCGGAGCGCTCAGAGTCTTGAGCAAGTGCCAAGTATAAATATAAGCTGCGAATGTTTAGCACCTAAGGCTCCAAGAGCGCCGGAGCGCTCACAGTCTTGAGCAAAGGCCAAGTACAAACATAAGGTACAACTGTTTAGTACCTAAGCCTCCAAGGGCATCAGAGCACTCATAGTCTTGAGCAACTGCCAAGTATAAATAAAGGGTACGATAATTTCGTGCACAAGTCTCTCGACATTACAAGACACTTCTGCACGAGGGGGTTAATATTGAGAAATCCTCAAGCAAGTGAACAAATAATAAAATAAGCTTGGAGGGTGGGGACCCACTTAGAGTGACTCCACCTGACCAAGATTGCAAGTTTGACAGAAAATAGACAAGGGCAAGGGACTCACCGTGAGCAACCACTCCGCCCAAGATGAAAAGCCCCTGAAGAAGGCCAAGGGCGAGGGGCTCACCGCGAGTAACCCCTATGCCCAAGAAAGAAGGCCACAGAATAAGGCCAAGGGCGAGGGGCTCACCACGAGTAACCCCTCCGCCAAAAAATGAAAGGCCATGGAAAAAGGCCAAGGGCGAGGGGTCCACCGTGAGTAACCCCTCCACCCAAAACGAAAGGCCAAGGGCGAGGGGCCCACTACAAGTAACCCCTCCGCCCAAGGTGAAAGGCCACAGAAGAAGGCCAAGGGCGAGGGGTTCGCTGCGAGCAACCCCTCCGCCCAAGATGAAAGGCCCCAAAAGAAGGCCACAGAATAAGGATAAGGGCGAGGGGCTCACCACGAAAAACCCCTTCGCCCAAGATGGAAGGCCACAAAAGAAGGCCAGGGGCGAGGGGCTCACTGCGAGAAACCCCTCCACCCAAGATGGAAAGCCGCAGAAGAAGGCCAAGGGCGAGGGGCCTACCGCAAGCAACCCCTCCACCCAAGATGAAAGGCCCCAAAAGAAGGCCAAGGGCGAGGCGCTCACCGCGAGTAACCCCTCCGCCCAAGAAAGAAGGCCATAGAATAAGGCCAAGGGCGCGGCACTCCGCCCAAAATGGAAGGCCACGGAAGAAGGCCAAGGGCGAGGGGCTCACGGAGAGAAACCCCTCCACCCAAGATGGAAGGCCGCAGAAGAAGGCCAAGGGCGAGGGGCTCACCGCGAGCAACCCCTCCACCCAAGATAGAAGGCCCCAGAAAAAGGCCAAGGGCGAGGGGCTCACCGCGAGCAACCCCTCCACCCAAAATGGAAGGCCACGGAAGAAGGCCAAGGGCTAGGGGCTCACGGCGAGAAACCCCTCCTCCCAAGATGGAAGGCCGCAGAAGAAGCCCAAGGGCGAGGGGCTCACCGCGAGTAACCCCTCCGCCCAAGATAGAAGGCCACAGAAAAAGGCCTAGGGCGAGGGGCTCACCGCGAGCAACCCCTCCGCCTAAGATAGAAGGACACATAAGAAGGCCAAGGGCGAGGGGCTCACCACGAGCAACCCTTCCGCCCAAGATGGAAGGCCGCAGAAGAAGGCCAAGGGCGAGGGGCTCACCGCGAGTAACCCTTCCGCCCAAGATAGAAGGCCACAAAAAAACGCCAAGGGTGAGGGGCTCACCGTGAGAAACCTCTATGCCTAAGATAGAAGGACACAGAAGAAGGCCAAGGGCGAGGGGCTCACCGCGAGCAACCCTTTCGCCCAAGATGGAAGGCCGCAGAAGAAGGCCAAGGGCGAGGGGCTCACCGCGAGCAACCCCTCCGCCCAAGATAGAAGGCCACAGAAAAAGGCCAAGGGTGAGGGGCTCACTGCGACCAACCCCTCCGCCCAAGATAGAAGGCCATAGAAGAAGGCCAAGGGCGAGGGGCTCACCACGAGCAACCCTTCCGCCCAAGATGGAAGGCCACAGAAGAAGGCCAAGGGTGAGGGGCTCACGGCACGCAACCCCCCAGCCCTAGAAAAAAGGCCACCGAAGCTGGCCAAGAACGAGGGGCTCACCGCGAGTAACCCCTCCGCCCAAGTTGATACCCAGATAAGGAGGTCCACTATAAGTGGCCTCATCTACAAAACTTGGGATGAAGTGACAGGACATTTAATGAATCTAAGGGGGAATGATGAAGGAACCCTAGGGTCCCCCAAAATAAAAAAATAAAAACCGACTTTATGGCGTACAAAGCTTTTTTGGTCTACCCAACCTAAAAAAATTTGCACGAGGGGATAATGTAGAAGGGTGTCTACCTATAAAAAAGTAAAAATATTATTTTATTAGAAATACTGAGAAGAAACCCAGGGTCCCGACAGAAACTCATATTGAGGAGGAGCCACCCCAGGGTCCCGGCAGAAACTCATATTGAGCAGGAACCCCCTAGGGTCCCGATAGAAACTCATATTGAGGAGGAGCCATCCCAGGGTTCCGATAGAAACTCATATTAAGCAGGAACCCCCCAGGGTCCCGATAGAAACTCGTATTAAGAAGGAACCCACCTAGGGTCCCGGCAGAAATGCATAATTGAGAAGGAACCACCCTAGGGTTCCGACAGAAACTCATATTCAGCCGGAACCCCAACCCCACTGCAAGGGTCAGTGCCACTGCAAGTGTCAGCGCCGCTGCAAGTGTCAGCACCGCTGAAAGTGTCAGCGCCGCTGCAAGTGTCAGCGCCGCTGCGAGGGTCAGCGCCGCTGCGAGCGTCAGTGCCGCTTCAAGTGCCAGCAGCGCTGTAAGTGTCAACGCCACTGCAAGAGTCAGCGTCACTAGGGTCAGCGCCACTGCAAGGGTCAGCGCCATTGCAAGTGTCTACGCCGCCGCAAGAGTCAGCGCCGCTTCAAGTGCTAGCGCCGCTACAAGTGTCTGCGCCGCTGCAAGGGCCAGCGCCGTTGCAAGTGTCTGCACCGCCGCAAGGGTCAGCGCCACTTCAAGTACCAGCACCGCTGCAAGAGTCAGCGCCGCTGAAAGTGTCAGCGCCACTATAAGGGTCAGCGCCGCTGCCAGTGTCAGCGCCGCTGCAAGGGCCAGCGCCGCTACGAGTGCCAGCACCGCTTCAAGTGCCCGCGCCGCTGCAAGAGTCAGCTCCGCTGCAAGAGTCAGCGTCACTAGGGTCAGCGCCGATGCAAGGGTCAGCGCCGATGCAAGTGTCTGTGCCGTCGTGAGCGTCAGCGTCACTTCAAGTGCTAGCGCCGCTGCAAGTGTCTGCGTCGTTGCAAGGGACAACGCCGCTGCAAGTGTCTGCGTCGCCGCAAGGGTCAGCGCCGCTTCAAGTTCCAGCGCCGCTGCAAGTGTCTGCGTCGCTGCAAGGGCCAACGCCGTTGCAAGTGTCTACGCCACTGCAAGGGTCAGCACCGCTGCAAGTGTCAGCGCCGCTGCAAGGGCCAGCGCCGTTGCAAGTGTCTACGACACTGCAAGGATCAGCGCCGCTGCAAGTGTCAGCGCCGTTGCAAGGGTCAACGCCGCTTCAAGTGCCAGTGCCGCTGCAAGTGTTAATGCCGCTGTAAGAGTCAGCGTCACTAGGGTCAGCGCCGATTCAAGTGCTAGCGCCGCTGCAAGTGTCAATACCGCTGCAAGGGTCAGCGCCGCTTCGGTCAGTGCTGCTGCAAGGGCCAGCGCCGCTGTAAGGGTCAGCGTCGCTTCAAGTGTCGACGCCGCTACAAGTGTCAGCGCCACTGCAAGTGTCAACGCCACTGCAAGGGTCAGCGCCACCAGGGTCAGCGCTACTGTAAGCGTCAGCGCCACTACAGCAAGGGTCACTGCAGAAATGTTATTCGAGAAGTGCTGCTACAAGGGTTTCGGCAGAAACACATATTGAGGGAGTAGCTATCACAAGCAACTCCTCATCATGAAACATCAGTCTCTAAATGAACAACATCACTAACACTTTACTTTCTTGTACAGGTTGCCTAGTCGAGCAAGCAAGGCTCGAATAGGCGCGTTGGGACCTCCAGGGAGTTTTGGCTTGGCGGCTGAGGGACAAGTTATGTTGAGCAAGATCAACCACTTAGCACTATAGGATTGAGAGAATACTAGTAGGAGACCCTAGGGTCACCCAGTCCTCACACACCTCACACTTAGTCACAAGTGAAGTAAGCAGCCAAAGGGCTGGCTGCTCACAAGAAAAGAACTGTTTATAAAATGATTTTAGAGGAGAGGGTCCTCTAAACCCCTCTCAAGAAAAATGATTTTAGAAGGGGGTCCTCGAGACCCCCCTAAAGCTTGCAAATATTTTAGAGGAGGTGGTCCTCGAGACCCCCCCTCAAGTTTACAAAGTTTGTATCAAAGTTACCGTTTCAAAAGATATTTAGCAAATCAGATATTTTTTCTCCATTAGAAGACATATTTGCTTTTGAACTTTGGTCGGCGCCAGGGGGCATCTGCTAGAGGGGACAGGCAGACCTGCCTGCAGGTAGGGATAAATAGTACACTGCAAACTTTGTCCCTCACCAACTCTCTAAGTTTTGGCACCAAAAGTGCCAACCCAGCCTTAGTGCCCAAGTATAAATAGGACCCCTGGGTAAGGTCATAGAGATAACATAGACAATAGAAATTGCACTGTTACTCTGCCAAAACATCACCAGACCTACCTAAGTATTCTCTCCCTGCTCATTCTCATAGTGCTGAGTGCCTTGTTCCTTCACTCCCCACTGACAGCCATCACTCTCAGGTGTTTCCCTTGAGAAAATTGCTATTTTTGCTGTGAAAGTTCATCTTCTTACAGGGAGTGAGTTGAATCTTGAGTTCCATTGTTACCAGAAGGAGAAGTTTTCTTCAGAAATTGCACCAGGAGACCTTGAAGACCTTACAGGCAGCTTTCATTGGAGTGGGTCACGCCTCACCCTTTCCAGTTATTCATAGACCCCAGTCTCACTACCCTCCTACACCATAGATAATATATAGAACCTTTACAGATAGGTTACAACAAACACTACTCGAATGTGCCACTACTAAGGCTACTTTCATCATGAAAGTTAACACACAATATAGCTCATGCAAAAGATCACGGTGTTAATGCTATTGGCCTACACAAACACCCATGACTTACCAACATATCTTCATCAGAAATGTTGCAGAACGTGAATGGCTTCTAACTTAGCCGTTTACCATATCATAAGAGTTTTACATTGTGTTAATATCCTTGACTTCATTGTCCGTGATACAAATAGAATCCATTACTAATCAAGTGTGACTATCTCAAAACAACATCAACAAAGAAAAGATTCACTGCTGATCTCACCACATCATACTCGAAAGGAACATTGAACCTAAAGCTCTTATATCAAATTGTAACGCCCTCACCCGGATTTAACTGTTAGTAAAGGATCATCTCAATCCAGCTCACTCGTTAATTCTGAAGTGTGATAGAACAACCAAAATAATCTTTTCAATATTGTTTTATTATTATTTAACGTTACACTTATTAGCATGTGATTCCAATTTTCATCAAACTACGTGATGTGACGCAAGGAAGTGCCTCCAAGGCCAACTAACAGAGCTACTAACGTAAATGCAATTTAAGTACTTACATGTATAATGATCTTATAATACAAGACATCATATGAACTACCGTAAAAAAATAAGGGAGTGAGTGGAATATTTAGTTGGAACTTATACAAATGCAGTATAGAAATAAACGACAGAAAGAACACTCCCATGATACAACTACATGCATGAAAAATTAGATATATATATATATATATATATACCTTTTAAAAACCATTTACCAATGTATTAAACCGTTTTATTCTAAAAACGTTATTTGATACCGTTTATGCTCCTTTCTTTACATAATAATCATTTTGTATTTTATGCTTAAAACTAGGATATTCTTCCCATTAACTCACCCAATTAAACAATTAGCAATTCTTTTTACTTTTAAAACATTTATTACTCAATGCTCATTAAATTACACAAGAGTTGTTAATCATTACCTAAGACTTTCTTTCAACACATGCGCACATCGTGTTAGAAAATATTCATTAATCATTGACAGACTTATACAACATACAAATGTCCACATTACATTAATTGGAACCTTAAACATTTATACAACTAAGGTTATTTACATCCTATAATCCGTTTCTTATCATGTTCCAATTAAATGCCAATATCTTTTCTCAAAAATTTCCTATATCTCTGGCTCCACGTGCTCTATTCCGTCGGTTCCAGTCACCATATGCTAATTGCGCAGTGGGTTTGGGGACTTTCACTACGAGGGACATCATGCCCTTCTTAATTATTTCCCGGTATCATCTGAGTGTTCCTTCATCTTCACATGTGTTTTAACATTTTACCAAATGTCCACATTATAACTATTTTCACTTTTTTATTGATGGAAGCCGAAACTCGGACATAACTGCCTATTTTCTCATATACATTTGGAAAATTGTTTCTTTTGCTTTAAGTCCCTTTTATTCACACTTAACGTTGATTTTTATACCAAATTCATTTACATATTAAGGAAATATGCCAATTTCATTTACAATGACGTAATACCATTCGCCAACATTTTTATTTCATAAAAATATTCCACTTTACGTAAATTTACCAATTTACTATTTTATTGTCAACTTGCAATTTAGTCCTTTAACATGTGTTATTTCCCAAAATGGTTATTAAGTTTCTAACTTAACATTTAAAACATTTCAAACCATTTCTAACACTTGTTCAATACCGCATTTTACAAAACTTTCACATTTGTCACAATAACACTTTTATATAAAATAACGCATTTTAACATATTAAGCTCCCATTTTCTACACATTTGAAATACATTCTTTATTTATGGAATTATGCATCTTAACATCCACTTTGATACTATTTACACATTTGAAACCTGTAACTTCCATTATTATCTTTTAACCCACAACTTATGGAGAATCCTTACTTTTCACCTATTTACATATTAAATCCATTTTACTTTCTACATGAGTTTCACACACTTTAAAATATTCAGTTAAGAGAAAGTTCCCATTTTTACATTTCTCTTCATTATTCATGCAGAAAATCAAATTTTAATGCACAAAAAGGCTTAAGCAAGCCTAATATATTCCTTTGCATAAAACCACCTTATTTATCTTCAAAACATTATTATAACACATTTTATTACATAAAATTTTCAAGACATACATTTTCAAAACCCATTGTAAATCATCTTTTTGAAACCAATTTCATACAAAATGATGAGCTTGCAACTAAATAACCCTCAGATGCAAACTAACATACATGCCATATACATTAAGCCTAATATATGTAAATAAACATGCTGAAATTCTACTAAACATTAAACCCATATCAAGGTTGATTTTTTCCCGACATATATTTAGTCTAATATATGGAAATAAGAAAGTTGGAAATATACACAACTATAAACCTATTCTAAGGTTAGTTTTTCAACCTCTAAAGTCTCCAAAATCATGGTGAAAATGGTGGTGTAGGAGGAGCAACCCCCGCCTCCAAAGGTGGCCTGAAGGGGTTACCAAAATCCCTCCAATGCTAGCTCTAAAGTTGCTCCAAGAAATGCTCTCAAAGACCCACTTCAAGAAACCCTCTTCAAAACCCTCAAATAACATCCAATAAAATATCATTCTTCAACCAATAATACCCATTTTAAGCTCTAAACTCCTTATTCAATACCTCTACAAGTTGTCCCACCCTCTTCAAAAATCACGCAAAGTTACCTATCCTGCGCATCGCGTACCGCATAAATTACTGCATTATTAACCATGACCGTGTTACAAACATTACTTGGTATTTTTGCATCAAACTTAACCAGCATACTTAGAACTTAAATATGCATGGCGACAATTCCCACATCGCATGGTTCGCATGGACAATCAGAAGTTAAATACGCATCCATGCGAACCATGCGACGTGGGGATTTTTCTCCTGAATTACTTTTCGTATTGCGTCACTTTTCCTACCATTTGACATAATTTCCTTATATATTTATTCCACAAATTTTCATTTTAATAAAATATTTTTATTATCATTAAATACTTATTTTTGTAGGGAATGTTATTACAGTGAGTCGTCTCATCACCTCCTGCATTAGCGTCGATAGTCCCCTCAACTTAGATCTCCTCTAGAGTGGTGGTAGTCTCGGGATAATAAAAGCTCAAGGCATTGAGACTGTTGCCCACTTGAGGTTATTTTGTGACAAGATCAGGAAATTGGGTGGCCACTTGTCTACTCGTGTCCCTAGACCCCTTGTACAAGTACTGAATGGCATATCCAGCAAACTCCTTAGACTGTTTGAACTTCTCCACAACCACCTCACAACTGGATTTAAGAATCTCCTTTAAGACTTGGCACACTACTTTAAGGCTTCCATGTGCTCTTCCTCAGAAGATGTAAAATGAGTCCTATATCGGTCTCGGAGCTTGACCATTTCTTCTTTAGGAGCATTTTTCACATCGTCCATCTTATTTTGCATGTCGTCCATTTTTTGCTCCGTTTGTTTAGCCATCTTAATCTTCGGTTAATTCTTCAAAAACAACTAGGAAAGGTGCTGCAGAGCAATGACAAAACGAAATGGGCCAAACATAAGAGATACAAGTCAGTACGTGATGATACAACACTTCATAAAAAAATTATCACATGGGTAAGCCTGTGAAGAGAAAAGCCAAAAAATTTGGTGCTACATTGAGCATCAAAGAAATAGTTATCACTGACGAGATGACTTCTTGGGCCTTCGATTAACTCCCGATTTCACTCTCACTCCCGGGTTCTTATCGTGGGATCAACTAGGCTGACAGACTTGAGTGAGTTTTTTTTTTTTGTGGGGGTGTATCGAAAGAAGAATCAAGAATTCACCCTTTTCTTGGGCCAATCCAACACCAAGCGATGTATATATCAGTTATAACAAGTGCGAAGCAATAAGTTTTACACTCATAGCAATGAAAGGAAATAGTAAAGAAAAATATATTAATCAAGTAAAGGCAGAGAGAAATGTGATGCGCTTTCGGCTTCCAGCTCTAAAGAAGGCTTTGTTTGGCTTTATCTCAACCTGGATTTGTTGACCAATTACTTGTGTCGGCTCCGATCCAACTAGTAACAGGAAAGGAATAGAGCCTTCGAAGATCAAGGCAATACTCGAGATGCCACCTCCGACCACTCTGAAATAACTAAAGAGTCTCATGGGCATCCTACATTCGCTGATTTATTCCAAACCTACTTTAAGAGACAGGGGAAAGCCCTTTGTCTCAAAAAGAAGGGTCTTGTATAATAATAATAGGAATCAATCGTTCAGTGATCGCTACGCTTGATTGGGGCAGGCTACCCACACTGTTTTGGCTAAAAAGCCATCTCCTTGCTGTTCCTCATTATCACCTACTCTAAACACGAAAGTAAAGAAAAAAAATTCGTCTACATAGCTCCCCTTTGAAGTCTTGATGCCTAAAATCCCATCTTTTTTTTTTAATTAAAATGAACCTATAACTCTCTAACTTAGTGCCACTGTTGGAACTGCGGATTATTTATGACTGGACGAGCTTTTTTTTTTTATAGAAAAAGAGGTTTAGTAAGGGGGCGGAGCTTGAATAGCGAAGCGAGCCGCGCTAGCCTATTACGTTTTTCAGCAGCAAGCTACGGTCTAACGACCCCCTAACCTGGGTCTGGTCTGTATCCTCGTCCTAGCCCGAACTGGGATAGGAGATCTCCCCTACCTAGCCGATCAAGATCCTCAATAGTCAAGAGAAAGAAGTTGATCCATAGGGAATTCTCAATGATTAGCTATCGATAAGAATCAAAACCTTCCTTTAGGATAGAGTCCTCCCTTTTCTAGCTTCTTGATTCTATTGATTTATAGCCAGGAAGCCAACCCCCTAGGCAGGATACAAAAACAACAACAAAAAAAAAGTCAGAACCAAGAACAATCGGAGCAAGCAGAAATTTTAGATAGATTGGCAAGAAAAAAAGAAGTTTATGATATTTATAAGGATTCAAGTTGAGTTGAGAGAGACGCGCAACCATCGACGCGTCATCAGAAATTGGAATAGTATGAAAGGTGGGTCATCTCGGAGGTTTGATTTTCTTTTTCTGTTGAAAGGCAAACCCCAACCTAGTGGCCTCTTTCCTTTTTCGCGAGCACTTTACATTTTGTCCAACAATGTTAGATTTTTGTGTAATGGGGCCTGTCGGCTGAGAAGTAGCCTTTACCTTCATCTTGGACATAATATTTATAGTAATGGGAGATGTCATTTCTGAAATATGATTGGGGTTATTCTCAGGATGATCTACAAAATGAAAAAGATCAAAAAATGTCAGTATTGGCTAAATATGAGATGACATTAAAATTTAGTAAATTTTTAATAGTAAACAATCTTATGAAATGGACTCTAACGGGGATGAATCTATTCCCACAAATGGAAGGTTTTTAGGCTTGATCATCTCCTCAAACAGTATACGACCATCATTTCCTCTTAACTGGCCAACCCTTTCTTCATTGTTCATACTCAATTGAGGGTCAACTTTGGTTGAACCTGTGATCCTATACCACTATCAGGGAACCGTAACATCCTCATACGTCAATGATTCATTGTCTCCAAAAAACCCAAGACAACAAATTATAGAGAATTCCAATAGTGATTAGATTTCTAGTTCACGTGTAAACATTTTTGATCTGATTTGCGGGCGGAAAAATTATCATAACAAAGGTTGAACTTAGCGGTATTGGTGGAATAACACGCTCGGAAGACATCTGGGCGGTAAATCTTCCTTGTAGGATATCACCCAAAGTACAACTGACCCTATGATCATCCTCCAAACATTCGGGGCAGTTGGGTTGGAGCAACTTTGATCGCAACAAGGATTCCTCTAACTCGCAGCCTGAGTGGAAATAAAAATCCAATTTAAATCGCTTGCTCATAAACGATAATCTTGCAGTCGTTCCTAAAATCATAAGCCCTCTCATCCTTGGTTAGTACTCTCATTAAGATTGTTTGTTCAATGCCATACAAGTGTCTCCAGATAATGAGACTACCTTCAAGTATCCTGTCAATCATCCTCAAAATAGTCCAATGACCCCAAAAAAATAAATAACATAACTCGGGCACACACACAACCCATCATAACTTGGCATTGCTGCCATAAAATTGTGGCATCATTGCCATAATAACACTTGGATACTTGCCAATTGGGGTTAATGGCCTAGTCATTGGATAATAAACAAAATCCTAGCCGGCAGCGTACTCCGTCCAACGGGTGGTTTGGCTAAGGAATGCCTATGGGTTCTCCAATAATAATCATAATAATATCATTCTCTCAATTAAAATAAATTTTAGATTCAGTTCCCATAAATCAATTGTAAATGTATTCGACCCAGTTTCTATAATATAATAGGCTCATAAAATCAACTAGTTTTGTTACCCCAAACTACACGGCATGAAAATAATACCTACAAAAATGGGTGCACGAACGAATATAATATATGACCATACAGTACATATAAATGCGACATCTAACATGGATATAACTATAAAATCAAGGTTGAATAAGTGTAGCACACTAAATTAACCACGGGAGAATGAAACTATCTCAAGAGAGTCGAAATCCATAACTGTAGGCCTATTTTAAAAATACAGAAAAATATGACTTTGACATTATTTGAATCACCAATATGACTTCATATTTTATTCTACAAGAAAAATTAGGCCAGGTATGTGTTTTGAGTTTTTCTTAAATCTCGTCTAAAAGAACTCAAAAATAAG
This sequence comes from Sambucus nigra, assembly GCA_949130495.1. Lineage (NCBI taxonomy): Eukaryota > Viridiplantae > Streptophyta > Magnoliopsida > Dipsacales > Adoxaceae > Sambucus > Sambucus nigra. Next base: position 170,822,368 of record OX422217.1, read on the forward strand.
ATCTCAAATGCCCCAAAGTGACTCTTTTCATTCATCTCATTTTCTTTAGATTTCCTTTCTGGCCTCTCTATTGCTCTTATCACACTTACAATTATCCCTAACAGTCATTATATAGCCCATTTCTCAAACCCTAGCTTAGAGCCTAAGCAAACACATATTACTGTATTTCCATTTAATTCAAAATTTTATTCTCTACATATTTAAACAATTATAAAATGTCCAAAAATAATTTGAATTAAAATTTAAATGTTTGACTCAATTTCAAACAAAAATAAATTATTTTTAAAATATATATTATCGAAATCTTATATAATATCATAAATAAGATCTTCAAATAATGGGGTATTACATTCTTCCCCCAATAAAAGGAGTTTCGTCATCGAAATTCACCCAAAATTTTCTTCCATTAAACTCAAACATAATGTTCACCATCACCCAGATAAGAGACATGATACGTTAATCTCTCTCAATGGACAACGTAACGAACCAATAACCCCAAGCTTGAGAATACGAATAACCTATTCTCATATACCACTTTGTAACACATCGGGAGGTGCTACAAAAACTATTGATAAATTATAGATTTTTTTAATAAAAATACGATTTAGAGTTTGTATAAATTTGCAGTAGCATAAATACATAAATAAACTAAATATAATGTCTCAATTTTACTAAATCTCAAATGTCCTTTTACAAAATAATTTCCAAAAAACAAAGGGGTATATTTAAATTTTGTAAATAAATATCCAAAGCCTCTAACGACGATCCTAGTCCTACCAATGTCATAAATATCATCTCACATTAAAATAAAAAAGGAACAAACTATGGGGGGTAAGGGGGGGAACTCCATAGCTCGTATAAATACTCCAAGTATAACTACGAATACTCCTGTGTGCATGCATTATATAGAAGTGTGTATGCAATATGAACACTCAAATTAAAATTCCAATAATATAATCATATCCTAAGATCGCAACGCGATCACTACACAGCCCAAGACCCCATATCCAAATTCCCATTGCACTTCCCAATGTATAGTATGGACTACTGTCCAATATCCTGTCAATTATCCTCGGAACAATCATACATCCCCCCAAAATAAATAACACTCGGGCACACGACCAATCATAACCTAGCACCATTGCCATAAAATCTTGGCATCACTGCCATAATAACACTTAACATACTTTCCAATCGGGATTTATGGCTTTGTCTTTGGATAATAAATGAAAGCATAGCCGATAGTGCACCCCATCCAAAGGTAACTTTAATAATGAATGCCTATGCATTCTCCAATGATAAGCATCATAATATAATTATCTCAATCAAAATAAATTTTAGATTAAATTCCCAAAAATCAAGTGTACATGCATTCTACCGAGTTTCTATAACTCAAGATGTTGGTAAAATCAACTAGTTTCTTTACACCAAACTACACGACATGAAAATATCACATACAAAAATGGGTGCGAGAATAAATAAAATATACGAGCATACAATACGCATAAATGAAACACATTGCATGGATATAACTATACAATCAAGGTTGAATAAGTGTACACCATTAAATTAACCTCGGGAGAACAAAACCATCTCAAGAGAGTCAAATTCCACAATTATAGGCATGTTTTATAAATATAGAGAAATATGAATTGGGCATATTCGAATCATAATTACAACTTCAGATTTGGATTCTATACGAAAAATTTGATCAGGTTTGTGTTTTGAGTTTTTCTCAAATCTCATCCAAAAGTACTCAAAAAAGATCTAAAACACACCAAAGTGACTCTTTTTAGTCATCTAGTTTTATCCTCCTTAGATTTCCTTTTTAGCCTCTCTATTTGCTCTTTTCACACTTAAAATCAGCACTAATAGTCCTTATATATCCCCTCTTTCAAACCCTAGATTGGAGCCTAAGATAACACATATTAATGTATTGCCATTTAATTCAAAATTATCTACTTTACATATTTAAACCATCATAAAGTGTCCAAAAATGATTTGAATTTAAATTTAAATGTTTGATTCTATTTCAAAGAAAAATACATTGTTTTCAAAAAACATATTATTTAAATCTTATATAATATCATAAAAAATCTCTCAAAATAATGGGGTATTACATTCTTCCCCCTTATAAAAGGAAGTCTGTCCTCGAAATCCCCCTAAAATTTTCTTTCACTAAATTCAAACATAAAGTTCGACGTCACCCAAATAAGAGAGCCTAAATTAAATATTCTCAATGGGAAATGTAACTAACCAATAATCTACAGCCCGAGGATACAAGTAACCTTTTCTCTGATACCACTTTGTAACACCCCGGGAGGTGCTACTGAAAAACATTGATAAATTAGAGACTTTTAAAAAAAAGGAATACGATTTAGATTGAGCATAAATTTGTGCAAGCATAAATACGTAAATCAACTAAATGGAATTTCTGAATTTTATTAAATCTAGAATTCCTTTTACAAAACAATTTATAATAAACAAAGAGGTAAATTTAATTTTTGTAAATAAATATCCAGAGCCTCTAATGACGATCCCAATCCCAACGATGTCATAAATATCATCTCGTAACATATGAAAAAAAATTAGGCGGTGAGCGGGAAACTTAGTAGCTTGTATAAATGCTCCAAGTGTAACTACACATACTCGTGTGTGAGTGCATAATATATAAGAGTGTATGAAATATGAACACTCAAACTAAAATTCAAATAGTATATTCATAGCCTAGGATCTCACCGTGGTCACTACACAACCCAAAACCCCATATCCAAATTCCTGCTGCACTTCCCACAGTGTAGTATGGACAACCGTCCACTATCCTGTCTTCATTTATCCTCGAAACAATCCAATGGCCCCACAAAATAAATAACATAACTCGGACACACGACCAATCATAACCTAACATCACCCCCATAAAAGCTTGGCATCATCACCATAAAATATTGACATCAACGCCATAAAATCTTGGTATCACCACCATAATAACACTTAGCATACTCACCAACCGGGGTCAATGACCTACTCGTTGGATAACAAACAAAATCGTAATCGACAGCGCACCCCTTCTAGTGGGTGGTTTGGCTAAGGAATGACTATGCATTATCCCATAATAATCATTATAATATCATTCTATCAATTTAAATAAATTGTAGAATCAACTCTCTTAAATCAAGTGTACATGCATTCTACCCATTTTTATAACCCAAGATGCTTGTAAAATCAACTAGTTTCGTTACCCCAAACAACATGACATTAAAATAGCACATACAAAAATAGGTGAAAGAGCGAATATAATATGCGTGCATACAATACATATAAATGAAATACATAGCATGGATATAACTATGCAATCAACATTGAATCATTTTCGCAAACTAAATTAACCATGGGAGAACGAGACTACCACAAGAGAGTCGAAATCCATAATTATAGCCTTGTTTTAGAAATATAGAAAAATACAACTTAGACATTATTCGAATCACCAATTCGAATTCCAATTTAGTATTCTACACAAAAAATTGGGTAAGGTATGTGAATTGAGTTTTTCTCAAATCTCGTCCGAAAGGACTAGAAAAAATCTCTAAAACACCCCAAAGTGACTATTTTCAGTCATCTCATTTTTTACTCTTTAGATTTTGTTTTTGGACTCTATATTTTCTCTTCTCACACTTAAAATCATCCATAACAGTCCTTATATAGATCCCCTCTCAAACCCTATCTTGGAGCGTAAGTTAACACATATTACTATATTTCCATTTAATTCAAAATTGTTTACTTTACAGATTCAAACCATTATAAAAGGTCCAAAAAAAATTGAATTTAAATTTAAATGTTTGATTCGATTTAAATCCAAAATAAATTGCTTTCAAAATATATATTATCGAAATATTATATAATATCATAAATAATAACTTAAAATAATGAGGTATTATAGGTTGAGGAATCAAAGGCGGTGTAATGTTATCTGTAGTCTTGTCATTAGAGATATCATAAATTGGGGGCTCTAGATCCCTATGCTAGTGAAATGAGATGCAGGGATGACCTTTGTTACTTGATTAGGAAAATGTAGCATTATTAACCAAGCCAGGATGAGCAACGGTCACTCTCACGACTTTATCAAATGATTCAAGATTCAGATCATTAGTTGGACACTTGGATGGGAAGTAACCTTCAGAAATTAAATTAGTTGGAGACCTGGTATAACCCATTAATTAAGACATGTTATCATAAGTAATAAAAATAACACTCGGGGAGGATACTTAAAGTGTAGTTTCTTGGTGGGTATTGTTTGTCAAACACAATGGAAGAGGTACTACTGCTAAGGGTGTCGGAGTTAGAGGGGTTACATGGACTATCTCTCAACGAGACTTATCTCTGGTAAGTTAAGACTCGGCCTCCTCCATCTTTCGGCAAACACGGTCGTTAAGGCGACGAAGTTAAGCCCAAGTCTCGTATACATTTTGGTACATTCACAAATTGTTACATAAAAGTTTTCTATGGTTGTAAGGATCAAAAAGGAAATGTTAATCATTTTGGAGTAAGAACACTCAAGAAAACTTCGACGAACTAAAATCCCTATACCAAAAAAATTGTCTCCAGAAAACCCAAGAAGTAACTAATTTCCTTCAAAAATTACACAAACACAACCAAAAGATTTCATAAATCCTAAAATCCCTACAATCAGCACCCAATCACTACCATAGAAGGATGTGAAAATTACAGAAAATTGTTGGAAAAACAAAATAAAAAAACTGAAGGAAACGAAAATAGAGGGGAAAATATTTAATGTGTATATATTGATAGGAGACGAACAAGGAACGATTGGAAATGCCAGATAAGATGATCAAAGGGAGTAAAGGGGATGAATTTATAGAGAGAGAAATCTCTATTTTTCTTATTTGGCAGAAGGTTTTACAAAAAAGGTAGAAGTTAGATAAAATACCTCCTAAAATGATTTTCAACTCTCAAAAAATGAGTAATGATGAAACATGAATATCAAGGCATAAGGTGACGTGATGGGTTATGCACGTCGGCCAGACATACCTTAAATAGTGAACACAATCTCTATAAATCACTTCATCTCATACACAATCGGGGGATGTCCAATAGTTGATAAACCTCTCATAGTGGATATGACTTGAGGGAATATGGGGATGATCTGACCAATACGTCTCATGATATGACCATTGTGTCCCTAAGATACGATTGATAGCTAAGCCTCGAGAATCATGTCCTTCAGGTCGTTCATCAGGAGAAGAAGAGACACTAAGAAGAATCATTTTGAAGCAAATTGGGACCAAGTTTAAACCTCATCCTCCTACTATCACCGAAGGAAAATGTCTGAGGGTAATTGATATACATAAGTATAGTCTCGTCCTTACGGAACCCTAGCATCCAACTAGACACTACATTATCGTCCTACAAATGATACCATCCTTCTTATATAAGCTTGATATGACGTCTGGTAGCTAAGCATACACTATAGTATCATTTAATAGGGAAGATCAACTTCACTCATACCAGTGAAAGTGTGTTAGCCTCAGACAACACTTATTACAAAAGTCATCAGACTCCAGGGTAAGGGATAGGTGTGTCAAGAAGAAATTACCACCGTATCTCATCCAAATTTCAACACCAAACTAGGCACCATACGGACTCTTGGCAGGGCCGACACATCCTGTATCACCCTAGATGATATATACGATTATATACCTGCTCGATCAGGTGTAAAAATCATGTCGAGGGCATTTCAGTCATGACCACACAAAACCGTTATTAGAAATTAACAACTCACATAAGTTAGACTTCACTATGAGGACCTAACTTTATGAACAAACAATTGTCACTCTATCATAGGCCCATAACCACATATGGGTGTGGACCACATGCTGGGGGTAACACAACGCTCCCTATTCCTAGAAAATACACATTATATTTTCTCCACTAGAACCAACTCCTAAAAACCCCACTATTACTCTACATAATTAACTATAGAGAGAAAGAGACTTTGTACTTGTCTCCAATGGATATTTATGCCCTATTTTAATGAACCACATTCTCACTTTATATAATGGGCATACGTTAACTACCAAAACACTTAAACCCTTGAGTTTATCCTATATTTATCTCATCTCTTCTACTAAATTACTTATTAATTACTATTTTATTAGATCTCTGCAATAACTACATCCAAGGTGAATCCAGTGCGTGGTCTTAGTATCATCACCATCCATCTTTCATTTATCGCCTTGTAGGTCCACTTGTCCCCGATGGGTTTTTATCCAATCAATAAGTCTTATAAGTCCCAAAACTTGATTTAAATACATCAAATCCTTTTCACTGTCGATAGTCATAAGTTAAAGAAAATTCCTTTGTCTTGGAATGACTCATCGTAGTTCTCTAGAACTTGTTCGTGATTGCCTTGTATTTCATCAAAACGATTACCCAAAACACTAAGCATTCATGATGACTGATTCTCCCAATATGATGTGGCACCACTTGCTATCTAGTATAAGTGACATGTGTCTCCTTATAATCGATAATGCTCCCCATACGATATGGTATTGTATTATAGATATCAAGTTGTATGCCATCCTGTAGAGGTAGTCTAGCAACATGATTAATATGATGCTATGTTGAATCTTGTAATTCCAACTTAAACCTGGGCACATGGTTGATTATATATTTGTGGATGCAATCAACATCTTTCTTATACTTAGGAATATTATATAAACTACCTATGATACCTTTTGGGACAACTAACCAAGAGACATACCTCTATCCTCAGTTTTAACTTTATCGGTTTCTTCTATAGCACTAGTGTTGAACACCCAAAAATACGAGCATGCCTTAGAATGATCTGAAACACTCAATTATTGAAAAGGAGTAAAAGAGGGAAGCTAAGAAGAAATACAATTCATAATGTATATATCGCTTCTTACGTAAATCCCAATGAGTACCTTTTAGTCTGGAATAACTACCCATATAGACCCTATCATACCCGAAAGAGCCTTATTTGTTCATTTCCTCTAAACCATTCTGAAGTGGAATACCCAGTGTAGACAGCTAGGATAAAATCCTAATCTTCAATAATTGATTACTTAACTGTCCCAAGAGGTAAACACCTCTAAGGTATGATCGCAGATTCATGTTAGTTTACCTCACCTATGCTCCACCTTAGCCTTGCATACTTTGAACTAATCAAAATTTTTACACTTATGGTGCACATGGTAAACATATCCTTACCTTCGAGTTAACATTTATGAAATCGATGGAGCACTTTACACCACTTCTTGACTGGATAGTCATCTAATCTAACTAACCAGAATGAACCATTATAAACACATATTTGGCTCTCTAGCTTTGGGTCGTTAACCAGTTTACCTTTTAAACGGGTTTCAAGACTAGAAATGCCTCCATTTCCAATAAACTCAATTGTCCATTGTAAACCAATCTTCAAATGCCTTTTAGAATAAAATAATCCAAATAGCCAAAATTGTGTTTGGTTCTAGATGGAATCCTTCTCTTTAATTAATTTCCATTCATATTCAATTTATTATTTAGAAGTTTTGTTAGAAAAAACTTATATTGTATAAATTATTTCCCAATTTACCAGAACATATAAAGGATGTCAAATTTTAAATAAAACTCTTTTATAAAATCAATCAAATATCGGTTCAAAACAATTGGAAACCTGAAACCAACATTTATAAAACCCAGGTACTTTAATTAATTTTCTCACATTAACTTTATACAAACACAAAAATCCATAAGGATATCTCATTTCTAAATACGAATGCCTAATTCAAATTGCCCATAATTAGGAACATCTCCTTTTAAATTAATTTCCCGGTTACTTGGAACCTCTACAATGAGTTGTAGTCTAAAATTATGGTTCTCCAGTCTACATATCAAGTTACTGTATACTGGATGATAAATCAATCATTTAATTTTAAGAGAAGAAACCATTACAATGTCCATTTCCCTATAATGAAAGTAAATCCAGACGCGTTTTTATAAAAATTATAACTACTTATAGTGACAATACCTTTCTTTCGGCTATTTCACTACTACCGAGATATCTGAACATTCATTGACCCAAACTATTGCACTTAAGACTTAACCTTATCCTCTTACCTTCGTTTCTAGAGAGACGTAGAGATATTCTCAAATAGCTAACACCAGCCTTTAGCTACCAATAGTCCTCACTCCTTGAATACAAAATGGTACCCGGTTTCCCCACCATGGGTAACCCAATGGATCCTATGTTCAATCAATGATGCAGATCATTCCAAGAACATAATTCTTACTTGAGTGTCATTAACAAATTGTAGGTGTCTACACATTATCATCGGTAAATCCTTTAAAATCAAGGATGCACATCTAGAACTTCTCCATTTGTGGGATTGAACACATGTAACACTTATTTAAAATAATTACCATGTATTTTAAAATACCATGAATTCTTGATTAAATCCATTCATTGGGGGATCGGATGAGATGACGTGAGGACTTAATCACATCATAATTTTAAAATATTGATGATAATTGTGGGTTAAAACAGTTTATTATCCCCTTAAGTTAGAACAATGTTCCATTGTATTTTCAGTCCTTGAAACTTATTATAGTTACAAGATTAAAACTAAAATAGTGAGAAAAAGGTTGAATTCATTTTTGAAATCTTAAAATCAACCAATTGAAAAAAAAATTGATTAATACACGAGAATTAATTCGATTAAATTTTAGTCGGCATCCCTCAATTGTCGATTTTATAAATTAATCTCGTCGGATATCTTAGTTCCCTTATGAAGTGAGATTTCTCGTTGGGAGACTAAAATCACCCCACCTTGCAAAAAATAATTTTTCATCTTTCAGTATGCTATTGGGATAGTTCAGTACCCTTCTGCCCAACATAATGAATAGACGATGCCTTTTGGTCCTACTCCTATCGACAATGACTTTATGAGGGAGGATATCAAAAGATGTGTCTAAATAGAACCCGCTCGTGGGGTTTATGTTAAAAACCCATCTCCCACTTAGTATTTAAAAAACACTTGACAGTCTTAAATAAACAATTCATTCGATTCTAAAATACGAAATTAAAATCCTTGTTAATTTTCAATTTACATGAACAAATTAAATTACCGAATTTCACTATTTAAATTCTCCCAAAAATATAAAAAATGTTGAATTAAAACGAAACTCAAAACTAAAATTTTAATTTATACATGAAAGTTTGTTAGCCCTATTTAATTCAATTTATAAAAGAACAAATAAAACAAATTTTCTAAAAAAAATGGTGATCTAGCCTGGTCTTAAAATTAACCCATGTTATCCATAAAATGGGTGTTCCTAATTAATCCAATTAGCATGCCAAATTATTAAACATAATAAAGAGACATCCATGGAGATATAAATAAGTAAATAAATGTCAATATCCATCATAGCCTAGCCTCCTTCTTTAAATATAACTTTTCAAGCCCAAGAATACTTATTGTAGATGGCTTCCCTTTGTCATAGAGTCCAACTTGAAGAAGACTTAATTTCAACCATGAGTTCTTCATGATCTTTACTTCCACAAAAACTCCCCTTATATCTTCATGGAATGATCGAAATGAAGAACCGGTGAAAGAACCATAAAAACGCAGTTAATATCCTCCAAAACTATATCTACCCTAGGAGGTCGATCGATTGAATCTTTCGGGGAAAACCTTCTTCTTCCTTTTATTTTTCTATGCAAAAACCTCCATAATCTGATCAAAACTTCAAGAAATACCATGAAATTTGTCCAACACCCAAACCCATGAAAATACATGACACTGGCAATAAATAAACAAAAAACCTCTTCCATGTCATCCAAATATATTGATATTAAAATAATTATTACAACCATATCGGATCTATGAGAAAAAATAACCAGGGATAAACCACCATAGGATCCAATCACACAAAATGAACATATGTGACCACAATGGAAGATATATAAATATATAATCATTGTAAAACCATACTAGTACAACATCATACATAATGATGTACAATCATAAAAAATGCTGAAAAAGGATTTATAGGTGGACAACATGAACCTTTTCAATACACGATTAATCTCAATCGGGGCTTTGACACCAATTGTCCAAAACAAAACTTGTGATTAACATTTAAAATGCCAAAAAAAATTAATCCCTAAAGATATTTGATTAATCATGCATTGAAAGGAAAATAAGGATTCTTATCGTTGTGAATCTTGTTGTGATTCCTATGTCAAGTGAAAGGTAAATGATAATGAAATTCTTGATGCCCTCAAGGTATCCTAAAAACATTGATTAAACTTATTGTACACAAGGATCTTCTAGTATGTGATCCTCACCAAAATCAGGTAGGTGGGTGGACACCTTTTAAATGAAGACTCTTTCTTTTAATTGATCTATGGTGGTATCTCACTCGGCATCTTCATAAAAATGGGAATAGTATTTTATCTCAATCCTCTCAAACCCTAATAATGCATAATAATTATTAAAACCCATTCTCACCACTTTATATAGAAGTACAAAAGGTTAACATGTGCCAAACTGGGTTTTTTGAGAATACAAGTCTGACTAGTTGGTTATATGGATTACACTAGGGACCGAAGGTAAATAATTAAATTAGCTCAAAATACACTCTTTGAAATCCCAATCCCAATTATCTTACTTATTCATTTTATTTATTTAATCGTGAATTAACTCTACTAAATAATAGTAACTACACTCCAATTTAATAATATCTAAAATCACTAAGATATAATGAGTCCTTATTTACAAAGTTGATAATGGTACATAATATGATTCCGAATGTTAAGTATTTCATACCCACTTGGTCAAATAAATTTACTATTGTGAGTACACGAATTATCACAGTAGAATTCCACGAAACAATCACAAAGAACAAAATGTAAAAATCACACACAGAACAACGATATACATGATTCAGTAACTTGCCTATGTCCATGGAGAGGTTACTATTTTATTATATTGCCTCTCAATGCTCGAGATTACATCTCTTTGCCCCGGGTTAGGGTTTACAATTTATAGGTGCGTAAAAGTAAGAGATTAAGTTTTATAAGGAACTCAATTAACACGTGGATAGTTTGTGGTGTACATGAATATCTCCTCTGAAATTTTTGATAACCAATTTGAATATATCTGTGAGTGTTCTAGTGTGTTTGAAATACATGTGAGCAAATTAGATTCTGATTTGGGCCGGGAAGCAATTTGACCAATACAAGTTGGTTAACTACTTTCATGGGACATATTAAGTGGGTCTCCACAACTGCCCCTAAAAATTCCGGACTGAATTGGTCGCTTATGCTCCTTAGATCCTCAAAATCTGACTTCTACCCTTAACACTTGTAACCTTCCATAGAGGTGTCTATCCTTTGATGACCGTTACTTATTCCAAGCTCGCCCATCGAGAGGCTCTGTAGACAACATATCATAGTACCCTTCAAACACCTCCATAGACACCTTTCACCCTCGGACTCTAGTCCCGCCCCCAAAACCTAAACTAGACACCATGGGCGCTTTCAGGCTACATTTGACTTTGGCCATCTCTCGAACCCGAGATTAGATTACATACATTCATAAGTCTCTGAATACCCTTTTGAATGCCCCATATCATGCATGAATCGGCCTTACGGTTCATGTGTACTTGCCTTTTTACTCCAAAACCTTATCTTATAGACCACAGGTAAAACCATATCATGTATTCGATAATTGGTCAAAAATCAGTCGAATACTTAGCGCTTCTATTCCCATATCCATTTCTAATATCATTGCATCTAGGCCTTTGCGTACTATTCACTTGATCTGGGTAAGTTCTTGTGTTCACTTCGTATTTCTTTAAACATCTTCTTTATTTTGTATTTTTATGTTAATACTATGTTTTTTTTTTGTTTCCATTAAAAAAGTTAAAGTTGGGGCATCTTCTAAATGGGTTGATAAATTGTTAATCTTTTTTGGCTTCTTAATTTGGTTTTGTTTATTAAAGGTTCTTAGTGACATGTTGTCATTCCTGTCAGGGCTTTTATTTGGTACATTTCTAATAAATATGTATAAATGTTTGCTAGATTTATTATTGGACCTACTGGAAGTTGTTTGATTAGGATTTGCATCAATTTTAGGTAATTTTTTAAAAAAGTTTGAAGTGTTTGAATATGGTGTTGATTTTCACGTTATTTTAGTTTTGAGTCCTATTTTCCACTTTTTAAGCTACCCTGATGGATTTCATACTCCAATACGGCCAAATATGATAGTTTATATTTTTTATACTATAAAGTGGGAGTAAGTGGGTTCAGTAAGGTAACTTCCATGACCTATATTATTAATTAAGAAAACATGGTCCATTTTTATGGAGTTATCGTATGGTACTTACATGTTCAAAGGAATTATATTAAACCTAATGAGTTAGTTATTTATTTAATCATTGCAAGTGTGGATTAATGTTATAAATGTGTAATAGGACTTTCAAAAGGCTTCATTTTTTTAAGAAAAAATATATTATGAGTTATTTTCTTTAATTTGAATTGATCGCCTTGGTTAAAATTATTTGTAGATTGTACTCATAACTATGATGTTGAATTTAGCCTGTATGGATCAATTATAATTTTTATGTAGATCTCATATTGTAGTTTTCTTATAAGATTAAAAAAGGTGAGTGTGTCTTCATTCTGCTTACATGTTGTAGAAATTATTTGGTATTACTTTGTAGTGTTTTATTGAAAGTTTGATGTACGTTTATTATGGAAAAATGATAGGCATAAAGGGTTGAATTTTGATGCCAATGATCAATGGGTTTCAATATTAGGTATTGAGAACCTTTTAGTTAACGATCATTCTATTTTACATAATTCCTCTTCCACTTTAATGTTTTCACTTATTTTTATCATCATTTATCGTTGAAATATCAAATTTGTCTCGAAATAAACAAATAAATCATCTATAACTACGACTTTGTGATTGTGTCATATGCCCTAGTTTTGTTCTTTTTTAGTAGGAAATTTTGATGGTGGATGTTCATGTTTCAAAGTCATAACGCTCATTTATAGTATTGATAATTTAGAAGTCCAAATTTTTTCTTTAAATATTTGTGTGATTTTAAAGGCCTTAATTTTGTTTACATTGGTACATTGAAATTCAATTATTTATAGATTTTTTGGCTTTAGTCCCATCTACAAAGATGTATTTACGCTTCACTCCCATGTGTTTTTAGAATTGTAAAAAGTCCCATAACCACCCAAAACCGTCTATAACTTTCCTGTAACTACCCAATCCTTCTTTTTGTTGAAAATGACACTTGTCCCATATAGGACCAACAACAACAAAAATAAAAAATATGGGAGTGGTAACAAGTAAATCATTATAAATATATATGGTGCTAAGATTTTCAATCATTCCTATTGTGGTTTCTTCTTAATGTATGTATATGTACATTTTGAGATATCTTCTTTAACTTCTTTTGTTTATGCCTAAAATTGTCATCAACCTTTATTCAATGTTTTTGTGTATATGGGCGATCACTTCCTTTTTTTTCATGAAGGAGAGTGGGAGAATAAATAGGATTCCATTTATTCCCATTCAAAACTAAGCTTTTCCCACTCCACTTCCATGTGAAAAGACCTTAATACTCTCAAAATTCAGTGACTTGATCTAAAACTCACCCACAATTTGTTTTAATTAGCATTTTGTTTTTATATATGATGTACCATTTTTTTTAATAAAACAATTAGTTTTTTAAAATACAGTCAAAATAATGTATAATTCTTTTCCAATAAACTAATATATATATATATATATTATTGTGCATTAATGTCTTTAGGGGTAAAAAAAAGAAAACAATTTAAAAAAAAATCTATAGTTTTTTCTTTTTATAAAAAACTATTAATTTTTTTACTATTAAATTTTAAATTTTATTTAAAAATACTATTTTTTATATAATAAATGTTTTTTTTAATAAGTTAATATAAAACACTCAAAATAGTATTTAGAAAGAAACGTATTTTTTAATAAGTTAATATGAAACACTCAAAACAGTTTATATATAAAAAGAGAGAAAACCCAATTTTTAGGTTTAATTGCAACAAACTGGTAGTTAAAGAGTGAGTTTGTTGGTAGTATTTTTTAGGTGGGTAACCCAGAACAATGATAGTTATAAAATATGAATATAAATAAAACACTAGAAAAACAGGCAAAAACATTTTTTTTAACAAAACAGTCATGTTAAGAAACTATTTTCAATTGAAATTAAAAAATTATTTCAACTATTTTTTTTAAATTCAATGGTTGTTTTTTAAAACTATTTATAAAAACTAAAACAATGTTCTAAGATGGTTTAAACAGTTGTCAAAAGTTTAAACGATTATTTATAAAAAAAATATTTTTTATATTTAAAAACAGTTTTCTATAATAAACAGTTTTTTGTATAATCAAAATAGTTAAATTTTTAATAAATAAAAAAACTGTTTTTAATACATATACCTATACTATTTTTTTTTCTTTCTTACAGTAAACAAAGTGGTTGATGAATTTTGGATGACTAAAAATAATTTGAAAGTTTTAAGGGTAATATAGTCATTGAATATAAATTTGGAGCGGGGGAAGATTTTATAGGAGCGGGGATAGTTGGACTCAGTAAATAGCTCTACATTATCAATAGAGTGTTGTATTTTTTTTGGAGAGTGGGAGAGTGGAATAACTAGGACTAATGGGCATGAGGGCTAAAATAAGGAGAGCAATGATAGAGGGGATATGAGGATAGTGACGGATAAGGTGATTATGGGGGACTAGCTGGGAGAAAACTTGGGGATGCTGGGTGTTTGGTACAGGACGTAGGAGGGTGGGTTTTAGTATGGGTAAGATGGTTAAAAGCGTCACCACACACAAATAAACATAATTTTATTTGTACATATATTTATATGTACATATATAAAAATATATACCTATGTTTGTGTGCATATATATACACTCTAGTGTATCCCAGTGGCTGAAGGCACAATGAAAATTCTCAAAGTACGTAATCACAAAATGACGAAACTGAGAAGAGTGTGCTTGCGTTCAAATAAGAAAGTTATTTAATTAAACACAGTTTTTACCACTCAAGTCCTAAACATGCATCTATATGTGATTAAATAGGATGATGAAACATGCAAGAACACATATATGAGGAAAAATCCCCCAAAGGGGCAAAAAAATTTATTTTCACAATAATTTTGTAAGAGTATGGCTTACACGGATTATAATGAAAATATATGACACAGAAATACCCTCGGGTGTCGATTCTGTTGTGGGCGGATGGAACTATCCCTTTCCAGTAGGGCAGCAGTGAAGAAGAGAGCGGCTTCCTCACAAATTACTCCAGATGAGTAAATGATCCTCTTGAAGGTTTAAAGATTCACACACATTTATGGGAATGGTTTTGTGAATCAAAAAGGTTTAGAAAACCTTAGAAAGTGAAGTCTTATTCTGGGCTGTTTTCGCAGAATTTTGAGATTGCAGAAAGACTTGAAAAACGTGTAGAAGGAGATCAGATATTTATACAAAAATTGAGGCGGTGGCTCATTCAAACGAGATAGCCATGTCGCTCGAACGAAGGACATAATTCGTTCGATCGATATTGCGCAACATGCCTATCTCGCGTGAACGACTTCCAAAGTCGTTTGAGCGATCTTGTCGATCGAGGCAATTCGCTTCTACACTTAGAAAAATTCTGCTTTTGATAAAAAATAAAACCAGACTTCAAAAATAATTTTCAAAAATATTTCCCAAATATTTATGCAAATATTTTAATCTCCAACAAAACATATTACTAATAGAGCGTAGTGGAGTAGTGGGAATGAGCTGAGCAACACGTTGCATGTAGCATGATGCACATGAAGAAAGTGGATGCATTGAATTCGAATAAAGGCCATCGAGGATGATCGTGTTGACGTGCCGAATGTAGCAGTATCAGACATATGAACTGTGATCTAGGAGAAAATAGAAATTTCCTAGAATCTACCCCGGACATTTATAAAGTTTTGTCCTTACAAATCTCCCCCTATGTCTATGCCGGTACATACATAAAAATCCGAATTATGCAATCAAATGACATACTAGATAATATCCCCATTAAACCCTCAAACTGAGAATACTAAACGACATGTCTTCCAAAACTTCAGCTCTCCGGTACCTTCCAAAGCTTTTCTCATCAGATAAAGCAAATACCCGTGACAAGCAACATATTGAAATATAATGATATACAAACATTGATGATCAATTAATCTTAAGCAAATCATTCATGCAGCAACCAAATAACCAAAACAATTCTCCCTCATAATTCTTCTCCACCTTTTTATGATGTCCCCAAATAGACAGATATGAGAAGCAGAAGTGAATGCACATGGAGAATAACACACGGGAATAAACTGCAATTTTTTTATTTTTAAAAAATTTTCATACATAGTATACAATAAAGAATCACACCATGAAAGAACACAAAAACACCAAGTCAATGATAGTGAAAATGAAGGGGTGTGATCAAATTCGATAGGAAAATCAATGCATACAAACATGACATATGTGCACGATGAATAACGGATACTCCTAACGAATGAACTCAAAGTCTTCCTTTGGTGTAAAAAAAAAGGTGGTAATATGAGACATTGACTCAATCAAATCAACAAATCAAAGCTCAAAGTGATTTCCACACCAATAACGTCCAAAACTATTTCATGCTTTTCAGGACTTTCAAGGAAGTGCAAACCCGTTTATATTCTCCAACCAAACTCCCTCAGATTTTAATTTTGAATAGAGGCTTTCTAAATTATCAAACTTTGGAGAATTGATGTTGAAACCTAATGGCCCATATTTGGCATGAATTTCTTTTATTGCCTTTACATTTTTTCGGGGCTCTTTTAACCTCTTTGAACCTCGGATAATAAAATTCCTCTATTTTTAGGCCCTTTTGAACGGTGGATTTTGCGCAAAGAATAGATAATTACCTTTCGCAGCCCCTCCCCGTTCTTAAACAAACATTCAGTCTCACAAAAATGGTTTTTTACATGCATTCCAATCTTGTCAAGTTTTATCGCATATTATTAGTTGTATAGACAGAATTGAGATGGAAACACTTAAGCTAACATGTGATAGATAAGTACAATAATCAAATAAAGTCGTGCATGTGTGAAATAAAGGAGATAGGAGTCAAACATGCAGACAAGATATCACGAATCACATCTCAAAGACTCCAAGTAGTGTAAAGCACATGGATGAAATGATGTAGCGTCTCAAATCTCTATCAAAGAGTCACATGAAAAGATGGAATGAAATTGTGACTTGGCTACCTTAAATGTTCAACCATAAAAGGTGCATAAAAAATACAAAAATCTTTTTGGGCTTTTCTAAAATTTTTATATATAAAAAAAATCTTTTTTGATTTTTCAAAAGAATAAATAAATAACAGTACAACAAACCAAAAGTACATATAAAACAAAGTAGCAATAGGAAGCATATGATATGAACATGAAAAAGCATCATATACTAGACATAAACCAACCCCTCAATCAACGATGCAAATCCCCAAAGACTTCCTAAGACTCTCAAATCTAAGGGCATCTAAAGGTTTCGTAAATATATCATCTAACTGACGGTCGGTGGGAACAAAACTCAGGGATACGACTTTCTCCTCAACTAATTGTCGTATAAAGTGCTCACGTATCCTGATGTGCTTTGTGCGCAAATGCTGGACTGGATTACGGGATATGTGTATCGCGCTCGTGTTATCACAGGAAATGGTCATGGTGTCCTGTGAAATCCCATAATCCTCTAGCATTTGCTTCATCCACAAGAGTTGCGTGCAATAACTCCCGGCGGCTATGTACTCAGCCTCCGCAGTGGACAAAGAGATGGAATTTTACTTCTTGCTCAGCCAGGAGACAAGAGCAGAACCAAAATAGAAACACCCACCAGAAGTTCTCCTACAACCATCTAGACCCCCGGCCCAATCGGCATCTAAATAGGCGGACAAACAGTCATCAGTATCAAAGGAATACCAAATACCGTATGAGAGAGTCCCACTCACATATTTAATAATACATTTTAGAGAAAGTAAATGTGACTCTTTTGGGGACGCCTGATATCGCGCACAGACTCCAACACTAAAGGCTATGTCGGGAAGATAGACAGTCAAGTAGAGAAGACTACCTATCATACTCCGATATAAGGTTTGCTCTATGTCATTGCCTGAAGTGTCCTTACTAAGCTTGGTAGTGGTACTCATAGGTGTACGTGCATGCTTAGCGGAGTCTAACCCAAATTTCTTCACTAGGTCTCTAGCATACTTGGATTGAGAGACCATCCTCTAGCTGACGAACCTGGAGACCAAAGAAGAAAGTAAGCTCACCAACCATGCTCATCTCAAACTCACTTTTCATCTCCTCTTCAAAGTGATGAGCATGTTTAGAGCACGTGGATCCAAAGACTATGTCATCCACATAGACCTGGGCAACCAAAATTGCACCATCATCTCACCTGACGAACAATGTCATATCAACTCCCCCTCTCTTGAAGCCACGGGCTAAGAGATAGGAAGTAAGCCTCTCGTACCAAGCACGGGGTGCTTACTTCAAACCATACAAGGCTTTTCTCAGCTAGTAGACACGCTCCGGGTGCTGAGGGTCTTCAAACCCTTTTGGTTGTTCCACGTAAACCTGCTCCTGTAGAATGCCATTCAGAAAGGCACTCTTGACATCCATCTGTTATAACTTGAAACATAGATGACATGCGATGTCGAGTAGTAGACGGACGGACTCAAGCCTCGCAACAGGAGCAAATGTCTCCCCAAAGTCTACACCTTCTATCTGTGTGTAGCCTTGAGCGACTAATCTAGCCTTGTTTCTGATTATGGTACCATTTTCATCCATTTTATTCTTAAAGATCCATCTGGTACCTATCACATTTGTCTCACTAGGTCGGGGGACAAGTTCCCAGACATTATTCTTTTTAAACTGAAGCAACTCATCCTGCATAGTAGATATCTAGTGTTCATCCTTGAGTGCTTCTTTATGATTCTTGGGCTCGACTTTGGACGTGTAGCAAAAATGGCTGACAACATTCTCTAGTTGAGCACGAGTCTTGACCCCTAGAGTGGGATCACCAACAATGGCAGAAGGGTCATGACTCTTGCGTACCCAAGCAGGTGTGTCCCCTAACACAGGAGTAGGGTCCACAGAGTGTGGGTGAGGTACAAGTAAATCACTGCTATAAATATCCTCATCCTCACACTGAAGTTTAGAGTAAATAAATGCCGAAGGTTCATCATCTTGCATGGTGACGTTTATTGACTCCATAACCTTAGAGCTCTTCAGCTTGAAAACCCAGTACGCTCTACTATTTGATGAATATCCCAGCAGTATTCCCTCGTTCTTCGGGATTTAAACTTTCCTAATTGCTCTCTATCTCGTAGGATGTAGCATTGACTCCCCAAAACACATAAATATGAAAGGCTGGGCTTCTTTCAAGTCCATAACTCATAAGGAGTCTGAAGTGTGTGTGGACACAGATAAACCCGATTCACCGTGTGGCATGTAGTAGACACTGCCTCCGTCCAAAATCTCCTAGAAACTTTACGACCTAGAAGCATAGATCTAGCCATCTCCTGGATCGTTCTATTCTTTCTCTCAAAAATCCCGTTTTGCTGAGGAGTCTTCACAGCATAAAACTTATGTTTGATCCTAAGGCTATCACAATAAGAATCTACCTTTGCTTCCTTAAATTTAGTGCCGTTGTCACTACGTATCCTGTTAATAGTGACTCCGTGTGGATTTTGTAGGATACGACACTTGGTCGTTAAAAACTCTACAGCATCGAATTTCTCTCTCAGAAAACCTACGATGGAATATCTGGAGAAATCATCCACCATCACAATGATATAACTCTTACCACCCAGACTCTAGGTACGAGTGGGACCCATAAGATCGATGTGTATAAGCTCAAGAACACGAGAGGTGGTAATGGAATGCAACTTCCTATGGGGACTACGAATTTGTTTTCCTAACTGATAGGGTCCACAAACCGTCGAAGTTGTCCTTCCAAGAGATGGTAAGCCACGCACTAGGTCCTTTTAAGCTAAGCGAGTTAGATCTCTAATATTTACGTGACCGAGACGTTGGTGCCACAGATCCATAGGAGTGATCATGGCGCTGTTGCAGACATGTGAGGATGTGGGCTCAGTCCCATAGCAGTTATCCTTTGTCCTCACCCCTTGCACTAAAAGTTTATCGGCTTGATTATAGACCTTACAAGCGTCCCGATCAAACTTTACGGCAAATTCAACATCACACAACGGGCTAATGCTGAGAAGGTTTGCTTAAAAACCTTTGACTTACAAAATATTTTTCAAGCTTAGGAAATCCAGGTAACTCGACAGTACCACGTCCTATAATGCTAGACTTGCTCCCATCTCCAAAGGTGACTCTGCCATCCTGATAATCCTCAAGAGATGTAAAAAATGAGGCATCACATGCCATATGTCTGGAGCACCCACTGTCAAAATACCACTGTGAGGTATTATGTGCTTTGAGAGCGACATGAACAACAAAGGCCTTTTTATCTTTCTTAGGTACCCAAGAAGTGGTGACCTTTTGTTTACCTTTGTTGTTGTTGGTTTTAGTTGAAATGTGAGAAGCATTCACTGGCGGCAAAGACATCCGTCGGAACTCCTCCATCAAACACTGAGACGTGGCAGCTAACAACTCAACTCGCTCTCTCAGACTGGTAAAATCATCAGTATGCTGAGGTGGAGTAGTAGTACGTCCTATCCGACCCATACTATAGCAAAACTCCTTGAGGTGGCCTTTTCTTTTGCAATAAGTACAAAATAACACAGTCAAAGGCGGACCTTGGTTTGATTTTCTTGATCGAACTCTCCTTTGAGGTTTTTGACGATGGCCATAAGGAGTCGTAGTAAACTGAGGAACTGGTCCGGGTGAAATTTGGTACGTGGATGCACCATCATAACCTATTCCCTTCCTATCACCAAAACCTAAAGCGGGGCCGAGGAGCATCTTTCCCATTTTCCCTGATCTGTCCTCGATTTGTACCTTGACTTCCCGTGCTCTCTCCAGATCATGAGTAAGCTGGGCAACAAGGGGTTCAAGTTTCTTTCGAGTCTCCATGGAGGAATGAAGCTCACTCGTAAAACTAGCCACTTGTTTAGTCAAGTCCCCTCTCTCTTTCTCAAAACAACTCTCTCTCTCTCTAAACAGACTTTCTTTCTCAACACAGGCAGACTCTCTCTCTCTCAGGCTGGTGCAGATGGAGGACTCTCTCTCTCTCTCTCACTTTTCTTAAATCTTCCTCTAAGCCGGTGATCTTAAGAACTGCGCTTTGTTACGCTTTTCAGTTTTAAATGACTCAGTATATAACTCAGCGTAGGCACATTGAATATCACTCTCGCTCTCACTTGTGTCATCCTCCACCTCACTGACATCGCTCTCACTGTCGAGGTGTCCCTGTGATGCATCATGCTCATCTTCGTGAGGAGAACAAGAAGTTCTCACATAACTAGCCATGAATGCGGTGAAGTTACACTCATGCGGTGACTCGACTCCAGAATCCACCGACTTGACCTCACTGTTATCACTAAGGGTAGCATTAAGGACAACTTTGCCCTTTTCTCTGTTCAGCCTAGTAGCACACTCAAAAGCTCTATGACCCCTACCGTCGCACTCAAAGCATCTCTCACTTTCTTTCTTAGGAGGATCTTTAAAATATTTTTCATTTATCTTTTCAAACTTATTTTTCTCAAAATTCTTTTTATTTTTAAAATTACCATTTTTCTTGAATTTGAGAATCCTCTTGAAATTTTTGCAAAAAGAGCCAAATCATCTAAATCAAAATCACACTCAGAATCAGACGAATCTGTCTCTCTTTTTTCTAGTTGACTCTCCCCTCTTTCTAGCCGACCCCTCACTCTTTCTCTCTTGGGCATTAAGTGCAATTCCCTTATCTTTAGACCTAGCAGTTTTAGGGAACATATCAATTTCATATGTTTGCAAGTCTCCTACTAGTTCTTCCCATTTTAGCGTATTTAAATTACCCATAGAATTTAGCACAGTGACTTTAGGGATAAAACGCTTAGGCAGAGAACGAAGAATCTTTTTAACAACTCTGGCATTAGGAATATGTTCACCAAGATTAAAGCTAGTATTAACAATGTCAGAAAGGCTAGCATAAAAATCATCAAAACATTCAGTCTCATTCATGGTGATGGTTTCAAATTGAGTTGTCAAATTTTTCAATTTAGACTATTTCACAGCATTAGTTCATTCATGGGTGAGTTGTAAAACATCCCAAGCCTCTTTTGACGTGGTGCACGTCATTATGCTTTTGAACTCATCAAGTGTGACAGAGCCATAAATAGCACTTAGACCCTTAGAATTAAAAGATTACCATTTAAATTTTTCTTCAATCCAAGTAGTGACAGGTTTTAAATTTGTCACGTTTTCAATAGTGACGGAGGGAGGAGTCCACCCTCTTTCAAATAAAATCCAGACACGTTCATCAATGGCTTTTAATGCAGATCTCATGCGGACTTTCCAATATGCATAGTTTGTCCCGTAAAAAACTAGCATTTTATTATATAACTTCTCCATTATGAACACACTCGTTTTTCAAAAGTCAATTTTTTAGAAAATTGACATCTTAGAAAAATTTTGCGGAAAATTACACGGTAAATTTGTGTAACTGGCTTTGATACCAATTTTAGAAGAGTGCGCTTGCGTTCAAATAAGGAAGTTATTTAATTAAACACAGTTTTTACCACTCAAGTCCTAAACATACATCTATATGTGATTAAATACGATGATGAAACATGCAAGAACACATATATGAGGAAAAATACCCAAAAGGGGCAAAAACCTTTTATTTTCACAATAATTTTGTAAGAGTATGGCTTACACGAATTACAATGAAAATATATGACACAGAAATACCCTCGGGTGTCGGTTATGTTGTCGACGGCTGGAACAATCCCTTTCCAATAGGGCAGGAGTGAAGAAGAGAGCGGCTTCCTCACAAATTACTCCAGATGAGTAAATGATCTTCTTGAAGGTTTAAAGATTCACACACATATATGGGAATAGTTTTGTGAATAAAAAAGGTTTAGAAAACCTTAAAAAGTGAAGTCTTATTCTCGGCTGTTTTTGCAGAATTTTGAGATTGTAGAAAGTCTTGAAAAACGTGTAGAAGGAGATCATATATTTATACAAAAATCGAGGCTGTGGCTCGTTCGAACGAGATAGCCATGTCGCTCGAATGAAGGACATAAGTCGTTCGAACGATATTGCGCGACATGCCTATCTCGCGCGAATGACTTTCAAAGTCGTTTGAGCGATGTCGTCGATCGAGGCAATTCTCTTCTACACTTAGAAAAATTCTTCTTTTCATAAAAAATAAAACCAGACTTAAAAAATAATTTTCAAAAACATTTCCCAAATATTTATGAAAATATTTAAATCTCCAACAAAACATATTACTGATAGAGCGTAGTGGAGTAGTGGGAATGAGCTGAGCAGCACGTTGCATGTAGCATGATGCACGTGAAGAAAGTGGATGCATTGAATTCGGATAAAGGCCGTCGAGGATGATTGTGTTGACGTGCCGAATGTAGCGGTATCAGACATATGAACATGATCTAGGAGAAAATAGAAATTTCCTAGAATCTACCCCAGACATTTATAAAATTATGTCCTTACAGAAACTTTTGTTCCCCAACAAAACAAAGTATTAATTTAAAAAAATTGGTCATAATTTTCAAAGTCGCGCGCCCCATGACTCCAACTCGCATGCCTACAACACTTCTTACATCGGCCCACGGCCAATAAATATTAGGCAACAAGATAAGAGTTGTGTGTAAATAAAATAATCTTTAACATTAGTTATATCTAAATGAAATGATATTTGACATTAGTTATATGTAAATAAAATATTACTTGACATTAGTATGATAAAATTGTCTATAAATGAACTTCCCCTTCATCAACATGCATCTGTTGTATTTGAAAAAAAAAGGACATGTGATGGAAGCATTGATTTGAGAAAAAAATTCCTACCAAAGTGGGTGGCACTAACAAAGTTACATGGTAAAGTAGAAAATAATTTGGCCAGTTAAGAATTCCAAATAGGTTCACAACAAACATCCGACCAATATTAGGAAATATTCACCAAGACAACAGTTTTGCTAGTTGGGTTTCTTGTCAACTTATTATAATGTTGGTAGTAAAATTGTGTAGTAATAAGGTCACTTTTATTAATTGATAATGTACTACATCCATCCTATCCACTAAATAAGCCAAAGACCGAATTGCAGTTTATAAAACACTACCCAAGTCCAAACAACCAAGTTTAATACTCAAACATTTCAATAGAAAGTGGCCAAGGTCAAGAAATGAGAGATGATTCTAGCCATATAAATAACATCATCAATATAACCCGACTTATCAAAATATAGCTGATACATCAATAAATTTCTTCTGCATGCAAATTTTGGTGTGTATACAAAAATAATACTAATAGTCCTATACACAAATTGGTTATATGTATACAAATTTGGGTATGTCTCACTATCCATTTACATGCATCCCTTTTTCAATGCCTTTTAACTCCATACTCTTAGCTTCCACACAACTAAGTAAGAATAAATAACATAACATGAGTGAACAACTTGAATTCTTATGAAGTAAACAATAAACAACGAGTAGTGTTGTAGTTGTTTATACACAAGGAGGGCATATATATAAAGTGAATATCACCTTGCTTAAAAGAAACAACCAAAGAAAGAAAATGGAATTAATTATTCATAGAAACTGAAGACTCTAATAATGAAAGAGAATGACGGGATATGGAAGCTGATTATGCCTCAACATACACAAATTGCAGAGACTATGGTTTTTTTACCAACATCATTTTTACACACCAATCAATAAATATTCCCTAAAACTCATAGTGGAGAACAGAGATAGGGAAAGAAACCACGTGATTCATAAATCCATTGTCACACCCAAATGAAAGTGATACTATTATGGATGGTAAAATTCAGTTAAAATAATGTTATCGAGAAACTGAAACTATACATATTATCCAACACTCAGATATCTGGTGGAATTATCCAACACTGAGAGATCCATGCTTACGAATACCAAAGAAGTTACAAAATTAAAATAATAGAGTAATTACCAATTCTTACAAAAAAAATTTGATTCCAAAATTTCAAAAAATCCAAAAATATCTTCTCAAAATTTCAGGTAAAGTGGTTTGCGGTGAGTTACCTTAACAATGGTTGTCGGTGTAGTCGACCAATTTTTTTAGGCATTCCAAGAATTATTGAAAACCCCCAAACTCATAAACGAATCAAACAAATTAAAAATGATCAAATAAATACATCATAAGAAAAATTATTTGTGAAGATAGAGTTTAGGTACAGTAGACATCGAGATAGGTGTTCATATTCTTCTTCATCGCATCATTAAACTTGCAAGCACAATTTGAAATAACCTAAAACCCCAATTCCCCACTATTTACTAGGAAATGTGATCGTTGTCATGATTGAAAATAATGAACTTGATGAGTTTCTCATTTTCCTAAGAACCAAAAAATTCAACGAACACATGAGTAATGAAAATGCATGAATGTGCCAAAAATGGACTAATATCTCATGGGTATATCCAACATATATAATCTTGAACCTGTACAACACGTCAAATAATTCTTGTTTAATTTTTAAAATGTATGAGTTACTCATAAATCTACATTCCATCAAACAAATACGAGATACTCACAAATCTTGTTTGCTTGGATCACACATTAAAATTTCTAAGCAGTCTCATTTTGACACAAAATGTTGTATGTCTAGTGTCTAAATCCAGCACCAGCTCCTTCCACCCATTCAAACAACAACCGTCACCTCTCCCAACAAAATATTTAGATTCAAAATTGTACTTGGATTTAGGACATAAAAACCTCACTTTCTATAGATGGTACGGTAACACCCCATATTTCTGAGTATTTAAAATTGAATTAATTCGATTATTTTAAATTACATGTGTGACATAATTTACTTGAAATAAATATTATGTATTTATTAAAATATTAATCGAGTGAGATAAAGATTAATATTTATGGAATAAAATTACAGTACGAATAGTAAATAATTATTTTTCGTCGTAACGATTAGTAGTGACATGACAAGGTTATATCTCAACCGGGAGTCGAGTGTAGACTGTATGAGGTCGAGATACAAAATTTATGTAAAGTGACTCGAATGGTGATTTCAAGATCACGATTGATTCCAGATGGGTCGAAATAGTCAGAATAGTGTACCCGAATGTGTTGATTGGGTCTCGAGGTGATTTTAGACCAATCCGACACCCCGAAAGGGCAGTTCGATAGGAGACTAGGGTTGGAGGATCTATGAATTTCTAAGTGTTATATCAACATATAATTGGAGGAGGATAGGGTTAGAACCAAATAAAACAAATAGAGGCCATAAGAGAGGAAGAAGAGAGGATTCTTGGAGCATTCGACACCATTCTTGCACCGTCATTACCATCGAAGTGTGGATCAAAAGAGGAGGAGGACATCTTCATCATCTAAAAACAAAATCAGACCACCTTCACAAGAGGCAAGTGTTAATCTTGCATGTTCTTGAATAGTTAAAATATACATGGTAGAATTAGATGTAATCTAGCACGAATACATGACTTTGAAATAAAATAATGGGCTTAATTGATGTTCACACTTGGGATTCATATCAGAGACATGATTTCTGGGTTCGAAGATACGAAGTCCAACTTGTGGGATGTTATGAGGGATTAAGTTCTGGATTTTACGAAAAACATTCATGAAGGAGTGAAACTATGGTTTGTATAGACAAGTCATGATCAAATCTTGTTAAACATCGGATTAATAATGTTTTAGTAATGGAAATTCGTTAGAAACATTTAATACACTTATATCTGATGATGGGATAAATTATATGGGAGTTTGGGTACGATCTATGGAAGTTGGGTTTGATATTAATGGGAGAAATTTGTAAGAGTGCAACAGGAAAACTCCTTGCTCGTCGTAAATCGATTTGGTTCCTTGGTCGAATCGATTCGGATTGGCAAATCGATTTAGATCAAGGCCGAATCGATTCGGCTACCCAGATTTTTGCCATTTTCCTTATTTAAGCCCTATTTTCACAAATAAAAAAATGTGAGACTTTTGTATTGTTCTTAAACTATAGGTAAAGACTTAGTGTGATCCAGTAGATCTATGGTAAGGACCAGGGCTTCAGCCAAAATGAAGGATTAAGATTAGGGTCGATTGGGAATAATAAAAAACTTAATAAATTACGAGAAATATGAATGGGTCGCAGGGAGCATGAGCGAACCCAAGACTTAGACCAGTAGTATAGGGTGTACATTAAGGGATATTTAGGACCCTTCGGTTAGTGAGTGATAATCAGAAAATACGAATAAAAACTTATGTGAAAATTATTAGTACGTTGAGTATTTAAGAGAGAATAAATACTACGTATGAGTTTATATGATTGGCTGTGTTCATACCTACTGAATATATATAGGTTATGTGAATACCTATTAAGTTATTGGTTATATGTATGAACATATCTATGTTGCCTGCAATAACGAGAGGTTCCTCTTAGAGGGCAATCCCACCTTGATGATTCCAGCGAGGTCTTAATTGGTGCTCCAAAACATAGAACTTAGAGCGGCTCACTATGTGCTGCGTATTAGTGGGATTGGTAGATATTTTGGGTACATTAGGTATGTGCGTATCCCAAAGGCTTAGAACTATGTTCGCCTCCATTTTCTGTTATTTGATTTAGGGTTGGAGGTAACATTCCAAACCAATAGACCTTGATATTGTACGAGAGGTACATTAACATGATAGCAGAGTATGCAATCATCACAGTGGCCGTTCCGAGGATATTATAGTAGTATATATATATATATATATATATATATATATATATATATATAAATAGTGTGATATATATATATACACATACACACTCACATATGTGACTTTCCTACTTTTGTGTGACGGTAGAAGAAATAGATAGTGCATATCTAAGATAACTTAATTACGAGAAACTTAATGAAATGGTTCAACGATAACATAAGAGAAATGTTAATACGGTTCTGTATTGTATGGGCGGTACGTGGGAGCCAAGATTAATGAGGATAAATACATACTTATGTCTAGTTAGGCTAGGTAGCATAACTAGGAGGGTTGCTAGGAGAAGTTGGATGTGCACTTTAAATGAGAGGTGAGGAACTAAAGTGAGAGTGCGTGAAACTAACATGTATATCTAATAACTTCTATTAATTCATTTTTAACACTTGCTATAAATTTTTCAAATAGTTTTGAGCTTTGAACTGTGTCAAAATACTTTCCAACACATTTTAGGTGTCCAGCCACATGGACACAAAGCTTGACGTCTCATTCTAGGGATGCGTAGCAGCAGAATTTATGGAGGCTTGTAGGAGTTTACTTAGATGGTTTAGTTATTTATTCCTAGACTAGGATTTACTATTCAGTATTTCATTTTGGCATGTTGCCTCCTTCAGTTGATACAGTTGTTCAGTTATTTATTAAACTATTTTTTGGATCCTGTTTTATTTCCTTTGGATTTTGTTTTGAGAACCGATGGTTTATTCGGTACTATTTATTTATTTAGATATCATGTGATTGATTCCGAATATTATAATTGTGTGGATGGTTTTCTTAATGTATTTATTTTCCTCATGTTGTTATACCAATACAATATAAAATTTGGCACCGACTTAATTTAACATAGGTGGTTAGTAATTTAAAAAGTTTTCGACAGTAATGCTAAGAATGAACCAAATGAGATTCCTGTTTATTTTGATAAAGGACTGATTACCCATGGTTAAAATAGGTGGGTTGTCACAGATTATATTAGAGAATCAAGTTCTAGTGTCCATAGGATCTGCACGACTTACTACGATTTCAGCGTAACGTTCTTTGACATATAGACCTATTTTTTGGACTATTGCATTCATGATTACATATTTCAGATTAAGTTCTTTTGCTATTGTATTTTTATAGGCTGTGAACTCATACAATTCGATATGTTTTCAGATGCTAACCAGGAGAGGACGATCGATGAGGGCAGCAGTGAGAGCCGATGAGAGAGAGGCTCAATAGAAGCCACATGCATCGCATGGGACAATTATGACAGAAGAGGTGGTCATCGTAATGGCGCAGGAAGTTAATGCCGCTATGAATGCTATGGCACTCTACTCTCCTCAGGCCCAAACACCACAACAGTTAGTGGCACTAGTTGTCCAGGCCCAACCGGGGTCCTCAGATTGGCAGAAAGTGAGGGAGGAATTTCAAAAGGGCCACCCACCCGAGTTTTAAAGTAGCTCAGACATTCTTTTGGTGTGCCAATGGAAGCAAGATATTTAGTGCCACATGCACATGATTGATTGTAGCGATGTGCAAAAGCAGATGTTGGCCACTTTTAGACTTTTCGAGGCCACTTTACTATGGTGGGAGCCTGTTACCACTACGAAGGAGAGGGTACTATGATCATCGCTGAGTTTTGGGTGCGATTTGACCACAAATACTTTTCGCCAACCGTCAAGACAGAGATTAGAAAGTGGGTCAATGAGTTGGTTTAAGGAGACCATTTCGTGGATGAGTATGGGGACGCATGCATACGTTTGGATAATTTTATTTTAGATGAGGTGAACAGTGAAAAGAATAAGAAGATGAGATTTATGGATGGTCTATCCTGGAGGATCAGGCAACACTTAATAGGTAACCCTCAATAAGGACTTATACAGATGTCGTTAATGCGACATTTCTACATTGACCAGACCATCGCTTCCACTTGAAGGGAAGCAAGAGAGGAGGTGAGCCTAGCCATCCGAGAAAGGAAGGTGGGAGCCGTACTAGTGGATCACTACAATAACTAACATGCAAAAAATGGATAAAGGATTCCCGACAGGGGGAATCGGCCGAGAGGTATAGATCCGAGGGTTACCGACCTAAGAGAGCTTTCAGGCATGGAAAATAGGGCCCTCAACAGCAGCAGCATGTTCCTCAGGGCTGTCAGGGCCAAGGCAACAATGGGGAGGCCAACAATGGGGGTTGCCTTGATAGGGACATCAGGGCCAGAGGCAGAGAAACTTTATGGGACATTTTTTACTTTTGGAAAGATGGTCCAGAAGAAGATAGACAACCCATAACAGGACAAAGCGCCACAACAGCCGGGGAAATAGGCATAGTTACCCTCGACTGCACCAGCACCACTAACACCACTGCAGTAGGGGAGGTTATAGAACGGACGTGCCTATAATATTTGAGATGTAGTCATACATATGACCCCATAGGTTCCACCTACAGTAGAGGGTATGTTTCCAATTCAGGGGCTTGAGGGTAGGATTTTATTTGATATGGGGTCATCACACTCTTTTATAGCGACTAGATTTGCACGAGCTTCTTGTCTATTAAAGACAGTCAATAGTCTCCTTATGTGTGTAGAGTCACAGTTAGGTCATGGGTTTCTTATACACTCGATTTTTAGGCGTGTGGATATTGATGTACGAAGATTATGTTTAGCCGTCGAACATCTAGTGTTACATATGGAGGGGTATGACATCATTTTGGGTATGGATTGGTTAACTGGATATTGGGCGATAGTCGATTATTTTGGGAGGACTATTGTGTTCTACATTCCAGAGCATGAGATGTTCCTAATGGCGATGCCTCTTCCTAAGGGAGGGTCGAGCACACATCTATAGTACATTGAGGAGGAGACCTCATAGGAGGTAGTTGTCTCTTTAGACTTAATTCTAGTGGTCAGGGAGTTTTAAGACGCATTTTAAGAGATACCCGAGTTTCCGCCTAGCCGGCACAAGTAAACCTACTTTTGAAATCAAACATTGGGATAATGATATGATCCTCTTAGTTTTCAATATTAGTCCACTCATTGTCCTATAAAGGAACAACTTTAAAGACATAGTATCCCCAGAGAACAACTCTCATGGTAACATCAATGTGATTAAGATGTTCAATAATATGCATTCCATGGCCAAAATAGTCTAGGCTGTTGTTAAAAGGGGATTCTTGAATCGGTAGTTCTGAAAGAAGCTTTTCCTCTTCATTTTGGGTTACCAACCATCACAAGCTGAACTCATGACACTCTCCCAACTATATCGAAAGAAGAGGTTGAGAAGAAAAGAGGCCATCTCAAGAGACTCTTGAATTGGGCAATTTCTCAAGAAAGGTGAGGATTTTCCCTTTTGTGGTTTCCCCAAGCCATGATATGACCATGTTAAGAAGAAATTATGAACCGGATTGGAAACTTCTCGAAGACAAGATAACCTAGACTGAAGACCCGAAGGATGAGGTGAAAACCCTGACCCTAAAATCTGCCGATTTAAGCACTGAAATCCTTGAAAGTTCAGAGATCATGGACAATGAAGAGTCGTTTAGTTTCCACACACTAGGACTGGATATCTGCATGATCCGCAATATGTTTGAGCCATTTCACCCATTTACGATGACCATCCTTACTGAAAAGCTGCTCCTCAACTGGCGTTATGCTCATGTCAACCCATCTCTTTCCAGTATGAACACTGATACTTACCCTTTAAAAGATGAACCGAAAACTTCCCTTACTTTTTCCGTTACTAGTATCAATGTGAATGAGGCCTCTTTTGATGAGGTTCTCAACGTTGTATTTCAAAAAAATGTTTCCAATGAATTGAATGAAGATTTTGATATCTTGTCGCATATTGTATTAATTTCTTTTATTCTAATTAGATAATTGATGAAGATGATCTAATAAATGAATAATTCTTAACTGATCTAAAAAAGGAAAAAATTAAATAACATAATTGCATTAAAATAAATAATAATGAGACTATTACTATTAATCTTGACTATAGTAGTAATCCGAGTGAGATTAGGATATGGTACCCACTAAATAAGCATGATAGGCCACAATTCAAAGGACTCTTGAAAGAATTAGTGAACATCTTCGCATGGTCCTATGGTGGTATTCCTAGCATCGACCTAAAGATGGTGCATCATGAAATTTCTACTCATCAAAAAATTAATCTTATCAAGCAGAAATTGAGAAAGCTCTTGACTGATTGGCTCCTTAATGTCAAAGATGATGTTGTCAAACAGTTTAACGTAGGCTTCATCAGTGTGGTCAAATATCGTATAAGACTCACAAACATTTTCCCTTGTGCCAAAATCGAGAGGGAAAGTCCGTATGTGCATTGAACAGCGGGACCTAAACAAAGAATATCCAAAGGAAGGATACCCTTTACCCAATATCAACTTGATTATTGATAACACTATTAGTCATGCCCTCAAGTACTTTGTTAACAGTTTTATCGGATACAACCAGATCAAAATGCATTCTGACCACCAAGTGAAGACTGCCTTCATCACCCCACGGGAAACCTTTTGCTACATAGTCATGCCTTTTGAACATAAAAATGTTGGATACCTACTAGATAGGACCTACGACCATTTTTCATGATCTTATTTATAAAGATATTGAAGACTATATTGATGATATGCTCATCAAGTCCAAAACTCGAGATGGTCACATCCATGCCTTGAGGAAATTCATTGAGCGACTACGGCAGTAGTAATTGCGTCTCAATTTAAAAAATGCGCTTTCGACATCACGAAAGGAAATATCCACTATTTCATGGTCACTTAGAAGGGGATTGAAGAAGAACCTGACAAACATATAGTAATTCTCAAGATGTCTCCCCCTCGAACAGAGAAACAAGTTCGCGACTTCCTGGAAAAACTCATGTACATCAATTGATTCACCAACAAACTGAAATCGAACTGTGAAACTATCTTCAAACTTCTGTAGATGGATTCATCCAAAGTCTGGAATGAGACATGTCAAGAAGCCTTTAATAAGATCACGCGATTCCTTACCTAACCTCTATTACTCATGCCATCATCGCAAGGCCTTCCCCTCCTTCTATACCTTCATGTTACGGGCACCGCGACAGGTGTTATGTTTGACTAATACATTGAAGAATCTCATAGAGAATGAGATATCTACTACGCTAGTCAAAAGCTAACAGGGTATTAAATGAATTACACTAGATTAGAGAAAGCACTTGTCATATTAGTTTGGGTCACTCAGAAGCTTCGACATTACATGATTGCATTCCCCATTAAGTTGGTGTCATGAATGGATACCATGAAATACCTTTTAGAAAAACCTTCCTTGTTAAGTCGCACGTCTATTTGATTGATGTTACTAATTTAATTATACATCGTATATGTCACTCGAAAAATAGTAATAGGGAGATACATCTCTAACCACCTTGCTGACAATCCCATGAGAGAAGCTGATGTATAGATTCTAGAGTTTTGGGATGCCGATATTCTTTACACATATAATGAATTATTCATATGGAAGATGTTCTTTAATGGAGCTACTAACAAGAAGGGATATGAAATTCTGATACTCCTAATCACTCATGACGATTCTCACAGTACCATCACCATCAAGTTGGACTTCTCCCACACTAACAACATGACAGAGAATAAATAATTCACAATAGGTCTCAATATTGTCCTGGAGAAAGGAATCAGATGAATCGATATCTATGGAGACTAAACTTTCATCATACGATAAGTCCTCTAAAAATGGAAAGTTAATGATGAGAAAATCCTACCCTTTCACCCTTACTTTGAAGATATCATTTCCTAATTTGAGGGTATTGCCTTCCACTGTCTTCCCCGCTCAAGAAATAACTTTGTCAACGCATTTAAAACCTTGTCTTATATGATCGACATGCCCAAAGGGATAATAATGGCTCCCTTTCTAGTCCAAAGGTAGTATGAACCAACTCACGTCTACCACATTGAGATCATAACATTAGAAGACCCATACATGGTTGGACTATGGTAGTACGATATTTGGTGCCTCCTCAATCATGGTAAATATCCCTAACAGGCTAATAAGAAAGACCACGTAAATTTTGGATTGTTTACTAGTTAGTAAATCATCAATGACAAAGTGATTTTTAAGAATAGTCATATACTTGACCAAAATGATCATTAATTAGGGATATTATTTGACCACCAAGGTCTAGGATCGCGATGATTATGTCAGAAGGTGCCTCAAATACTAACAGTTTGCTAATATTCCACACTTGCCTCCCCAAGAGTTGTACAACATGAATTCACATTGACCCTTCTCAACTTGGGGCATTGACATCACTCGTAATGTCACTCCCAATGTATCAAATGAGCAAAAATTCATCATGGTCACCATTTATTATTTACCCAAATGGGTTGAAGTCGAATCACATGAAATGTTGAATGCAATGAAAGTGACCACGTTCATAAAAAAGAATATCATCTTCCATTAAGAAGATCCACATAAGTTGTAAAAGATAATAAACTCCATTATGAAGATAAAGTCATAGAAGTAGTCGACGAGTATAGGATTCATAGGCATAGGTCCTCTCCTTACATACCCAAAACCACAGGGGTTGTGAAGATGATAACTAAAGACATAAATTGTAATCAGTAAAATGAATTAAAGTGTCACAAATTGGGTAGATCGAACCTCTCTCAGAACACCTACTGGAGATACCCCCTACTTTTTAGTATATTGAATGGAAGTAGTCATACCTGTCAAACACAAAGAACCCTATCTATGGGTCATTCTCGAAAGTCAAGTCAACAAAATCGATTGGCAGCAAAGTCGCTAATGATACCAGAAATGGTATCACCAGGTCAACATATATGCTAGCTCAAACAAGACAACAATGGTGTACAAAAGATATCAATGTATAGACGTAAGGAGATGAGGCAAAGAATAAGATGATACAAAATATAAGTGGTTTAGCCAGAGCCTATGTCCATTGTGTAGTGTGAATGGTGGTTTTCACTATAAGTATGGCACTAATGGCCTATAAATACAACACTCAAACTTTTCTCTCTCTTGTGTATATTTTGACAGAGTTCTTCTAGGGTTGTGAATAATGAGATCCCTACTCATTGAGAGGATAAAGAGTATGTATAGGACTTGGGGGGTATAGTGTTCCCCCAAGTAGGCGTGGAATGTTCTTAGCCACTGAGGCTGTGTCATCTGTCATTGTCACATGTAGAGGATGATGAAATATTCCCTCACGTGAGGGAACGATTCGGTTGTAACGGTTTCATCCACATAGAACTTGCATCCCACGCGCATTATTCCATGCGTCTCCAAAACTACGTGTGCTTCCAACTGTCACTATTGGTTGTTTGGTCTAGGCCGAGGACTCCGACCAACCTTTATGGTCGAGGGTGAATCTATGGGACCTTAACCCTCGTGTAAAGATATTTGTCTTGTATGCCTGTCTCAGCTTAGACTCATTGGCATTATGGCAGTCGAGTCTAAGGATACATAATCCTTCAAGAATAGTGCAAACCCCCATTCTAGATGACTAACGAGGGCCGAGGCTGAGTCATCATCCTGGATGAGGTGCGGCTAAGGCCGAGGTTCATGGTTTTGGATGAGGTGATACTTAGCATATCAATCACCCCTAGACCTTGGTCTCTAACATATGGATGAGGCTGAGGGGTAATGATGCAATGTTGTCACACTTCTCTACCGATGACTGTTGAGGTGACACGTGTTAACCATCAGGTGAATTGGTCTCTTTAGTTGACATCTGTTACACTTCCTATAGGGTTATGTCTAATTGAGGTGCGAATGACGACTTAGATGCCTAGGGTTCTGTGCACATTATGATGAGACTTTTGGGAAACTTTGAACCCTTTTGTGAAGCAGGCACCAATCATTACTTGCATATAAATAGGAGTTATGTTTCAAACCTTTGTTCTTACTAAACTTTCCCCTTCATCAATTTTCTTGAACCAGAGCTATTAACTCTTTGCACCTATGTTCTCAAGCATTGTGTCAAGGTTGTTTCTGCTTATATGTTCTTATTTTTTCTCTAGGTAACCTTCTTCCACCATTGTTATTCAAGATTTTACAGTTTCTTGATTCACTTTTAGACTTTACACTTTCCGGTGAACTAAAACCCCACTCCGACAGCTCTCACAGGCTGTTTGGGGATTATATTTGGGCCTTGCGTGGTGGTTGTAGGAAGGTTTAGCCTCTGGGTAGCATTTTCTTTCACTTGTTGCTTGCATTGTTTAGGTTTCCATTAGGCTCCTGAAATTCCTCTGGTGTCTCGTATACCCCTTGCTGTAAGTTATTCTTGGTAGGAAAAATAATTGAATTTTCCCCTATTGAGTTTTAAGTCAAACTAAATCAATATTAAAACTGTTTGTGGCTTCCAATATTTAATTGTTTAAGTGTTAGCTCATCCTTTAAATGTTAAGGACCCTATACGAGTTAGCATTTCAATACCCAGCCTTGAGGGAGAGGTACTTCCAAGAGATACGCAGACTAGAGGCCGAGGTCGAGGCTAGGTGTCATGCCGACCCTATTTGTAGACGACCTATTTTTCTTGTTCCTCTAAAAGTAATTCTTCCTAGCCCAGAAGAAATGGTCGGCTCGTCCTCCACCCAAGTCGATAATAGGGACTCCTATGAGGAAGCCATCAGTATATTACGACTCATCCTAAGGAGACTAGTGAGGCTGGTAACACGTCTGTGGACTCATCGCTCAACTGAGCTAAGGCATACAATCGAGACGACACTTTTATGGAGATCCTTCTAGATCCTACTAGGCCAACCCCAGAGGAAAATATTCCATCAACTCCAACTCCTTTATCTGTGATGTCAGATGCTGAGTTCCAAAGGACTTATGTCAATGTCGACGTCGATGGTGAAGAGCCAGAGGCTGGGGTAAGGCTGAGGACGAATTGACTGAAGAATCCGAGTCTGACGATCCTCTCGACTATTCGCATGCTAAGAAATATCAGTCTTCCATTCGTGAGATCGACCTCCTTTTCTTCAGACACATTTATGGTATTAATCCCAACGTCACCGTGAAAGTTACGAGCGAGTACTAGAGAGTGTATGATAGGTAAGAGGGTAAGTTTCTCTTTATGACCAAATGTTCAGAGTTGGGTTTTGTCTTCCTATTGACATGGTCGTGCGAGCCATTCTTTATAGTATCAGCCTCACACCTACTTAGATATCCCCAAACTCCTGGATGGTCATCTTAGGCTATGTTTCCCTATGGAGGAATGAATATGAGGATGAACCCTCAGTTGAGATTTGGCATGCTTGCTACTATGTGTTATCCACACCTAGTCAAGGCGGGTATTATCACCTGGGTGCCAAGAGGTTTTACAACAAGCTCATCAATGTTACTCAGACTTCCAATCATAGGTGGAAAAAGATATTTTTCTATGCATATGGAGATTGGGAGTTTGCATCCGATGTCGATCGTGAGGGCCGAGAAGA
This sequence comes from Sambucus nigra, assembly GCA_949130495.1. NCBI lineage: Eukaryota > Viridiplantae > Streptophyta > Magnoliopsida > Dipsacales > Adoxaceae > Sambucus > Sambucus nigra. The sequence goes on from OX422217.1 coordinate 170,859,837, forward strand.
CGAGCCTAGGGTGCCCCATACTAGGGCAAAATCTTCAAAGCTAACCACCAGATATGTCCTTGGTCTCAGTATAGCCAATACGGAGAGAGACGACTTCCTCAGAAGTCAAGGGAAGGATGTACACCTCCTTTATTTCAAAGATTTGATGTCACCAAAATAGTTAGATAAGTCTGGGTTGAAGGTTGACCCACTGGATGACCTTTGTAAGTGATAGTCCCTTTCTCTCTTTGTTCAAGTGATTTTTCTTACTTTCTACTTATAATTGATTACTCATTTTATATTTCCACATATTGTCCTCCTCATTTGTCTAGAGAATGTTTTAATATGCATATTCCAAGCCTTCATAATTCCTTGAATAAGAAGAAACATCCGGATGTTAACCATTCGTCTAAGAAGATAACATCCACCCGATCGACATCACCTGAGGTCGGCTAAAAAAGGACATAATAACAAGTTTCCCTTGAGGGTCGGCCTGACAATGACATCCAAATGCCGAGAGTCATTCCCCCAGGGCCATACATCTCGAGTAGCTCTAGAGAGAGCTCTTGATCAGGGGATTACTTTCAAGAATATTGGCAGAACAACATTGCCAATCTTAGGAAGTGCCCAGGCTCAATCATTTCATCTACTACAAGATTTAAAAGGGAGATGCTCAGGGTCCCCACCAAGGATGACTACGAGTTCTTGGATAAGATGGCTTCCCCTCAAGTCTTTGATTTGGTTCTTCATTTGATGGCTCAAGTAACTATTTTCTTCTTAATCACCGAGTGTTCGCTCGTACTCTTTCCTCATCCGTACTAACATGTTTTACTTTATTTGCAGACTGTATGCACCTTTGCCTCGGCCAACAAGTGGATGGTCAAGAATTATCCCAAAGTTCAAGAGGCAGATCATGCTCTCAAGTCTGAAGAGAAGTTGAAGAAATGCCTGGAGACATACCAAACCGACCTTGAGATGACTTGCAATGATCTTAAGAGCAAGGATGATTTACTGAAGGAGAAGGAGAACCTGATAAAGGAGAAAGATAAGGCTTTGGATGCATTGTCTATCACCCATACCAAAGATCTTGTTAAGGCTGTGCAGAGGGGGAAGGATGAGGCTTTATCTCCGGAGGCCATTGAGAAGATCAGGACCAAGGCTGTCGAAGCCTTCAAGGCTTTGGATAAGTTTTCCAGCTTTGACATTATTTTCCTGGAGAGGGGCGTGAAAATAGCATGTCGATGGATCACCACTAATTTAAATGATGTCGTCTTTTCCATTCATCCAGCCTTAGATGCTCCGAATTTTACTGATCCTCTCTTTGATGCTGCCTTGGAATATATGGGGCTGATGGCGATGGCCGAGGCTCGGGCTAGCCTTCCAGTCAATGGTGGAGCTGAACCTATCATAGAGGGAATCCCTATCATCAATCTTGATCCTTCTTCTTAGGGTGGCCGCCTATCGCTAATACCCTCTTTTGAGTGTATCCTTATTTTGACTTTTTTTATGGACAACTTGACACCTCTCATAGTTTTGCAATCTCGATATTTTTTTTGAAATGAAGCTTATTGTTCTAGTATCTACATTCCTTATTTTATTTGCATGCTTTTACTTATGCTTGATGTGTCATTCACAAGTCTTTCCTCTTCCAGCACTGTCGTCCCCGTCGAGGGAGTGATTCCATCAAATTATGATGTTTTAAGAATAAGTCCTCCCTCATCATTTTGAGAGTGCATGGAAAGTCATCTAGTCCTGCACTGTCGTCCCGGCTAAGGGATCGATTCCACCAAGTTAATGATGTTTTATAATGATAACCACAACTAAGTGATTTTTTAAATTTTCATCCACTAAATTAATGATGTTTTAAGTACAAGTCCTCCCTAATTATTTTGAGAGTGAATGGAGAGTCGTCTCATCCAACATTATCGTCCTGGCCAAGGGGGTGACTCCACCAAATTAGTGATGTTTTTCAATGATAACCATAAATAAGTGATTTTTTTTAAATTTGCATCCACCAAATTAATGATGTTTTACAATGATAACCACAACTAAGTGATTTTTTTTTATTTTGCGTCCACCAAATTATGATGTTTTAAGCACAAGTACTCCCTCGTCATTTTGTGAGTGCATGGAAAGTCATCTCGTCCATCATTATCGCCCCGAACGAGGGAGAGATTCAACCAAGTTATTGATGCTTTACAATGATAAACACAACTACGTGATTTTTTTAAATTTGCATCAACCAAATTAATGATGTTGTAAGCACAAGTTCTCCCTCATTGTTTTGAGATTGCATGGAGAGTTGTCTCGTCCAGCATTATCGTCCCGGTAGAGGGAGTGATTCCACCAAGTTAATGATGTTCATTAACTTAAGTTTATTTCACCACGAATGATGTTTTACAGCTTATGATGGACTGACACAAATGAATATTTGAATAGCTAGGCAACATATGAATTAACACTTGGTTTTTGATGAATTTCTTCCATCTGAGTCTCATACACATGCTACAATAAAAATCAGACAAGATAGTAGACTATCATCTCATTGGTAAAATTTCTTTAGGTGATCGGCGTTCCATGGGTTGGAGAATGGCTCCCCGTCCAAGTTTTCCAATCTGTACGTCCCCAGAACCACCTCTTCAACTACCTTGTATCGGCCATGCCAATTTGGGTGAATTTTATAAGGCTTTTCCCATGTCTTTTTAGTACCAAGTCTCCTACTTTCAGTGGACGCGCCTTCACCCTCTTATTTTAGAATTTTGTCGTTCTTTATTGGTAGGCGGCTTGTCTAACTTCATCATCCTCTCTTCTTTCTTTTATAAGATCTAAATCAAGACTATGCTCATCGTTATTCTTCTCAGGGTCATAGGTTTGAACCCTATGAGTGTGCAAACCTATTTCCATTGGTACAACCGCCTTCGATCCGTAAATAATCATAAATGGGGTTTCCCCGATGGGGGTCCTCTCTGTAGTTCTGTAGGCCCATAATACAGTGTACAGTTTCTGGATCCATCTCCCTTTTGCATCTTCTAGATCCTTCTTGATTCCATCCAGAATCATTCGATTTGTCACTTTTGTCTACCCATTAGCTTGGGGTCGACCGGGAGTGGACAAGAATTGTTTGATGCCGACCCTTTCGCAATAATTTCCAGGGAGACATTCTTGAATTGTGTTCCATTATCAGAAATCAAAGTGTTGGTTAATCCATATCTGCATATTATATTTTTTCAGATGAACTGAAAGGTCTTTTGTTCCGTGATTGTAACCATCAGCTCAGCCTCCACCCACTTCAAAAAGTAATCTATCGCTATGATCGATAATGATAATTATTCACAGCTCTAGGTAAGGGTCCTACCAGATCAATTCCCTATACCGCAAACGGCCAAGGAGATTTGATTGAGGTCAGAGGGTGATGATGATGATGGGGAATGGTAGCGAACCTCTAGAATTTATCTCACTTCTTGACATATGCTGCAGTAACTTTGGCCAAGGTCGGCTACCAATACCTCAGGGTAATAATCCTCTTGGCTAGAGATCTACCCTGGATATGACTGGATCAAGATCCTTCATGCACGTCCTTAAGGATATATGCTACCTTAGATGGATGGACACACTGAGGAGGGGAAGCAAAAATACTCTCTTGTACAAAGTGTCTCCTATGTTGGAGAACTTAGCATCTTTATATCTCAACTTCCTTTTCTCGCTCTTGGATTCTGGTGACTTACCATCCTTTATTTATCTGATGAGGGGGTCCATCCAGGAAGCCCCCTATGTTCAAATTTAGATAAGACTCTATAACAGTGTCTTCCTCTTCAATGGTCGGGAAATGCATGATTTCTACCAGCACCGTCCTTCTTATCTCTCTTCTTATATTCAAGGCAAGTCTTGCAAGTGCATCAGCTCATCTATTGTCCAGCCGAGGTATCCTCTTCATCTTCACCTCCTCTAAGATCTTTAATACTGACCTTACTCTCTCTAAATATTTATCCATCCTATCATTTTTTGCCTCATATGTCCCCAAGATCTAGTTCACAACCAATTTTGAATCATTATGAACTAGGAGCTGGCCGACATTCAGAGCCCGGGCTAGGGAGAAGCCTGTTATGAGGGCTTCATATTAGGACTCATTATTGGAGGCTTTAAAACTGAACCTCAACGCATATTCAATGTCTTTCCTGTCTGGTGCCGACACTATCAGCCCTGCGCCACTTTCACTCTCGTAAGAGGACCCGTCGATAAAGAGGCTCCACACTACTCCATTCTCAGAGAAATTACCTTCTACCATGGTCCCATTTTTAAAGATATACCACTCCTCTTAATTCTTAGATACCTTCCCCCTTGCTGAGCCTGCCTCGGCCCTATTCGGGGGAGATCTTAAACTTTTCCCTAGCTCACAGTTAGTAGTCTCAACATTTTCACTATCAGCCTCGTCCCATGTAAACTTGGCTAGGAAGTCTGCTAGTTCCCGCCCTTTGAAGGCCGATCTAAGATGATAAGTGATATCAAATTCTCCAAGATCTATTACCCAAGTCATTAATCTCCATGACCTCTCCGGCTTGTGGATAACCTGCCAGAGCGGAGAGTCCGTTAGGACGACCATTGCATGGGCCTGGAAGTACGACTTCATATTCCTTGAGGTGTAGATTAGATCATAGGATAATTTTTCACTCCTAGGGTACTGTTCAGCCCCTTGGAGTGCCTTACTGTTAAAGTATACCGGCTTCTGTACTCCATCCTTGTCTCTTACGATGGTAACACTAATAGCCGACTCTAAAACTTCTAGATATACATAGAGTTTTTCCCCTTAAACTGGATGTGACAACAATAAGGGGAGCCTGGGTAGGACTTCAACTCTTCGAAATCCCTATCATATTCCTCATTCCACTCGAAATCTTTTCTAAGAACTTTAAAAAATGAAAGACACTTATCGGTGGCCCTGGATACAAGCTTGTTCAGTGTCGCTACTCTTCCCATCATCCTCTGCACATCCTTGGTTTAAATTGGGGTCTTTATCTCTACCAAGGCCTTTATTTTATTAGGGTTGGCCTCTATTCCCCTCTGATTTACGATGAAGCCCAAGAACTTACAAGCCCTATACCAAATACACTCTTTGCTTCATTGAGCTTCATCATGTACTCATCCATCATATCAAAGGTTTGCTTGAGGTCAGCCATGTGAGAGTCAGCCTTGAGAATCTTAGTTAGCATATCGTCAACATAGACTTCCATAATTTTCCCAATTTGATACTCAAACATCTTGTTAACAAGTCTATGGTAGGTAGCTCCAGCATTCTTCAGACCAAATGGCATGACTTTGCAGTAGTAAGTCCCATTATCGGTTATAAAGACAGTCTTCTCCTCATCAGTCAGGTGCATGTACATCTGGTTGTACCCCGAGTAAGCATCGATGAAACTCATCAACTTATGCCATATCATGGCATCAACCATCTGGTCGATCCTAGGCAAAGGGAAACTATCCTTAGGGCAATCCTTGTTCATATCGATGAAGTCTACACACATTCTCCACTTCCCATTTGCTTTGGACACTATGACAGCGTTAGCCAGCCACTCAGGGTATATCACCTCTCTTATAAAGTCATCCTTTTCCAACTTCTTTACCTCTTGTCGGATGACCTCATATTTCTCCCAAGAATTGATCCTCCACTTCTGTTGTATCAGCCTAGCAACATCGACCACATTCAATTTATGGTAAAAAAGTTTCAGATCTATGCCCGGTATGTCCTCATGACTCCACGCGAAGAGACTCTGCCTCTCTTTCAAGAATTTGATTATATCTTCCTTGATATCTCCTCTTAAGGATTTGCCACCCTGGACGATTTTTTCCGGCTCGTCCTCATTAAGGATGATGGATTCTACCTCTTTCGCGGCCTCTCCTTTCTTCAGTTTGGTCTCATCCCTGGGGTCCATGGTGTCAATATTGTAGGTCATAGTCATTTTCTTATAAGCTTTTCTCTCCTTAACTGAGTTGAAATAGCATTTATGTGGCAACACTTGATCACCTTGGACTTCCCATACTCCATATGGGGTCGGGAATTTTACCATTTGGTGTACAGTGGATGGCACGACCTCAAACTCTTTGAGGAATACTCTACCTATGATAATGTTACAAGACGAGTACACACTTTCATCCGTCACAAAGAAATTGACCTTCTTTGTTAACCTCTTAGGCCAAGCATATCACATCCCGACCTCTATTTCATACATTCCTAATGGATGCACCTTCTCGTCGCTAAAACCTATCAGAGGATGATGATACGGGACCGACCTCTTCCTGCTGAGTTCCAAACCTTTGAAATATGGCCAAAACATAACGTCGGTCAAACTTTCTCCATCAAAAATATCCTTGGCACATCATACCCATGCACTCTAGTTATGATTACCAAAGGGTCACCCTGAGGATCTAGGATTCCCTTGAAGTCAAGCCTAAAAAATCCAACAATTAATGTATATATATCTTCCTTCTTTCTCTTCTCTGGATTTGTATTTGTTACTGCCAAGTTTACTGCTTCAACCTTAGGAAGGTCTTTGACCTCTGCAAGGTGTGCCTTTTTGTCGGACACCTCTGTGCCTCCCCTGCGAGGCCTCCGCAAATCATCTTCACACCAAACGAGATCATATGGAGTTTCCATTTGGGATCATCCTTTTTTGGTGGAAGATCTCGTTCGTCATCATCATCATCATCATCTGAGATGTCATTCTTTTTCCTTGGTACATCTTCCCTTCACTTTTCAGCCCTTCTTTTTCTGGGGTCGTCTCGTCCCCTCTTTGGGCCATCGCTACTCATATACTTCCTTAGTTTTTTATGCATGAGCATCTTCTCAATCTCGTCTTTCAGGGCAAAACACTTGTCAATAAAGTGCCCGTGGTCTTGATGAAATTCACACTATAAGCTGTTATTCCTTTTGTGAGGGAGAGATTTTATCTTCTTAGGCCATCTTAGGGTTCGATCATTCTTGATCTCGTTCAGGATGTGTTCACAACTAACCTTGAGAGGGGTATACCCAACAAACTTATCATGGCCGACCTCTTCTTATTATCTTTATTATTCTTCTGAAACTTGATCCCACTACTAGTCCCCTTCTCATCTTCATATTTTGCTGACATAGCTTCCTCGACCTTCATGACCGTTTCGGCCATTTCCAATAGCTCGTCTATAGACTTTGGTGGGTCTTTAGCGAGTTTCCAAAGTAATTTCCCTTTTTGCAAGCCGCCTATTAATGCGGTCATCGCAATACTTTCCTCATAATCTTCCATTTACAGTTTCTCCTTATTGAAACTTGCGATATATTCCCTAAGATTCTCATTCTTTCCCTGCTTAACGTACATCGGGTGGGTTGTCTTTTTCTAGGGTCTTACCCCGAAATAAAAGTTGTGGACGAGCCGTTCTGCAAGTTGCTTGAAATTTTCAATGGAGATCTTTAGGAGTGAGGTGAACCACATATGGGAAGCTCAAGTTAAAGTTCTCGAGAATGCACGACACTTCATCTCATCCGAGACAGAGTAGATATCTGCAGTCAACTGGTACATTTATACATGGTGCACGAGGTTGGTACTCCCATTATACTTTGGAGTAACCACCGGCAGCTTGAATTTGGAAGGGGTTAGGAAGTTGACTATTCTTGTCAGGAAAGGGGAATCTTATAAGTATCCCCTATGAAAGGGGTTATGGCTCTTAAGGATGTCTCTAATATTATTTTGTAGCCTTTGGATGGATTCGTTCCAAGGCCTCTCGACCCCATCAACAGCATCGGTCTGGTCGATGTTATCCCCTACTGCCTCAATTGGATGAATCGAGTGTTCCCCGACCGCTGATCTACATCGGCTATTCACTTCTTACTGGAGCTTATCTCGACCATGAGGGGATTGACCATCTTCCCTCTCCCTTCTCGAGCAAGCATTGCTCCTTGACCTGGACAACCGTTCTCTCAAATCACGAGTTGGGCCGATCCCTTCGAGGGCCAACCCTCTACTTAATCAGTCAAAAGCGGATATCTTAAATCATTCTCCTATCACAGTCTCAACTTTCTTGAGTGGGGTGTACTGTATTCCCAGATACTTCATATGGTTCCAATTAGTCAATTTGGGCATCTTCACTTCGTAATCATCATACCAATCATCCGAGAAGGGTTAGCCTTACCTCCCGGGTGTCAATGCCTAGCATCAGCAACATCTCTTCACCATTGAGGAGGAGGTAATTCTTTGCGAGGCACCTAGGGTTGTCCGCTGCACCCCTGAGGAGGTTCCCCAGCTGCCGGAGTGATCATCTCTGGTGGGACCCCTATGGTCCTGATTACTATGTTCTCGCTGAAGGCAACCAACGACTCTCGCATCGCTTGTTGGATTGTTGCCAAGGATTTCCATGCAGCCACCACTTTAGCCATTTATGACTGAAAGGGGTGTTACTGTAACTAGGGACACTAACTATTGGTGGAGGTGGTGGAAATTTTGATGCCATGCTACAGCTTGGTAGATGAGCTAAAAATCAAAGTGTGAAAGCCTTGCAACTCAACAGGAACTCTTTCAATGGTGAAACAGCTCCATAAGGGGGGGGGGACTTAATTACCACCAGAGACTCCGGTGAGAACAAGCTAAGTAAGGGAAGAAATGATGCTTCTCGTTTCCACAGACGGCGCCAGACTGATGATACCAGAAATGGTATCACCAGGTCAACAAATATGTAAGCTCAAACTAGACAAAAATTGTGTATAAAAGATATAAATGTATAGACATAAGGGGATGAGGCAAAGAAGAAGATGGTACCAAATATAAGTGGTTCCACCAGAGCCTACGTACACTGTGCAATGTGAATGGTGGTTTTCACTATAAGTATGGCACTAATGACCTGTAAATACAACACTCGAGCTTTTCTCTCTCTTCTGTATATTTTGACAAATTTCTGCTTGGGTTATGAATAATGAGATCCCTCCTCATGGAGAAGATAAAGAGTATGTATAGGACTTGGGGGTATAGTGTACCCCCAAGTAGGTGTGGAATTTTCTTACCCACTTAGGCTATGCCATCTGTCACTATCACATGTAGAGTATGATGAAATATTTCCTCACGTGAGGGAACGATTCGGTTGCAATGGTTTTGTGGCCATCCCCGATCCCCGCCGCGAAGGGAGGAAGGGATCCTTCGGGTCCCGCGCGTCCCCTTTCGGGAGAGCGCTTCAGCCGTCGTCAATTTATGAGGTGTGAAGATGTAGAGAGATTTAGAGTCACCAGTCTATTTTACTCAAAACAGACAAAAGAAAAAAGGGGAAGCCACCCCGAAGGATGGCATCCAAAGATATACTGGTGCGTGCGAAACCAAATGATTCGAGAAGAGTTCAGAGGCTTAGTTACGAAGTGGGAAGGTGTTAGGCACCCATTCCTCCCTTTCAGTTTCTCATGGATATTTGCTATTTTCCTTTATATTTCCCCCCGTGATATGTGTGCATGTGTATATATAGAATGGAGGTAGGAATCCTCGACTTGTATCATAGAAAAGACAAAGCGAGTCATCCGTAGGAATGTGACATTAGTGTAGAAAATAATATTTACATGATTACCCCCACATTTACCGTTATAAAGGAACGATAACGCATATGGAATAATACGTTACTAAGAACAAGTATATAGAATATAATGGAAAATGAGATAAAGAGAAGATAGAAAATAAGAGAAAAAGTGAGAAAATGAATCGAGTTTCGGGTTTTACCCCGAGACGCCTACGTATCCTATAAAGACATCAAAGTCCACGTAGTTCGCAAATAAATGAGGGGTGGGGTTTAACCCATAAATACAAATGGAGAAATCTCTTATTTGTAAGTGTGTGTGTGTGTGTGTGTAGAAAAAGTGTTTTAGTTGTGAGAAAAGTGTCGAAAAGGTGTGAGAATCCCTACATGGAATTTATGAGCAAACCCTCTTTTTCTTATTTTTTGGGTTTTTATTTATATGAAAATAGGATATGTGCAATAATACTAGATAAAAAGTGTATTTATGGTGTGTGAGATGAGATAATAAAAGTGCTAAGTAAGAAAACAAGTTATTGCAAATTTAAGAGAATTTAGGAGAGAGTTTGAGAAAGTTGGACCTTCTTGGAGACCTTCAGCTTGATCTTGAATGTTGAAAGGCAGACCTTGCACTTGGATGATGATGGAGAATGGTTAATTCATCAAGTTTGATGAAAGGGGTGATGAAAAGTGGAAGTGAAAAAGGGATTTGAGAGTTGAAATCACGCTGCCTTCGAGAGAGGTTTCTGGGGGTTTTCTGAGAGTGATTTGCCTCTGATCTGAGCTCCCTTGCAAATGAGGCCAAGGCCTCCTTTTATAACTCCAAGGGACTACCAATTGGCTTATAACCCTTCCTGCCTGCCGGCAGGAAGGTGCCGATAGGCAGGTTCTGGGACCTGCCTTTCGGTAGTGTGTTTCAGGCTTTTTCAGAAAATTGGCCGCCGAGGGCAAACCGTTGGTCAGAATCGTGCATGGGGCATACCATTGGAAAGGTATTTCAGAGACCTTCGAAAGTCCTTTGGACCGCTCCTGAGTTTGGGATTTGACTTTGGGTCAAATGTGGCTCGAAAGCGTTTGTCAGTCCACTAGACGGGGAATCATTCGGACGCAAATGGATCGTTCGTCCGCATGGTAAGTTCGAATCGCGCATGGGACAGACCGTTAGAAAGGTTAGGAGGTGTAATTCGACATTCCAAAGAGTTTTGCCGAGTTTGGGGAGTTGACTTTGGTCAACCGGGCTTGAGAATCCTTCGGTGACCTCTCGGAGTCAAACAGATCATTCGTCCGCATGGTAAGTCAGCATTGCGCACAGGATGGACCGTTCGAAAGGTTATTCAATGCCCTTCAAAGATTCATTCTGCCTCAGTCGAGCTGAAGAGTTGACTTGGGTGAAACAGAGCCTGGAAGCACCCGGTGGCCTCTAGGTAGGGTTTGAGACGCAAACGAAACATTCGTCCGCATGGTGAGTCGAAATCGCGCATGGGGTAGACCATTGGAAAGGGTATTCAGTGCCTTTTGAAGATTAATTGAGTCTCGGTCAAGATGAAGAGTTTGACTTTTGGTTCAAACTGAGCCGAGAAGTGCCCGATGGCTTTTAGGTCAGTACTCGAGATGTGACCAGGGTTTACAGTGATGAGTGGAGGTACTAGGGACCTAAGGAGAGTTAGGGGTAATGGAATGAGGTGTCTACAGAGCCCCTCGATGGGTGAATTTGGAATAAATGATAGCCGTCGATTAGACACCGCATGATGCTTTTGAGAGAGTGTGACTGATTCAGAGGGTCGAGGTCGATTCTGAGGACCTAAGGAAGCGAGGATGACTAATTCAGAGGGTCGAGGTCGATTCTGAGGACCTAAGGAAGCGAGGATGACCAATTCAGAGGGTCGAGGTCGATTTTGAGGACCTAAAGAAGCGAGGATGACCAATTCTGAGGGTCGAGGTCGATTCTGAGGACCTAAGGAAGCGAGGATGACCAATTCAGAGGGTCGAGGTCAATTTTGAGGACCTAAAGAAGCGAGGATGACCAATTCAGAGGGCCGAGGTCGATTCTGAAGACCTAAAGAAGCGAGGATGACCAATTCAGAGGGTCGAGGTCGATTATGAGGACCTAAGGAAGCGAGGATGAACAATTCAGAGGGTCGAGGTCGATTCTGAGGACCTAAAAGTGGTGACGATCGAGGATCGAGGTCAATTCTGACCTAACTCAGGTGATGATCCAAGACCGGGGCTAATTCTGACCCAAGAGTGGTGACGACCGAGTACCAAGGTCACTTCTGACCTAACCCAGGCCAATTCAGACCCAAGAGTGGTGACGACCGAGGACCGAGGTCAATTCGGACCTAACTCAGGTGACGATCCAAGACCGGGGCCAATTCTGACCCAAGAGTGGTGACGACCGAGGACCAAGGTCAATTCCGACCTAACTCAGGTGACGATCCAAGACCGGGTCCAATTCTGACCCAAGAGTGGTGACGACCGAGGACCGAGGTTAATTCTGACCTAACTCAGGTGACGATCTAAGATCGGGGACAATTTTAACCCAAGAGTGGTGATGACCGAGGACCGAGGTCAATTCTAACCTAACTCAGGTGACGATCCAAAACCGGGGCCAATTCTGACCTAAGAGTGGTGACGAACGAGGACCGAGGTCAATTCTGACCTAACTTAGGTAACGTTCCAAAACCGGGGCCAATTCTGACCCAAGAGTGCTGATGACCGAGGAACGAGGTCAATTCTGACCTAACTTAGGTGACGATCCAAGATCGGGGCCAATTCTGACCCAAGAGTGGTGATGACCGAGGACCAAGGTCAATTCTTACCTAACTCAGGTGACGATCCAAGACCGGGGTAATTTCTAACCCAAGAGTGGTGACGATCGAGGACCGAGGTCAATTTTGACCTAACTCACATGACGATCCAAGACCGGGGCCAATTCTGACCCAAGAGTGGTGACGACCGAGGACCGAGGTCAATTCTAACCTAACTCAGGTGACGATCCAAGACCGGAGCCAATTCTAACCCAAGAGTGGTGATGACCGAGGACCGAGGTCAATTCTAACCTAACTCAGGTGACGATCCAAGATCGGGGCCAATTCTGACCTAAGAGTGGTGACGACCGAGGACCGAAGTCAATTCTGATCTAACTTAGGTGACGATCCAAGACCGCGTCCAATTCTGACCCAAGAGTGATTGCATTTCCTTTGGGAAAAGAAAAAGGGTTCCATTGGGGAATAAGAATTGGATTTGAGGTTCCGCTGGGGAATGATGAATGAGATGGGGAAGATATGGATCGTCCTTGGGAGATATCACCTGGGGAGAGTGATTCTTCTGAATTCTGCCGGGAAAAATACCATGAGATATTGTTTCGCATTGGGTAGCCGATGGCTGGAGAGGCCTTTTGCCTTTGATTTGAGCGGCGGAGCTGATCGTTGGGGAGATAACCGGTTTGAGGTCGTAAACTCTGCTGAGGAGGTGATTAGGGGGTTCGGGCGCATCGCTCGAGAGGTCATTTGCTTGGATTTTGAGGGTTCCTCTAGGGAAAAAGAGTTTTTGCCTGAAGAAATGCGAAAATTTTCTTGATGAAAAAGTTCAAAATCCATCTTGTAATTTTTGGGGATTTTTCGGGGATTTTTCGAGGCTTTCTGGCATTTTTTGGGAATTTCTGTGCCGGCCGGCATAGACTGAGGGGTGCCATTCGGTAGTGGCATGGACTTTTAGGCTGCCTCGGGAAGGTGAGGAGACTGTGTCGATCGGTATGGCAGTGGTCTGTGCCGATCGGCATGGCGCTTGGCCTCCTATATAAAGGGGGCGAATCCCTTTCATTTTTCACATCTTCTTGCCTTCTCTCTTTCTGCGATTTCTCTCTACGAATTGTTCTAACGTTCCGATCTTTAAGAAATAGCCGCCTTTGTGAGAACCACTGTCCACCGGGAGTGGTTGACCGTTGATGACTGGGGGAATGTGGATTAGAGGGACAGGGTGCCCCTTGCTTTGGGGAATGAGAATGCCTTTGATGAATTCAAGCCGGTTGCGAATGAGCGGGCCTTGCTGCGGAAGCTGTCACATCATCGCTCTTTGAGAGTGATTCCCGGAGGTTATGTAAGTAACCTGACCTTTGGCATTCCTTTCCTTTTGGGTGATTTTTCCTTTTTCTTGACCTTTGACTGAATTTTTTCTTTTTCCAGTCGAATATTTCTTTGAAGAACATGCGTGCCCACGGGACGAAGGGGCTTAAGGATGTTTGGGGGCATCTTCCACCCGTGGTGTGCTGGATGGTATCATCAGTGGGTTTTGGGAGGTTGGCGACTGCGCTGGATGAGACACCTCATTCGACAGCAGTTTTGTGTGCCTTGGGGGAGAGGTGGTGGGACACTACCCACACCTTTCATTTTGGCTTCGGGGATATGACGGTGACTCCCATAGATGTGCAGTAACTGCTGGGGTTGGATTATGATGGGGAGTAGATAGAGGTGGATCGCTCCTTGCGGGTGAGGCCGAAGGCGGTGAATGCGGCACTTGGTGATGTGAGGAGGATAGTTTCTGGAGATTCCATCTGGATGTCCTTACTGAAGGATGTTTTTGCTGAGCAGAGTGGTTGATGTGGAGGATGGGCTGCAAGTGAGGCAGATGGCCCGGTTATTTATCTTGTTGGTATTGGGAGGTTTCATGGTGTCATCGAGCGGCGACGTCGTCCATTTTTGGTTTCTGCCATACTTGAGGATGTTTTCGAACATCCCTTTCTATGATTAGGGGAGTCTGACATTGGCGACCCTTTACTCTTCTCTGGATGCATTCAACCAGTCCTGCCGGTAGACTTTTACTGGAGTCACATATCTCCTTGAGGCATTCTTTATTTTGCGCATTTTCATTTCATGCATTTGCATTTTCCTTTCATGTGTTCACATTTTCCTTATGCGTCTCTTTTTGCTTGTGAATTCAGACGTGGTTCTATGAGGTGATTGGATGCAACACCCCGCTGATTTCTTTGAAGGATGACACTATTGGGGACTCTTGCCGACTGTACCGATGGTGTAAGGCCAACCGACAGTCGAAGGGATCTCTTTCCCCGGAGGCGGTGCGTCAGGTCTTGAATGACCTAACCAGTGGTCGGGTAAGGTCTTTTCCTTTTCAGTCTGGGTTTTTGCACCTTTTGATCTTGTATCGACTCATGCCTGCTTGGGTATTTTCAGGTGACCTTTTATCCTTGGGGGACAGCTATTCAGGACATAAGGCTGACTGGGGTGAACGCGCAGATGAGGCGCTTGTTGGTGCATGAGTTCGGCCATTCCTGGTACCTCGGGGAGAAGGTGATTCGTCAGATCGCTGAGGAGGAGTTGGTGGTGCCACCTGCGCAGCCTCCTACGTCTATGAGGCTGGAGTGACAATTGTTGGAGGATGAGAGGATCGCGGCGATGATCGGCGAGTCCTATGCTTTATATACTGATACGACCGCGTCGTATGATTTTATGGACTTTGTGACGAGCTGGTTGATGGCGCCCAGCATTCATGATGCCTTGCCTTTCCCTCATGCTGGTTCGAGTCGGGCATTGGGGTCTTCCCACAGTGGTGGTGGTCCCTTGGCACCTGCGGTGGCGGAGACATCGGAGGTCCCTTTTGTTCGGCTGCACACTCCTTCGTACAACCTCCGGCGATGGAGGGATAGTGACGATATTGCACCGTCCCCTTGAGATGGATCCGGAGGAGCTGGGTTTGACAGAGGATGTCCTTCGTCCTGCGGTTAACCTTTCGGTCCTTTTCCTCTTTTTGATTTCTTTTGCTTGATACTGATTCTGCCTTTTCCTTGCAGTAAATCCGGGTGTCGACCACTTGGCTGAGGGATATCAGAGACTAGATATCATCGGCGACTGCCCACATTCGGGATTCTGTCCCTGTTTCTTCTTGCTTGGTGCCGTCACCCTCATCCGGGGAAGACTCTGGCTCAGGTAGGGGGGTGTGTTGTCTCGCCGTAGGGGGAAGAGAGCGCGTCGTAGGGGTGGAAGCTCTTGAGAGAGAGAGAATGTGGGTTCGAGCTGAGTCCCGTTGTTTTTGGCTTTTTCTTTCTATTTCTTGCAAGATGATGTAACACAGAAAACAGATATATGCAATGCAATGTAATTTTTTTGACTATCTTTTATTTTAATGATGAATGAATGCATGCACATGCGCTTTTTCATTTGCTACTGAGACCGTAAAACAGGAGTATTTTTGGAATTTTTCAAAGGAAAGATGTTTTATTTAAAACGGGGAATCCCATAAGGAGAAAACTGGATTCTTGAAATTTTTTTGAGAATATCAATTTATTTTTATGGAGTTTTCTGATTTGACAAAAAAGAGGAAAGGAGGAAATTTCCAAAAATGGGAGGTTGCCGATCGGCAAGCACCCTGGCCTGCCTATCGGCAGTTCATTCTAGTCCCATCAATTGAAATCTTTGAATGGTACCCTCTTCAGCCTTTGGTACCTTGTGGGGTAGGATTCCCTTCGATTTCTGCAGGGATTATGTCTTTTGTGAGAGTTCTCAAGTATTAAAGGGGGTGAGGGTGGAGTGTTTTCATCACACCTTTCCATCCTTATCCACTTGCCTACTATTTCTTTGCCCAATAAGATGGCTCTCCCTGGTAGCACCGAGTTTGTCAACTACCTCAAAGCCTTGGAAGTTATGTGATCTTATAATGTCGACTATGATTCTTTCAACATGCGTCGAGTCTCCTTGTGGCGTAATCGGCCTTTTGAGTGGAATATGTTGACAACGGCGGTACAATTTTGGTATCCCGAAGACCACGTATTCCGCTTTGGGTTGGAAGAAGTTTGTCCTACCTATGAGGAATTTTCTGTCATACTAGGTGTGAATCCCAGTGTTGTTGCGGCTTTACCCGAATTTTCCTTCTCCCCTAGGGATTTGTTGGTCTGGCTTATTCATATCTCACCCTCAGCGGCCAGGTCATTGGTTTCTGGAGGAATGATCTCCCTCCCGGCGGTGTTGCAGTCCATGCATTTGCGGGAAGTAGGTGATGCCGGCTATGCTGGATCCGTGGTTTTGGGTCTGGTTTCAAAATTACTATTGGTGACTAGGGAGGTGCGAGTGGACCCACAACTTGCAGCCATTACTTCATTGATGTCATATCGTTGCAATCCTGCGGCGGTAATATTGGTGGAGACTCTGAATGGCCTGGATGCCTGGAGAGAAGGTTGTTCTGACTTTTTGAGGGGTAGTCCTGTGATACTGTTCATGTGGTTGTTTGAAAGATTCCTCTTGTCAACTCCTCCAGAATATCCTTTGTCAGCTGTACCCAACTTCTTTTCACGCTACTTCCTTCGCATTGGCCTGTATGTTCAGAACTGGGAGAATTGGTTTGTGGAGTATGGGGCTCGTGGGCTGTATTGGTCAGTGCCTTGGTGGGGGAAGTTTCATTTAGTTCTGGAGCTAGGAGAGTATTCATATGTGGTGCTGGTTGGTCTCAAACAGACCTCTTTTTATTTCCCTTGGCAGCTTTTGCGCCAATTTGTCTGGGCGCTGGTCGTGCACCCTCAGACCTTAAACTTCCTTCGAGTAGAGGATTTGACTGAGCGTCTGCGTCTGTTTCTTGGGTCTCTGTGGGAAAATCGGTGTCCGTCGACCCAACCCTCTCAGTATGTCGGGAAGGTTTGCCATGTCCCCAAAGATTATATGAGGTGGTTGTGG
The DNA here is from genome assembly GCA_949130495.1 of Sambucus nigra. NCBI lineage: Eukaryota > Viridiplantae > Streptophyta > Magnoliopsida > Dipsacales > Adoxaceae > Sambucus > Sambucus nigra. Next base: position 170,877,008 of record OX422217.1, read on the forward strand.
AGGAAAGTAGTCAATAAGATGTTGACAGTAGAGACTGGTCAAAGATTGTCTGTTTTATCTGACTCCATGGAAGGGGGTGTTGTGGTCTTTTCGAAGATGGTTAAGGCTCATCGATCCACGGAATGTTTACGGCACTCCATTCAGGCAGAAGAAACATAGGGTCCTCAGGATGTAGATGATGAGGGTGCAGGCTCTTCTGGTAGTGTGGGTAGGACTCCTGGGGAGTTTATTTATGTAACAGACGTGGGGGATTTTATCTGGTTTTTATGGTAGTAGGGGGAAGGGAGTTATCCGTTCCTTTTTCTTATGTAATTTGTACTGTAGTTTCTTATTAATGAAATAAACAAGTTTCTGATCATCATCCAGCTGTGCCTTTCGATGAATTTTGTGTTTTGAATTATTTATACCAATCGCTAAGGCATACATAATCCTTTTGTTCAAGTAGATGTTTAGAATGAACTGTCGTTCTCGGAGATAAGAAAATAATATATTTTTGTGAAAAAGAAGGGGTCGTGCTCATGTGGGATGTATGAGCTGCCTACGTACCTCTGGGGTTTTTGAAATGTTTTAAAAATGTTTTATGTAGAGGATCAGGCCCACGTAGTTCTGGGTAGAGGGAAATGAAGAGTTTTTTTTTTTAATTTTTAGAATAGAAGGGGGATGAGAAGAGTCGTAACGCGTCGAGATTTTGGACTAGGGGTAGAATTTCTTGAGATGGTCCAAATTGACTGGACGAGCCATCTCTTCCCCATCCAGGTCAGTGAGCATGGCGGCACCGCCAGACAAGATCTTCTTCACAATGTAGGGGCCACTCCAATTGGGCTTGAATTTTCCTCTGGGGTCCCAGATGGGTTCTATTATCTCCTTGAGGGCTAAATCCCCCTCCTGGACACCACTTTCCTTGACTCTTTTGTTGAATGAACGCGCTATTCGGTGATGGTATCCCTGTATGTGATAAAGAGATTTTAATCTTCTTTCATCCAGAAGGGCTAGCTCATCAAAATGGCCTTGGCACCAGTCTTCTTCACTAACCTTTCTTTAGAGCATGACACGTAGAGAGGGTATTTCTAGCTCCACAGGTAGGACGACCTCCATGTCGTAGACCAAGGAGTAAGGGGTATCCCCAGTAGAGGTTCGGATTGAGGTTCGATAGCCCCAAAGGGCGTATGGGATCCGGTCGGCCCAGTCTCTACATCTTTCGGTCATCTTGCTGATGATGGCTTTAAGGATTTTATTGGCGGCTTCAACTGCACCATTAGTCTGAGGTCGGTAGGGAGAAGATTTATGTCTCTGAATCCCATACTCGTTGACAACTTCTGTGACTTCTGCCTCGAAGTGCAAATCGTTATCTGACACTAGCTCGTGCGGGACTCCATATCGGCAGATGATATTTTTCTTGATGAATTTGTCCACATTTTTGGCATTTAATACTGCGTATGACTCAGCTTCGACCCATTTTGTGAAGTAATCGATGGCAAAAAGGATGAACTCATGCCCGTTTAACGCTTTTGACGTAACCTTCCCTATGATGTCGATACCCCAGGTGGAGAACGCCAGGGAGAAGCCATGTTGTATAATTCCCGCGGAGGCAAGTGTTAAAGATTGGAGAACTGTTGGCATTTAGGGAATCTCCGAACATAGGCGGTGCAATAATGGGTCATGGTGGTCCAATAGTAGCCCTGTCGGATGATCTTCTTGGCAAGAATGTGACCGTTCATGTGGGGCCCGCATTCCCCGTAGTGGATTTTCCGCATTATCTTTTCTATGTCAGCCCCTACGATACAGTGCAAATGAGTTCCATCGAAATTCCTCTTGAGTAGTGCTTTATGACAGATGATGTACTGAGCGGCTAGCCTTCGGAGGGTAGCTCGGTCATTCTTGTTGGAACCCTCGGGATACCTACCGTACCTGAGGAGGCACTAGATATCACAGTACCAGCAATTGGCTAGTTCAGGGTCTTTTGTGGAGACAAGATTAATATGGTAACAATGGGTTGGTTTGTCTTGCTTTTGAACTAGGAAGGGGGTCATTGTTATTCCCTCAGGCATATTGACCATGGAGGCCAAAGTGGCGAGAGCATCGGCTAGGTTGTTCTTTGCTCGGGACAGGTAATGGAAGGTGATATCTCGGAATTGGGAGGCTAACTCTTCTAAGTGGGCATGAAAGGGTTGGATCTTTTCATCCTTGACCTTCCACTTTCTAAGCACTTTACCGATGATGAGGGCAGAATCCCCATGTACATCAAGGTATTGAATATCTTTCTTGAGAGCGACCTTGAGGCCCACTGTGCATGCCTCGTATTCTGTCATATTGTTGGTGCAAGGGAAATCCAATTTTATGGTGATGGGAGTGTGGGAGTCATCTGGGGCGACCAGAAGTATCCCAATACCATATCCCTTTTTGTTAGCAGCGCCATCGAAGAACATTTTCCATCTGAGGTAGTCTTGAGTGGTGCAGAGGACATTTTCATCTGGGAATTCGGAGATCCAGACATCTGTTTCTTCTATAGGGTAGTCAGGGAGGTAGTCAGAGATGGCTCTTCCTTTAACGGCTTTCTGTGCGACGTACATGATATCGAACTCGGTTAGGATCATCAACCATCGGGCCATTCGGCTGGATAAGGCGAGTTTTTTTAGCATGACCGGATCCATTCGGGATACAAGCTTAATGGGAAAGGCGAGCATGTAGTGTCACAACTTTTGGGTGACCCAGACAAGCGCGACGCATGCTTTTTCTAAAGCAGTGTAGTTGACCTCGTATCCGACAAATTTGCGACTGGCATAATAGACGGCTCTTTCTTTGTGGGAGTCTTCAAGGTATTGGGCTAGCAAAGCCCCAACTGCAGTGTCGGTTATGGTTAGGTATAGGAAAGAAGGGAGACCAGGCTGTGGTGGCATGAGAACTGAAGGTTGGGTCAGATATTGTTTGATTTGGTCAAAAGCTTCTTGGCATGCCTCATTCCAAACCTTGGTTGAATACTTTCGGAGGAGCTTGAAGATTGGTTCGCAGATGGAGGTTAACGGGCTAATGAACCGGCTGATATATTGTAATTTCCTAAGAAATCCTCTGACTTCTTTCTCTGTTTGTGGTGGTGGAATCTCAAGTATGGCCTTTGGCTTGGCGGGATCTACTTCTATCCCCTTCTCACTGGCCATGAACCCTAAGAGTTCTCCCTTTGAAATGCCGAAGACGCATTTCTGTGGATTAAGTCGCATCTGATATTGTCGCAGTCGTTCGAAGAACTTTCGTAGAGCAGGAGCATGACCTTATCTAGTTTTGGACTTGATAATCATATCATCCACCTAAACCTCAACCTCTTTGTGAATCAGGTCATGCAGGATGGTTGTGGCAGCCCTTTGGTAGGTAGCCCCAGCATTCTTGAGACCGAATTGCATAACGGTGTTGCAAAAGGTTCCCCATGGGGTGATGAATGCAGTTTTCTCTTGGTGGTCGGGGTGCATCTTGATTTGATTGTATCCGGCAAACCCGTCGATGAATAACTTAAGAGCATGACTGGTTGTGTTGTCCACGATCATATCGATGTTGGGTAGCGGATAATTATCCTTCGGATAGACTTTGTTTAAATCTCGGTAATCCACACACATTCGAACCTTTCCTCTTGATTTCAGTACAAGTACAATATTGGCTAGCCATGTGGGATATTCAATCACTCGAATGAAACCCACGTTTAACTGTTTGATCACCTATTCTTTGACCTTAAACGATAATTCGGTGCGGAGCTTTCTCAATTTTTATTTAACTGTCTTGGAATCTGGGAGAGTGGGGATCTCATGCTGAGCTATTTTGGGATCAATACCGGGCATGTCGTCGTAGGACCATGCGAAGACATCCATGAACTCCTTTAGAAATTCTTTGAGTTTTGCGCGCTCATGCTCGTCAAGGGTGGCCCATATCCTAATCTCGCGCAGTTGGCTACTCGAATCGAGATTAACAACAACAACCTCTTCTTCATTAACTTGAACGCGATTATGTTGTTTGTTATTAACCTTATTTAAATCAGTTAAGAATTATTCATTTACAAAATCATCATCATCAAAAGTTTGATTAGAATCCATGCAGTTAATGTAAGGCACAACAAGATACTCAAAATTTTCGTTTATTTCATTGATAGGAAAAACAGCATTGATAACCTCATCAAAAGAGGGTTTGATTACATTTGAGCAAGGATGGACAACAGTAGAAGAAACGGGGTAAACATTGGGGTTAGGGGAGATTTCAAGAGGTAGAACTGGAGCAGCATGCCAGTTGAGGAGTGGTGTATCAGTAGCTTTGATCAGATGAGAAGGGTTCAGTGATGCAGTGCCTGAGTGAACCATGCAGAGTGCCATCCCCAGCGTCTGCAAGTTGAAGGAATCTTTAAAATCACTTTCCTTAGTCTCTTCGATATTTTTTATGAGTGGTTGTACGCGGTGTGGGAAACTTTCGGCCCAGAGGTAGCTATCTTGGTAAAAGATCTCCATTCCAGGCTTCATTTTCTTATCAGTATGGTCACGGTTCTGGAAAGCCGCAAAAGGGGAAGTCTTCACCCTCTTTAATGAATCGTCCATTTAAAGAATCTCCTGAGATATTTCAGACGCAGTCTAACCCTTTCTTTGATCGAGTCTGGTGGATCATTCTGAGCTCTTATTCTGATGGTTAATACCCCAAGCCGTGAGGAGGGAAAGCTTTCTTTAATTCGATGGGCTCCAGTATCCCCTGTTGTCTTTGTCCTAGCCCCATTCCAGTCATGAAGTGTATGTTTCTGAACATCTGAATCACATTGACATTTCCATGAGGGTCTTACTCTGGACAAACCCTTTCTTTGAAACCGTCCCCTGCTGGGAGTAGAGGTGGCTCAACTCGAAATCCTGATAGGAGCATATCATTTGACCCATGCTGTATCTCAAGAATTGGACTGCTGGTGCCTGCACCCACGCCGTTATCGTCGTCACCCAAGATGGTGATGACACGCCCATTGGCGAAGAACTTCAATTTCTGATGGAATGAGGAAGATATACCCTTTATACTGTGGAGATAGGGTCGTCCGAGCAACAGGTTAAAACAGGTCGGGATATCAATGACTTGGAATTCGACGACAGGGTTTATAGGTCCAACCCCTATTGTCAGTTTTATGGATCCCATCACCTCCCGACGGGTATTATCGTAGGCGCGCAAGGCAGCAAAGGTTGAAGCGAGGTCAATTTCTTTTAAGCCTAGACATTTGAATGTTCTCAGTGGGCAGACATTCAAAGCGGATCCGTTATCAATGAGCGAAAGTGGTACCACCTTCCCCATAACTTCGATGGAGATGCCGAGTGCATGATTGTGATTCGCCCCAATTTTAGGGATTTCCTCTTCAGAAAATGACAGCATTCGGGTGGAGGTCAAGGACCCAACCAAATTCACCGCCTCTTCTGGTGTGGTAGAAGGAGGAACTATGGGTTCTGTGAGCAACTTGATTAAATCATTTATGTGCTGCTGGGAAGACATAAAAAGCCCCCATAGAGTGATGTTATCTTGAGTTTTCTTCATTTGATCAAGGATCTTGCTCTCCTCGAGGGTCATTTCTGGCATAGGAAGGTCTTCAACGCCCTTCCCCTTGTCATTTGTTGGTAGCGAGCTTGGAACTTGGTAATTTCTCCCAAGATCTGGTCATGTGATTTACTGAAGAAGGGAAAAACTTAAATTGAGTTTCCTCGTCAATCTCAGGTTGTTCTGCTGCCCTGTTTATTTCTCCGAGGAGTTCTTCAAATGATATCATCCCACATATGTCGGCTACTGGGCCATTTCCTCCTGAAGCTTGTACTTCATTTGAAACTTTGAATTCTTCCCCCCATTCGATGGCAATAATTCTATTTTCCCTCGTGAAATCAATGCATTACACAACTTCAAACGCCTTCTCATATAGGTCTTCCCATTCTGTGGGGATGTGTAAGGGTGAAGGGATCAGGCGCCCTTGTATCTTTAAAGTGTCAAGTAATTCGGTGATACTGCAAATGTTGTTGGGTTGCCTAAATGCTTCCGCCATGATATGGACAACATCATCTAAGCTGACTTCGTCGGTTTGTATCACCCAAGTATCTCACTCCCAGGCCCATTTTTGTGCCTCCAAAAATAGCGCGCTGAACCTCTGACAATCGATAATCATCTGTGATGGCAATTTCAGCCCGAACTCTAGGAGTTGATTCAATACCTCTGACAATTCCATACTTCCACCTTCAGAACAGGTACGGACAGTGATGCATGCTCTGGTAAGGAGTGACAGTGCCTGATCAGCGGGGCTAGTAGGGTGTAGGAGGAAATATGGGCAAATTTGAAGAGTTTTAGGAGGGTATAGGGGTGTGATTTGAGTTGATGGATCGAAATTCAGGTTTTCCTCCAAGAATATGGCATTGGTGTGATTTGGGAGTGGGTTATGAGTAGTGTTTGGCTTAGGATTGGCTAGTGGGGCGATGGTTCCCCGATCGATGAGATCTTGGATTACGTTCCGAAGGTGAAAGCATTGGTCGGTGGTATGGCCAGCTGTTTGGTGAAAGGCGCAATGAGCATCGGTCTTGAAGTTTCTTGGGAGTGGGTTTGGTAACGGACGGGGATCCAAGGGTTTTATAAGGTGTCGACTTAACAGGGCTTGGTAAACTTTGGAGAGGGGAGCATGAAGCTCAGGGCGGCTTTCTAGTGCCCATGATGTGGTTGGTTAAGAGATGTTGTTGATGGTTAAGACTGTAGCGTTGGCAGGCTTGTCATACTTTCTAGGGGTGAACTGTTCAGTCACCTTCTTTGGTTCAACTTCTGTTTTGGCAAGACCTTCCTCGATTTCTACTCCTGCTTCTCTGAGAGCTCAAAAGTGGGGGTAGTACTGTCCTTCCATGGTTGCTCGGACGTGGGGCAACAAATTCTTCTTCACTATGTTGACTTGCTCTTCTTCAGATGGCCGATTGGTCATGGTAGCTGCTTTTTCCCTCCATCGGGCTATGAAGTTACTGACTGATTCTCCAGAGTTTTATTTGAGCAGCTCTAAATCACGGTGGGTGACCTCGAGCTCTTCGTTGTATTTGTACTGCGACATGAATTCTCGGGCTACATCCTCCCAACTACGGATTCTGGATCCCTCAAGAGATAAAAACCATCGGAGAGCACTGTCCTTCAAAGTTTGTTAAAACAGTTGGGCCATCACATCTTCATAAGCCCCTAGGAGAGTTATGGAATGATGATAACTGCAAAGATGAGAAATTGGGGGACCACGCCCTCCGAATTTCTCGATGTTTGGCATCTTGAACTTCTCGGGTAACCTTGCTTTAGGATAAGGAGACATATGGGTATAGTACATGTAATTCCCAGAGATTCGGACCTGGTCGAACTTCTTAGTGAGCATCTTAAGATCTTCTTTGACTTTGTTCAACTCCTCCTCCTTTGGATCAGCGACCATAGGCAGGTTCGCCACAGGCTGGGCAATGTTTGGCATTGGAAGCTGGGCAGGCGGCGGCCCATTAGCTGGAGGGGCACGTGGAGCGTGATGATATTCCTTCGGGACCCAGATGGGCTCGGGTGGACCCATAGCACGTGGGAACAGGGCCTCGGGCTCTTGAGGCATAAGAACTTGGTTTCGTTGCATTTCTCGGACCTTAGCTTGGAGGTTGTCAATCTTGGCCACAAGCTGAGCTAGGACTGTCGGAAGATCTGGTTGTATGACTGGTGGTTGATCTGCATTCTCCATGGAAGATGGATGGATTCCGGATTCGAAAGAAGTAGTATAGGAGAGGATAAAACTCCGAGGTGATTTGACTGAAGACCGAAGCCAATAAGGAGCCAGGCCAAGGGCGTGCGATCGACCTGAGAAGGCGTAGGATAAGATTTATTTTTGAGAAAAAAGGGAAAAAACTATTTTTGGATTTTTGATAAAGAAGGGAGAAATATTTTTGGATTTTTAAAGAAGGGAGAAATGTTTTTGGATTTTTAATAAAGAAGGGAGAAATGTTTTTGGATTTTTAATAAAGAAGGGAGAAATGTTTTTGGAGACGGAACTCAGCATGATTATTATGATTATTATGTTCTCACTTGTATTTAATTCTCCTAAATGCAATGTCGGACGGGACCCAAGCCTGGAAAAGGGGGGTTTTTAATATATGCAAAGCTACGATTTGGACTTGTAACCAGGCTCGCGGACAGGGTCCCATTTTAAAAAATGCGCGAAAATTGGGTGGCAGATCGACCCAAAATTTCGGCAGAGTTTCGGGTTGAAACCGACAATCTAAAGTGCGTGTCCTAGGTTTGACATCTATATGGGGGTATGCAGTTGGTTGGGTGAATCGACATGGGTTCCCCCCTTTGGCGTGACTTCCATGATATACGTCTTGCTCTTGCGGGCAATCGGTACGTGTGGACAAGCCATTTGATATACCTGAGTGTACGTGAATTGCCTCACCATATACCTTGTGGGGACGGCATATGTGAGAGGGAATTCGATATACTCGGCATACGTGAACGAATTCCCTATGATATACCTCCCGTCATGACTTAGATCAAGCGGTACGATGTGGAGGAACCGTTCGATATACGTCGAAGGTACTTGGCCAATGGAAAGTGAGAGTCATATCGCTTAGGCTAACTGCGACCTACCGGACCAGCACCCATCACAAAGTGACCCTCCAGTTACTGGGTAAAATTTGGTAAATATCAATGCTCTTTGGTGATATCGTGTGAATCATGCATGATTCTCTTATTAGTATCTTATGATGATAATGCCTTTCTTGATTATGCCAAACAGGGAGCCAATGTACAAGTAACCCAAAAGGTACAACAAGCATGGATGGGTGATGCGTGCAACATGGGGATATACATGTGATCCTAGGTGCACGTGGAGTGAAGTGTACATGGAGAATTTTCTACAAGTGTGTGAATATAAGCATAGGCATGGGATATACATGTGAGAAAGGGGGATAGGCAGATATGGGGGGGGGGAACATAAACAAATATAGCATCCATGAAAATAGAATCAAGCCCTCAAAAATATAATAAAAACAAGTCCCCAGCAGAGTCGCCACTGTGGCCATCCACGATCCCCGCAGCGGAGGGAGGAAGGGATCCTTCGGGTCCCGCGCGTCCCCTCTCGGGAGAGCGCTTCGACCGGCGTCGATTTGTGAGGTGTGAAGATGTAGAGAGATTTAGAGTCGCCAGTCTATTTTACTCAAAACAGACAAAAGAAAAAAGGGGAAGCCCCCCCCCGAAGGATGGCATCCAAAGACATACTAGTGCGTGCGAAACCAAATGATTTGAGAAGGGTTAGGAGGCTTAGTTACGAAATGGGAAGGTGTTAGGCACCCATTCCGCCCTTTCGGTTTCTCATGGATATTTGCTATTTTCCTTTATATTTCCCCCGGTGATATGTGTGCATGTGTATATATAGAATGGAGGTAGGAATCCTCGACTTGTATCATAGAAAAGACAAAGCGAGTCATCCGTAGGAATGTGGGATTAGTGTAGAAAATAAGATTTACGTGATCACCCCTACGTTGACCGTTATAAAGGAACGATAACGCATATGGAATAATACGTTACTAAGAACAAGTATATAGAATATAATGGAAAATGAGATAAAGAGAAGATAGAAAATAAGAGAAAAGTGAGAAAAGGACTCGAGTTTCGGGTTTTACCCCGAGACGCCTACGTAGCCTATAAAGGCATCAAAGTCCACGTAGTTCGCAAATAAATGAGGGGTGGGGTTTAACCCATAAATCCAAATGGAGAAATCTCTTATTTGTAAGTGTGTGTGTGTGTGTGTAGAAAAAGTGTTTTAGTTGTGAGATAAGTGTGGAAAAGGTGTGAGAATCCCAACTTGGAATTTATGAGGAAACCCTCTTTTTCTTGTTTTTTGGGTTTTTATTTATATGAAAATAGGAGATGTGCAATAATACTAGATAAAAAGTGTACTTATGGTGTGTGAGATGAGATACTAAAAGTGCTAAGTAAGAAAACAAGTTATTGCAAATTTAAGAGAATTTAGGAGAGAGTTTGAGAAAGTTGGACCTTCTTGGAGACCTTGAGCTTGATCTTGAATGTTGAAAGGCAGCCCTTGCACTTGGATGATGATGGAGAATGATTAATTCATCAATTTTGATGAAAGGAATGATGAAAAGTGGAAGTGTTAAAGGGATTTGAGAGTTGAAATAACGTTGCCTTCGAGAGAGGTTTCTGGGGGTTTTCTGAGAGTGATTTGCCTATGATCTGAGCTCACTTGAAAATGAGGCCAAGGCCTCCTTTTATAGCTACAAGGGACTGCCGATTGGTTTAGAGACCTTCCTGTATACCGGTAGGAAGGTGCCGATAAGCAGGTTCTGGGACCTGCCGTTCGGTAGTGTGTTTCAGGCTTTTTCGGAAAATTGGCCGCCGAGGGCAAACCGTTGGTCAGAATCGCGTATGAGGCATACTGTTGGAAAGGTATTTCAGATACCTTCGAAAGTAATTTGGACCGCTCCCGAGTTAGGGTGTTAACTTTGGGTCAAATGTGGCTCAGAAGCGTTTGTCAGTCCGCTGGACGGGGAATCGTTCGGATGCATATGGATCGTTCGTCCGCATGGTATGTCCGAATCGCGCACGGGATGGGTCGTTAGAAAGGTTAGGAGGTGTACTTATACATTCCAAAGAGTTTTTCCCAGTTTGGGGAGTTGACTTTGGTCAACCGGGCCCGAGAGGCCTTTGGTGACCTCTCGGAGTCAAACGGATCGTTCGTCCGCATGGTAAGTCAGAATCGCGCACGAGACGGACCGTTGGAACGGGTATTCAGTTACCTTCGAAGATTCATTCAGCCTCGGTCGAGATGAAGAGTTGACTTGGGTCGAACAGAGCCTGAAAGCGCTCGGTGGCCTCCAGGTAGGGTTTCGGACGCAAACAAAACATTCGTCCGCATGGTGAGTCAAAATCGCGCATAGGGCGAACCATTGGAAAGGGTATTCAGTGCCCTTCAAAGATTCATTGAGTCTCAATCGAGATGAAGAGTTTGACTTTTGGGTCAAACTGAGCCAGGGAGTGCCCGATGGCTTTTAGGTTAGTACTCGGGACGTGACCAGGGTTTACAGTGATGAGTGGAGGTACTAGGTACCTAAGGAGAGTTAGAGGGTAACGAAATGATGTCTCTATAGGTTTCATACATGTCTAAACTGCATCCCATGTGCACTGCTCCATGCATCTACCAAACTACGCACTCTGCCAGCTGTCACTATCAACTGTATGGTCTTGGCTGAGGACTCTGGACGACATTGATGGCCGAGGGTGAATATGTGGGACCTTAACCCTCGTGTAAATATATTTGTCTCATTCGCTGGTCTCGTTCGCATGTCTCATCTTAGACTCATTGGCATTATTTTATCCGAGTTCGAGGATATACAATCCTTCAAGAATAGTGCATACCCCCATTCTAGACAACTGACGAGGGTCGAGGCTGAGTCATCATCCCCAAGCTGAGTGGCGACTTCTCCTTCTTGGTCATCTGGTAAGTGTCAGCTAAGGTCGTGATTCATGGTCCTGGACGAGGTGATACTTAGCATATTAGTTGCTATGATGAACTCACACTTTTGGATGAAACAAGACTAGAGTCTCTATACAATATACAAGGCTAGAACTGTCACATTGCGTGATCAATTAGCAATAAAGTCAAAGACCATAATGTGCGATATGGAGAGATACATATCAATGAAAGTGTAGAACCTAAATAGGACCCTAGAGGAAAATTCAAACCAAACTAGAGTGAGCCATACCTATAGAGGAAGTTTTTTTAGGTGGCTCCGCTATACTCACAGACCTCGGTGGATAAGAGATAAAGCGTCCATTAAACTTAGATCATCTTAAGAAATTCTAACCCTTACTCTATCAAAAATTGTGCTACGACTCTTCTCACATCCCTTCTGTTATAAGAAAAGCTCCCTTCTCCTCTTTTTTCAAAACTAATGGGACTTAATCCTCTCAAAATTACCTTTTCAAAGAAGAAAACGTACAAAATAATTTTTAGACCCCATAGAGGTACATAGGGATCCTATAAAGTCCCTTTTGGCACAGTAGTTTCTTTTTTACGAAATTATATTCTCTTCTCCCCTCGAGAACACTAGTTTCTCTCGTCATTTAAATGAATAAAGGATTATGTATTACTTAACGATTCGTATGGATAATTCAAACAAGAAAGAAGATTCTTCAAATGGCACAATAGATATGCCAACACATCATTTCATTTTTTTCTTGCAAAAAATGATAACTACATGAAGTATCAGTCGAAAGAAAGTCTTTAAATACCTTCATAACCATAATAGCCATGTGACTTAATTTACCCAAATACATGTACACATACTACTAAACTTTCCCCATACCTTCACAAAACCTACCTCAACTACCAGATGTGCCTGTATCATCATCAAAACCATCATCAATAGTCCTTGGAGGACCCTAAAAATACCAGTCCTGATAACATTTCCTTATGCTCCCTATGTGACGGTATGCCTTGATCAACTTGTATGAAGTCACCATGTCCTCCTCCTGAGCATCAATCATCGCAGGCCACCTTTTGACACTGTCCTCATCGAAAATATTCTTGACCACCTTCCCACATAATCGCTTATAATAATCTTGAGATACAAACCTATGATCCCAAAGAGATAGGGTCGTATGGGTAACTGGATTAAGACGCCGCCACAAATGCCTCAAAATCATCCTTAAAGACTTAGTCAAGTCCTCCATAGGAAAGAAGTTGGTTATGTGTCGATGACTAATTTTCTCCTAGCTCACTTGATGCAGAAGTCACGATGGAAAGTGGAAGGAAGTTTTGTGAATGATTTCTAGTCAAATATAATGATTGCTGCCCAGTTGTAGGACATACTGCAGTTCTCCCCACCATTGTACAGACCAACGAAGGTGTCTAGCCCTGTGGTCCATAAGACAATTAACCCAATTCTCCACAGATGGACTAAAGTTGTGAAAAAACGCATAAATAATTTTGGGGAACCAGTCAGAGGACACTCAGGGTAACCTCCAGGTGAAGTATCTCCGATAATGACTTAAACAACATCAGGCTTGCCTCGTAAAAAGCTGGACTAACCTTATTTCCATTCATCCATTCCATTTAATATCTTAACCAATATGGTAGTGTATGGAATGTGATTATAAGCGATAAATAGTATAGTCGTGGACACCTAAGGGTCCGTTGTCATATCGTTAGTTATAAAGACCATCCAAGCAATTAATCCCAAGGCTACGATAAGAGAAAAGCCATTTTCAGTATTATCTCTCCGACTAATAGATTTTAACACTTACATAAGGTTGATATTTTCTCATGCACAAGCGGTCGGGAACCATAAGGAGAGACATGCAATAATTCAGCTAGCGGCACCGAAGGAGAATATATGGTCTTAAGGGACCTAGAACCGTGAAGCAACATCCCGGAGAATCTAGTCAATGGAACGATTATGCCACAAAGTAATCAGACACTAATGTAATGCCTCATAGTTGACATTGTACGAAAACATGGCTTCCAACCCCTCAAGATAGGAAGAAAAAACCATAATCAAGGGAACCACTATCTCAGAAGAGGGATAATTTTTGTAGAACATAGAGGAAGGAAAAAAGTTGAGATGTAAATTAAAATTCCATAGAAAAGCCCTTTTATACTTAAAATCCTCCACAAAAGATTAAGCAGTCAACTTACTATTGGATAAATTGCTTTTGAGTACACAAAAGTGGAAAAGAAGGACAGTCACGGATGGAAAAGGAACTTGGACCTGACTGGTGTGCCGATAGGCAGGCCAAATGGTATGCCAAATGGCACAACCCTAGTTTTCCTCATTTTTCATTGTTCAAATAAGCCCCTTTTTACAAAGGTTTTACCGATTATTCTTTCTTATAAATAACTTCAAGAAAATACTTATTTTATTTATTTCATACTTTTTGCAATAAATAAACCCTCGATTGGAAAATTAAAGTGCATGTAGACTGGGTCATTTCACCCAAGATAAATCAAGAAAAGGAAAAATTCATCATTTATATAATTGTCGTTGCATTTACATTTTTCAAGATTAAAAAAGAGAAAAGGATCAAAATTATTGGGACACAACCCAAACTTTCCAAAAAGCCTCCTAACTAAAACCATTTCCTCAAGGACCCTGACGAACACGCTAACCATGATGGTGAGCTTTGGACTATCCTCTTTGGGAACCTGAACTCTCCTAAAAAGTTATTAATTGATCCATATAAGATCTATCCACTTTCCTCATGTGATCGTACCCAAAATCCATTCAATATCGAATATACCACAACTAATATCATGACCCATGAACATTCTGCAAAAACATAAAAAAAAACAATTACATTAATAATAGAGGAAGAAATCAGAATCGAAGTGCAAAACTTACAGCTAAAATCAGACCTCCTTATGAAGAACATCCTCAGAGAAGGGGGTGGAACCATCTATCATCGCCTGAGGACGATGAGGCACTAAGATAACACGTCCTCTACCTAACTGAATGTGGTAAGAAGGAATGTCAAAAATAATAGATGGGAATATCCTCCATTATTGCCACCCCACCACTCCTTGAGGTCTGCACTGAAGATACAGACACACTATTAACCCTCCACGATCCTACTGTTAGTGGGGCCTTACCCTTCATATCATAAAATAGATTGTGACATCAACCAAGTTGTTGCAAAGTCTAAATAATCATACCCTGCCATCAATTCCGTGTAAAGTATGAATAGCTCACCCACCATCTCTACCACCCTCGGCTCGTCAGATATCTTTTTCACCTTCCTCATGTACTCAGGAGGCACCGACGATTGAACCTTTGGCTCACCCTCCATCAGTTGCCTCACCAACCTCACCATAGGTAATAGACGTACCCAAATTATTGCTCCACCAGTATTCGTATCAGGGCATGAACCCTTATAACCCCCGTAGGCCCCAAGGATAGATTCTAAGGATATTACGTCACTTGTCCCCAAATAAAAGTCAGTCATAAAAAAGACAATTCTGGAGCCTAGCCTACTCACTCATCAGGGCATTCAAAACCACCCTCACATCTTTTGAAACTAATAACTCATTCGATTTCATGTTTGACCTCCTCCACTGGTACATCCTCGTGAACTCCCCAGCCTCACTCACCTTCAGAGACACCAACCCATTGTTTCGCCTAATAACCTCATAAACTACGTCTGCAGAAGGAAATATAATTTTTTTCTCAAATATAAAAGAATAAGAAGAAGAGAAAAATATAGGAATGGCATCTAAAAGTTACCTCCAAAAGGCATGTGGTCCCCATAAAAATTTTCAGCGACACCGACTGAAAGCATGAGGAGAGGAATAGAGGGACGCCAGCATAACTCTCCCCCTGTAATATAAGTGAATATCAGAGATAACCCACAGAAAAGAAAGAAATCATAAATGGATGACATAACTGCTCATCGCACCAGAAATCCCTCAGCAGGAGAAAATAAAAATGGGTTGCCTTCCTCACCTGCCTTTTGTCAATCACATCAATCTGTATCGACATGAAGGTGTCCTTAAACACCGATGCCATGACCAGTTATGAATAAAAAATCCGCATGGTATCCCTCAGGGAAGCCTGAATTAAAACCTCAAAAATGCGCATGGTTTGGTCCATTATGATCTGCTGACCCTCGCACTCCAACCCTATCAACTGATGCACATCAATTAGGGAGACGACCATCTCTCCCATGCCAAAATAGAACGTGTGAGTAGTGTCCCACCACCTCTCACCAAAATCACACAACCCCATTAAAGACCATGACATCTCATCCAAGGCCCCGCCAAAGGACTAAACCTGACGTACTTTACCATTAACTTCATCGCCCCAGGGAGTTTCTCCCATACAGTCCTAATCCCCATTGAACCCTAGAGTGGATGCCCGATGACATAATATCCACCCGTACATAATTAAAAATTCTTCAATGCCCAAAAAAAATAACAAAAAAAATTAAAAACTAAAACATAAGTGCAGGCACTCACATAACCATTCAAATTAATCACCCTCAAAGAGCGATGATTTCCAAGATCCCTCTGCATGACCCTGTCGTAAATAATGGACTCGAAGCTATTAGAAGCATTTCCACTCCAAAGCACTAGCGCCTCAACATTGCACCACTCTTAGTAGGAATAGTACTCAGTATTCATAAAAGGATCGTTGGTCATGCTTTCCATAAGTCCCCGCGAACTAATGACGTCTAAGACTCATTTCTAGAGAGTGATAAAATTTTGTTTTTATGGAGGTGTGAAAAATAAGAACCATGCACCCCCTTTTCATAAGAGACTAGAGGGTATGGCGATTAGTAGCCCCTGTTCATGCCCTTTGACATGACCTTTCACCTTCTCTAAGAAGCCCATTAGATTGTGCCCTATGTTGGTATGCACATCCCTGCCTATGCCTATTGGTAGGCCCCCTAATTGTTTTCACAAAAATTTACCAGAAAATGTAAATAAAAATACCAAAAAATCTCCAAAATGTCAAAACCTTGAAATCCATCAAAAACACACTTTTCATAAAATTCATCCATTTTTCAAAGAAAAAAATTCTTTAAAGATTTAATAAAAATCTATGAATGTCTAATTAAATGCACCCGCATTAACAAAATGTGGGAATTCTCACGTCACGCACCCATGCCAACATATTTTTTAGAAGAAATAGAATAAAAAGTGAACTGCTTGTCGCGACCATTGACCGTCAGTTGCATTTATGAACCTCTAAATTCATTAGCCAATATGGAGGGATGGGATAAATAATAAAAGTCAATTTTTAGTTTTTCAAATTAAATGTAAAAATTAATTTGAATAATCCCTAATAAAAACTTTGCACCAATTTTTAGTGATAAAATTTTTCCAAATTTTACCTTGAACGAAAACATACATCAAGATGATATCAGATAAAATAAATAAATCAAACCACAACACGCTGATGTAAGAGAAAAACCCACAAAGGGAAAAACCTCGGACGACTCAGCCACGCAAATCACTATGATGAGGAATTACAAAAGATAATTAGTAGATTTACAACATAGACACGACGCCCCCACAAGCCTTGATGCTCTTCAGTCTTCAACCTCTCCTCTACAGTGCTTGTAAGAGTCCACTTATGCAGTTCCACAATATATGAGTCCACACATATCTCGGTGTCCACCTAACAAGCTTAGTAGTTGTCTATGGATATGTAACACGGACGTGTGATAACTCATCTCCCCCATTTTAATATCGGGTGGCAAATCCTCTACTAAAATAAAAACGGAATCCAATATAGTTTAATTCTGAGCATCACTATCCTAACAACCAATATAAACATGATATGAATAAGAACCATATAATTAAATCTACATAATGAGTCAACATGAATAAATAAATAAATGTGAACGGAATAAACTGATATACCCATATATACCGTCGGCCAGGCCGAGGGCGTACTCCACCTGGACGAGGCCAGGATGATCTCACAATAAATATCAGACGACCCTTCAAGGGGCCGACCCCTCATCAGACCCAGCCGACCCTTCAAGGAGCTGACCCTTCATCATATTTCGGATGACCCTTCAAGGGGCCGACCCCCTCATCAGACCCAGACGAACCTTCAAGGGGCCGACCCCTTAACATAGTCCGGACGACCCTTCAAGGGGCCGACCCACTCATCAGGCTCAGACGACCCTTAAGGGGGGCCGACCCCTCATCATGGTAAGGACAACCCTACGAGGGTATGATAGTACAAGGCCTGCATTAGACCAGGATCGCTGCTAGCAGGAACTTTTCCCTCGGCCTCATATCATATGCCGAGGGTGACATCATTACAGCGCGTGGTTTGGGAGATGCGTGGAACAATGCGCGTGGGACTCACATGGCACGTGGAAGACCGTTATGACAATATCACCCCCTCATGTGAAGGAATATTATGTCATCATTAATCACAGGTGGCATCTAAAGGTGTCAACATGGGATTGGCTAAATCATCATTCACATGCACCATGCATGCTTGGGGGGTACACTACACCCCCCAAGACCTATATATACTTGTCACCTACAACCCTGCAAAGGGATCGATAATTGTAACCCTAGCTAAAACTCTATTTGTACACACAGTAGAGAGAGAGAGAGGGTGAGCTTATGTGCATTGTATCTAAGGCCATTAGTGCCCATACTTTATGGATCACACACTCATAGTGGATGTAGGCTTAATTGGCTGAACCACTATACATCATTATCTTATTCCTCTTATACTCATCCCCTTCTATAAACTTACACATATACATCTCTATGTCTGCCATTCTTATTACTATTTGAGCTCATTATCACTTATCTGGTGGTGCTGAATCTCAACATCATACGTTTGGCGTCGTCTGTGGGAACGAGAAGACATCTCTTCCTTTGTACTTCTTGACCTCACCAGGCACTCTGGTGGTGAACCAGATCTCCCCCTTTGTGGAGCTATTTCACCATTAAAAGAGACCCATTAAGGTTCTCAAGCTCACTAGTCATTTTCTTCAGTTCAACTCTTCATAGCTCAAATATATGGAACTGGAGATGCCACCACCACCTCTTCCTCCGCCGGATAGTGGAGTAGGACCCAATTCCAGTTAACCACCACCTCAGTCAGAGATGGCTGATGTGGCAGCCGCCTTGAAATCTCTAGTAGCAAGCCAGCGAATTATGCAGGAGCAATTTACAGCTCTAAGCCAAAACATACTAAGACCAACGAAAGTCTCACCGGAGATGATTACTCTAGCGGAAACTCCAGGGCAGTATGAGTCCAAGGTACCACCCCAGGCACAACACAAAAACTTGCTGCCACCTCAGCGGATGTTACTGACCCCCGACGTCTACGGCTGGGGAGGCAAGGAAACCCTTGCCCAGAAGACAGGTATGATAATCTGGAGGGGGAAGAGGCCCCCATAGAGTGTTGGGAGATGTATGAGGTCTCCAATAATACTATACGACCTCTCCAGGAGAGCATAGGGAAGGGTGGAAGGCAAAATCCTAACGATCGCCCAAGAGTCTCTACTTTCGATCGCTTGAGCAAGGGGGTCGGCCTTTGAGACACTGGGCCCAATAAATGACTTGCGAGAAAAATTATCCAAATCAATGAGTGTTGCGATATCAAGAAGGGAGGAAGTAGATGACCGACCCCACGGGGGCTGAACCCAGGGACGGGATGACGGTCAGGGAGAAGTAAACAGCTGACACAGGCCTGCTGCAACGAAACCTTTCGTTCACCTCAAAGAGGCAGCAGGGGATAACATCGGACAGGACGACCCTACGAGGCCCTAGAATGACTCGATCCAAAGATTGGAAGATAAGATTAGAGATATTCTGAAGAGTCGATACCCTCTTCAAAGAGGATAATCCATAGGCTCACCCTTTGTGGTGAAGATAGTCAACTTCCCCACGCCATCTAAGTTCAAGCCACCAGCGATCACCCCTCGCTATGACGGGAGTAGCAACCCTATCCACCATATTGATATGTACCAATCAGAGGCAGGCATATACTCTATCTCAAATGAGATGAGGTGTCGTGCCTTTTTTGGCACTTTGACTGGGGCTACACGCGTCTGGTATATGTCTCTTCCAAAGAACTCTATTGAAAACTTTAAGTAGTTAGCAGACCGATTTATTCGTAACTTTTTCTTTAGGATGAGGCCACAGAAGAAGACCACACACCTGCTCTATGTTAAGCAGGGGAAGAACGACAGTCTAAGAGACTACATAGCTAGGTTCAACAAAGAAAAGTTAGAGGTTGAAGACTATGAGGAGAGCATATCCATGATAACCCTCATTGGGGGACTCCAGAAGGGGAAGCTATTACGAAAGCTTGCTGAAGACCCTCCTAGGATGATGGTTGAATTGCTATCAATAGTAGGAAAGGTGATGAATGCCGAAGAGGCGATGACAGTAAAATACGAAGACGAAAAAGAAGGAACTAGTGGTGGCAAGTACCCAAAAAAGAGTAAAGAGGGGAAGAAGAGGTCTACAAATGATAAGTTCGCTGATTACACCCCTCTGACGGTCAGCTGCGAATATATTCTCAATGAGATAAAGAGTGACTGGTCCCTAAAGTGGCCTGAGAAGTTGAGGGCAACCCCCCACAAGAGGAACAAAAACCTATGGTGTGAATTTCACCAAGACCATGGCCACGTGAGAGAAAAATGCTTTGCTCTAAAAGATGAGATTGAAAAGATGCTAAAAGAAGGGAAGTTGAGGAAGTACGTTGACAAAGGTGCCTTCAAGAGGGGCCGAGGGGACGACCCTAGAAATAAGAGAGGTGATGCGTGTAGAGAAGGTCATCCAAAAAGAGACTTAATATGATATCACTCTGTATTGGGATAATCTTCGGGGGAATGGAAGGAGGAGGGTCAGAGGTCGCAAATAGGAAGGCCCATGTAGCTGAAGACAAGGTAGTGACAAAGGCTGTGAACTCAACCTCTGCTGACGTAAAGTCAGAAAAAACAAAGAAGGTTGATATGGATACTCTGATAGTGGGATTCTCAAGAATGGACTTCAAAGGCCGCTTGGCCCCGCATGATGACCCTCTTTTCATCACTACCAGGTGCACGGATGTGAGGTGCCGAGGATCTTGGTAGATGGGGGTAGCTCTGTAGATGTGATGTTTTGGCCATGCTTCAAAGCCTTAGGTCTCAGACGTGCTAGACTCGTCCCATACCATCACCCATCGATTGGGTTCAGTGGGGAAAAATTTCATCCTCTAAGAGTGTATAAGGCCGATTTCAGGATGGGAGACGAGTGGCCGAGATGGCTTACCAAGAGGGCCAGCTTCTTCATGATGGACTAACATGTCTTCTGGGCCTACAACATTATACTGGGGCGAGTATCCCTTAAGGGGTTTGAGGTTGTGCCATCTACGGTTCATTAGATGATCAAATTCCCGACCCCTTACGGGGTAGGGGAAGTTCAGGGAGACCAGGCGACGGCATGGGAATGTTACTTCAACTCTACCGAAGAAAGAAAGGCGCACAAGAAGGCAACAACCACTTACAATATTGATACCCTTGACCCCAGGGATGAGAAAAAACTCAAGAAAGGAGAAGTCATTGAAGAGGTAAAATCCATCATCCTCAAAGAGGATGAGTCAGAAAAAACCATCCAAATCGGTAAAGCTCTGAAGATAGACATAAAATAAGACCTCATCAAGATGCTAAGGAGAAGATAGAGTGTCTTTGCATGGAGTCACGCAGATATGTCGGGGATCGACCCCAAAGTTATGAGCCACAAGCTCAACGTGGCAGAGGGTGTAAAGCCAGTAAAGCAGAAGAGGAGAATTTATTCTCGAGAAAAATATGAGGTCATAAGGGACGAGATCAAAAAGCTAGAAGATGTTGAGTTTATCAGAGAGGTCATCTATCCCGAATGGTTGTCCAATGCAGTCATTGTCCCAAAAGCCAACGGGAAGTGGAAGATGTGTGTAGACTTCACTGACCTCAATAAACATTGTCCCAAAGATAGCTTCCCTCTACCCCACATTGATCAGATGGTAGATGCTACCGCAGGCCATGAGCTCATGAGCTTCATGGATTCCTATTCAGGGTACAACCAGATCTTCATAAACCCTAAAGACTCAGAGAAAATAGCCTTCATTACCGATAAGGGGACATACTGTTATAGGGTCATGCCCTTTGGCCTAAAAAATGCGGGGGCAACGTATTAGTGCCTTGTGAATAAAATATTTGAAGACCAAATTGGGAAGTCTATGGAGGTCTATGTAGATGACATGCTGACTAAGAGTTTGATGGCAGAGGATGATGTGGCTGACTTGGAGAGGACCTTTAATATGATGGACAAGTACCAGATGATGCTCAACCCGACCAAGTGTGTCTTCGGGGTTAGAGCAGGAAAATTCTTGGGGTTCATTGTGAATCAAAGAGGTATTGAGGTCAATCCTGAAAATATAAAGGCCCCCCTAGAAATGAAGACCCCCAAGACCATTAAAGATATTCAGAGGCTCATGAGGCGAGTGGCTGCTTTGAATAGGTTCATGTCCAGAGCCACAGACAAGTGTTTACCGTTCTTTAAAATTCTCAGAAAGGCTTTTGAATGGAACGAAGAGTGTGATCAGGCTTTCAATGAATTGAAGTCGTACCAACGGTCTCCCTTGCTGTTGTCACGACCAGTGCATGGTGAATGACTACATGTGTACCTAGCCATCTCAGAATTAGCCATTAATGCAGCCGTTGTGAGAAAAGAGGATGGGGTACAGAAGCCTGTGTATTTCAACAGTAAGGCACTCCAGGGGGCAGAGAAAAGATACCCAAGGATGGAAAAGTTAGCTTATGCCTTGATCCATGCATCAAGAAAGATGAAGCCATACTTCTAGTCCCATGCAATGGCTATCCTCACTGACACTCCTCTTAGGCAGGTCTTACACATGCCAGAAAAATTAGGAAGGTTAATGGCATGGGCTATAGAGCTGGGGGAGTTTGACATTGTGTATCAACCTAGGACGGCTATTAAGGGTTAAGCATTAGCAGATTTCGTAGCTGAATTTACTTGGGAAGATGATGAAAGGGAAGATGATAGCCTCGGGAAAACAGATACCCGACAAGGAAGACTCGCCGACACACCCGCAGATAAGGTTGAGACATGCACCGCTAGAGAAAAAGTGGTCAAAAATGAAGAGGGAAGATATCTCTTTAGGGGGTGGGGGTCCCATACTGAGGGAAATTTCTCAGAAGAACAGACCGTGTGGAGCCTTTTTATTGACGAATCCTCCCGCGACAGCGAAAGTGGAGATGGACTGATAGTATCAGCACCCAATGTCACAGACATTGAGTATTCCCTAAGGTTCAACTTTAAATCCTCCCACAACGAGTCTGAATATGAGGCCTAGATAGCAGGCCTCTCCTTGGCCAAGGCTCTTAGTGTCGGCCAGATTTTGGTCCATAGTGATTCAAGGCTAGTAGTGAATCAGATATTAGGAGCCTACGAGGCCAAGGATGAGAGAATTACCAAATACCTTGAGAAAGTGAAATCACTATTGAAGAGATTCAGAGAGGTGAAATTAAAGAGGATACCTAGGCTCGATAATGGCCGAGCCGATGCACTTGCTAGGTTGGCCTCGGCAACTAGGACAGATATCAGTAGGACAGTCCCAGTGGAAATTTTTCTTTGACCAACTATTGAAGATACTGAGGGAACACCTGGCAGTTGCTTAAATATGTCTAAGGAAGCTTCATGGATGGACCCTCTGATCAGATACATTAAAGAGGGGGAGATGCCAAAAGCAAGGCAAGAATGGAAGAAGTTGAGATACAGAGCTGCGAAATTCACTGTCATCGAAGACACCTTATACAAAAAGATGTTTTTTCTCCCCTTACTTAGGTGTGTGCACCCATCTGAAGTCCCACACATTTTGCAAGACGTGCATGAGGGGTCATGTTCAAGCCACATTGGGGGTAGGTCTTTGGCGAAGAGGATAGTAACCCAGGGGTACTGGTGGCCGACCTTGGGGAAAGATGCCATGGAATATGTAAAAAAATGTCATAAATGTCAAAGATTTTCCACCATCCCTCACCAACCCCATCAGCCTCTTACTTCCATTACATCCCCATGGATATTTGTAGTGTGGGGGATCGACCTAGTAGGACCCTTGCCTAGGGTCATCAATAACTATCGGTTCCTCATCGTAGCAATTAACTATTTTTCAAAATGGGTGGAGGCAGAGCCGATGGTCACGATTACTGAGCAGAAGACCTTCCAGTTCATCTGGAAAAACATTATATGTAGATATGGCTTGCCCAACACCCTCATCTCAAATAACGGGACTCAATTCAAGAATACAGCTCTGAAGAAGTACTGTAAAAGGGTGATTATCAAACAATTCTTCTCTACCCCATGCCGACCTCAAGCCAACGGGCAAACGAAAGTTACAAATAGAACAATCCTAGATGGGATCAAGAAAAAACTGGAGCAGGCAAAAGGAAGATGGGTTGAGAAGTTATATGTTGTACTGTGGGCCTATAAGACGACGGTAAAGTCCTCTACCGGAGAAACCCCGTTCATATTGGCTTATGGCTCAGAAGCCATCATCCCCACCAAAATCGGGTTTCCTACTCATAGGGTCCAAATGTATGACCCCTAGAGAAACGTGGAAAAAAAGGAGACTTGACTTAGAACTGATCGAGGAAAGGAGGGAAGACGCCGAGATAAGGCAGGCCATTTACCAACAGAGGACTGCAACGTTCTACAACCAGAGGGTGAGACAAAGGCCAATTGCCAATCGCAATAGGGGACTTAATCCTCAAAACACTACACCAAATCTGCACTATTCTCACGGTTATTGACCTTGACAAGTTGGACTTGTCAAGGTCAATGACCGTGACAATTCGGGGCGAGACAACTTTTTTTGTCACGAACGTGTCATGGTCATTGACCGTGACAAGTTCGTTAGAATTGTCATGATCGTGTCACGGTCCCTGACCATGACAAGTTTAGTCACAGTTAATAACTGTGACAAATTCTTGTCCCTTTTAAAAAAAATGTCATGGTCATTGACCATGACAAGTTCGTGACAACTTTTGTCACGGGCTTGTCACGGTCAATGACCGTTTCAATTCTGGGCAGAATTGAAAAAAAATCTGCTGGGCAGTATGGCCACTGCCACTGCCCAGTAGTATATTTGTAGCTGTTATATCAACGTTGTACCTATTCAAATATCATATCTCCAAATAAACTAGCGATAACGCAAATATACATTCAAAATAGAAACTATTTAAGAAGAAACAACATCACCATCAATTATCTCAAATCTACAAACTATTTAGCTGGAAAAGAGATTTTGTACCGCGATGCTCGAGGACACCTCCTTATCATTCCCTTCTCGTCCGAATAGTCACACAAGTATCGAGCATATGTGGCCTACCCTCAGGGTCACTCCCTGTCCCCTAAAATAAAATAAAGTAAAATTAGTATTCGCCCCGCAAATATAGATAAATATAAATCGAAATTGAAATCGAAATTGAAATCGAAATTGAAATTGAAATTGACATATGAACATAAATACATTACCTGTAGTGTCACCCAAACAGCTAACTTGAGTTCATATGGCACCTTCTTCCAACTAATGTACCCCGGGAAATCGTGTCAAATATAATTCCCTTCATATCTGAACACTAAGAAATGCCATAATCCTATGGAGTTATACGCTGCAAATTTCTTCCAACCGTTGTGTATCCAAAAATCAGCAGTTGAAGTTTTCAATTCCACCTTTCAATGGTCTCCCATGTTTTGCTATAGGTTCCAAGTGGTGGGGTATGGAAAGTGGAATTGACAACTTCAACTGGTGATGTTTGGCTACATAATGGTTGGGAGGAATTTGCAGAGCATAACTCCATAGGATTATGGCATTTCTTAATGTTTGGATAGACGAAGAGATTCAGTCTCCTCTCCACAAATAGGAAACCCCAAATAAATACGTACTAATCACCTATTAAAGGTAAGAAGCGTATATTCATGGATTAGTATAAACAAAACATAGATGTAGTTGGAATATTTATGTATTAATCTCCTCTCCACACACGCACACTACACAAGAGTGAAAACGATAAAGTGCAAATCAATTAAAAGCATTAAAAATGGATGTTTAGGTACAAATTGAAATATTTATTAAAAATTGAAAAATTGTTTCAAATTCAGGTTATCATAAAAAATGGATTGATATTCGGTAGGAGCAGACAAGTTATCAACACTACTATTTAGACGCCTTGGAGCGTGTTGTACAATTGACCACGGCTCGTTGCTGATATACTCCGAATAAAACACTTGCCTAGCCTTTTGAAATGCAGAAACAAACGACTCATCGCTCACGTGGTCGTTGCTCTTCAACTTGGACAAGTCAACCATGATCAAATTGGTGACAGGATCAACTTTACAAGCATTTTTATCCTCAACTCTTACCCAGTAACAGTAAAATACAACCTCTTTGAAGCTTATATAATCCAATTCAAATATATTTTGGATTACACCATAGTAAGTCATTTCAGCTTCAACGAGGTTTTTATATTTTGCGCTCGCCCGAAAGATAGTAAGAGCTTTGTATCAAATTCCCGAGTTCTGTACATTTGTACTTTCCTCGTACACTTTAGCACCAAAATTATAACCATTCAATAGATACTTTTTGTACTATTTTACCACGAACAAGGTTCTAGTGGATAGACGAGCAAGCCACGAACAAGGTTCCAGTGGCTAAACTCCGTACGCATCATCAACTAAATCCTCTAACATATTATGATCTACGTCGTCCCCTTCTATATCTATTCTACTTGTTGAAGGTTGTTGTGAAGGTTGGTAGGGGACAAAAGGAACTTTCAATTCACCGAAAAAACTCTAAAATCGATAACTATCTTGCATACCCGATCTTAACAAATGTAGTTCAGCTGTTTTCCACTCAAACACCTTACCATTCTTACACCTAGCACACGGACACGGAAACTATTCATCATTATGATATCTCTTTGCATATTTCACAAATTCATTAGCAGCTCTGTGAAACACATCCCCCATTCTATTAGTCTCACCCATCCACTCTTTGTATTTCGGATATCCCATCACAGCTACCACAACTAATCACCTATTAAAGGTAAATAAAACTTTGATTTATAGTATGTTTTATTTAATTATCCTATTAAAGGATGAGTGGCCCTATCCCATTCAAGACCGCATTTTTCTGTAATATACTTAACAGCTCATGCACATTGTTACGATTTGAAAAAAATTCGACAGCATATCCCCGTAGTTCTCCAAGTACACGAAGTAGATTGGTAGGTGTGAGTGTTATTTCGATTGATCAATTGAAATAACAGTCACACTTGTCAATCTAGTATGTACCCATAGAACATTAAGATACGACTGCAGAACTTCCTCCAAAAGTAACAACTTTAAGCCAATAAGAATATTATACATAAATTATACAGCCTCAAACTGTCCAAACGGGACAATTCGAGAGATCTCATTGCAGGGGTAATGACTCTCGAATGGGTCTAAGGGCTATTAAATGTGTACGCATAAGAACTAGAAGGCTAGTATTTACGCGCACTATATTTAATTTCAAGTATGTTTCATTTAATTATCATACTATATATATATATTGTTTGATATACAAAGTAATTTTCAAAAAAAGTTGAAAAATCCCACCCCCATATGGACAATAATCCAGTGGTCATGCCACTTTTAAAACTAACCAACCAAACATTTACTAAACAAAATAATCCAATAGCAATGTCAACAACAAATGTCTATCCCGTACTCGTTCTAATTCATCTACTAAATTAATTCATTTTATCAATTAAACTAACAATTAACGTATACAATTATTAATTTACTAATTTACACTGAGGGGCAATCCTACTTTCATATGAAATGGGCACTAATTATTAATTTACATTCATCTAAAACTGTTTCATTTATTAATTATATTTTAGTGGATGTAATTATAGAATCTATGGATGGTTTCAATTTAATCTTATTATGTGAATGTTTTTATCTACAATGAGTTAACCTTGAAACAATATATATTATCTCATAGAATCATCAAAACACGATATTAAGAGAATTACAATGGTACCTTGCCTTACCCCCCCCCCCCCCCCCCCCACACACACACACACATAAACAAATTGACAAATTCATGGTTTATTTCCAATATATAAACATCAAATACACCTAACAAACATACACAAACATATATTCACGAGTTAGTTTCAACAAAAGTGCAAAAAATTCAAGAATCCATATATATACAAATACAAAAATAAATAACTCGTGAATTTGTCAATTTGTTTAACAAATTCATGGGTTAATTCATGGGTTAATTCAAATACAAAAATACAAATTCATGGGTTAATCCAAATACAAAAATAAATTGACAAATTTATGAGGTATTTCCAACATATAAACATCATATAAAGATAAAAAAAACACCACACATATACAAATAACTCGTGAATATACCCCCTACCCCCTGCCCCCTTACCCACCCCCACCCCGCCCCACCCCACACACACGCACACACACACACGCACATATATACACACACACATATATATACACACAAACATATATATAAATGGAAGAGAGAGAGATAAATAAACCTAAAAGTAGAGAGAGAGAGATAGAGAGAGAGAGAGAGAGAGCAGCGTAGAGAGAGATGTGGAAAAAAGTAGGGAGGGAATGACAGAGGGGAAAAAAGAAGGGGTAAGGGTTTTTGCTGCAGAAGTTGTCACGATCGTGTCAAAATCCTTGACCGTGACAAGTCCGTGACAAGTAAATTTGTCACGGACTTGTCTTGGTCGTTGACCGTGACAATTCTTTGTCACAATCGTGTCAAGGTCAATGACCGTGGCACAAAACGCATGTTTTTTATCATGATCAATGACCTTGACAAGGGTGGTCAGCTGAAAGGTGACAATTTTGTCATTTTGGTGTAGTGAAAAGACTTGGCAAAAGCCAAACAAGCTCCACCCAAATTGGCATGGCCCATATAGGGTCATTGAAGAAGTTGTCCCTGGAACGTATAGACTAGAGAACCTTGAGGGGAAACCCTTTTCCAAACCCTGGAATGCAGATCATTTGAAGAGATACTATCAATAATTTTGTAACTTCATATCGGACCACAGTTGTAATGAATGTGTTGCTCCAACAGAACACTTAGAATGTTACTGAGAATGTCACATTGGTCCCTTATTTTTTGTTTGATTAATTCTAGTATGGTTGGGGTCATAATCATTAAAACCACCCTCGGTTATGATGAGGGCAAATGGTGGGGACGACCCCTCATTTACCCTCAATAAAGATGAGGGGGGACTTGAAAATTAAAACCATTAGGTTGGTGGGAAACCACCCTCGGCTATGATGAGGGCAAATGGTGGGGACGACCCCTCATATACCCTCAAGAAAGACGAAAGGGGACTTGAAAATTAAAACCATTAGGTTGGTGGGAAACCACCCTCGGCTATGATGAGGGAAAATGGTCAAGACGGCCCTTCATTTACCCTCAAGAAAGATGAGGGGGGACTTGAAAATTAAAACCATTAGGTTGGTGGGAAACCACCCTCGGCTATGATGAGGGAAAATGTCATTTACCCTCAAGAAAGATGAGGGGGGACTTTGAAATTAAAACCATTAGGCTGGTGGGAAACCACCCTCGGCTATGATGAGGGCAAATGGTGGGGACGACCCCTCATTTACCCTCAAGAAAGACGAGGGGGAACTTGAAACTTAAAACAGCTAAGTTGGTGGGAAACCACCCTCGGCTATGATGAGGGCAAATGGTGGGGACGACCCCTCATTTACCCTCAAGAAAGACGAGGGGGGACTTGAAAATTAAAACCACTAAGTTCGTGGGAAACCACCCTCGGCTATGATGAGAGCAAATGTCATTTACCCTCAAGAAAGACGAGGGGGAACTTGAAATTTAAAACCATTAGGTTGGTGCGAAACCACCCTCGGCTATGATGAGGGAAAATGGTGGGGACGACCCCTCATTTACCCTCAAGAAAGACGAGGGGGGACATGAAATTTAAAACCATTAAGTTGGTGGGAAACCACCCTCGGCTATGATGCGGGAAAATGGTGGCGACGACCCCTCATTTTCCCTCAAGAAAGACGAGGGGGACTTGAAAATTAAAACCATTAGGTTGGTGGGAAACCACCCTCGGCTATGATGAGGGAAAATGGTGAGGACGACCCCTCATTTACCCTTAAGAAAGACGAGGGGGACTTGAAAATTAAAACCATTAGGTTGGTGGGAACCCACCCTCGGATATGATGAGGGAAAAATGTCATTTACCCTCAAGAAAGACGAGGGGGACTTGAAAATTAAAACCATTAGGATGGTGGGAAACCACCCTCTGCTATGATGAGGGAAAATGGTGGGGATGACCCCTCATTTACGCTCAAGAAAGACGAGGGGGGACTTGAAAATTAAAACCATTAGGTTGGTGGGAAACCACCCTCAGCTATGATGAGGGAAAATGGTGAGGACGACCCCTCATTTACCCTTAAGAAAGACGAGGGGGACTTGAAAATTAAAACCATTAGGTTGGTGGGAACCCACCCTCGGATATGATGAGGGAAAAATGTCATTTACCCTCAAGAAAGACGAGAAGGACTTGAAAATTAAAACCATTAGGATGGTGGGAAACCACCCTCGGCTATGATGAGGGCAAATGGTGGGGATGACCCCTCATTTACCCTCAAGAAAGACGAGGGGGGACTTGAAAATTAAAACCCCTAAGTTGGTGGGAAACCAAACTCGTCTATGATGAGGGCAAATGGTGAGGACGACCCCTCATTTACCCTAAAAAAAGACGAGGGGGGACTTGAAAATTAAAACCATTAGGTTGGTGGGAAACCACCATCGGCTATGATAAGGGCAAATGGTGGGGATGACCCCTTATTTACCCTCAAGAAAGATGTGGGGGGACTTGAAAATTAAAACCATTAGGTTGGTGGGAAACCACCCTCGGCTTTGATGAGGTCAAATGGTGGGGACGACCCCTTATTTACCCTCAAGAAAGATGAGAGGGGACTTGAAAATTAAAACCACTAAGTTGGTGGAAAACCACCCTCAGCTATGATGAGGGCAAATGGTGAGGACGGCCCCTCATTTACCCTCAAGAAAGACGAGGGGGGACTTGAAAATTAAAGCCACTAAGTTGGTGGGAAACCACCCTTGGCTATGGTAAGGGCAAATGCAATTTACCCTCAAGAAAGACGAGGGGGGACTTGAAAATTAAAACCATTAAGTTGGTGGGAAACCACCCTCGTCTATGATGAGGGAAAATGGTGGGGACGACCCCTCATTTAGCCTTAGGAAAGACGAGGGGGGATCTATAAACAACATCACAAGATAAATCATACAAGAGACAAGAATAGAAGACAGATAGAGGAATTATATTACAAAATGTTATAGATGTTATTCCAACATAAGTAAAGTACAATAGTGTGATACATGAAGAGGGTATTGGCTACAAACAGCCACCCTATTGAGAAGCATCAGAGGGAAGGGCCTCAACATCGATAAGAGGAGTCTCCTCAGTAACCAAGACAGGCTGATCTTCAGAAGTGCCTGTGCCTTCAGCGTTCACGTGAGACTCCACGTGGGCCAAAGTCTCAGCAATCAGTGGGTCGTCCAATTGAAATGTTGTAAGAGAGGGACGGACTGAAGAGACTGCGTTAGCAAACTTAAGGATGACCCACCGACAGGCTGTCCTGATCCCCCTCTCTAAGTACTTAAGACCGAAGCCTTGAAACTCGTCTGAGAGTTTGTAGGCCTCCACAATGTCGGCCTCGATTTTCTTTACTGCCCCCTCAAGCTCAGTCTTGAATTGAGCCCCCAGGTTGATCAAGGCCTCATCCTTCTCTTTAATAAGTAAGCCCTTGGCCTTCAGATCTGCATCATGCTGCTTCGTCAGCTCATCCAGGATCCTTGCATGTTCGGTCCTTGCACTCTCCAACTCGTCCCTTGTAATCTCGAGCTCGGTCTGTAGGTCAGCCTCGTGTTGAATAACCCTCTTGGATTCATGTAATTTCTATTGGTTCTCGACCATCCACTTGGTAGCTGATGTAAAGGCATAAACAGACTACATAGAAGAAGGCACATGTTAAGGGGCCGAGGGAACAGTTTGTGAAAAGCTCAACTAAGGAAATAAAGTAAAAACAAATACCTGGGCCAGAGTATGCGGACCATATTCATACACCTTTTTCGGGGGCATCTTGGATAGAAAGTCATAGTCGACAATCGAGGGAGCAGAGAACATAGAAGCCTTGGCCGCCCTTAAATTGGCTATGAGGGAAGACAGTTCAGCCTTCAAGAATGTTAAGTTCTGGGACCAAAAGGCCCCCATGCTGGAAGAATAGCCGCTCCCCTCAGACGCCTCCACCCTCGCCCTCATCCTAGAATTCGGCCGAGGGTCGATAGAAACTTCTGGGCCCTTTATTTTGTGGTTGTCGACAGATGGTTCAATAGGTGTCGGCCCCACGCCCTTTGACTTCCTCGGATCCTGTTGAGGCTCTTTGCCTTTCTTCTAGCCCTGAACAGACAACAAGCTTGGGGCAATCATTTGCCAAAGTTGGTAAGAGATATTTTCTGGATGACTTGAAAAGGAGATGACACATCAGAAAGATACAAAGACAAATACAAAACACTTGAAAAATAATCAAAGATTGAGCAAAAAACTACTCACATAGTTCTGTCAAGGGGCCGACCCTCAGACTAACTTCTTTGAGGAAGCGAGGGGTCATCAAATCTTTAAATTTTGCAAGTCCACCCTCTTTCCCTCATTCTCTCAGATAGTCAACGATGACCCTCTCCTCCAAACTAAATACGGGGTTTAACCTAGCCTTCATAGAAGGGTTAGACCATCTCCTTGGGACTCTCGAATCGTCGTCCAAAGGCTGAACCCCGTCGATGAATTCCCAATCCTCAGAAATAAAGAAAAATCTCTTTTTCCAGTCATAGTTAGAGGTTTGTGCCACGTGGAGATGTTTTTTATCAGACTTCCTCGCCCCCAGATGATAGTACCCAGGATGTTTAGACGAGGAGGTGATATTGTAACAGGCTAAGAACACATCGGTCGAAGGCTTGTCGGTAAATGAATTCTTCCAAAGCGAGATGTAGCCAAGAATAATCCTCCATGAGTTGGGGGAAGTTGAGAAGCGGAAACCCCAAGGGGATACTTGATATTGACTATGGAAGGGTGTAGAGGGAGCCTAACATCGACTCTTAACATCTGCTCATAGACAGTGATCTCTCCCTCGTCACCCTCAATGACTTTCTCAGATTCAGTGGGAACCCTCATACTTATGTTGGGTTATATGCCAAAGAGATGCCTCCATACTAAGAGATCACGATCTTTGACAGACGATACATAAGTGGAAGCAGTTGAAGTGTCAACTTGACTATCATCAACATCATAAGAATCCTCATTGTTATCCTCATCTCTCTCGTCCCAAGATCCCCCAACCACTGGAGGACCATCGGGAAAGGCTACTTAAAATTCAAGTGGGGACAGCACTTTTACAGGGACAGCCTCAGAAGGTGTTGTGCCCTCGGCCTGGACGGAGAGTGGATGTCTCTCCCCTCCCAGAAGGGCCAGCACCTATCGGCGATGATGCTCTCTGATCCATTTCTCCCTCACACTATTGACTCTCGGCTGGATGACCAGACGACCCACAGGACTCAGGGGGTACGATAGTGTCTAATGGAATGGGAAAAATGGGTCGTACCCAATTTGGGTCGGCCCCTCGTCTTCTCTCATCCTCTTCCTCTATTCGTCTAATCTTTACGAAGAACTTCTCTCTCAGGGATGGGAATTCCTCGTCTAAATAAAAAACCTCCTAAGAATTAAGGGGAAGACCCTACACTTAAAAGAATTTGGCTAAGCTAACTATAAAAAGTCTAACAGTTGACCAAGCTGGACTTTTGGATTAAAACCAAAGAAAGAAAGGGTTTCGATAAAAAACACTTAAGAATAACTCGCCGGAGAAGAACGCCGGAAGGTTATGAAACAACCAAAGAAAAATCTAGTCCTACATGCCTAAAACAAGAAAGCAAACAACAATAGAAGATAAAGAGGGCATTAGGGCACAGGGATTACCTGAGAAAGAATAGCGAGACTGCCAAAGATCGAAACGTTGAAGTTGCAGAAATGGTTGTTTGTGTCTGTTGAAAAACTAGAGAGAGAAAACTTGGGCGCGAAAAAGAAGAAGAAGAAGAAAGGAAATGACTTTAAAAAATTGTTTAAATATCTTGTTAATAAATGGGCCCATCAACCAAGGCAAAACACAACCCACGAGGAGGGTATCATTAGGGCACAAAGTCCCAGGCCAAGTGTGCAGCCGCCACATCTGGGAAACTGGAACGACAGTGGATATCTTCCCAGGTGTCACATCAGTTTGACAAGTGTCACTCACCAAACTGGTCATACACTCATCTCAAAGGAAACACTATCCCTCAGCCATCTCAATAATATCGTTGGCTAAGGGATGGGGGATGATTGATATACCCATATATACCCTCGGTCAGGTCGAGGGCGTACTCCACCTAGACGAGGCCAGTATGATCTCACAACAAATATCAGACGACCCTTCAAGGGGCCGACCCCTTATCAGACCCAGACGAACCTTCAAGGAGCCGACCCTTCATCATAGTTCAGACGACCCTTCTAGGGGCCGACCCCTTCATTAGACCCAGATGACCCTTTAAGGGGCCGACCACTCAATATAGTCTGGACGACCTTTTAAGGGTCCTACCCACTCATCAGGATCAGACGACCCTTAAGGGGGGCGACCCCTCATCATGGTCCGGATGACCCTATGAGGGTACGACAGTACGAGGCTTACATTAGGCCAGGCTCGCTACCAGCAGGAACTTTGCCCTCGGACTCATATTATAGGCCGAGGGTGACATCATTACAGCGCGTGGTTTGGGAGATGCATGGAACAGTGTCCGTGGGACTCACATGGCACGTGGAAGACCGTTATAACAATATCACCCCCTCAAGTTCAGGAATATTATGTCATCATTAATCACTGGTGGCATCTACAAGTGTCAATAGGGGATTGGATAGATCATCATTCACATGCACCATGCATGCTTGGGGGGTACACTACACACCCCAAGACCTATGTATACTTGTCACCTACAACCCTGCAAAGGGATCGATAATTATAACCCTAGCTAAAACTCTACTTGTACACACATTAGAGAGAGAGGGTGAGCTTATGTGCATTGTATCCAAGGCCATTAGTGCCCATACTTTGTGGATCACACACTCACAGTGGATATAGTCCTCATTGGTTGAACCACTATACATCATTATCTTATTCCTCTTATACTCATCCCCTTCTATACACTTACACACATACATCTCTATGTCTGTCATTATTATTACTGTTTGAGCTCATCATCACTTATCTGGTGGTGCTGAATCTCAGCATCATCGTAAACCATCGATCATAATAGTAATCATCCAACAGAATAAAACTGGTAAATAAAATATCATCTCTGATATAAAGTAAAATCCTATCCAAACTATAGGAAACACGCCCAAAATGAGAACTGGAATAAAGGATCTTATCTAGATAAAATGAGTTAAGGCATCTAAATTAATCATGTAGCATCCATAGATACTGCAACAGTAAGAATGATATATCCATGCTGTCCCGACTGCTAGTGCTGCAGAACTGGGGTTTTAAAAATTGAACAAGAAAATATTTACCTAGTAATTTAACCCCGAAAAGTTCGAAAATATTTTGTAAGTAACTAAATGTTTTAAATTGATAAAACACATAGTGTATTACTTTCATAACTAGGCAACTAGTCTCACTCACATGAGATAAGACCTCACTTCTCACCTATAGTGTGAACCTAATGCATTTGTTTTATTATCCTAATTATCCGACCGAGTCTAACTAGGATAATAAACGCTACCCAAGTCCAATCCCACTAATAGTCATAATTAGATAAGTATATACTAACCTCACTATGTATATGTTCATGAGTAATATTGTGTATAAACACATGTGATATAATTAAGTGTTCACATAATACAATACTATAACTACACTCGTGCTATAAATAGATATACACATTATACCATAGAAACACACACACACACACACACACACACACACACACACACATATATATATATATATATATACTGCTCGATATATACGTACAACTGTATCCCCAAAGCATGGACATCGCGAATACATCTCTCGTGTGCTATCAGGCTCGAGGCTTCACACATTACCCTTAACTATCGGATCAGAATCTCACCACCAAACCCAAACGTAAAAACATACAAAGGAGGCGACCATAAACATACGTTCGAGGGTCGTAACCTTACCACATCTCACCCAACCGGTCCCCAAACTAGCACCTTTCCTCACACAAGGATAGTGGTCATGCAATAGTACTATGACCTAGGGAATTAATGCAACACCTACTAGTCAACTCTAAGGTGGCTTGTCCACTATGCGCAATCTTCTAATGATAGCACTACCGAGTATCTACGTTCAATATAAACATATAACAATTACACACACACACACACACACACACATACACACACACACACACACACCATGTGCATGTGTGTGTGTGTGTGTGTGTGTAGACGTATATATGTAATACAAACCTCGTAAGAAATCTCATAATGTACTAGTCTCCCAAATCCTAAAGTTCGAATCAAATTTCCAATTGTACATCTAAATATTCACTCACTTGAATACCTGGTTCTCCTCACCTGAACCCATTTATCCCTTGGCCCATAACTCATACCAAGCCCTAGAAAGCATTCCCCAATAGTCCCAATCTACCCCAGATGCCCCTACGGTCAATCCCCGTGCTTTAATAGGTCAAAACAACACATAAACAAATTTTAAAAGGCCAACAAACCGAACCGGTTTGGCAAAGGTAACTGATTCACTCACCTAGTCAACGAGCTCGGTTTGTTGGGTTGCTAACCACCTTCTTCCTCGAGTTTTCACTTCCAAAACCCTCCAATGGAGGTCCCAAGCCTCCTAAGACTTAAAACTAACATCCTACATCATTATAGTAACATCCCAGAAGTATTATGACATATAATTAACCCCGAATCCATCATTGAAACCTTAGGATTCTAAATGAAACTTCAATCCACTAAACCCAGAATTTACCTAAATTGAATTTTCATTATTTCAAACATCCTATAATTATTCTACGTGCTCATCCTTTTAAAGCCACATTTAATTATGAAATTACTATAGAATAATCAGTAATTAATTTTTAATTTCAATGAATTAGAAATCACAATTTGCCTCTCTTGCCTGAAATCTCAAACCGTCAACCTTTAAATATCAAATTTTATCCTAATTAAGTATGAAACTAAATTAACTACATCAACATGCAATTTCAATCAAGTAACTACTTGCCCTTGAGGATCTGAATCTGAAGTCTCAACTGTTTGGATGAGTTAAATCCGGAGATGACTTACTCTCTTCTCTTCTCCAAGTCCTTATATCCCCATTTCTTCCTCTTTTTTTTCTCTTGAACTTTCTATCTATCTCAATTATGAATGAGGCTAAATGTGTCTTGCTATACACTTCCCCTAACCTTAAATACCTCCTAATTACAACCTAATCTCATTTTACCACTAAACCCTACGTGTAAAAAGACTACCCTACATTTACACAGGTCCTGCTATGTTTAAAAATCCCTCGAAACCCAGTCATTAGACCTGGTGAATATTTTGGACAATTTCGACCCATTTTGAATTATTGATGCACTCAAAAAGGTCATCCAAGTCACCCAACAATAAATACACATATATCTCATTAATTCCGACAGGCATGTGTGTACAGTACGCCTTACCCATAAAATATATTGATCCGTTATGGTAACTATTTATCGACATAATATAATAAATCATGATTTTTCCCTCATACGCGACATATAATAACTTAAATATCTATTTACTTATCGATAAGCACCCAAAAATGTACATTTTATACCCCGAATAGACGTACTTTAGTTGCTAATTCTCGGCAATATGGGTTTTACGTGCTTAAATGTTTATCTTGTAGGTCAAATGTCCGTTTGCGGTGTCAAAAGCTATATATCAAGGCAAATGCGCGTTTTATGGAGCTAATTACCAATCCCGTATCCTAGCCTACCCTAAACCTAGCCTAAACCAACCCCAAACCCTGTGTGTGTTTAGTTTGTCCCTTTTTAATATTTTTTAGATTTTTAGTTCGAGTCATTTTTTTAATTATTTAGTATTTTCTAGCTTTCGTTTTCTATTTTTCTATTTTATCTTTATTAGTATAATTTAATTTAATTTTTATTTTTATTAGTTTTTAGTTTTATTACGGTTAGGTTTTAGGAGTTTATTTTTAGTTTGTTACATTTTATATTTTTTAGGACTTTAGTTTTCATTTAGATTTTAAGTTTTTATTTCTTTTTATTTCTTTTAGTTTTTATATAACTTAGGATCTTAGTTTTTAGTTTTACTATTTTTATTTTTATTGTTTTTAGTTTGTTTTATTTTTAGTTAGATTTTATTTTTTATTTTATTAATTTTAGTTGCGTCTTTATTATTTAAGGGTCGCAAACTAACACACATATAAATATCCTACACTCACATATACCCTAAACTAATAACTCACCCACACACAACTCATCCTACACCTCACTACACCATATCCCATCCCCTTCTTCTTTAATCTCAAACCCCCCCCCCCCCCACACTCTCTCTCCTCTCCCCATAACCAAAAGCCCCTACCCTCCATTAACACAACCCCAATCTCATCCTCAAATCTCCACCATTTATCCCACCTGACCCGAGCCCCCAGCCCACTAATCCCGCCCCTACACGGGGCTGACGAACTCAAACCGGAACAAACAACCTGACTACCCCTACCCTTCACCTCCGGCCATACCAGATATAAACCGGTGACCCATTACCCTCCAACCCCTTACCCGAAACTAGCTCCAGCTGCCCCAACCCATCTCGCCCAGCCCCTTACCGGACCTGCCCCTGACCCGTTTCCCTACCTTCGTGACCCACTTCAGCACCTGCCGGCGCCGACGACCTCCCACACGCGACCCGTCGCCCCTGCTTCGGCGACTGTCCAACCCACGATTCCACCCATGAGCTTTGGAACCAACTGAGACCCATTTCCCATTTTCAAATCATACACACTTTCAAACCAACAACCCAATTCATTCTTCAAAGTCAAACACGTTTTGTTAACTCCCAAAATACAAACCAAAACCAAAATGCCAAATAAACTTAAAGCACCTGTGCCCAATAAACCATTTTACCCAAATACCCCCAACTACCGTTTTTACCCAATGCCCAAAATATCCCTCAAACCAAATCTGATTTTATCCTCACCACCACAGTTCCCACATAACCTCGCCTCTTACCCATGCACATGTGTGCATAATTTTCATGATACCCTCACCCAAATACCTTCCATATCCCATACACCCTTGTCCTCCCATTTTTAGCCCCATGCTCCATGCCCACTATAAAATGAGAAGAAGACCATTTTGAGAAAAAAGAGCTTTAGAGGCTTGAGGAAGAGAATTCTAGAGAGAGTAAGAGATAGTTTAGTGTGAAAATAAATTAGGATAAACACCATTTTGTAAGTAGTTTTAGTTTTATTTTTTTTAGAGATTTGTGAGGAGAAATTTTGTATGAGATTTAATTGAGTGAGTATTATTGCAAACTACTTGGATGCTCAATTAAGAGGGTTGTATACTTCAAATTGGAGGATTGGAGTCAATTAAAATCAAAAGATTGGTTTGATTGTTCTTGTCTTTTCTCTTTTATATTAACTGCCTATTGATTATTTGATTATCATGCTTTGTACTATGTTAGGATAACTCCCCTTTCAAGGGGTGGGGGGAACCATTATTTGATGTTATTTTAGTTTAATTAGAGTAATTACTTGAAAATTCCCTTTGAATGTTAATTTTGATCCCCCACCCTTAAATTTACACCTCGAGAGAGGGTAAATGATTTTCGAGAGAAAATTGAAATTCTACATATAGTACCCATTTTAGATTCGAACTAGAGATAGGGGTTTCTTAAGTGGGGTATTATAACTTGAATTTCAACTCTAATTTATTTTTTAAGATTTACATAAGTTTTAATTGATCGATCCTAGCGGGTTATTAATTAAAAGGAGTGTAGATCTATTTTTCCAGAGTTGTGGGGTGTTAAACTTAATTTTCTAAAAGATTACTATTAAAATTACACTTGCAACGAGAGTTGATTTGTAAGTTTAATTTTAATTTGGGAGAATTCAATTAATTTAATTAATTAATTAGAATAGCTAAAATTTGTGGTGTAATCCCACTCCTTGATTGTTCTCACAATTATTTACCTCATTTATCTCTTATTTTTGTGTTAGACTTCATTTTTCACTTTTAGTCACTTTCTAGTTAGTACTTTTCATCTCACATTTTAGTTTAGTGTTATTTCACCTCACCTCACCCTAATTGTTTTAATATTTGAAAAAGCTAAAAGAAAATAGAAAAAAAATTCTAAAAATAAAATAAAAGGGTGAATTACAATTGAATTTGTCTGTAGACTTACCCCCTTGATGTGGATTGATACCCTTACTTACATCTACACTTGAGATTGTTATATTTTGTAGGTATTTTGAGGATTTTGATTAGAAGAGCTTTTCAAGAAATGACGAAAAACATACACCGAAAAGTTCACTCTATCAAATGGCGTCGTTGCCATTCTTGGGATCGTGAAGCTCACAGAGGATTTCAACTTGTAGTTCATTTATTTTTTTGCACTTTATTATTTTTTTAGTACCATTTTTTCTATATTTTAGAAGTCTTGTATTTAGGATTTTTATCCTTGGCTTGTATTGCGGTGCTTAGAGACACAAAATTATTTGTCATTTTAATTTGTAATAATCGAAGAAAGCGAGATAGGGAAACCGGACAAGGTAGAGAGAGGGCATCCAAAGGCGAGGATTTGTAAGACTCTCTACCTTGGGTCGGTAGGACTCCCGGGGTCAACTGAGATAGGCGTAATCTCCCCCCGGTCTGAAGCCCTTATACTTTTGACTCATTTGAATCTAGACTGTATAAGAGCTCATCTAGTTTGGAAATTGTGACAAAATTGTGTCCATCCTAGAAACCAAAGAGCCTCAGAGATTGTTTTTCTTCTTCTCCTATTCATCTTGTAATGATCCCGAGACTATAGCCATCACTCACACACTTAGAACTTAATTTTTGCATATCATAATGCACCTTTATGTGTATTAATGTGGTGAGTGTGTTTAAATCCCTCAATTTGATTTTTATTAATTTTTTGGGAATTTTAAACATCTTTTAATTAAGGTTTTATTAAACTAAAACTTGATTTAAAAAGTTTTGGGGTTAATATCTAAATATGTTTTGTTGTGTTTTTTGGACTTAAGTTACTCTGGGTAGAAACCAAAAGCGCCAGAGACTCCAGGGTTCGCTTTGTAATTAGTTTTGGACGCGCGTTTGTATTCGTTCTATGGCCACCAATTGCTGCTCCCTGATTGGCCTGGCTTGTGTTTCTTTACAGAGACATTAGTTGAGAATGTTATCAGCCCTTGGATCAAATGTTATCGATGGCCTACATGTTGTTTTGGTGAATCCCCGTGTAATCCCCTAAGCCAATCACAGCCTGTTTAATCCACCGCCTGTTGTGAACCCTTGGATTGAAGTCAAAGAAGCTTGACTCAATCACAGTCGTCTGTTTTGATTGAACGTCTGGAACCTTCTCCTCTTTCTATTTAAAGGACTCTCATCTCAGCCTTCGAAAGCTTTTGTCATTTTGAAAATTCTCAGAGAAAGAATAGAGAAAGAGAGAGAGAAGAAATAGAAGAGAGAGAGAGAAACCAGAGAGTCAAGTTAGAAACCCTAACTTCGTCTAAAACTTCTCCAACCTAAACCACTTACCTCTCCAAAACACCATAACCAAATAAACACCATGTTTAGTGTTTCTTGAGTTTATGAGAGTTCGATTTGAGTGATCTTGGGTTGTTGTAAACTTGTGTTCATAAAATCTTATTTCCAACTTAGACACCTACTCAGATCTTGTTTCTGATTCAATAGAAATCATAGATCGGAAGTTTTTCATGTCATAATACACTTAATTGCATTTTATTTCTCATCTTGAGAAGTACATTGTTGATTGTTTTCTATTAAAACATTTTATTACTTCAGAATCAACAATAAATGTTTTATAGTTTCTGTTTTTACAAAAGTTAACCTGACCTAGTTGGATTCGCACTTGGAGGGTTTTCAATCTCCTAAATATGTTCAAAATAGATTGAGAAAGGTCTTAACCGATTTCTTAAGCAAGATCTCCGTGGAATCTGGGTTATATTGAAAGGTCAAAAGGTTTTTGGTTTTGTAAGAAAGAAAAATAACAAACTCACTGCATATAGACTTTATATGTAATTTGTATAGGACTGTTTGTAAATCTAAGTGTGTGTGAGTTCATGCATGTAAATAGGATTCACTACACAAACATCTTCTCACTACATACACTGAAAGTGTTGGCTATAAGATTTGGTGAACATAAGTCGATGTAACGTGCTGAAACAAAGGAAGAGTTGACAAGCTGAGAAGACTACATCAACAATCAAGATCTGCAGAAAAGTTTAAGGATGCCAGAGGGTACAATCCTGAACTTGTATAGATTTATTATTGTGTTCATGTTAGTTAAATAGATTGTAACTCACATATTTGTTTTAGTGAATTTTTTTGTGTTACTCCGTAGAGGGAGTCATGGATGTTTCCTCAAGGGTGAGGTTTTACCACGTTAAAAATCCTGAGTATTGATATTTCTACATCTTCTCATCCCATTCTGATGTGTGCTGAGTTTAAGATATTTTAAACTGTTTACTAAAACTTGTTATCAAATCTTGTCCTTATCTCGTACATAATTTTGTTAACACATCTTGTGTTCAAAATCAGTTTGATTTAAGTAAAGAGTTTCTTCAACAAACTTTTCGGAGTTGCTTAAATAGTTTATTTTCAATAAACGGCTTTAGCAACGCTATTTCAATTGGTATCAGAGATATTGGTGAACTTATTTAAAAAAGATCCTGAGTTTCTAAAACTGTTTTCTCAAAATCAATCATGGACGAGAAAAATGAAAGATATGGTAACTTGACCAGACCTCCAGTCTTTGATGGAACCAATTTTTCTTACTGGAAAGTAAGGATGATTTCTTTCATTCAAGGAACTTTGGGAGATGATGTCTGGGACATTATTGAAAATGGATACTCTTATCCTACTAAACCAGCCACTGAAGGAAGTAATGAGAGGGTTAAGAAAATATTAAGTGAGTTTACTCAAGAAGAGAAAAAAGTTTCTCGCAATAATAATAAAGGAAAGAATGCCATATTTATGTCTATAAATGAACATGAGTTCAAGAGAATCTCATCTTGTACCACTTTTAAGGAAGCATGGGATACCTTGATTACTGCCCATGAAGGAGACTCTAGGGTTAAGGCTGCTAAAACTCAGATGTTAATTCAACAGTATAATTCTTTAATCATGTCTGAATCTGAGTCTTTTGATGACTTCTATATGAACCTGACTGATATTGTCACTAAACTGCATGCTAATGGTATAACTTATGATAGACAAGAAATTGTGTCTAAAATTATGAGATCATTACCACAGAAATTTGACAATAAAAGATATGCTATTGAGGAAATGTGTGATATAAATCTCACTCCTGAATTACTCAGTAGTAAATTAAGAACTGTGGAAATGGAATTAGAGTTTAAGAAACAATTGACCCACACTCATAGG
Organism: Sambucus nigra; assembly: GCA_949130495.1. NCBI lineage: Eukaryota > Viridiplantae > Streptophyta > Magnoliopsida > Dipsacales > Adoxaceae > Sambucus > Sambucus nigra. Next base: position 170,920,354 of record OX422217.1, read on the forward strand.
AAACATACCAATTCCAATCTTAGCTTTACTTCTAAGATGATTAAGCCTGAGTTAAACACTCCTAGTAATGATTCTGATGAGGACTGTGACTTAGAAAGTCTAGATAATCAGATTTCCCTAATGTCAAAACAATTTAAGAAAATTGTTAAATTTAGAAACAGTATTGCAAATAGACAGGGCAAGCCTAATTATTCAACTCCTTCAAATCACAAGTCCCATGAGAAACCTCATGACAAACAGAACAAGGACAACACAAGACCTCACAGAGACCTCAAGAAGACTGAATGCTATAGATGTGGTAAACTAGAACACATTGCTCAAGACTGTAGAGTTAATTTAAATACCCAAAACAAACACTCTAGAGCCAACATCTGCAAAACATGGGATGACTCAAGTGACTCTGAAAATGAGGAACCTGAGACATCTGATGGTTTTGATCCTTGTTTATCCTTCTTTCGCAAAATCATATATAATGATGATATGCTTGTGCTTGATAGTGAGGATGAGTCTAGTAATTCTAGCTCTTTTGCCTTGAATCATACTTTAACTGGTTTAGATACTTTACTTACTGAGAACATTAATACTTCTTCCTCGGGGTGTGTGAGTCAAAGGGGAATCGATGCTGCTGATGTCAATGGGTGCGTGAGTTTAAAAAATGAAACCTTAGGGGTCACTTCACACACCTCACTTAGTGACTCAGACAATGAAGATCTCCCAGATATACACACTCTATATTCTAAAACTCTAAAGAAAAGCACTAGACTAGAAAAGATTGTGAAAGATCTTACCAAAAAGCTAGAGGATCTAAGCCTGATGGTAAAACTGAATGCTGAAGAGTATACTACTCAATGCATGTCTCATGAAAGTGAAATCAAAGTGTTTGATGAAAAACTGAAAACTTTGACTGAAGCTAATGAAATTCTGGAGAAAAAATACAAAGGGACATTATTAGAATTAGAACAAACCAAAGAAAAGACAGCAATTGTGTTCAAAAAATTTACAAAATTTGAAAACAATTCTAAATGTTTTGAGGAATTCGTTGCTGAATCTAAAACCAATTCTGATGACCGAACTGGTATAGGGTTTTGCCCCAATTTTAAGACACAAACAAAACATGTTGAACCTATCAAATTTGTGTCAGGAGGCAAAAGACCTATTGAAACATGTCCATACTTTCATTCACTAAAAACTGAGTTTGATCATCAAAACACTAACACTAGAGATGCAAGTTGCTCTAAGCATAAAAGTTTACCAAAGGAAAAATATGTCTGACCCCCAATTAGGAAAAGTGAACCTGCTTTCAAACCTGTGGTACCTAGGAATAAAATTCAGCCTCAAAATTTCTCAAAACCTTTGTTTAGAAACTTTCCTAAGGTAAACCCCATTCTGAGAAATCTTTATTGCTCCTATTGTGATATATACGGACATTCTTTCGATGATTGCTATGCTAGGAGACTGATTAAGCCTATCTACAATACTTCCATGTATCAAAACTTTAACTATTCTAGGAGGAGTCGTAACACATATGTCCTTCCCAGGCCACCAGACAAAAACTCCAACTATAGGAATAGAAAGACTAAACCTAAAAGGACATTTACTAGAAGGAATCCCAGAAACTTTTCTAAATCAAATGCTCAGGTGTTTAAATTTACTCAAAAGCATGCGCAAAATGTTTTTCAACAAAAATCTAATGCTCGCAAGTTTTATCAAATGAGAGCAAACAAGCTCAAACAGAAAACCAGAGCAATTTGGGTTAGAAAAGATGATCTAGTACCCCAGATGAAGTGTAATATTGTTATTTTTGCCTTAAAAGCTGAACTTACATCTTCTGGTTGGTATTTGGATTCTGGATGTTCCAAGCATATGACAGGTGATGATACAAAACTTTTAAATAAAACCCACTTTGATGGTGGAAAAGTTATTTTTGGTGATGGAGTATCATCCCAGATCATAGGCAAAGGAACTCTTAAAGAAAAAGGATTTCCTGTTCTTGAAAATGTTCTCTTAGTTAAAGGTCTTAAGGCTAATTTACTTAGCATATCGCAATTTTGTGACTCAAACCATATTGTTACCTTTTCAAAGAACAATTGCAAGATTTTAAATGAAAAGGGAGAATGCGTAATTATAGGATTCAGGACTCCTGACAATTGTTATACTGTCATGACTAATTCTGAAATCTGTAATGTTGCCAGAATGGATGACAATGAGATGTGGCATAACAGAATGGGTCACATTAATTATGAAAATTTGAGTAAATTGTCCTCTCAACAAATAGTTAGAGGAATACCAAAAATTAAACCTATTCATAACATTGTTTGTGGTCCCTGTCAAGAAGGAAAAATTGTTAAAGCACCTCATAAAAGGGTTAAAGATATCCTTACCTCTAATCCCTTAGAACTCATCCATATAGACCTAATGGGTCCTTCTCAAACTGTTAGTCTCTGTGGACACAGTTATATTCTAGTTATGGTTGATGACTTCACCAGATTCACTTGGGTAGCTTTCTTAAAACAGAAATCCGATACTTTTCAAACATTTTTAAAGATTCTTTTACGAATTGAAAATGAGAAAGACACTCAAGTAAATAGAATCCGAAGTGAAAGAGGTGGTGAATTCAAAGACACTGGTATTATAGAATACTGTGACTATAATGGTTACAAACATGAGTTCAGTGCTCCTAAGACTCCTCAACAAAATGGTATAGCTGAGAGAAAGAATCGAACCCTTCAAGAGATGGCACGTGTCATGCTCCATGCCAAGAACTTACCTAAGTATTTTTGGGTAGAATCTATTCGTACAGCATGCCATCTTATTAATAGGGTCTATCTTAGAAAGAATTCCAAACAAACTCATTATGAACTTTGGTACAATAAAAAGCCTAATCTTAAGTACCTTAGAACCTTTGGTAGTACCTGCTATGTGTGCAAAGATAGGGAACACTTATCTAAATTGGAGAGCAGGGGAGATAAAGCCATATTCTTAGGATATTCACCTAACAGTAGAGCTTATCGGGTGTATAATCTTCGCACTAAAACCTTAATGGAATCCATAAATGTAACTGTTAGTGACACTACTATAGAAAGCAAGACTAGTGAATTAACTATAGAAGAAGAATCATCAAATATTTTAGAAAATGACTCTTCTGAAATAGATAATTCATTACCTATTGAGTCACCTGAAGTACCTAACTGGGTTTCTAAAGATCATCCCATAAACAACATAGTTGGTAACCCTAGTGAGCCAGTACGTACAAGATCCCAACTTAGAAATTATGCACTTTATGCATGCTTTGTTTCTCTTGTGGAACCAAAGAATGTAAATGAGGCATTGAATGACTCTCACTGGATTTTTGCAATGCAGGATGAACTTTTACAATTTGTCATTCATGATGTATGGTATCTTGTTCCACGTCCTGATCACAAAAAGGTTATTGGTACTCGTTGGATTTTCAAAAATAAAACTGATGAAAATGGGATGATAATTAGAAATAAAGCTAGACTAGTTGCTCAACGTTATTCCCAAATAGAAGGAATTGATTTAATGAGACGTTTGCTCCTGTTACTCGTTTAGAATCAGTTCGTTTGCTTCTTGCTATAGCTTGTCACATGCATTTTACATTATATCAAATGGATGTTAAATCTTCGTTCCTTAATGGAATACTTGCCGAGGAAACCTATGTAGAACAACCTAAAGGGTTCATTGACCCTAATTATCCTAATCATGTATTTCAGTTGAAAAAGGCTTTATATGGTCTTAAGCAAGCTCCTAGAGCTCGGTATGAGCGCCTGTCCAGTTTTCTACTGGATAAAGGTTTCAAAAGAGGTGGAAATGACCAAACCTTATTTGTCAAACATTTTGACAAACACATTACTATCGCTCAAGTCTATGTAGACGATATCATATTTGGATCCACTTCTACCTCAGAAGTAAAATCTTTTGCTGAAATTATGAGTAAGGAATTTCAAATGTCCCTTATGGGGGAGTTACAGTTCTTCCTAGGTCTCCAAGTCAAACAACAACCAGATGGATTGTTTCTTTCGCAGACTAAGTACGCATTAGAGATAGTTAAGAAATTTGGCCTCGAGAGTGCTAAAAGTTCTAAAACGCCTATGAGTACTACAGAAAAATTGTCAAAAGATGAAAATGGAAAATCTGTAGATCCTACTTTATATCGTAGTATGATTGGCACATTACTCTATCTGACTGCCTCGCGTCCTGATATCATGTATGCAGTGTGTGTTTGTGTGCGCTATCAAAACAACCCCAAAGAGAGCCATTTAAACTCTGTTAAACGGATAATTAAATATGTTAAAGGCACTCTAAATTTAGGAATTTGGTACACGAATGACACACCGAGCACTATTATTGGGTACACTGATGCTGATTGGGCTGGTTGTACTGATGATAGTAAAAGCACTTCAGGCGCATGTTGTTATATTGGTAATAACTTGGTAGGATGGAGTAGTAAAAAGCAGAACTGCACATCTCTCTCGACTACTAAATCTGAATACATAGTCGTTGGTAGCTGTTGTGCCCAATTATTGTGGCTTAAACAAATGCTAAGTGATTATGGTATTCTAGAACCCACACTTCATCTCTATTGTGATAATCAAAGCGCGATTAATATTTCTAAGAACCCGGTTCAACACTCGCGAACTAAGCACATTAAAATAAGACATCACTTTATTCGTGAATTAGTTGAAACCAAGGAATTAGAAATTAATTATCTTCCTACTGATCTGCAACTTGCAGATTTATTTACCAAACCTCTTGATTATAATAGATTCATTTCTTTACGTAAATCTATTGGTATGGATTGTGTCGAGTAAATACCTGTTATATTTTCCAAGTTCCTTCCCTTTGTCCATTTGAGACAAAATGGGGGAGAAATTTGAGTCTATCTCTGCATATACTAAACAACTTGATCTTAGTAATTCTTTGCAGGTATTCTTCTTGTACAGTCATTCTCTATTGTAATAATTGGATGTTAAACTGTATATAGTTGAGTTATGTAATTTTTGCTTTCTAGGATTTGGGTAGATAGAACTTTTATAGGAATAGGTTTTTCTTATTTGTTGTCGCCCTACGAGTTCTAGATGACTCAAAGGAGATTTTGTCTCATATTTCCAAAGGGGGAGATTGAAGCCCTTATACTTTTGACTCATTTGAGTCTAGACTGTATAAGAGCTCATCTAGTTTGGAAATTGTGACAAAATTGTGTCCATCCTAGAAACCAAAGAGCCTCAGAGATTGTTTTGCTTCTTCTCCTATTCATCTTGTAATGATCCTGAGACTATAGCCATCACTCACACACTTAGAACATAATTTTTGCATATCATATTGCACCTTTATGTGTATTAATGTGCTGAGTGTGTTTAAATCCCTCAATTTGATTTTTATTAATTTTTTGGGAATTTTAAACATCTTTTAATTAAGGTTTTATTAAACTAAAACTTGATTTAAAAAGTTTTGGGGTTAATATCTAAATATGTTTTGTTGTGGTTTTTGGCCTTAAGTTACTCTGGGTAGAAACCAAAAGCGCCAGAGACTCCAGGGTTCGCTTTGTAATTAGTTTTGGACGCGCGTTTGTATTCGTTCTATGGCCAACACTTGTTGCTCCCTGATTGGCCTGGCTTGTGTTTCTTTACAGAGACATTAGTTGAGAATGTTATCAGCCATTGGATCAAATGTTATCAATGGCCTGCATGTTGTTTTGGTGAATCCCCATGTAATCCCCTAAGCCAATCACAGCCTGTTTAATCCACCGCCTGTTGTGAGCCCTTGGATTGAAGTCAAAAAAGCTTGACTCAATCACAGTCGTTTTGATTGAACGTCTGGAACCTTCTCCTCTTGCTATTTAAAGGACTCTCATCTCAGCCTTCGAAAGCTTTTGTCATTTTGAAATTTCTCAGAGAAAGAATAGAGAGAGGGAGAAGAAAGAGAAGAGAGAGAGAGAAACCAGAGAGTCAAGTTAGAAACCCTAACTTCGTCTAAAACTTCTCCAACCTAAACCACTTACCTCTCCAAAACACCATAACCAAATAAACACCATCTTTAGTGTTTCTTGAGTTTATGAGAGTTCGAGTTGAGTGATCTTGGGTTGCTGTAACCTTGTGTTCATAAAATCTTATTTCCAACTTAGACACCTACTCAGATCTTGTTTCTGATTCAATAGAAATCATAGATCTAAAGTTTTTCATGTCATAATACACTTAGTTGCATTTTATTTTTCATCTTGAGAAGTACATTGTTGATTGTTTTCTGTTAAAACATTTTATTACTTCAGAATCAACAATAAATGTTTTATAGTTTCTGTTTTTACAAAACTTAACCTGACCTAGTTGGATTCGCACTTGGAGGGTTTTCAATCTACTAAATATTTTCAAAAGAGATTGAGAAAGGTCTTGACCGATTTCTTAAGCAAGATCTCCGTGGAATCTGGGTTATATTGAAAGGTCAAAAGGTTTTTGGTTTTGTAAGAAAGAAAAATAACAAACTCACTGCATATAGACTTTATATTTAATTTGTATAGGACTGTTTGTAAATCTAAGTGTGTGTGAGTTCATGCATGTAAATAGGATTCACTACACAAACATCTTCACACTACATACACTGAAAGTGTTGGCTATAAGATTTGGTGAACATAAGTCGACGTAACGTGTTGAAACAAAGGAAGAGTTGACAAGTTGAGAAGACTACATCAACAATCAAGATCTGCAGAAAAGTTTAAGGACGCCAGAGGGTACAATCCTGAACTTTTATAGATTTGTTATTGTGTGCATGTTAGTTAAATAGATTGTAACTCACATATTTGTTTTAGTGAATTTTTTTGTGTTACTCCGTAGAGGGAGTCGTGGATGTTTCCTCAAGGGTGAGGTTTTACCACGTTAAAAATCCTGAGTATTGATATTTCTACATCTTCTCATCCCATTCTGATGTGTGCTGAGTTTAAGATATTTTAAACTGTTTACTAAAACTTGTTATCAAATCTTGTCCTTATCTCGTACATAATTTTGTTAACACATCTTGTGTTCAAAATCAGTTTGATTTAAGTAAAGAGTTTCTTCAACAAACTTTTTGGAGTTGCTTAAATAGTTTATTTTCAATAAACGGCTTTAGCAACGCTATTTCACGGTCAACTCAAATTTTTTGGCACCCCACGGCCTAAAAACCGTCGGAGGTACATTTCAAAACCCTCGCGCCTTTCCTGTTAGCGAGTCAAATATTGTGTGTGCTTGTGTGATTTTATTCTCGCATTTATTTTTTGAATGGTGTGATGAATTAAATTACTAAGACCTACACCCGGTCACTCACGAGAAGGGATTTCATCACCCAACTCACTCGCTTACCATTGTTTGCTACCCTAGCCATCACTAAATTTAAAATTAATCAACTAGGTATTCCAATAGGAGAATATTTTTGCAAAGGCGATCATTAAGATATTTTCGTGATTTTTTATCGCCCGCGAACTTAATTAAAATTTGATTACCCTTTCATTAAATTTAAAGATAAATATTGGCTATGTGCTAGTTAGGAAATTTTCTTGACTTGTGTGTGTATCCAATTCCATTTTTCGGTGGTCGATTTTAGTTAGTTCGTCCAAATCAAGAGTCCATATTTTTCCCCATCTTTTCTTCCAAAAAATCCAAAAATACTTTCTTTCCTTTTTATAAAAAAAACAAAAACAAAATCCAAAAAAAAATCTTCCATTATTTTTAGAAAATCCAAAAATATTTTCTTTCCTTTTGAAAAAATTTAAAAAACTCCAAAAAATATTTCTATCCACATGGCTGAAGAACGTCTTTTACGAGACTACTTTGGCCATTTCTCATTGCCACGCGACACGTGTGAGAGTGATCTCGAGCAAATCTCTTTATGAGATACTTAGTGGTCTCACCTCTCTGACGAATACCGTCGATATTCTTGCATCATCTATGCACGCACCTCCTATTCCATCACCCTCGGTGTTAAGTGTCGACGTGCCTCATCCTTTGTTGTGCACCCACTGTTATTATGACGATCACATGTCCCATGAGTGCCCTTACATTCCACATCCATCCGAACCCACCGTGGAACATGTGTATCCATTTGACACTGTTTCGGAACCCACCTCGGCCTACTATCCCGATATACCTAATCCCGAGTTGTGTGAGTACCCGAGCTATTCGTGGAGGCCTGATCACCCTTCCACGCAATACGAATCCCAACCGGATGTTATTGATTCTCACACGTTCCAACAGCCATCATGGAAACCTTGTGCACCCGTTCATGATCAGTTCCCCCACTACGAACCCCATGAGTATCAACTAATTGTCCATCATGAAAGTGATCCTTTCGTGTATGATGAACTTGGCCCCACTCCACACACTTCATTTGAGTATTCTCCGTATAGTCATGATCATAGCAAGTTGTGTCCACCTCGACCACCACCACCACCCATCACTCCACCACCATCATCCAACTCCGCTCTCGAAAGCCTCTTGCAAAAGTTCATACTCGAGCAAGAGCACGCCACTCAAATTCAAACTCAAGCTCTCCAAAGGTTTGAACAACGATTAAATTAATTGGAGTGTGCGAGAGAGTCGGCCATTCCTATGGATCCTCCCATCGTTGCAACCGAGTGTGATGATGATGTGTCCTCTTGTGACACGGATTTTGAGTGTGACCAACCCTGACACCCCAAGAATCTTGAAGTTGAGACCATTCCATGGTCTGGGTCCCAAGTCGATAATTATGTTGACTTACCTTTCATTAGTGAGACTGATTCTCTCCCGTCAAATCCAAAGGAACCCACGCTTGAGGTTCCCACTCTTGAGATATCCAAAAACATGCACGAGTATACACCTATCGAGCTTCACCCCTTGTGTTCTCGAGGAACCAATTTATCCTTGGTTAGCATCGACTACAAGTGCTCACCATTTCCTCGATATAGAATTCATGATCGTTCCTAACTATCCGGATATGGATGATGTCCCACCATGCATGTCTCCCTTCGAGCTTAGTATTTCTAGTGATTCCTCTATCTTATATCTTAGTGCTTCGTCTTATCCACCCACCACGTTCACCGATGCTACTCTTATGGAGAAGTTGATCACTCCATCTTTAGAAACCACACTCCCTTGTGAGTATTACTTTACTCTTCCCAAAGAGTGTGTCTCTCCCACGGGTGAGTTGGATCATCTTCCGCCACCGTTAATCCAACTCGACCCACCCATTGTCCTTTCCAACCCACCACCTGGTTTGGATCTTTATTTAACACATTTCAAGTTTCCATATATAGTTTTAGATTCCCACCTGAAACCATCCCCCACCCATGAGAGTATTTGTTGTGATACTCTCTACCACCGTGATACCGAGCTTGTTATTCTACGCTCACCACTCTCTTGTGGTCTTATTTTTCTTCTCGACAGCTCCCTAGTGTATTACAGCACGGCCATTATCATTGCCCATTCTTAGAATGATCGTGTGATTTCCATGAACCCCATCCCATTCCACTTTTCCCACCGTATTGCCTTCCTCAGCAATTAGAGCACCATTCTTATAGGGACCTTGTTGCCCTCACTTTTAAGCTCAATAAGGCCTATGGGTGATACCTCATAACCCTCACCCTTACCCTAATACCCACCCGCCCATGGTCCACTGATGCTTTACATCGTGTGATGCACTTTTCCATACAAGTACATTGACCATTCTTAGCCCTGATCCAACAAGATTGACGCTTCAGTCTTGTTTGGGGGTGATTCTCATCACCCACTTTTTCTGCCGCCCCGCACTTTCCTAGTTCCTATCCTTAGGGTGAGATTCCATCGGTCTGGCTGAAGACATTAAAATTAGCGCTACCGGGAGGCAGCCCGCGTTTCTTGTACTAGTCTCATCCTGTTTGGGGGTGGTGTTTCACACCACCCAATGCTTTTAATGTTTTTAGACTTGTACACTTTTTTTGTCATCTCACTTATTCAGGTTTATCTTGGCTACATCTGTCCACTTCATTAGACGTTGATTCTGGTAATATCTTTCCTACCTTATGCTCTCAATTTTAAAAATCATTTTACTTAACATCGAGGACGATGTTCCTCTTTTTTTCGAGGTGGGGAATTTTATCAAAATCGTACCTCTTTTGAAAAATTTCGAGTTTTTAAACCTAATTTTTAAAATTTCGTGCAGTTTCTTTCATCTCAATCATTGATGTGAATTTTCATTAATCCATTTTTCAAAGTCTAGGAATCAAGCAAGAATATATTATTTTTTCTACATATCTTATATAATACGTTCCAAGGCATATTGCACTATGAATTTCTAGACTCAACAAAATTTGCGCACTTATCACGTCACTGCGGTTTAGAGTTGAGGAGTACTACAATTCTGATGAGAACCTTAAGGATCACTAGTAGAGACTTTAGCTTGTGAGATTCATGCCTTTCACCCTTTCAGAGAGTTTTACGCAATCTCTGAGTCACAAGTTGATTCAACTTCGTTTCGTTCCGCACTTAAAATTATTGCATGATCTCATTATTTTTCATAAAATTTTTGCTTGATCACTGAGAATGACATCTTTTTCGAGTTTTAAGAAACGCGTGTCTTAAAATTTGTCCCGAATACTAGATTTTTATCCATACACCTACCACTTTTCCATATCACATTTTCATTCACTTCACCAATTACATTACCATATTCACACATATTCCTCACACCCTCACCTATCATCTCCATTTATATTTCATCCATCATTTTTTGAGAAAAAGAGTCTTGATTCCAAATGTTAAATGTCTTCATTATTGGTTTGAAACGAGAGAGAAAAAAGAAAAAAAATAGAAAAATAGCAAAAATAAAAAAAAGAAGAAAAAAATAGATAAAAAGAAAAGAAAAATCGAAAAAAAGAGAGAAAAGAAAAGAAAAATAAGAAGAATAGAGTTTTGTAGTTTGTTCTTGTGTAATAAAGACATTTGTTCTTCAAGTGCTATACACTCTTCTCAATCTTATCACATATCCATCCATTTTACATCCATCATATCTCACATCCGTCACTCATCATTCATCCATACATCACCATGCAACCTCATATCCCATCATTCTCATTTCATTTCCCCCTCATCCATAATCATCCATTTATTCCCCTAGGTGTTTGGGCAAATGAAAGTCAACGTGGTGAATAACTCGACGTTCTCACTATAGTGATTAACATTTCTTTCATGAGATCATTTTTCTTTCTAATTGCTCATTCTTTCTTATGTGTGTGTGAGACGTTTGAACTTGCTTATATTTACTCACCCCCTCACACACAAGAGCGATACACTGACCCTAATCTCATGAGTTTGTTTTAGAGAGTTATATCCAGTGAGATTTTGAAGTTTAAGTGTTGATTCCGAAAAGGCAATCTAAGAATTACTCTTTTGATACTCGACCCGTTTTGACTGATTCACACTACACACATTGAGTTCTAGGAAGGATGTGGCTTGAGTATTTACTCAGCTAAACTTTTTATGCACTTCTATCTTGTATTTCTGAAAATATTTTCTTGTGATGGATTGTACGATCATTCTATGTCTAATAAGAGATAGACTACCTTTTGCAAATAAGATTTTTGTGGGTATATTCCCTGCAAACCCTCACGAGACACAACTCGTCCTGTAGGGAACCTATAGGTTTAAAGGCTTATTGCACATGCTAAGTGCAATCGCAAGTGCCCGCGAAAGTGGTACACTTTTGGTTTCTTATCTTTCTCTTTCTCTCTATCTTATTGCTCGAGGACTAGCGACGCTCTGTTTGGGGGTGGTGTGATAAGCACCCAAAACTGTACATTTTATACTCTGAATAGACGTACTTTAGTTTCTAATTCTCGACAATATGGGTCTTACGTGCTTAAATGTTCATCTTGTAGGTCAAATGTCCGTTTGTGGTGTCAAAAGCTATATATCAAGGCAAATGCACATTTTATGGAGCTAATTACCAATCTCGTATCCTAGCCTACCCTAAACCGAGCCTAAGCCTAGCCTAAACCAACCACAAACCCTGTGTGTGTTTAGTTTGTCCCTTTTTAATATTTTTTAGATTTTTAGTTAGTGTCATTTTATTTATTTTTTGATTTATTTAGTATTTTCTAGGTTTTGTTTTCTATTTTTCTATTTTATCTTTATTAGTATAATTTTATTTGATTTTGATTTTTATTAGTTTTTGGTTTTATTAGGATTAGTTTTTAGGAGTTTATTTTTAGTTTATTAGATTTTATATTTTTTAGGACTTTAGTTTTCATTTAGATTTTAAGTTTTTATTTCTTTTGTTTTATTTTAGTTTTTATATAACTTAGGATCTTAGTTTTTAGTTTTAATATTTTTATTTTTATTGTGTTTAGTTTGTTTTATTTATAGTTAGATTTTATTTTTTATTTTTAGTTTTATTAATTTTAGGTGAGTCTTTATTATTTAAGGGTCACAAACTAACACACACACACAAATATCCCACACTCACATACACCCTAAACTAATAACTCACCCACACCCAACTCATCCTACACCATATCCCATTCCCTTCTTCTTCAACATAAAACCCCCCACACTCTCTCTCCTCTCACCAAAACCACCATAACCAAAAGCCCCTACCCTCCATTAAGATAACCCCAAGGTCATCCTCCAATATCCACCATATATCCCACCTGACCCGAGCCCCCAGCCCACTAATCCCGCCCTTACCCGTGGCTGGCGAACTCAAATCGGAATTAACAACCTGACTACCCCTACCCCGCGCCTCTGGCCATACCAAGTCGAAACTGGCGACCCATTACCCTCCAACCCCTTACCCGAAACCAGCTCTAGCCGCCCCAACCCAACTCGTCCAGCCCCTTACCCGGACCTGCCCCTGACCATTTCCCCTACCTATGCGACCCACTTAAGCACCTGTCGACGCCGACGACCTCCCACACGCGACCCATCGCCCCTTGCTTCGGCGGCTGTCCAGCCCACGATTCCACCCATGAGCTTTGGAACTAATTGAGACCCATTTCCCATTTTCAAACCATACTCACTTTCAAACCAACAACCCAATTCATTCTTCAAAGTCAAACACGTTTTGTCAACTCCCAAAATACAAACCAAAACCAAAATGCCAAATAAACTTAAAACCATGTGCCTAATAAACCATTTTACCCAAATACCCCCAACTACCATTTGTACCCAATGCCCAAAATATCCCTCAAGCCAAATCTGATTCTATCCTCACCACCACACTTCCCACATGACCTCACCTCTTACCCATGCACATGTGTGCATAATTTCCATGATACCCTCACCCAAATACCTTACATATCCTATACACCCTTGTCCTCCCATTTTTGCCCCCATGCTCCATGCCTACTATAAAATGAGAAGAAGACCATTTTGAGAAAAAAGAGCTTTAGAGGCTTGAGGAATAGAATTCTAGAGAGTTAGAGATAGTTTAGTGTAGAAAATAAATTAGGATAAACACCATTTTGTAAATAGTTTTAGTTTTATTTGAAGCACCTTATACCTTTGACTTGCTTAAGTCTATATTGTATAAGTGCTCAACTAATTTGGAAATAGTGACAAAATTGGTTGTCTAACCTAGAATCCAAAGAGCCTCAGAATAAATCTCTCTAATCCTCTTCAATAATCCAAGAAGGTATAAAATGAATCACACTACACACAATTAGAAGTGCATACATGTGTATATATTGCATAAAATTGATTGTGTGATTAATTCCCCTTAAAATGTGGTTTCAATTATTTTTTGGGAATTTTTAAACTTTTTAAACTATTTTTTTAAATAAATGTTTTCATTAATAAAATGTGATTATATAATTTGCGGGGTAAATTTGCTATTTTGTAAACTTCATTTTTCAATGGAATGTTTGTTTGGGTAGAATGTAAATGCGCTAGAGACTTCAGGGTGCAGCCTGTAATTACTTTGGACGCGCGTTTGTGAGCCACTCATATGCCAACACTTGTCATCCTCCTGATATATATGTTTGTGTTTGTTATGTGAGAGGGTTGGCTGGTGGATTGCTGATCGTTGGATCAAAGCTTATCGATGGTCTGCATGTGTTTTAAACCTATCCTTGTGCCATCCTATGAACCAATCACAATCGACTTAACCACCTCTGTTTTATAACCCTTAGATCAAGTCAATCTTAGGATGACTTAATCTCAGCCCTTGATTCCCTTCGCATCTCCAGAACCTTCCTCCACCCCTATATAAACCCCCCACTTCTCAGACTTTCAAGACTTTTGGGCATTCGTCATTTCTGAGAGAAAAAAATAGAGAGACGGGAGAAGTGAGAGAGAAGAGAGAAAAGAAAAGAGAGAAGAGAGAGAAAGGGAAAACTGTTAGCCAAACCCTAACCCTAACCCTAAACACTTCATTTTCTTAATCAAACCTTCGTATACACACAACCCCAAACACAACCTTGAGTGTTTGAGAGAGAGTGGTTTGTTCATATTGAAGCTATAACATCTTTGTCTATGATCTTGTTTACAACTTAAACATTCGTGTGAAGATCTTCATTTCTCTTTCATAGAAACTATAGATCTACACTCTGCATGTTACATTTCACTAGATCTGCATATTTCTTTCTTGATTTAAGAAAATCTTTACTGATTTAGTTTTTTTTTAAATGTTTTATGGTTTCTATTCTTACGAAACTTAAATCTTGACCTAGTTGGATTCACACTTGGAGATTTTCAATCTCAAAAATATTTTGAAAACAGAGATTGATTAAGATCTTGACCGATTTAGAAGCGAGATATCCGTGGAATCTGGGATACATTTAAAGGTCAAAAAGGTTTCAAGTTCTGTGAGAAAGAAAGAAAAGAAAATCACAGCATATAGTCTTTATATGTAATTTTCTAGGACTGTCTGTAAAACTAAGTGTGTGTGAGTTCATGCATGTTGATAGGAATCACATCACAAACACTTAACACACTACTACACTGGAAGTGTTGTGATTAAGATCAAAGATTATTGAGTCGACGTAAGGAAGCTAAAGCCAAGGAAGTTATCAAACTGGAAGAACATCATCAACAATGAGATCTATGAGAAGTTAGAAGGACACCAAGTGGGGTATATTCCTAAACTTAGAATAGGTTGATTTGTGTGCATGTATGTTGTATTGTTTGTAACTATTATTTGTTATTAGTGGATTTTTACTTTTGTGACTTAGAAATCACCGTGGATGTTTCCTCTGTTGGGAGAGGTTTTACCACATTAAAAACTGTGTGTTCTGATTATCTTCATCTACTCATCTCATTCTATAGTGTGCTGAATTTTTGAAACTGACTTGTTTTAAAAAATGATTACAGAGTCTTGATTACTCTCGTACATAAGTTTTTTTTGTAAACACTTCTTGTTGTTTATAATTTTTATTTTCAAAAGAAAAGGGTTTCTTCAATAAACATCTCGGAGTTGCTTATATAGTTTAATCTTGTATTAAACGGCATTAGCAACATTTTTCAATTGGTATCTGAGAGGTCATCTGTGTCTGAGTCGCTAAGTGAAGTGTGTGTAGTGACCCCTAACGATTAACTTTTAGTACTCACGCACCCATTTACATCGTCGTTATCGAGATCACTTTGACTCACACACACGGAACTAAAACTAGCAACATTTTCAGATAATAAAGCATCTAGGCCAGTCAAAGCAGTATTCACACAAGCAGGAGTAGGAGCATCATTATCACACACAGGCATATCATCATTGTAAATGATCTTAGCATAAAAGGACATGCAAGGGTCAAGTACATTTGATGCCTCTAGTTCCTCTTCATCAGAGTCACTTGACTCATCCCAAGTTTTACAGACATTGGCTCTATTATGTGTGTTGGCTTTATTCAGATTAACTCTGCAATCGTGAGCAATGTGACCTAGTTTACCTAAGAAGAGAAAACTATTTCTCGAAATAACAATAAAGGCAAGAATGCCATTTTTATGTCTATTAATGAGTATGAGTTCAATAGAATCTCATCTTGTGCCACTTCTAAGGAAGCGTGGGACACATTAATCACTGCCCATGAAGGAGACTCGAGAGTTAAAGCTGCTAAAACTCAAATGCTTATCCAGCAGTACAACTCTTTGATCATGTCTGATTCTGAGTCTTTTGATGATTTTTACATGAACTTAACTGATATAGTCACTAAGTTGCATGCTAATGGTATTACTTATGATAGGAATGTGATTGTTTCTAAAATCCTAACATCATTACCACAAAAGTTTGATAGCAAGAGGTATGCTATTGAGGAAATGAGTGATCAAAACCTTACCCCTGAGTTACTCAGTAGCAAACTTAGGACTGTGGAAATGGTAGACTGGAGAAGACTGTTAGAGACCTGACTAAGAAATTAGATGATCTAAGTCTTATTGTGAAGCTGAATGCCGAAGAGTACACTAACCAGTGTCTGTCTCATCAATCTGAAATTGAAACTTTTGATCAAAAATTAATAGAGTTGACTAAAACTAATGAAACCCTGGAAATGAAATATAAGGGAACATTATTAGAAATGGAGGAAGCAAAAACAAAGACAGTTACTGTTTTCAAAAAAATTTCTAAGTTTGAAAACAATTCAAATTGTTTTACTGACTTTGTTGTTGACTCCAAGACCAATTCTGATGATAGAACCGATATTTGATTTTGCCCTAAGAACAAACCACAAACTACAAATCTTGAACCTATTAAGTTTGTGTCTGGGGGCAAAAGACCAATTGATACATGTCCATATTTTCATTTTATTAAAAAGGAATTTGATCAAAAGCAACAACATAAAGACATTGGAGAGTCTAGTGATTCTAAGGCTGACACTACACTTAAGACTAAATACGTCTGTCCTTTTATCAGAAAGGCTGAATCCACCTTTAAAACCATCCCTCCTAGGAATAGGACTTCTGAACAGAATGCTGTTAAACCTATCTTTAGAAGTTTTCCTAAGGAAGTTCATCCCTCAAGCAATCAATATTGCTCCTACTGTGACATATATGGTCATTCCTTTGAAGGTTGTTATGCTAGGCGTCTAAACACCCATGTGTACAACTCTTCTGTCTACAAGAACTTTAACTATTCTAGGCAAAATCGTAACCATTATGTCCTTCCTAGACAACCTGACAAGAACTCTAACTACAGAAATAGAAAGACCAAAACTAAGAGTTCATTTAAGAGAAAGGATCCCAGAAACTTTCCTAAACCAAAAGCTCAAATTTTCCACAATAATCAGTTTGTTGCCCCAAATGTTTTTCGACAAAAAGGTGTTTCTCGAATGTTTTATCAAATGAGGGCAAACATGCGCAAAATTAAAACTAGATCTATTTAGGTTAGAAAAGATGATCTTTTACCCCAAATGAAGTGTAACATTGTCATCACTGCCTTAAAAGCTGAACACACTTCATCTGGATGGTATTTAGATTCAGGATGTTCCAAACATATGACAGGAGATGAAACCAAACTTTTAAACAAAACCAGATTTGCTGGTGGGAAAGTAGTTTTTGGTGATGGAGTTTCATCCCAGATCATAGGTAAAGGAACCCTAAAAGAAGAAGAATGCATGTTCTGGAAAATGTTCTATTAGTTAAAGGCCTTAAAGCCAACCTCCTAAGTATATCACAATTTTGTGACTCTAACCATACAGTTACCTTTTCAAAGAACAATTGTAAAATTCTAAATGATAAAGGTAAATGCATTATTACCGGATTTAGAACACCTGACAATTGTTATACTGTCAAGACTGGTTCTGAAACCTGTAACATTGTCAGAATGGATGACAATGAAATCTGGCATAATCATATGGGTCACTTAAGTTATGATATCCTTGGTAGATTTTCTAGTCAAGAGATTGTTAGAGGAATTCCTAAAATTTAACCTATTTCCAGTGTTGTCTGTGGTCATTGCCAGGAAGGAAAAATTGTTAAGACTTCGCATAGAAAAGTTAAAGACATTCTCACCTCTAGACCTCTAGATCTCATCCATATGGAACTTATCGGTCCCTCCAGAACTGTTAGTCTTTGTGGACACGGTTATATCCTTGTCATGGTTGATGATTTCACACGATTCACTTGGGTTGCCTTCTTGAAACAAAAATCTGACACGTTTCAGAATTTTTTGAAATTTTACTAAGAATTGAAAATGAGAAGGACACACAAGTCAATCGCATTCGTAGTGATAGAGGGGGAGAGTTCATAGACACAGGAATAGTTGAATATTGTGACTACAACGGTTACAAACATGAATTCAGTGCCCCTAAGACTCCTCAGCAGAATGGTATTGCTGAAAGGAAAAATCGAACTCTTCAAGAGATGGCACGTGTCATGTTGCATGCCAAATCTCTACCTAAATACTTCTGGGTAGAATCTATTAGAACTGCGTGTCATATCATTAATAGGGTTTACCTTAGGAAAAACTCTAAACAAACCCCTTATGAGTTGTGGTACGGTAAGAAGCCTAATCTGAAGTATCTAAGAACTTTCGGAAGTCAGTGTTATGTCTGTAAAGACAGGGAACATCTGTCTAAATTCGAGACACGTGGTGATAAAGCCATCTTCTTAGGATACTCCCCAAACAGTCGTGCTTATCGTATATACAATCTGCGTACTAAGGCCCTTATGGAATCGATAAATGTTATTGTAAGCGACACTATTGTCGAAAATAAGATATCTGAATCACCTATTGTGGTTGAATCTGAAAATGATTTCAAAAATGATTCACCATAAATAGATGACTCATTACCTATTGAGAGTCCATAAGTACCTGGCTGGGTCTCTAAAGATCATCCCATTGACAACGTGGTCGGTAATCCTAATGAGCCAGTTCGTACTAGATCCCAGTTAAGAAATTATGCTAATTATGCATGTTTCGTCTCCCTTGTGGAACCAAAAAATGTTAATGAAGCATTGAATGACACACACTGGATTTCTGCTATGCAGGAAGAACTTTTACAATTTGTCATTCACGATGTCTGGTATCTTGTACCGCGACCTCAAAATAAAAATGTTATTGGGACACGTTGGTTTTTTAAGAACAAATCTGATGAAAATGGGGTAATCCTTAGAAACAAAGCTAGACTAGTTGCTCAAGGTTACTCACAAATAGAAGGAATAGATTTTAGCGAGACTTTTTCCCCTGTCACTCGTCTTGAATCTGTTCGACTTCTTTTCGCCATAGCGTGTCACTTAAAATTTACACTTTATCAAATGGATGTCAAGTCTGCCTTCCTCAATGGAATTCTGTCCGAAGAAACGTATGTGGAACAACCCAAAGGGTTCATTGACCCTAAATACTCTGACCATGTCTTTCGTCTAAAAAAGGCTTTGTATGGCTTAAAACAAGCTCCTCGAGCTTGGTATGAACGCCTTTCCAACTTTTTGTTGGATAAGGGTTTTAAGAGAGGAGGAAATGACCAGACTCTCTTTGTCAAAAATTTTTACAAAAACATTATTATAGCCCAAGTCTATGTAGACGACATCATTTTTGGGTCTACTTCAACATCTGAAGTTAAATTTTTTTCTGCTATTATGCATAAGGAGTTTCACATGTCCCTTATGGAGGAACTAGAACTTTTCTTAGGATTTCAAGTGAAACAGAATTCTGATGGTCTATTTGTCTCTCAAACTAAGTATGCCTTAGATATTGTTAAGAAATTTGGTTTAGATAATGCTAAAGTTGCCAAAACGCCTATGAGTAATACTGTTAAATTATGTAAATATGAAACTGGAAAGTCAGTTGATTCCACACTTTATCGTAGTATGATTGGTAGCTTACTCTATCTAACTGCCTCACTACCAGACATAATGTATGCTGTATGTCTGTGTGCTCGTTACCAGAATAACCCTAAAGAGAGCCATTTATCGTGTGTAAAACGTATAATAAAGTACATAAAGGGCACTCTTAATCTTGGACTTAGGTACACTAATGATACCAGCAGCACCATCATAGGGTATACTGATGCTGATTGGGACGGGTGTACTGATGATAGTAAAAGTACATCAGGTGTCTGTTATTATGTCGGCAATAATTTAGTTGGTTGGAGTAGCAAAAAACAGTATTGCACATCTTTATCTACGGCTGAGTCCGAATATATAGCAGCTGGAAGTTGTTGTGCTCAATTATTATGAATCAAACAGATGTTAAGCCATTATGGGATTAAAGAAGATCAATTACAATTGTATTTTGACAATCAAAGCGCCATTAACATATCTAAAAACCCGGTTCAACACTCGCGAACTAAGCATATTAAAATAAGACATGATTTTATACGCGAACTTGTTGAAACTAAGGAGTTAGAAATTCATTACCTGCCTACTGATCTACAACTTGCATACATGTTCACTAAACCTTTAGACTATAACAAATTTCTGTATTTGCGTAATTCTATAGGTATGGTATGCGCTGATTAAAACTCTTAAGACCTTAATTTTTACCCTTTGTCCATTTGAGACAAAATGGGGGAGAAATTTGAGTTTTACGAGTTCAATGTTTTGTTCACAGTTCATCTAAACTACTTGATCTTAGTGTGCATATTTGCAGGAATCTCTTCTACTGATTGTCTACCATTTCTAGTGTACAAATTTGTAAATAGTTGAGTAATGTAATTTTTGACTTTCTAGGAAATGGGTAGATAGTATCTTTTGTATAGGACTAGGTTTTATTTTTTTTGGTTCCCTACGAGTTTTAAGCTTACTCAAAGGAGATTTTGTCTCATATTTCCAAAGGGGGAGATTGAAGCACCTTATACCTTTGACTTGCTTAAGTCTATATTGTATAAGTGCTCAACTAATTTGGAAATAGTGACAAAATTGGTTGTCTAACCTAGAATCCAAAGAGCCTCAGAATCAATCTCTCTAATCCTCTTCAATAATCCAAGAAGGTATAAAATGAATCACACTACACACAATTAGAAGTGCATACATGTGTATATATTGCATAAAATTGATTGTGTGATTAATTCCCCTTAAAATGTGGTTTTAATTATTTTTTGGGAATTTTTAAACTTTTTAAATTTTTTTTTAAATAAATGTTTTCATTAATAAAATGTGATTATATAATTTGTGGGGTAAATTTGCTATTTTGTAAACTTCATTTTTCAATGGAATGTTTGTTTGGGTAGAATGTAAATGCGCTAGAGACTTCAGGGTGCTGCCTGTAATTACTTTGGACGCGCGTTTGTGAGCCACTCAGATGCCAACACTTGTCATCCTCTTGATGTTTATGTTTGTGTTTGTTATGTGAGAGGGTTAGCTGGTGGATTGCTGATCGTTGGATCAAAGCTTATCGATGGTCTGCATGTGTTTTAAACCTATCCTTGTGCCATCCTATGAACCAATCACAATCTACTTAACCACCGCTATTTTATAACCCATAGATCAAGTCAATCTTAGGATGACTTAATCTCAGCCCTTGATTCCCTTCGCATCTCCAGAACCTTCCTCCACCCCTATATAAACCCCCCACTTCTCAGACTTTCAAGACTTTTGGGCATTCGTCATTTCTGAGAGAAAAAAATAGAGAGAAGCGAGAAGTGAGAGAGAAGAGAGAAAAGAAAAGAGAGAAGAGAGAGAAAGGGAAATCTGTTAGCCAAACCCTAACCCTAACCCTAAACACTTCATTTTCTGAATCAAACCTTTGTATACACACAACCCTAAAGACAGCCTTAAGTGTTTGAGAGAGAGTGGTTTGTTCATATTGAAGCTGTAACATCTTTGTCTATGATCTTGTTTACAACTTAAACATTCGTGTGAAGATATGCATTTCTCTTTCATAGAAACTATAGATCTACACTCTGCATGTTACATTTCACTATATCTGCATATTTCTTTCTTGATTTAAGAAAATCTTTACTGATTTAGTTTTTTTTTTAAATGTTGTATGGTTTCTATTCTTACGAAACTTAAATCTTGACCTAGTTGGATTCACACTTGGAGATTTTCAATCTCAAATTTTTTTTGAAAATAGAGATTGATTAAGATCTTGACCGATTTAGAAGCGAGATATCCGTGGAATCTGGGATACATTTAAAGGTCAAAAAGGTTTCAAGTTCTGTGAGAAAGAAAGAAAAGAAAATCACAGCATATAGTCTTTATATGTAATTTTCTAGGACTGTCTGTAAAACTAAGTGTGTGTGAGTTCATGCATGTTGATAAGAATCACATCACAAACACTTAACACACTACTACACTGGAAGTGTTGTTATTAAGATCAAAGATTATTGAGTCGACGTAAGGAAGCTAAAGCAAAGGAAGTTATCAAACTGGAAGAACATCATCAACAATCAGATCTATGAGAAGTTAGAAGGACACCAAGTGGAGTATATTCCTAAACTTAGAATAGGTTGATTTGTGTGCATGTATGTTGTATTGTTTGTAACTATTATTTGTTATTAGTGGATTTTTACTTTTGTGACTTAGAAGTCACCGTGGATGTTTCCTCTGTTGGGAGAGGTTTTCCCACGTTAAAAACTATGTGTTCTTATTATCTTCATCTACTCATCTCATTCTATAGTGTGCTGAATTTTTGAAACTGTCTTGTTTTAAAAACTGATTACAAATTCTTGATTACTCTCGTACATAAGTTTTTTTTGTAAACACTTCTTGTTGTTTATAATTTTTATTTTCAAAAGAAAAGGGTTTCTTCAACAAACATCTCGGAGTTGCTTATATAGTTTAATCTTGTATTAAACCGCATTAGCAACGTTTTTCATTACTTTTTTTGGAGATTTGTGAGGATAAATTTTGTGTGAGATATAATTGAGTGAGTATTATTTCAAGCTACTTGGATGCTCGATTAAGAGGGTTGTATACTTCAAATTGAATGATTGGAGTCAATTAAATTCAAGAGATTGGTTTGATTGTTCTTCTCTTTTCTCTTTTATATTAAAAGCCTATTGATTATTTGATTATCATGCTTTGTATTATGTTAGGCGAAATCCCCTTTCAAGGGGTGGGGGAAACCCTTATTTGATGTTATTTTAGTTTAATTAGTTTTATTACTTGAAAATTCCCTTTTAATGTTAATTTTGATCCCTCACCCTAAAATTTACGCCTCGAGAGAGGGTAAATGATTTTCGAGAGAAAATCAAAATTCTAGTTATAACACCCATTTAAGATTCAAACTCGAGATAGGGGTTTCTTAAGTGGGGTATTATAACTTGAATTTCAACTCTAATTTATTTTCTAACATTTATATATGTTTTAATTGATCAATCCTAGCGGGTGACTAATTAAAAGGAGTGTAAATCTATTTTTCTAGAGTTGTGGGACGTTAAACTTAATTTTCTAAAAGATTACTATTAAAATTACACTTTGTAAGTTTGATTTTAATTTGGGAGAATTCAATTAATTAAATTAATTAATTAGAATAGCTAAAATTTGTGGTATAATCGCACTCCTTGATTGCTCTCACAATTATTTACCTCATTTATCTCTTATTTTAGTGTTAGACTTTATTTTTCACTTTTAGTCACTTTCTAGTTAGTTATTTTCATCTCACATTTTAGTTTAGTGTTATTTCACCTCACCTCACCCTAATTGTTTTAATATGTGAAAAACCTAAAAAAATTAGAAAATAAAATTTCCCAAAAGAAAATAAAAAAGTGAATTACAATTGAATTTGTCTCTAGCCTTACCGCCTTGATGTGGATTGATACTCTAACTTACCTCTACACTTGAGATTGTTATATTTTGTAGGTATTTTGAGGATTTTGATTAGAAAATCTTTTCAAGCAATGACGAAAAACATACACCGAAAAGTTCACTCTATCACTTATCACACATAAGTAAATAATGATAATAATAATAAATCTTAATCCTCAACTCTCTAATTAATATTTACCAAAACCCAATTTAATTTCTCCCAATTTAATTAATACTTATAAGCACACAAAATTTAATAATCATAAAAGTACATGGTATTATAGGATGTACCATTTCTTCACCAAAACACCACACCAAGGAATCAATCGGGGGTAAATAGCGAACCGCATACAGAATCCTACACACTAAATGATCTCAATCAATATGAAGAGAATAAACTTCTTGGTTCCCACAAAACAAGATCTCAAAGCATATGGAGTAATCAACCTTGGGACTTAAAATAATTTGGGTGAAACTAGGCATTGGAAACTTTTGGCTATGCATAGGAAAATTATTTTTGTCAAAAGTCTCTCTGAAAATAAATATTTGAATCCCTTTATATAAAAAACACATTTTTTTAGGCGATGTGTTTTTGTAGAAAACTCGTTTGAATGAAAATAAGACCTTGTTCGAATGAAGAACCCATCCCCTTCAAACCGTCTTTGAACAAGCTTTGAACTATATTAGTTATGTAAAAATAAATTATCATTTGATGTTCATTTGAACTAATTCATAAACTCATTTGAAAAAATCAATAAAGTCATTCAAATGACTATAAAACAAAAACTACTTTTCTTTAAAAAAAAACTTTAAAAATAGCACCAAACAATTATATAAAAACAAACACCAACTTTTTTTCCAAGGATCAAAATATATATGCATTCATATGTGAGAGATCCTTGGGATCAGGAAGAAGAAACATGGCACGAAACACGACACAATATGTAATATATGCAATTTTTTCACTACGTCTTCAATCAAACATTTCATTTGCTTGAAAGGTCAGAATACAAATCCTAACCTATGACTCAAAATGTTTTGTCCGAAATTAAGGAAATACATACAAATTGATTCATTTGGAAATTTGTCCTTACAAATATCCCCGTTTGTATATTTCGGGACAAAAGAAAAAAAAATTCACCTATGGTCCATTAAGCTCTCTAAAAGACTCAATCCTAAACCCTAAAACGAAAAAGTAGAGACGCTCGACAGACACATATTTCGAGTAGCTTTTGATTACTTGTAACCTATGCTGATCTTCAAATGCATCTTGAATATATATTAATATAAACTACGTAAGAATAAACTCCCCATGTGTCTAACATTCCCTACCTAGGAAATACGTCTCCACCTAAGATAAAGATCTCCTAAAACTAAAGTGAAAGATACCGCTTCTCCACCTTTTTCAGATATAGACAAGGAAAGAATGCATAATAAATAATGTATCCCCCATACAACATACATATTCCCCCAAAAGTGAGAACATATGATACCAATTGAAATTAAGTAATAAGAAATAATATAATGCAATGGTGTAAAGTTCATCAAAACACAACATGGAAACACGAGCACAAATAATCAAAACAATAATCAATTAATTCCAATATTGATGGAATATGATACCCTGTTAAATATTTAATAAAGCATGAGACATCAATGCAAACAATAAACAAGAGATACCAATATGATCATATAATATGCCAATTTGAACTAAAGATAAAGCACATGGCTAACATGGATTAAATGCAAACGGAAATACTAAAAAATTAATATCATATATATATATATATATATATCCAAAATATACCGATGACACATAGGCACATCTATATAGGTATTAGAACCACAAAATGATAAAAAAAAAACACATAAGCTTTACTCACCGGCATAGTGTCAGTGTGACTAAACATGTGGGATGGAGTGAAGGGGCATGAACTAGATACAAATCAATCATGACCCAATCATTCAAAAATATTCAAATTGTTCAATTTGACTGCAAAACCTTTTCAAACTAAGATTTAGCCTCAAGTGACATATAAAGTGGACTCAACGAGCAAACAAGCACACAAGCCTATAATTTTGATGATTCTACAAATAAATAGCGTCATGACATGATAAGCTAGGATTCATTGTGCAAATAGGATTCATTGTGAAAACCCATTGATCTTCAACTATAACACCCTCAAAATCTATACAAATATCAGATACGTTTTTCTCAATTCTTTTGAACCTACTATTATTAAAAATCAATCAAACAAACAAGTTGGCCTTTAATATTTTCATTTTGCCTCTTATTTTTTTAGTCTCTTGCCAACGGTGTCTTTCCCTTAAAGGAGATTTGCTCATTTCGTAGCCCTCTTTTGCGCACCATCTTATTTTCAATAAAAAATATACTCATGGGCAACGGTTCTTACATGAACAAATTCCCCATAGTCATAAGATATGTAGATGAAAAGATTAATGGGAGAACATCTCACTTAACTCAAATAGAACATGTGAAGTTAAAATTCAAAAGAGCTCATGCATGTGTGTGTGGACACATATACGAAGTACACCCATTAAAAAAATCAAAGTTTAACAACTCCATGCAAGCATAATTAAGAACACTATAAGCATTGAAAATCATAATCAAATGTCTTAACAACATGTATATATGGAATTACGTGGACTCAAAGGAACCAATATGTCACACAAATTGGGTAAAATTGAACTACACATGAATCAAAAATCATTTTGAGTTTTTAAACATTTTTTAAAATGATACCAATTTAAAAACTAACTCAAAAGGCAAACAAAATATTTTGTATTTTTCAATAAGACCCAACAAATGAAAAATAAAAATACAAAAGACTCAAACCACACACAATTAGCAAACACATATATCATGAATTACAAATCCTAATGTATGCAAATGTGAGAATAAAATCAATCATTAAATATAACAGGAGAAGTATCATGTGCAAGCATTCGAGAATCAACAAGTATAACATGTAAGCCTCCAAATCAGATTTCCTAACCCACATAGGTGTAATGTGACACTTTAGGATTGTTGGAACCTCTTTGACTGTAGACATTGACTTTCTAGAACCGTTTCTAAGATCAAAATAAAAATGCCTAAGGTGACCCTTCTTATCGCAATGTGTGCATGTGTATACACAACGACGGGTGTTACCTAAGGGTTGGCCTTTTCTAACATTCTTAGCAACAGTTGACTCTCGCAAAAGTATGGTCCAGTCTTTAGTTGTGGAAGCATCTGGATCATCAAATCCAATACCACACTTTTCATCTTTGATTCAAACGGTGCCGAACATTTTATCCAAAATTTTTGACATAGATTCCAAATCAAATTTGATTTGACTCGAGTCTCTCAATATCTCTTTTAGCTCCACTGTTGTAGACTTTAGTAAATGTATGAACTCTTACAAATCAATAAGTTCCTTCTTTATAACCTCCATAAACCCTTGATGTCTATTTCTCTCTCCCTTAATGTACTTGAGATTCTGCTTACGATTCCTTTCACGTGCCCTAAGGTCCTCAATCAATCTAGAATTATCATGCACAATTTTCAACTCGTCTTCCAAATTCAAGTTTTCTATTTTTAATTTCAACGTTTTCACATATAATTCACGAAAGTCAACTTGGAATTCACTCTCCAACTCCTCTTATTTTTCTCCAATATCTCCACCATTAATCACATGGGAATCATAAACAATGGCCTAGGAAGTGTCATGCTCAGAATTATCTTCATAGGAAGATTTTTCGTTAATGCTCTCATGACTAGCCATGAATAGGGTGTAGTTGCGCTCCATACGGGACTTAGGTCCATCTTTTGGATCGCTATCACTAAGGGTGGAATTGTACACCTTAGGTTACTTTCCCTCTTTTCTTGGTTTAGTGGGAAACAATGATGCCCTATGGACATGACCCTGACACGCATATCACCTATCCAACTCCTCCCTCTTAAAATTATCATTATGATTTTTTAGGAATTGATTGGCCTTGTTATATTTATTTTTCTCAAACTTCTTTACAATTTTACATTTGAGAAATTTTCTAAACTTCATTACAAATTTGGCCATAACATCGAAATTGATGTCAAACTTATCATCCAGAACATAAACCATAAGATTTTATAGATTACTCGATTTTTGGGTATTCTCTCCCAAGTTAAAAGACAAGATCACAATATCATACACTCTATCATATAACTTGAAGGTTTATCTCTCCTCCATCTTAATGGTTTCAAAGTGAGTGGTGAGTTGTTGGTGTTTTGAATCCTTAACAAGACTAGTACCTTTAAGGGTGAGCTGGAGTGTGTCTTAAGCCTATTTAGACATTTCACATATCCTAATACGACAGAACGCCTCTGATGTGACCGAACAAAAAGAGCATTTAATCCACTTGAATTATAATTAGCTTCCTCACTCCATGATTTTATGGGTTTGGAAATCCTAGCGTCACCATATAAGTTTTTGGGTGGTGACTAACTATTAAGTACCGTTTACAAAACCTCCTCATCTATCCTTTTAAATGTTGATTTCATACGCATTTTTTAGTATGGGTAATTCGACCCATCGAACATCGGTTCCATATAAACCTAATGAGCCTTCGAATAAAAACTGCTAAAACCCATGACTGAACATGGATCTAACAAAAAAACTTAGGGTTACCTCTCTGATACCAATTTGATGTCACTAGGTAGTACGGGAGAATGGTTTTAATTTTTCAAATTAATCATAAAAATTAAATATATTAATCCCAAATAAAAACTTTGCATGAATTTCAGACCAAGTTGGTATGATAATATGATTTACCAAACTTTATCTTAACATAAAATATACATCTAGGTGATAAAAAATAAAATAAATAAATCAAACCACAACATGTTGATATACAGGGAAAACCCCTAATGGGAAAAATCTCAAACGACCGAGTCACGCAAATTACTGTGATGAGGAATGACACAAGACATATAGTAGAATTATAACACAGACTCAATGCCCTTGCAAGCCTTAACACTCTTCTGTCTTCAACCTCTCCTCCCAAATTCACGTAAAAATCCACTTACGCATTGTCATAAGGTGTGAGTCCACACAAACTTCCGTGTCCACTGAACATGCTTAGAAACTATCTATGTATACGAGACACGGATGCCCCGTTTCTTCATCGTAACACCACAACACGGAGTCCACCATGTGTAAATAGAAAATCGGATATGGAATCCTCCAAACGAAATAATTCTTAATCAAGATGAATAGAATAAACTTCTTGGCACCCAAAAAATAATATCTCAAAGTATATAGAACAATGCAACTTGGATCCTAAAACACTTTGGGTGAAACTATGGTTTGGGATCTTTTCAATATGTATATGAAAATAATTTTGCCAAAAGTGTCCCTAAAAACAAATTCATGAACCCCTTTATATATAAAATATATTTTTAAGGCAAAACAATTTTTGAGGTTGCAAATTTTAAGAGAAAACTCGCTCGAATGAAAATCCTAACTCGTTCGAACAAAGGGAAAAAATCATTCGAAATAAAAACTAATCTCCTTTGAACGGTCTTCAAATGATATTAGTTCTATATACAAAAAAATTTCACTTGATAATCGTTTGAATGAATTGATAAACTCGTTTGAACGAAATTAGTAAATTCGTTAGAACGACTTTAAAACAAAAAATATTTTCTTTTAAAAAAAGATACAAACAATTATATGAAAAGTCCCAAAAATAAAACTTCCAGGGATCAAAATGTATATTCCTTCATCTTAAGAGATCCTCACAATCATGAAGATGAAACCTGGTGCAAAACACGACACAATCTATAGGCTTGAAAGGTAAACATATAAAGCCTAACTTGTGGCTCAAAATGTTTTGTCCGGAATTAATCCAATATATACAAATTGTCTCAATTGGAAAATTTTCCTTACAACCTCTCCTTCTTTTTAGTTCTGCAGAATTAACCTATGATTGCAGAAATGGCCTCGACCCTATGAACGCGGTCATTTTCACTCTTTAGGTCCACAAGGTTACCCTGAATCCCCAATAGAGGTCTCGACCCAATGAATTGGTTTCTTACGCTCCTTAGGTCGTCAGAATCAGACCTTTACCCTCGACAGTCGTAACTTTCCATAAATGTTCCTATATTTTGATGATCTTCACTTATCAATATCTCGCCTACTAAGAGAATCTGTAGATACCCCATTATAGTACCCTTTAAACACATCCTTAGGTCCTTAACACCATCCCTTTCACCCTCGAACTCTAAGTCCTACGCCAACCCTGACCAAGAGGCCACTGGGTAATTCCAAGATCCATTTCACTTTGGTTAATTATCATAATTAAGAGTATCTCAATAAAGTTTCATAGGGATTTGAATACCATTTATAATGGTTCGTACTGTGCATAAATCGGCAATACGGTTCACGCGTACTTTGTTTTATTTACACCAAACCCTCACATAAAGGCCAACGGGTGCTTCTGAGCTCTATTTGACTATGTTAAACTCTTGAAATAAAGTGTATCTCATTAAAATTTCATAGGGCTATGAATATCTGTGTCCGTCCCCAAATTCCATCTCCTTTCCCCCTGGGGGTGGTGTGAGGGGGTGAACGTCTCGCGCCCTCTCTTACTCTAGGAGCGCTTCGATTGTTGTCGGTGTGGGGTGAATGTAAAGAGAGGGAGTTTCCAGCCTATTTTACATAAAACATGCAAAAGAACATGTCACCACCTTGAGAGATAGGCTTTAAAGACAAACTGATACTTACAAATCCAATAGTTCGAAGGTCCAGGGGCTATGTTACAGAATGCAAAGGTGTTTGGCACCCATCCCGCCCTTTCGGTATCTCATGGGCTTGTGTTACTGTCTTCCTTTAATTCTCCATGAAGTGTGTGTGCATGTATATATGTAAAGTGAGATCATAATTTCCCGACTTATACCATGGGAAAGATAGAGTGAGGTCATCCATAGGAATGTTCCCAAAATAATATTTAGAAAAAATACGATTTATGAGTTTAACGAAATATTAATCGCTATGATGAAACGATAATATATGTTAGATAAAACCCTAATAAGTATCACAAACATAATATGTATTAAAATAATGTATATATGAAAAGGAGACAAGTGTAGAAATGGGGAATTTGGAAAAGTAGAAAATTAGAAAATTGGGCCCGAGTCTCGGGTTTTAGCCTGAAATGCTTACGTAGACTATAAGTGCATCAAAGTTCCCGTAGTTCTCATGCAGCATCAGGTTGGGGTTTATCCCATTGATTCCAACGGGATTTTATTATATATGTGTGTGTTGAAAATGTGTTTTAGTTTTAAGAAATTGTGATGGATAATCCCGTTGGAATTTATAGGTACAATCCTCTTTTTGCTTGTTTTTTTTTATGGAAAATAAAGTATGTGCAATATAACTAATAAAAAGGTGAGATGTTAATGTGTATGAACTAAAGTAAAAGCTATATTATGAATTTATGTGATTAATTAAAAAATAAGAAATTTAAAGCGAGAGAGAAGTATTTTGGACCTTCTTTGAAGAATTGAAGCTTGATCTTGATCTTGGATGAACTCCCTTGAATGTTAAGGTGAATTTTGGATGAGAGAGAATGAGATTTTACCAAATTTAGTATTTAAAGTATGGGAATGTAAGATGCAAAGTAATTTCACATAAGGAAACTTCGTTGATTGCAAGAAAATGTTGCTAAGATCACTGATGATGATGGATATGAGATGTTCTTTGGGATTGAGGTCATGAACTCTATTTATAGGGTAAGGTGGTGCTGATTGGCATAGACCTAGCCTTGCCAATCAACAGATAACCCTAGGAACACTACCGATAGGCAAGGAAATGGACTTGCCAATCGGGAGTCTCTTGTAGATTTTTCTGGGAAAATGATCATAGAACACAATCTGTTTATCCAAATTACATATGTCACATACCATTAGAAAGGTAATTGAGAGACCTTAAAGGGTACTTGGTACACTCCCAGGTTCAGGAGTTGACTTTGGTCAAACGTGGCTTGGAAGTGCTCATCGGTCTTTAATACGGGAGATCATCGAACGGAAACGGATCGTTCGTCCGAATGGTAAGTTAGAATCGCACACGGGGCACAGTGTTGGAAAGTTTATGCAAGGTAATTTGACATTTCAAATCTCTTCGTTCGGTTTGGAAAGTTTAATTTGGTCAATTGGGGATCGGAAGCGCCCAATGACCTTTCGAAGTAAAACGGGTTGTTCATCCATACCGTAAGGTTGATTCATGCATGTGGTGGACCGTTGAAAATGGTTTTTAATTCCCTTTGAATATTCATTTAATCTTGTTCAATATCAAGAGTTGATCTTGGTCAAACAGAACCCGGCAGCACCGGTGACCTCCAGATCAATTTTGGGGGGAAATGGATCGTTCGTCCGAACGGTTATGCCGTTTTGTGCACAGTGAAGACAGTTGGAAATTGGTTTTAAATCCCTTATAAGATTCAAATATATTTATCCCTGATGATAAAGTTGACTGGGGTCAAATCGGGGCTCGAGAGCACCTAGTGGCTTCCAGATTGAGTTTTAGTAGTAAAATGATTTGTTCATCCTAACCGTTATGCCGGTTCATGCATAGGGTAGACCATTGGAAAGAATATTCATAGCCCTTCAAAGATCCATTGAGATTTTATTATGACAATATAAATGATCGGAGTTAAACGGGTCCCGTGAGCGTCCTATGGCTTCTAAATCAGTACTAGGAGTATGACCTATGGTTTATAGTGAAATGGGGAAGTGATAGGGACTTAAGGAGAGACTTAGGGGTTCCTATAATGTGGTGTCTACAGATCCCCATTTTGGGTGATCTTACGTTTTAGGAGATAGGTTGATTATGCGGACCTAAGGGACTAGGATGACCGATTCAGAGGGCCGAGGCCAATTATGAGGACCTAAGGAAATGCTGAGGACGGACGATTCTGTGGGTGAAGGTCAATTATAAGGGATTAGTGTAGGGAACGACCAATTCTAAGGGTCGAAGCCAATTCTGAGGGCTTAAGGTAGGGAGCAACCAATTTTACGGGCCGAGGTAAATTATGAGGACCTTAAGATGGGAGCGACCAATTTTGAGGGTCAAAGACAATTCTGAGGGCTTAAGTAGATAGGATGAATTCTGCGGGCAGAGGTTACTTCTAAAGACCTAAGTAAAAGCGACCAATAATGCGATCCGAGGTTAATTCTGAGGACCTAAGGTAGGTAGTGACCAATTTTTCGGGTCGAGGTCGATTCGAAGGACCTAGGGTAAGTAGCGACCAATTCTGACTGTCAAAGCCAATTTTAAGGGCTTTAAGTGGGAGTGATCGATTCTGGGGGTCAAAGCCAATTCTGAGAGCTTAAAGTAGGGAGTGACTTATTCTACGGGTCGAGGACAATTCTAAGGACCTAAGGTAGTGAGCGACCAATTTTGAGGGTCGAAGCTAATTCTAAGGGCTTTAAGTGGGAGCGACCAATTATGCGGGTCGAAGACAATTCTACGGGCTTTAAGTGGGAGCGACTAATTCTACGGGTTGAAGCCAATTCTGAGAGATTTCGTAGAGATGACGGGCTTTTATAGAGATGACCAATTTTGCAGGTCAAAGCTAATTCCGAGGGCTTAAGGTGTAGAGAACAATTCTGCAGGTCGAAGCCAATTCTAAGGGCATAAGTAGGGGATGACGAATTCAGTGGGGCGAAGCCAATTCTGAGGGCTTCAGTTGTAGCGACCAATTCTGCGAG
This sequence comes from Sambucus nigra, assembly GCA_949130495.1. Lineage (NCBI taxonomy): Eukaryota > Viridiplantae > Streptophyta > Magnoliopsida > Dipsacales > Adoxaceae > Sambucus > Sambucus nigra. The sequence goes on from OX422217.1 coordinate 170,953,717, forward strand.
TCGATGCCAATTTGGGGACTCCACTGGGGAAAATGTATTAATCCGAGGATTGGGTGTATCTTTATTGGGGAATTTTTTGATTTTTACGGTGTCTAGTGGAGACATTGCAGGGGTTATATCCAATTAATTTTGGTAACTAGTGTTCCACTAGGGAAGTAAGTGTGGTATTAAGTGTTTTTCTTGCTAAAAAAGGTTCTAAAATTTGTTTGGTAATCTTAGGAATTTTTGGGGGATTGTTTTGGGAACTTTTATACAAAATTTGAGGGAGGGTGCAGACTTGTAGGGTGTAAGAGGTGCCAAACAGTAGTGGCATGATCTTTTAGGCTACCTCAAGCATGTGAAGGGACAGTGCCGATCAGTATGTTGCTGGGAGACGTCAATCAGCATGCCCTTTAGCCTTCTATAAAAAAGGGCAAGATTTCTTCATTTTTTGGAGCTTCCAGATTTTCTCTCTTCTACTCTTTCTTTCTACAAACTGTTCTTGCGTTCTAAAGCTAAAAAATGCTCGATTTTTCAAGTAGTGCAGTCCACGTGGCGTGGTTGAATGTCGACGACTAGATGAATTTGGAGTGGCGGGCCAAGGTTCCCTTTGCACTGAGTAGTGAGAATGATTTCAACTCATTCCAGCCAGTTGCAGACGAGCATACGCTTTTGCACGAGCCGGCGTGTCATCGATCCTCTAGGGTGGTGAAACCTAGTGGCTACGTAAGTGTTAATGACCTTTGATATTCTTTTCTTTTTTCTTGGTGATATTTTCGTATATGTTGAATTTTGATAAGGGTTTTTCCTTTCTGCTTTGACAGAATGATATCTCTACGTTAAACATGTGTTATCGAGGGATGACGGGGCTTAAAGACTTCTAGGATCACCTTTCATCGGTGATGTCATCAGTCAGTTTTGATAGATTGGCGTCTGCACTGGACGAGGCATTTCATTTGACAATTATCCTTTATGCTTTGGGGGAGAGGTGGTAGGACACCACCCACACCATTCATTGGGAATTTGTGGAGATGACGGTGATTCCTATTGGTATGTAGCAGCTTCTGGGGATGGATTGCAATGGGCCCCAGATAAAGGTGGACCAAACTTTATGGGGATGCAGGCGGCGATAGGTTATGTGGAGAGGACAGTCTCTAGGGACTCCATCCATCTCTCTCTTTTAAAGGAGGCTTTATTGGGTCAACGAATTGATGAGACTGACGAGCTGCAGGTGTGGCAGATGGCCCATTTGTTATTTTGCTATTATTGGGAGGGTTTTTGGTGGAAATTAATGGTGACGTCATCCACTTGTAGTTTTTACCTTATTTGATGGTATTTTTGAATATTCCTCTTTTTGATTAGGGGAGTCTGACTATGTCAACCCTTTATTTTTCTTTGGATGCATTCAGTCGGAGCTGATGACAGACTTTTATTGGTGTAATGTATCTTTTGGAGGTATTATTTATTTTCTGCATTTTCCTCTATGCATTCACATTTTCCTATATGCATTTTCTTCTTTTGATTGATGACCCTTGTTCTTTGCTGAAGTGGCTTTATGAGGTGGTTGGGGATAACGCCCAACTGATAGCTTTGAAGGATGAGTGTGTTGAGGGATTCTTGGCGGAAGTCCAATGGACAGTCTAGGCGGTCCCTTTCTTTAGGGGCGGTGCGTTAGGTCTTGAATTGCCTGATGAGCAATCAAATATTCTTATTTCCTTTCGAGACCATTTTTTCTTGATGATCTTTTCAGATGATGACTTTTTGCTGGGGATTTTTCAGGAGACCTTCTATCCCTAGGGTATGACTATCCAGTACACGGGGGTGATCGGGGGGAATGTGTAGCTACGTCGTCTGCTGGTGCATGAGTTCAACTACTCCGGGTAAATCTTTGCCTTTTGATTTTTTGATTTCTTTCTTTTCCTTAGACTGACTGATTTGCTCTTTTCTATTTTTCTTGCAACACATTCGGTTGTTAACCACCCTGCTGAGGGATATTCGGGATTGGGTGGCTTCTGCAACTGCTCATATTCTGGAGTCAATCTCGGTTCCATCTTACTTGGTTTCGCCTACCTCATTTTGGGAGGGGTCTAGTTCAGGGAGCAGAGGATCTTCATCTCGTCGTGGAGGAAAATGCGTACTCCGTAGGGATGGAGGGTCTTAGAGAGAAAGAGTGTTTAGGGGGTTTGGGCAGAGTCCCGTTTTTTTGTTTTTTTCGTGTTGATAAGCACCCAAAAGTGTACATTTTATACTCCGAATAGACATATTTTAGTTGCTAATTCTCGACAATTTGGATCTTATGCGCTTTATTGTGTATTTTGTAGGTTGAATGCACGTTGTGGTGTTCAAACGCGTATTTCAAGGCAATTGTGCGGATTATGGAGCTAATTAGACATTGTCCCGTACCCTAACCTACCCTAAGCCTACCTAAACCTGTCATGAACCGTGTGTGTTTAGTTTGTCCGGTTTTATTTTATTTGTGTCATTTTATTTTTAAGGTTTATTTTCTTATTTTCTTTTATTGAGTCATGTATATATTTTTAGGATTTTTATATTTTTAGCGCGCCATGTAGTAGTTTTTATATTTTCTTATTTTAGTTAGTTTATTATTATTTCATTTCTTTTATTTTTTATTTTATTAGTTTTTATTTTTATAGTTTTTATTTTAGTTTCCTTTAGTTTTTTTAGAGTTTGTATAGTGTCATGTCGTGCCATTTCTATTTTAGTTGATTTTTTTTTTAGTTTAGTTAAATTTTTATTTTGTTTTATTTTATTTTTTTAGTTTTATTTTATTTTGTTTTAGGGGTCATAAGTTAAACACACACACAACACCTCACACCCAATTACTACATACTCACCCACATCCTAACACCCTACACCTCATACTCACACTAAACCCCCACCACTTTATCTTCCCCAACCTCATTCTCTCTCTCCTAAACCACCAAAATCACCTCACCCTCTCTCTCTCACCAACTCCCCTTTGCTAAAAATCCGAATTGCCGAGCTACAACCCCCTCACTCAACAAACTCCAGCCACGGTGACACCAACAGCCATCCAAACCCGTGAGACAAAACTAGAACCCATCACCTTGACTCGGCTAACCAGCTCCAAAACCTAGCTCCATTCTCAGAGTTGTTCAACTCGCGACCTACCTTACACCATCCTTACCCCCTCAACTCGAAAGCCCCATTACCATCCCCCGATGCCCCCCTTAAACCCGTTGGTGACCTCTCTCCGGCAGAATCATCCGCCGACCTCCAACCTGCCGGAATCCACTCCGGGGACAGACCATACCCCCTTGCTCCGGCGAGTTCAACCCATCGCATATCCACCCATACAAGCCCATGTCCATACCCGATTCTATCTATCCATATTCAAACCTATTTCTCCAAATGCGAAAATCGTCAAACTCAAATCTGCCAAGTCCAAGCCAAATAAAAACCCATTTCTCACATGTGTTCTAAACCCCCCTTTTCCAAAAATAATCCCAACTAACCATTTAAACCCATTTTCCCAAACTACACCAAACTAATTCATTTAACCCACTTTCCCAAAATGCCCCGTAACCATATCAGATTTTGTCACCCAAAATCCCTCACCCATGTACCTTCCTTACCTCACACCTTTCCCATGCACATGTGTGCATAATTCCCTAAACACCCTCACCTCAACACCTTACACACCTCTTACACATTAAAACTACCCAAATTACCCCCATGATCCATACCTACTATTTAAATAATGGAAGACTCAATTTGAAATGGGCTTTAGAATAAGAATTAGTAGAGAGAATTGTAGAGAGAGAAACACCTTTTTTTAGTTTTTTTTTAGGTTAGAATTTATTGTTATTTTACTTTTTTTAGATTAGTGAGAAAAATAAATTAGTGAGAATCCATTTTTGAGTGTAATTGTTGATGTAATTTTTGTTTGATCACACAAATTGGAGGGATGTAAATTGCAAATTCAATGACTGGAGTCCAATTTCACACAAAGAGATTTGGTTTGATTGTTCTTCTCTTCTACTTTATTTTATTAGCCTTTGATTATTTGATTATCATGTTTGATATTATGTTAGGCTAGATCCCCTTTCAAGGGGTGGGGTGAACCCTTATTTGATGTTATTTTAATTTAATTAGTTTGATTACTTTAAAATTCCCTTTGAATATTAATTTTGATCCATCTGCCTTAAATTTACGCCTCGAGAGAGGGTAAATGATTTTAGAGAGAAAATTGAAATTCTAGTTATAATACCCATTTTAGATTCGAACTAGTGATGGAGGTTTCTTAAGTGGGATATTATTACTTGAATTTCAACTCTATTTTTATTTTCTAAGATTTACATAAATTTTAATTGATTGATCCTAGCGGGTGATTAATTAAAAGAAGTGTAGATCTATTTTCTAGAGTTGTGGGGGGTTAAACTTCATTTTCTAAAAGGTTACTATTAAAATTATATTTGCAACGAGAGTTGATTTGTAATTTTGATATAAATTTGGGAGAATTCAATTAATTAAATTAATTAGTTAGAATAGCTAAAATTTGTGGTTTAATCCCATTTCTTGATTGTTCTCATAAGTATTTACCTCACTTTATCTCTTGTTTTAGTGTTAGACTTTATTTTTCACTTTTAGTCGCTTTCTAGTTAGTTGTTTTCATCTCACATTTTAGTTTAGTGTTATTTCACCTCATCTCACCCAATTGTATTAATATTTGAAAAGCTAAAAAATTAGAAAAAGTAAAAAAGCCCAAAAATAAAATAAAAATTGAATTATAATTGTTTTCCCCTCGCTTTACCCCCTTTATATGGATTGATACCCTTGCTTACCTCTACACTTGAGTTTGTTAATTTTTGTAGTTAATTGAGGTTTTGATTGACTTGGCTTGCAACAACGACTACACACAAAAATCCAAGTTATCACCTACAAGGCATAATGTAATAAAGCAATATATATACAATGAAATGGGATTTTGTTAATTTTTTTTCTTTAGCGACTTAATGCATATGAACATTTTACTTTGTTGTTGAGACCGTAAAAAGTATTTAAAATAATTTGAGAGAAAAATTATTTTAAAACAGGATAGGAAAAATATAGGGAGAAGGAAATTCGGAATTATATTTATTGAGTTTTTTTTATGTTGACAAAAAAGAAAAAGGGAACTTTCCAAAAATAGGGGGATGCTGATCGACATATCCCTTGTCCTACCTATCGACAGGTGAGTCCAATTTAATCAACCCATGTCTTTAATTACACGTTCTTCAATTACTTGGTCCTTGGTGGGGTAGGTCTTCCTTCGGGATTTGCAGGATTTTTGTCTTTGGCTAAGTTTTCCATGTATAAAAAGGGGGTAATGGTGGAGTATTTTCTTCACCCCTGCACATTTCCTCTCTTTTGTATTCTTCCTTCTTCTTATCTCATCATTTTACAATATGGCTCTCCTCCGAAGTGTTGAATTCACCTCTTACCTTAAAAACTTAGAGGCTATGTGCTCATATAATGTAGACTACGATGCTTTCAACATGTGTCGAGTTTCATTGTGGTGCAACCAGCCTATTGAATGGAACATGCTGATGGCGGTGGTGGAATTCTCATACCCTGAAGACCATATTTTTCTTTTTGGCTTGGATGAAGTTTGTCCAACTTAGGAAGAGTTCTCTGCCATGTGGGTGATAAATCCTAGTGTTAAGGCGGCCATGCCTGAATTTTCCCATCTCTTCGAGAGCTATTAGCAGGACTTCTCCACATCTAACCCTCTTGGGAGAACTGGTTTGTAGAGCACGGGGATCACGGTTTGCATTGGTCAGTGCCTTGGTGGAGAGAATTATGCCCATTACAGAACAGAGGGAATACCAGTATGTTCGGTTGGTTGTCCTCTGGTAGACTTCTTGCTACTTTCTCAAGCGTCTTTTGCATCAATTTCATTGGGAGTATATTGTACGACCTCGGACACTATATTTATTTCCTATGGAGGATTTAACAAAGCATTTGCGTATGCAACGGGGCTCTCTATGGGAGAATCGTTGATCATCGACCCGTTCATCCTAGTTTGTTGGTAGATTCTGACATATTTTTGGGGACTACATGAAGTGGTTGTAGAGGAGGGTAGTTTCCAAAATACTGCCTATGGAGACCAGGCAAAGGTGGTTCGACATATCTGACACCATGGAGGGATGCATTGCCATTTTCCCTAGGCTGGTCCAGGATTATCGTTTCATGGAGCGCTTACGGCATTCTATTCAGGCATGGGAGGTTTAGGGACCCCAGGATGTAGATGATATTTTTCCAGATGAACTTGGCCACCTTTTTGGCATTTAGAACTGCGTATGAGTCAGCTTCGACCTGTTTCACGAAGTAGTCAATGTAAACCAAGATGAATTCATGCCCATTGGAGTCATTAGGCATAACTTTCTATTTGATATCAATGACCTATGTGAAAAATGGTCGGGGAGAATAATGTTATACAATTCCCGCGGAGGTAAGTTCTTGATATTGGAAAAACTTTGGCATTTAAGACATCTTTGAACATATTCGGTACAATCTTGAACCATGGTAGTCCAGTAGTAACCCTGTCTATTTTGGCGAGAATATGGACATTCATGTGGGGTTCTCACTCCGCGCTGTTGATTTCCTGCATCATCTCTTCAATGTTGTCCCCTGCGATGCAGTGTAAATGGGTTCCATAAAAGTTTCTTTGGAATAATTCTTTATCACAGACAATGTATTGGAAAAAGATCTCTATTACTGGTTTCATCTTCTTGTCCACATGAGCATACCATGGTTTAGTAAAGCCGCAGACGGGGAAATCTTCACCCTCTCTAATGAATCTTCTGTTTAAGGAATCTCTTGAGATAGTCTTGGTGATTTCTAGACTTCCCTTTATTTGAGGTTTGTGGCATTCTGAGTTCTGATGCTGATGACTGATAACCCAAGTCACAAGGAGGAAAGTCTTTCTTCAGTATTATGGGTTCAAGTATCCTCTGTTGTCGTCGTCCTGGCCCCAGTCCGGGCAACAAGTGCATGTTTTTAAACATCTGGATCACATTAACGTTGCCATGAGGTCTATACTCTGGACAAACCCTATCTTTAAAATCATCCCCTGGTGGGAACGGAAGCGGTTCTACCTGAAAACCTCACAGAAGCATATTATTTTCCCCATGTTGTATCTCTAATATTTGATTACTGGTTCTTTCATCCTTGGAGTTATCTTCATCCCCCAAGATGGTTATGACCTGCCCCTTGGCGAAGAACTTAAGTTTCTGATGAAGGGAAGAAGACACACCCTTAATACTATAGAGACATGGTCGTCCAAGCAACAGATTAAAATAAGTAGGGGTGTCGATGGCTTGGAATTCAATAAAGGGATTTGTAGGGACAACCCCTATTGTAAGTTTTATGGATCCCATCACTTCTTAACGAGTATTATCATAGGCGCGCACCGCGATAGAGGTTAGAGAAAGATCGCTCACTTTCAGTGCCAAATAATTGAGAGTTGTCAACGGACAAATATTAAGAGTTAATAAATTATCGACAGGCGAAAGTGGGACGGTTTGTCCCATGACTTCGATAGGGATATTGAGAGAATAGTTGAGGTTTGGTGCAATTTTAGGGATTTCTTCTTCAAAGAAGAAGAGCATTCTAGTAGAGGTTAGGGATTCGAACAGATTCACAGCTTCCTTTGGAATGGTGGGAGTAGGGACAGTGGTCCCAATGAGTATTTTGATCAAGTCATTCCAGTGTAATTGGAAAGACATAAAGAGTCCCCATAGAGTGATGTTAGATTAGGTATTCTTCAACTAATCGAGGATCTTGCTTTCCTCTAGGGTTATTTCTAGCATAGGAAGATTCTCAACACTTTTTACCTTATTGATCGTAGATGGTTGCATGTTTAGAACCTGGTAATGCCTCCATGCTTTAGTTATATAGTTCACAGAAGAGGGAAAAAAATAATGTTTCCTCATCAATCTCGTGTTCTTCATCCACCTTATTGATTTCCCCTAGTAGCTCCTCAAACGATATCAGTCCACATATGCTGACTATTGGGCTGGTCTTTTTGAGTATTTTCTCTTCATCTGAACTATCAAATTCGGCCCTCCATCTGGTGGGAATGACATCATCTTTCAATAAAAAGTTAATACACTCCATAACCTCAACGGCCTCTTTATATATATCGTCCCATTCGATAGGGAGATGTATAAATGAAGGTACCAACAGCCCTTATAGTTTCAAAGCATCAAGTAGCTCCCACATACTACATATTTTACCGGTCTATTAAAATAAATATGCCATGATCTGAACAACATCATCTTTGCTGACTTCATCGGTAGGTACTACCCAACTACCTGACTCTCAAGCATATTTCTGAGCTTTCAAGAATAACGTGTTGAATCTCTGACAGTCAATGGTGATTTCTTAGGGCAATTTTAGTCGAAACTTTAGAAGTTGGTTCAATACTACTAACAATTTCATATATTTCCCTTCGGACCAGGTGCGAACATTAATACATGCTCTAGTAAGAAATAATCGGGCCTGATCGGCAAATTATTTAGGGTGCAAGAGAAAATATGGGAAAACTTGGAGGGGTTTAGTAAAATATATGGGTATGATGGGTGATTTACTGGGTACAATATGGGTAGACGGATCAAATTCTGAATCTTCTTCTAGGAAGATGGTATTTGTATGATTTGGGAGTGGATAGTGGGTAGTGCTTATTTTAGGATTGGCTGGTGGGGAGATGATATCCCGCCCAATCAGACCATAGATTATATTTTGGAGGTGGAAACACTGATCAATAGTGTGTCCAATAGTTTGGTGAAAGTCACAATTAGCGTCTGGTTTGAAATTTTTGGTAAGACGGTTTGGTAATGGACGAGGGTCCAATGTCTTCATGAGATTTTGTCTTAAAAAGGAATTAAGATCAGTGTATTCCTTTTTGACTAGGTTAGGGAAGATTGTTGGTGCACATGAAGTGGCATGCTGAGAGATGTGATTGATAGTTTAAACTACGACATTGACAAGATTCTCATACTTTCTGGGAGTGAATTATCCGAATACTTTCTTTGTCTCAGCTTCTATCTTGGAAAGACTTTCTTCGATCTTTACTCCTGCTTCTCAAAGGGCTCGAAAAGGAGGGTAGTATTATCCTACTATCATTAATCGGACATGGGGTAAGAAGTCCTTCTTTATAATACTGAGTTTCTCCTCTTCAGAAGGTCGGTTGGTCATACTGGATGCTTTCTCTCTCCACATATCTAAGAAGTTACTAACATATTCCTCGAGATTCTGTTTGAACAGTTATAAATCACAACAGGTAACCTTTAATTCTTCGTTATACTTGTACTGTGACATGAATTCGCTGACATCATCTTCCCAATAGAAGATTCTAGACTCCTCGAAAGATAAAAACCAGCGAAGAGCGTTATCCTTCAAATTTTGTTGGAACGTTTGGGCCATTATTTCCTCAAAGGCTCCTAGAAGAGTCATGTCTTAGTGATAACTTTAGAGATGAACAATTGGGGGTACACAAACTCCAAACTTCTCGATGTTAGGCATCTTAAACTTTTTTCGACATACTTGCTTTATAATAGGGAGACATATGGGTGTAATCCATGTAGTTCTCAGAGATTCAGACTTAGTCGAACATTTTGGTCAACATATTTAGTTCCCCCTTGAACTCGTTCAATTATTCCTCCATCTAGTCAATGGTCAGGGGTAGGTTAGCCCCTAGCTGGGCAAGATTCGACATAAGGAGCAGAGCTGGTGGTGGACCAATAATAGGAAGGGCACGTTGAGCATTTTGATATTCCTCGGGAACCCAAATAGGCTCAGGTGAGGGCGGACCCATAGGGCAAGGGAAGAGGACCCCAGGATCTTCGGTAATAAGGACCCAGTTTCACTGCATCTCATGAACCTCAGTTTGAAGGTTGTCAATCTTGGCAGTGAGTTGGGATAGGATCATCATCAAATCCTGTTATACATTTGGTACTTGGTTACTGTTCTCCATAGAAAGTGGATGAAGGTGGATTCCAAACTCGGAGCAAGTAACAAGCGAACTGATGGAGCCTCGGGGAGATTTAATGGAAGACCAAAGCCAATATGGAGCCAGTCCATGGGACAGGTTTGCGATTGAACTGAGAAGGAGAAAAATTGGAATTTATTTTTGAAAGAGAAAGGGGAAAACTTCTATTTTTGAAAAGGGAGAAAAATATTTTTAACATATTTTCGAAAAGACGAGAACAAAAAAAATGTTTTTTGGTATTTTTGATAAAAAAAGGAAAAAAATATTTTTGACATTTTTGGTAAAGGTAGAGTATTATTATTATGTTTATTATGTTCTCACTTGTATTGGGTTTACCTAAATGCAAGAATAAATTCCTAAAGGGACCCGAGCTTGGGAAAATTGGATTTTGAAAAATATGTAAAAACATGGTTGGATTTATTTCCAGGCTCATGGACAGGGTCCCGTTTTTAGAAAAGACAAAACCGTGTAAAAATTTGGGCGGCATGCCGACCCATCATTTCGGCAGAGTTTTGGGTAAAAATCGGCAAACTAAATATGATTTCCCTAGGTTTGATGCCTATATGAGGGTATGAAGTTGTTGGGTTAATTGGACGGGTTCCCCCCTTGGCATGACTTCCATGATATACGTCTTTCTTTTGAGGGTAATCAGTGCCTGTGGACAAGCCATTTGGCATACATGAGCGTACGTGAATTGCCTCACTATATACCCCGTAGGGACAATACGTGTGAGAGAAAATTCAATATACTAGACATACGTGAACGAGTTCCCTGCGATATACCTCCCATCATGACTTCGGTCAGGCGGTATGATGTGGGGGAATCGTTATTTATACATCGAATGTACTTGACCAACAGAAGCTGAGAGTTATATCGCTAAGGTTAACTGCGACATGTCGGACCAACGCCCATAACGAAGTGAGACCCCCTAGTTATGGGCCAAAATTTGGTCAATATCCATGCTCTTTGGTAATGTGGTGTGGAAAATGCATGATTCTATATTACCATATTATGGAGAGAGTATCTTTATTTTCCACGATGAGAATTATACTAAATAGGGGAGAATGTACAAGTATAAAAAGGAAATCTAACATGGAGCATGAAGATTACACTAAGCATGGATATGTGTGAATATTTACAAGTGAGTGTGTGGTAGTGAACCTTAGCATGGATCAAATACAATTGGTGTGTGACAAGTTTGAGTGAGCATGGATATATACAAGTGTGATAAATGGAGGTGTGTGTTAGTGACACCTAAGCATGTATATTCTAAGTGGTGTGTGAAACATGTGGATATAAATGAGCCTATGTGTAAGTAGTGTGAAGTGTACATGGAGAGTATCTACAAGTGTGTGAGTGAGTACTGAAATAAGCATGAGGAATATATGTAAAAAAATAATAGAAGAGAAAAAAAGGGAACATACAGGTGGGTGCATACGCACACAAGAAGAAAACAAAAACAACAGTGCAAGCAGAGTCTAACCCTCTTATGAAAATTGTCCCCAATAGAGTCTCCATTGTGGCCATCCTCGAATTCCATCTCCTCACCCCGAGCGGGGGGGGGGGGGGGGGGGGGGGTGAAGGTATCGCACCCTCTTTTACTGTTGGAGTGCTTTGGTCATCGTCAGTGTGGGATAAATGTAAAGAGATGGAGTCGCCAACCTATTTTGCACAAAACAGGCAAAATAACATGTCGCCTCCTCGAGAGAGCGGCATGAAAGACAAACTGATGCTTATGAACCAAATAGTTCGAAGGTCTGGGGGCTAAGTTACGGAGTGGAAAGGGGTTAGTCACCCATCCTGCCCTTTCGGTCTCTCATGGGCTTGTGTTACTGTCTTCGTTTATTTCTCCTTGAAGTGTGTGTGCGTGTATATATGTAAATGGAGATCGGAATTTCCCAACTCATACCATGGGAAAGATAGAGTGAGGTCATCCATAGGAATGTTCCCAAAATAATATTTAGAAAAAATACGATTTACGCATTTATTGAAATATTGATCACTATGATGAAACGATGGTAGATAAAATGCTAATAAGGATCACAAACATAATATGTATTAAAATAATGTATATATGAAAAGGAGACAAATGTAGAAATGGGGAGTTTGGGAAATTGGAAAATTGGAAATTTGGAAAATTGGACTCGAGTCTCGGGTTTTAGCCCAAAATACCTACTTAGCCTATAAAGGCATCAAAGTCCACGTAGTTCGCATGAGGCATAAGGATGGGGTTTATCCCATAGATTCGAGCGGGATTTTATTACATGTGTGTGTAGAAAATGTGTTTTAGTTTTGAGAAATTGTGATGAATAATCCCATTGGAATTTACAGGTATAACCATCTTTTTGTTTTTTTTGTTTTTTTTATAGAAAATAAAGTATATGAAATATAACTAAAAAAAAGGAGAGATGTTAATGTGTATGAACTAAAAAAGAACCTAGACTACACATTTGTGTAATTAATGAAAAAAATAAGAAATTTAAAGAGAGAGAGAAGGATTTTGGACCGTCCTTGAAGAATTAAACCTTGATCTTGACATTGGATGAACTCCCTTGAATGTTGAAAAGAATGTTGGATGTGAGAGAATGATATTTTGCCAAATTCGGTACGAAAAGGATGGGAATGTAAGATGGAAAGGAATTTCACATAAGGAAACTTCATTGATTGCAAGAGAATGTTGTTGAGATCACTGATGCTGATGGATCTTAGGTGTGCTTTGGGAGTGAGGTCATGACCTCTATTTATAGGGTAAGGGTTCCAATCAGCATAGAAATAGACCTACCAATCGACAAGGTAACCCTAGGCACACTACCGATAGGCATGGATCTGGACTAGCCAATCTGCAGTCTCATGCATATTTTGCCGAAAAAAGGTCATAGAACGTAATCCGTTGATCCAAATCGAAAATAAGGCTACCATTAGACATTTAATTAAGATACCTTCAAATGTCCTTTAGGCCACTCTCGAGTTCGAGAGTTGACTTTAGGTCAAACCTGGCTCAGAAGCTCTTGTCGATCCTTTGGACGGGAGATCGTCGGACGAAACCGGATCGTTCATCCAAACGGTTTGTTAGAATTGCACACGAGGTGGACCTTTGGAGAGGTTAAGTGAGGTAGTTTTACATTACAAAGAGATTCGCTCAATTTGAAAGGTTAAGTTTAGCTAACCAGGCCTCGGAAGTGCCCGGTGACCATTCGGAGTAAAACGAGTCGTTCGTCCGATACATGCACATGGAGGACGGTTAAAAATGGCATTTAGTGCCCTTCAAATATCTATTCATTCTCATTGGATTTGAATAGTTGGCCTTGGTCAAATGGATCCCGAGATCCCCCGGTGGCCTTCAGATCAATTTTTTGGGGAAAATCGATCATTCGACTGAACAGTTATGATGTTTCACACACATGACAGACCGTTGGAAAGGGGTTTCAAAGCCCTTTGAAGATTTAAAGAACTTTCTCTCTAACGATGAAGTTAACTGGGTTCAAATCGGGGCCCGAGAGCGCTCGATGGCCTCTAGATCGGTACTCAGAGTATGATTTAGGGTTCTTAGTGAAATGGGAAGGTGTTAGGGACCTAAGGAGAGACTTAGGGGGGTCAATATCCTTTCTAATGATCCATACCATACACTAATTGGCCTTTCATTTCACACGTACATTTGTTTTTACTCCAAACCCTGACCTAGAGTCCACCAGGCACGTCTGAGATATATTTGACCTTTTCTACGTCATTTAATTAGGGTCATTTATCACAATTTTTTATTCTTACCATATTTTTTTTATTTATTTTTACTTTCTCAACCTTAATAATCCGATTTTTTTTTATTCATATATACAAAAATATAGTTGCTAAATCTAAGAAGGCCGGAAGGATGGCTTAATTTGTAAACCTCAAATTGGAATTATCTCCCCCTTTTCCTACACTTTCTCCGTTCATGCACATTTTTAAAGAAACTAAAGGAAATTCTTGTTTTAGGTTCATGGGTTGAGTCCCACACTTGGGTGTCATCGAACTACGTGGACTTTGATGCCATTTTTATCTATGTAGGCATATAGAGTCTTCCTCGAGATTCGAGTCCTGTTATCTTAGATGTCCGAGCGCAAATTTACTTTTTGAGGCGAACCCCGTCGAAAATTCCTAGATGTCCACACGCACAAGGAACTCCGTGTTATGGTGTTACAGTGAAGAAGTGGTGGACTCTGTGTTCACGATCCTTAGATGGTTGTCGATCATGTTCTCTATATACCACGACATGTGTGGAATCACACATTGTGGATTCTTCACTGGTGGACTCGTGCATGTCACTGTGGTGAAGGTTGAGTAACGAAGAGTGTCAAGTAATGCGAGGGTGTCAAGGTTGTTGTGTAATTATACTAACATATCCTTTGCAATTTCGTACATAGTGAATTTGTGTGGCTCATCAATTCGAGGTTTTTTCCATTACGGGTTTTCTTTGTACATCGTAGTGTTATGTGACTGATTTTTTTGCTATCACCTAGATGCACGATTTAGATTAAGATAAAATTGGTTAATTCTTTTAAGAAAAAAATCCATTAATTGGTTCTAAGTTTGATTTGGGTTAATTTGTTTAATTGAACGTAAATTTGAGAAAATTTTACAAAGAGTGCTTTATTTGTTTTGTACCTTTTCATATATAACCATATAGGACTTTCAATGAGAATCCTTCTCGGAGTGTTGTATCACTTTCTAGGTGGGTGATGACCTAAGGTGAAAGTGTTTATTAAAATATGGCTTAACTCACAAATATCTCTTTGAGATATATGAAATTTAAAAATAACACAAGAACAAATTGGAAAGGGATTTGTTCAAAGTTTTGAAAAACGGTATTAAACAGAAAACAAGTTTACTTCAAAAAAAAAATTAGATTTCACAAGTTTTTGAACTTAATGATATCTCCGAAATATATAGAAGAGAAAAAACAAGATTTAAAACTTGGATACATACAAGATTTAAAAAGAATTTTTTATTAAAATATTTTTTGTCCTTGAAAGTGATTCTTGTGGCAAGAAAGATTTGGATAAAATATTTTTTCCACCGAAGAAATCGCACAATCACACGTACACTCTCTCTTTCAAAATGAAGTCCAAGCCACTTACATATTATAACAAGATTGTAAGAGGATATATGAAGGAACAAGTAGATAAATATACTTACAAGGTGTGAGATAGAAATGAAATGGAATTATCTTTAGTTTTCACGGGTACGAAAAAATATGTGCAAGTATCTAACTCAAAAAGTGAATTTCGGTTCTTATTTGACATGTATCGCCACAAGTTCACTACGGAGAGATACCATAATTCCACAGAGAACCTATTGTGATCCTAGTCATGCACTTATTCAGACTTTTGAACGAGTCACAATACAACCAAGGAGACTGTATCGTTATAGCAAGCTTTTGCATCTTTGCGGTGAGCTTACAACGATGATACAAGGCAAGTTAATAATGTAAAAGTCTCTGAACAAAAGCGCAGTTAGTGAGACACTATTTATGTAGCGAGCTGTCAAGTCGCTATGGAGAAGGTCTCATGCGGTAGACCTCAACAACCTTTATCATATTCAAATTGTTCAATTTTTCAAAATTAATTTTTCATTTCATAAATAAGTCCAAGATCCATATCAACACACACACACACACACATAATGTATTTTATTAAATATAACACATGTGAGTAAAATGTGTAGGAGTTTACGTGTACATTTACCTTTCTTACTGGTGGTATATAAGTGTACGCGTGAAGGTGAGGATGTACGTTGAATAATTTTCATGATTCTTTTGCTAGAATGACCTCAAGGACAAGACTCAACAGTATGTTTTGTCAACGAAATAATCCAATATAGTACTATTAGATCACATGAGTAAAATGCATACTCTTACATGTAATATCCTACGCAATCCGATATATTCAACCAATAAAAAATGCCTCATCATAAATAAACATCGTCCTAAAAACTACCATTGACCCAAAAGAAGATTATATCAACCCGATCATTCATCATTGTCGTCATTAGAATCAACATCAGACCTCATGTCGTATATCTTATAGACGATTCCTACTTAAACGCTCTTCTCAACCATTGTCCTCCTCAATATGGAGAACTCACACTTATTAAAAGACTAGAGAGCATCATATGATGACATCTAAGCTTCAACTTCCTAAAATATCTTGAGCAGTGCATTGGTAAATTCGGTAAGTGTTGGTCTAAGTAAATTAGAGACATGTCCTAATGTGTTGTTTAGCTAATTAGTAGTCAATCCTTGAAAAGGAGGAGGTGTTGTACATGTTAACTAAATTCATGATAACTAGATGCTCAGGTAAAGATAAGAGATATCTTGGATTCACGACGTGTTAAAAACTCAGGCAAATCAATCATAAAATAGGTTAAGTCTTATTCACCACCTTCTTCTTATTCACATTCTCTCTCACCAACTTCACCTTTATCATCATCTTCATTATCCAAGTCGTGCTATAACTCCGGATGATTCTTAATCCATCCAAATTTATATATTTTGAATGCGAGTGTTTTAACAGTTTCCTTGGATTCTCATCAGGAATCAAGGTTACACTCACGTTGAACAACAACCCAGAAACATATCTGAATAATGAAAAAATCCCAAGCTAAAGCTCTGATACTAATTTGTAAAGGAGAAATAATCGCAAGGGTGGTTTCCAACAAAAATTTCAATTCAAATTTTAAATGCAGAAGTGAATTTGAAATTGATTTTATCTTTTTATCCTACATAGCATCCATGGTGATAAAAAGATAAATCAACCCATGAAAATACGACAAGGACAAGTTTTAGGGAAAAAAACCTTTCGATTAAAAACTTTATTACACTATATAACGTAAATCGCAACTTACAAATTACATAGATAAATATGCAATGAATCTCCCATAAAAAAATCACCATAGACCGCAACCTAAAATTAGAAATGATTCCCTAGAGAACCACAATGGACCGCAGCCCTCCGTCTTCCTCAGCCCTTGTCTTCAGCAGTAAATCCCCGCAGGCATCACAAGTCAGCAGTGGAGTGCCTCTCCACAAATGGTGTATGTGAAGATACAAAACTTTATAGGGTTCTAAACTAATTCACAAGAAAAATATTCAAGTATGAATTTTGTGAACTAAAATAATGCTTTGGGAACACAAAACTTGAAGAAATTTACTGCTGATATGCAGAAATGTAGTTGGCAAAATTCTTAAACAATATGATCATGAAATAGGTATTTATAAATCCTCCCACCTCCTAAGGTGGCCTTAAAGAGATTGCCTAGCTACACAAAGCTTGCCTCTATTAAAGTTCCATTAAAAAAACCTTCAAGCTCCATACTTTCTACTTCTTCTTCTTCAAAAACTTCCAACAAAAAACTCCAAATTTTGTAGCTTTGCACAACAATGGAGGAAAATGGATGTTTAAGGATAATTTATGAAGTAATACTTGTAAAACATGATGTCACAAGGAGGAGGGATGGTGATGTAGGGTGGTTTGTGCTGGCAGGATGGCTCCAAAAGAAGAGAGAGATAACAAATCTAATTTTTATACCCAAATGGGCCAACTTACACTCATATACTCCAAATCCTCCCCAATCACGAAATGATCTGCTCCCTAGATATCTTAACAAAACAAACCATGCAAGGGTCCATATTTTCACAACATTTTTCCTAATTTAAAATTTCAATATCCGATCACTTCGTTCGAATGAGAATGAGATCCCATTCGAAGGAGATTGCGATCTCATTCGACCATCAATTGAATAAAATTCTAACGACATAGGATAACCTTATCCACAGACATATCGTTAGATCTTTGTTAGAAACCAACTGTGAACGACATTAGATTTTATATTAGCAACTCATTCGAACGATCATCAATATCATTTGAACCACATAAACTTCCTACAAACTCCAATTCTTCTCAATAACTTCCACCAATTGCCACCAAGGCCAAAGAATAATCAAATAGATATAACAAGTCATATATTAATGATCCAAATACTAAGGATTTCATATTATTAAAGTTTATAGGGGGAAAATAATAAAATATTGGGCACATGTATTACAATTATGTGATTCGTATAGTTCATGAACTTTATATACAACATAATGAATATCCAATAACTTTTGTCACATTCCTAATGACAGTGACTCTGTTGAGTAATATATAAAAAGTTATGTCTCTGTGTATACCACCAGTTCATTCCTTGAAATAGAACATGCGCGTGATGGACTTGCCAATTGAGGGGATTGAATTCACTCACATTATAATTCTCGAGATTATCACTTAAGAGTTTTAATGAATTCATGATGCCCTTATTAATTCCATCGTTGGGGAGCCAGACTAGATGACGCGAGGAATTAATCTCATTTGTTTCATAAAACACTTATGGAGACCTTGAGGTTTATGTTGAAGCCCCTCTCCCACTTAGTAATTTAAAAAGTTGAGGGTTTTCAAAAACTATTCATTCAATTCTTAAAGACCGAGTTTAAATCCCTAGTAATTTTTAAATTACCCGATCACACAATTTTATTTATCCAAAAATAAAACCCGTAGGTCAAAATTTAATTTATACTTTTAAACTAATTAACCCGATTTAACTCAATTTAGAAAAGAATAAATAAGAGGAGATTTTCCAAAAAAACGGTGATCTAGCCTGTCTTAAAATAAATCCTTGTTGTCCATAAAATGGAGTGTTCCTAATTATCCAATTAAGTAGCACACTAATTATTACACATAATGAAATAATTACACATAAAAATAAGTAAATAAATGCAGCTGAAAATAAAATGATAAAATTCCCCCTAAATGCAGCTGAAAATAAAATGATAAAATAACTAAATAATGACACATAAAATATTTTCTAGTTACCTTAAATGGACTAGGTAATATTTTATTTAACGGTAAGATCTTTTTACTATATAAGCATCATCATATATGAGTTGCCAATGTTCATAGAATTATCCCTTGGAATCGTCAACCATTTATACTTTTGATACCCAAACCTATTTTCATATTTATTTGGAATCAAGAATTTTTTCATCACGTATTTACTATCCTAATGATCAATAGGAACTAAAACTCTACGAATCGTTTTTTAAAAACTGTGAAGGGTAACCTCTTTAAAATTACAATTAGTTAATAATAACTAAACTAAAAGTTCGGCGTTCATATCATTCAAACTACCTAGTATTACCCTTACTACAAAAAGTAGATACCTTAGAATTTAATTCAATGATATTGAATTTTCACGATAGATAAAAATTTACAAGAATTATTAAACACAACTTTCACTAAATATGTTGATAAACGTTACTCAAGAAAGATAATTATAAAGTAAATATCCTAGTTAAAATAATCCTTAAGCCAATACTAAATAGTATGAAGAATTAAAATAAATAACAAAATATAATTAGATTCTTCTGAAGTCTAGATACCCTTACTTATATAGTTTTCGCGAGTTAATATATAATCTAGGAATAATAATACACCAACAAAAGTATAATTAGACAACACAAATAACCCATGAAGAATGAAGAGATATAACTCGATCCTATAGATACTTATATATATTGACAGAATCCAGTTACTCAAGGCACGATAGTGTGACACCACATCCAAACCTCAAGTCATATACAACAAAACTATATCACCATGTTTGTATTCTATATCATTATAACCTCAATTGCTAAAATCAATTCTCATTTTAAATAATTAATTACGATACCAGACGAATTTGGAGAGTTTTTGAAGTTATCAGTTTATTTTCAAGTTATATCTTGATGACATTTTTCAACTGAAGCAACCTCATTAAAACTATACGCGATTTCATTTATCATATTATAAAATAAACGAAGAAAAAATTCTTAAGTATGCACATAAGTAAACATAGTTTAATAACTTTGAATAAAATATATTTCAAGTTATAAAATATTGGCACTACCTCTAAGACTATGAATAGCAATTACCATCGCGTGTACTTCCTAAATTCTTTAATATAGTTATGGTACCACAAGTAAATTTATTTAATAAATCGTTATTATCTCCTACAAGCCAAGTAATAACGTACTTGACAACCTACCCCCTTCATAATCGAGGAACAAGTTAGGGAAAGTAAGAATGTAAGAACTACATCAATGATATATTTTCAGAGTATAAGAAATTTTGCGGACAAATTTAAGGTGGGTAGATTCTAACACCCAATGTCTTGATTGAACCAATTACGGCAATGATATATTAGTTGTCTTTCGTTATTGGTTTAACTCAACTAAAAAAATTAAAATTTAGTCCCTATTAAATTATAAAGGCTGTATTTTAAATATGTACAAAAATTCAAGGGGGAAAATGTCATTATCAAAACTCAATAAATTTCTCTTTGATATTATCTAAAAGGAAAAAAAAATAAAAGAAACTATTTTCTTAATTATCTTTATGTTTTAACTTATATGAAAAAAATGTAAAAAGAAATATATATAATAAATAACTACTTTTTAAACTTATTCAATTTTTTTTTTTTGAAAAAAGAAGAGAAAAAATCCAAATCAAAAAATTAACCCAACTACCCTCTCTCTATATAAAAACGAAACGAACACTCTTAAAACATTATGCCCATTTCCTTACCAACCCATGAACTCCTTAAGAAATTGCTTCCCTCGAGTGAGTTCCTCTCCATTATTTTTTCTCAACATTTGTATATATGAAGTATATATGAGAGAAAGAGAGAACCGAGTAGGTGCGCAAGTGTGTGTGTGTGTCTTATAAACAGTGTAGGTGAGTCTTATATGTAAACTAGGTGTGGGTATATGTCACACCTTGATTTCCCTAGTGCATGTTTTTTCTTAAAATAATGTGGAACCATAAATCATCCATGCATACTGAACTAACTGAGAAATTTATTGATTTAAAAAATGTCTTAGAACTGTATTTAAAACATTTATCCTTCTATCAAGCTTGTACGCATGTTTCTATTAATGCTCTATGTTTCCTTTTTTTCTAATAATATATTGTTTGGTCTCTATGTATCAGGTGTCCCTGCAACATTCATCATTACCTATAGGTACTTGTGCAAAATAATAGGAAAGAAACGGATCAATAAAGTTACTGAGTAGGTTTATATTAGTTCTATAGCAAGTATATATATAGTGTTGGACTGTATATGGAATTTAGTGTTTGTCAATTGAAACATAAGGAACGTTCTCCATAAATATATCAAAGATCTCATAAAGAAAGCCAATGATCTTTGAACTGATAATTTCATACTTACCTGTCTACTAGGGGGTATAGAAGTAAGTAAGCCATCAATATAATTAAATAATATCAATCCAAAACTTTTGGGAAAAAGTAATCGGATATGAACACAATTAAAGTGAAACTCATACGTATGTATCTCAAATTCAGTCTCTCAATCATCTGAGACCTTTGGCCAAGTAGAAAATTTTTGTGGGATAACATGGTAGTCTACTCCATAGTTACTACTGATGCCTATATAAATATCATTCGCACATAGGTGTATGGTGAACTGATTCACTAGTTTCTTGACATCAGTTATTAGGTGAGAGGGGTTAACATTTATCCATATTCAAACAACACTGGTATTAAAAAACATATGTAGTATGAAAGTGTTAAGACATGAACATACTAAGAGTAAATAAGATCTATCACATGGTGATATCAATAGAAATATATCAAATACCTTTAATTTAATACTGAAAAAGAAAAACCTACCAGAATCTGAAGTTTAGTTGGAGTGGTTCTTGGTTGCTTGTCATATTTGGCTATGATTTTTAAGAGAAGTGTTACTACGAATAATCCAGAATAAATGTTTCACTCTATATGTAGTTTGGTTTGTAATTAAACTGTCATAGTTGTTCAGGTAGCGAACTAGTGTTTATACACATATAGGATCCAGGTTACATTTTTTGTTTAACTGGTATCGGAATAATTTCCTTCAGAAATTATAATAAAATAACATTTTAACGGGTATTTGGGACCCTTAATTGACACATCGGCCCAAATTTGATGTGTAAAAAGTAGGGTCAAATTAAAAATATTTGTATACCAAAATATTATATTCGACACTGTGAGTCCGACGATACATTCTGCGTATTTTTTTGAATTACAATTTAAAAGATATGAATTTTTAAAGATAGAAAAACTAGTATTTTTAACGCGTGTATATTTAAATTCATCGTTGGTTTAAAAAAATGGTATTTCTCTCTCTCTCTCTCTCTCTCTCTATATATATATATATATATATATATATATATATATAGACACACACACACACACATCACACACATACAAAAAGTTTTGTTTTTCCATTTTTAGGTAGACAAACATCGTTGGATTTGTTTGGTTTTATACACAAAACCAAGTTGGGCCTTTTATAGAAAAGGAGAGAGGTCGGTTTATATGTTTGGGCGGTTTGAGTTTTGTTTTTTCTTGTTAAACTGTGATATATATAAAAAAAGAGGGAAGAATGTTTTTTTGTTATTTAAAATTTTACCGTCTCAAGTTTTAAAGTTTTAAGAATCTATCTTTTACCATTGAGTTTTTGTCTCTTTTAACAAAAACTCTTGCTAAATTATGATTTTTTGTTTTTTTATTAAATTTGTATATATATATATATATATATAAGGCGCAAACAATTGAGTGACCATTTACGTGGTCTAATTAATCATAACAAATGTCCATACAGTCGATTCGACTGCAACACCCCATATTTTTTAGCATTTAATATTTAATTAATTCGAGTATTTTAATTACATATGTGCAATAATTAAATTAAATAAAATATTGTGTGTTTACTAAATATTAATCGAGAGAGAGATTATAATTAATATTTATGGAATAAATTTATTAAGTGCGTAGTAAATAAAAAGTGATAATTATTATACGACGTTGTGAGTAATATCGACGAGACTATGATAGATCTCCATCGAGAGTCGTGTAGGCCATGTTAAGGCCGAGATATGAAATTTATGTAGAGTGAATCGGAAGTCTATTTTTAGGTCACGGTTGATTCCAAATGGATCGAAATAGACGGAATAAAGTAACTGAGTGTATTAATTGGTCTCGGTACATGTTTAGACAAACCCAGTACTATGTAAGGGTGTTTCAGTCATTTGGACATTTAGGGTTGACAAAACTCTGAATTTTAGTGATACATAACAGTCAATTGGGTGGAGAGGCTAGGGTTACAATACTTCTGAGAGAAGAGAGGCCATAAGAGAGGTAGAAGAAGAGTTCTTAAGCTAACCTACACCATTTTCACCACCGATGTCGTCGGATTCAAGATCGGAGCAAGGAAAGGACATCTCCATCATCAACAAACAAAAATCAGATTACTAAAACTTAAGGCACGTATTTATCTTGCAATATTTTGAGCACTTATAATACCCATGATAGTGTAGTGTTAATATTTCATGAAAATATGATTTTAGGGAATATATGTAGAGATTTAATTCATGATTTGTGGAAATATCATCATAGAAATCAAACTCCCATTATTATAACACGAAATATGATATCTGGGTCTAAAAGAATGAAAAATATCGAAGTTCTTGAAGATGAACATGATTGAAAAGTAAATCTAGGGTTTATAGGAAAAAGGTGAGAATTTGATCTAGATTAATTCGAATTCCATAATCATTTGAGGATATATTACATTTGAGATTGTTTAAACCTCCCTATATGATATCTTATTAACTTTGATGAACTTTTGGATGAGTCTATGGTGTTTGGGTTGCATAACAATAGGGCAAAGCAAATCTGGGCGAAGTTGTTACAACATGTATTAGTCGATCGATCGATCGACCATAGAAATGGGTTCTTTATTTAATTTAAGTTTTTTTCGTTACCAAATATTTTGGAGGACTTTGGTAATGTTATATTAACTATATGAGGATTTGTAGAACATCAATAAACCTATAGATAAAGGTCGAGTCCGTATTAATGAGAGTAAAAGGAGATTCAAGCCGATGAAATTGAAATGATTGTGTTAAGTATTGAGAATTTAAAATTGGGTTATGGGAATCCTAGATAATAACCCAAGATTGATACCTGTAGGTTAGTGTTGTATTAACTACAGAAAATAATTAAGGGAAAACTAGGACCCTTCAGGTAGCGAGTACTCGGTAAAATAAGAAAAGAATATTAAGTGTGAATCATTAGTACGTTGGGTATTCGAGAGAAATATACTACGTGTTGGATATACTTATAGGTTGTGTGTATACATATGATGGATATATTTATAGGTTTTGTGTATAACTATTATATCTGTGTAAGCATAACTATGCTGCCTACTATCATGGGAGGTTCCGCAAAGTGGGCGATCCCACCTTGGCGATGCCTGCGAGGTTTGGATATGTGCCCCAGAACGTAGGACTTAGGGAATCACTATTTTAGTGCATGATAGTATGATCAGTTATTTGGGTATGTTGGGTCTGTGCTTAGAAAAATGTCTTAGGACAATGTTTGCCTCCATTATGTGTGTATTTGATTTATGGTTCGAGGGAGATTTTCGAACCGATAGTCCTTAATGTAGTACGTGAGGTACATGGACTCGATAGCAGAGTATGCATGCATTTACGATTCTCAATCACGTCTGATTTTTTCGACTCATGTGTGGTAGTAAGAGAAATAAATAGCGTGTAACTAAAGTAAGCAAGGTAAGAGAAACTTAATTAATGGTTCAAACAAATTACTTGGCGAATATTGATTAATGTTTTATGGTAGCGTATCGTATGGGAGGTACGGGTGAGATAAGCCTATTATTTAGTAATAGATGCCTTGGGACTAGTTAGGATGGGTAGCACAACTAGGTGGGTAAAATAGGAGACCTTAGGTTTGCACTAGAGTTGAGAGGTGAGGAACTCAAGCAAGTGTGCGTGAAACTAACATGTGTATAATAACTGCTCTTATTGCATTTTAAATACTTGCTAAATAACTTTTAAAGGTTTTGGGCTCTAACCCATATCAAATTTAATTTTAAAAACTTTTAGGCGTCCATCTACAAGGACGTCAGATATTATGATGATTTATTTTAGGGATGCATAGCCGCAACACTTGTGGAGGCATGCAGGACTTCAGTAGACGCTTCAGTTATTTCATTCCTAGTTTAGGATTTTTTTTAGTTATTTTAGTTGGTCATGTAGCCCATTCAGTTTAGACCTTTATTTGGATTTATTTCTTTCAGTGTTAGACTCTGTGTTTATATTGATTGCATTTCAGTTAGAGTTATGATTTGGATGTTTGACTTGGAGCTGATGGTTTATTCGACATTTATTTTTTATTTTTTATGCAATGGTCTAGACTTTAGTTATTGTGATGATGGTTTATACTATTTTATTTTTGTGCATATTACTGTATGTTAATGAAAGATAAAATTTGGCACCGAATTATTTTAATTTAGTTGGTTAGTAATTTAAAAAGTTTTCGACAGTGATGCTAAGAATGAACAAAATGAAATTCTTGTTTATTTTAGGAAAGGACTGATTACCTGTGATTAATACAGGTGGGGTGTCACATAGAAAAATGGGAAGTGCGGGTGTAATTTCGGGGTTATCAGGATGGGTATCGAGTCGTCCAAAGTTTTGCTACACTAGTCGTAACAAAGTGACAACTTTGTCGAGCTAGGTTTGGACTGATTTTGTACACGTTTTCGTTAGTAAAAAATAGTATCCGAGCGAATCAACATGTTGTTCGCATTATCGAGAACACATATGGCCAGTGCACACTTGTGCCCGTTTACCGCGATGCATGTTCGAATTGTCAAAATTTGACAAAAATAACTAAGCTTATGAAAATCAAATTTTCGAGGTATGTTTAGGCTAATTTGTAACATGTTTTGGGTGCTCGGAAAATTAATTCGACTTCACCGAATTTGAGTCCGAATATCCAAGATCTAATATATATGGTCGGCGGCGAGTTCGGATTATGTCGAGAAATGGTTATTTTTGATAAATTAAAATTAAGATTTTTTTTCATAAAAATGCATGCGTGCGTGCGCGCGCGCACACACACACACACACACACACATATATATATATAAAAAGTAGTAAACTTATGTATGTCATAAGATTAATCGATGATGTCATCCATATAAAATTTTCCTGCACTACCTCTTTTGCCCTCGATTATTTGGTTTCCCTCTCTTTTTTTACTTACCAAATTTACACTCAAATTCAAAATTTTGGGTACTTTGGTCAAAGTTACTTCATCAATTTTTTCACTCTCTCTCATTTCTCACACAAAACTCTGGTTCTCTACTCTCCTCTTCCATTCTCTCATCATCAACCTAAAAAATCCTACCATAAACATCAAGACATTCTCTCCCTCTTTCCAATTTATCTCCTCCTCTTCTATGGAACACAATTACACACATAGCTACCCCACCATAAACCCACGCATACACCATCACACTCCGAGCTCCAAGGTTGTCTCCTCTCTTCCTTAGTGGATTGACTTACGGTAGTGTCCTTTGCTCTCTTTATTTCCATATCTGATTTTTTTATGCCCATATCTATTTCATGAGATTTGACAAGTGTTGAGTTTGGGGGGTTTAGTCTAGGGTTCAAGTGTTGGATTTTACAAGTGTTGGATTTTTTATGTCCGGATCTGTTTCATGCAATTTTTTTTAATATCACTCTTTCATTCACTGGCTCACTTGTTGTCTTGACTAGAGAAAAGGTCTCCATTTGTGGTATATTTTTTTGGGTTTGTTTATTTGTGGAAAAATTAATATGAGTGTATATTTATTTGAATATGAGAAGTAGATGACTCTAAGGGGTATTTATTTTGAAAGTAATTTCTCCAATGTGGGTTTTACTTAAACTTGGCACTTTCTGAAATGAGATATACTGGAAATTATATGTGATAAGTTTCGATTAAACTCATGCGTACAGGTTCAAGGCATCTATCTGTAATGTTCCCTCTTTCATAGACATTTATGATGTATAAGCCTGGCCAGATGGTGAAGGTTCTCTATTTTCAAAATAGATATCTCTATTTACGTTCTCTGATTTGGGTTTGTATTATTTACATTATGATTTGGGTTTTTACATACTTATTTGGAAACTCACATATTTACATTCGGTTTTGGATGTCTTAGCTTCTGATTTAGATTTGTATGATTTACATTCTGATTCGGTTTTTGACAAGTTGGTTTTTGACAGTTATTCTCATGCTCATGTGTGGTGAGAGTTCATGTAATTGATTCATCTTTTCTCTCCAAAGTGATGGCATGGTATTGAAATATATGGTATATTTTACTGCAATAATTATTGTGGGTTCATTACAAGACGTTGCTGTTAACACTGGCCTGATGCATTTTTTTGGTATTATTGAGGATGCTTAGAAATAGAAGGTAAACAAGTATACTTCTTAATACCTTTTAAGAATCATTGTAATTGTGGTTTTTTACAATTCATGATATAGGGGAGTTCCCCATCTTTTATGTACAATGAAAATTAGAGTTTGATTCAACTGTTCTAAATTATCTAACTACCTTAATCTGATGTTGTCTTAATACGAAAGAACAATGAATAAATTTATTGGTTTTGAGTATTATTCGGTTGATTATTAAACAAGACACAAAGCCTATCCCCAGTAGCATACACTTTGTCCTGGCTCTCACACTTCCAAGCATATATGGCCGGTATTAAATATGCAAGTCATCCTACACATTCATCTTTACATAAAGACATATATTTAGGAAGCTTTGACTTTGATACTCAAGGTTCCTGGACTTTCATGAACTAGGTATAGTTTTTTTTGTCATCCATTTCCATTGTTTGTTAAATTATGAGTTTTTGTTTTTGTGCAGGTTGGCCTTAATGGAACTGATTGTCTACCATCTATATCTTTTAAGATAAAAGATTAACCTCACTAGATTGTGGATTGTATATTATTTTCATGGAGGGTGGCGGATACTTTTCAACCAAATCAAGCAATATCCTGAGGTACATATGGTCCTATTTATGGCTAGATATAATATATATTTGTTCTATTATATTTTCTCAGCTTTATATTTATTTTTCTAACATGCGATGAGTAAGCATTCACATATGTTATAATTTAACGATTCTTTGAGTAATTGAGGAAATTATGAAACCTTGGGGTGTTATGTTTATTTCCCGAATAACACCAGTCATAATTCACAAACATGACACTTCACGATTTCGTGTTAAACAAGTTGTCGCCTCAAACATGACTTATAGTATCAATTTTGAATCAAATTTGTCTTGTATTATGGGGAGCGTATAACTACCACCCCTAAAATAAGTATATTTATATACTTATATTACATTGTATTATGTCCATCTTTTAGAGAGTAGCATTCAAGCTAGCGTGGTTTTATTCATGGGACTTTTTTTTACCGAATTTAAATTTATTAGAACAAATATTTGAGAAGATAAACCAAGTCCCAACAAATATATGGGGATTTTATCTGTTGTTTGTCAACCAATTCCTAACTTCAGTGCAAGAGGAAACATTAGCGCCATAGCCCCAAAATCTATAATTATTTCAAAAGGTTTAGAAACTAAATTCTAGATGAGCAAGATATATTTAACTTCTGCAACAGTTTTGGAACTAGAAGAAAGAGGATTGGGGGTAGATTTATGAGTCATTCATGATTTGATAAATTCTTTTATCAATTGGAAAATAAAAGAAGCCACCCTATATGTCACTATGATGCCTTGAAACATTTTTGTAGTAGCTCACTTGAACCCCTTCATCATATCTCCCGTTGCTCTGATTACCACTATGCAGATTCACATTGGTATGTGCCTTGGCTTTGTTAATAAACTTATGTCTTATATGTAACTCGGTAGTTTCACGGCTCGCATTCTAAGTAAATAATCTCATGCCTGTTGTGTGGTCAAGAAAAAAAGACTAAAGTACATGGTAATACAATAACTGTCTAATAACTGACTTGAGGTGAACGTGGTAAAACCAACCGACAGTATTCATACGTGGTAATACAAATAGGTATTTCATCAATTGATACGTGGTAATACAAACGATGGTTATTCAAACTTCGTCCCTTTTATCATGCTAAATAATTTGGTAAAACTATTTTGCAGTACCTAATACATATTCTCTGTTTTATAATACTACATGAATTAATTGAAGTTAAGGACATGATATCTTTGCTATTTTGTTAGTTGGATCAGAGGATGATGGGGCATTGTACTAACTTTTTGTGTTTACATCTACCCCAACTACGACAGATTAGTAATTTTTTACTTTTTCATTGCTCGTTGTTAGGTGGATGTCTACTTTAAATCGTTGGATGAATATAAATTAGTCTCTTAACAAATTTTGAATTCACTGGAATCATACATCAGGAGTGCACTTGGTACATCATTGCTTCCTACTACCATGATTGCACCAAATGTTGTCATCATAGGTGGGGAAAGTTTTCACGGGATTACAAATCTGGCATTTGTAATCACTTTAGCTAGATCAGCATTAGTGTTCAACACAGAGGCTACTCTTACATAATATGCAGGTAACATAAAGTTTTCACATAATCTCCAGATGTATATGCTGTCAGGGATCGCTATGCTTTGAAGTCCGAGTTTTAACTCGAAAATGGCAATTTGATGTTCGACCTTCAATTTAAAGTCCGAGTTTAATTTTTGTTTTTTATAAAAAAAATAATTTTTAAATGATTTTTTATTACAAACTTCTATAAGAGCCATAACTATGGCCTTTGTTCATTCAATATACTCATTTTGCACATTACTTTTACTATTGGCAGGATAATTGCTCCACGTTCTATATCATGTGTATATGTTTGTGTGATAGAGTTAATTCTCTTGGTGTGTGTTCTTGGAAGTTGTTTGGTAGTTTGATCATCAGTATGGATTTCATGTCGGAGAACGTACCACAACATGATTAACGTCAACTATTATAAGGATGTTTCCATTGGCTTCCAACGTGATTGTGAGGCTCGTGGGAAAGCTATGGATACTCTATTACGGCAGCGACACAAAGCAATTCAGAGGATGAAGATTTTATTTTCATGGTATGGTAGCGACACAAAGAAATTCAGAGGATGAGGGTTTCGTTTTCTTCTTCCTGTGTTGTGTTTTCGTGTTAGTGTGTGAGCATATGGTGATAATAATTAAACATAGGGTATACTTTTGGATTCACAACACTACTAATGAAATCGGTTTTACTCTATCCTATCTCTGTCTCTGCTTTTCTCTCTTTATTTTTTACCTAATACCATATCATTTACGTTTTAAAAATATGATTTGAAGCTAAGAATGTTGGTTTTATATTTTTTTTTTCTAAGAGTTGTTATGTTAAGGAATGTTTAAGTGGCGGGCTTAACTTTTGAACCTAGATATTATTTTATTATGTTTGTTAATTACAATCCCCTATATAAACTAGTCTAATAATCAAATGGACATTGTCTTATGATAATTTCTATTTTTTTTAGGTAAGGATTATTGAAGGACTGAGTGGCTGTTGGTAATGTTCCTGTCTTTTAAATAGCTTGACATTATGACCATACAGTACTATGCTCAGCTTGATATGCCTTTTGTCTCACTCCAATGTCTATAATTTAGTTATGTTGATGCCTTTTGTCTTCTGCTTCGGCATAAGATTCAGTTCAATTCTATTGCTAATATTATTGAATGGTGCATCAACAATATAGACTGAATGGTGCATCAATAGTACTGTCTCTTAAATAGCTTATTAAATGGTGCATTATGACTATACACTGAGTGATGCATTTTTTCTCACTCCAGTTCTTTGCTTCAGTAGGATTTAGTTCTACCTCACTTCAATGGCTAAGATTAAATAATTGAATCTAAGCTAAGATTCAGTTTTGTTAATATACCACTCACTTGCTACTTTGATACTTTTTAAATTGCACATTCAGTAATGTCACTCTTTCAAATTAGGAACATGGAATTAGACGTGTAACTTTGTTATCCATCCCGATAATATGTCTAGGTGGAAAGGTTGTCATATTATATCTCTTTTTGCTCCTTTCAGTTTTCTATACGACCTATTCCGCCAATGCAAAATTATAGTTTGAAGAAGGGAAATATTTAACTAAAAGTTTATATGGGACAACTCAGTTCACTACATAACTCTCATCTTCATTTTGTATAGGTGAAGCAGGCCGAGATGAAGCCCGAAAATGTTGCGTACCATTTTTTGATGATGACATTATTTTCAAGAGCTTCTGTATGTGGGCATATTTGTAGTTGCTCCTGAATACGTCCATGTGTGTTAATGTGGCATTACGGTAGCCTTCTATTATCCTTGACGTTCTTACATTTCTTCATTTTTGGGTTTCAATTTTGTTAATGATTAATGCAACTCATCCATTTGTTGTAAATTTACTGATAAGAAGTTTTCATTTATAATTTCCTAATGCTTTTGGTTAATGGAGTTCATATTTCGTGGAGTTCCTTTTGAGGTATCACTCTTTTGCAGATATTGTATATTTTCTTTTGTAATTGGTGTGTGTTCATTTTCTGTATGGTGAATATTTGTTCCCTTTTCTACAATCACTATTGTGGATATTGAACTAAGTTAGTCACCTACATACAAAGTTCCCCTATCCTATCCTGTTTGAACAAGTATATGATTTGTCACACTGTCCTATTTTTCCTCATGAGATACGATTTGGTCATGTGTTTAAAGTTTGTTGTGTATGAATATTTAGAAAGATTTTTCTCATGTGTAATATGTGCACCAATATTTATTAGCTACAAAGGATTCTCATAGTTCAGTTCTCTTGGACGATGATAAACACTTATTTTTATCTCTTTCTTTAGGTATACTACATTTCTTTTAACAACTATGTTGATTTTTGTTGTTTTATTCTTTACTCATTTTAAAGCTATGGTATTAATATTTACAATTTTCAAAGCCCAACATTCATTATAAAACCAACCAACCATAGGTAATGTACGCAAATTTATATGTATTGTACGATAGAATACGATACAGTAAAATAACAACTATTGCATGGCTAAATCGCAAACAACACTATATCAAAGGCATATCGGCTTTTATCGCATTCGTGACAGTATCATAGTAATATCGGTCCATAGTATGGACTCCATATAATCATGTCTTGAGATTTGTATCATAGTTGTGATAGTATTGAAGGCTATTTCAATTGACAGACTATATTTTTTTTCTTTGTATCAGGTCGCATTTTGAAAACTACAGACAATCATTACAGTGGAACGCGTGGGACAACCTCAATAGATATATTTGTGATTTATTTAAAGAATTTTGTTTCGTTGAAGTATTTGTTGGATAAAGTTGGATTGTTTGAGTATTGTACGATTGG
This sequence comes from Sambucus nigra, assembly GCA_949130495.1. NCBI lineage: Eukaryota > Viridiplantae > Streptophyta > Magnoliopsida > Dipsacales > Adoxaceae > Sambucus > Sambucus nigra. The sequence continues at coordinate 170,986,055 of OX422217.1, forward strand.
TTGTTACCCCTAAACTAGGTGGATAGTCGAATAAACAAAGGAGACTATCTCCAATTTTTTTTTTAATTTATAGTGTTAATTTTATTTACAATGTGAATTCGATTGATGAATATTGTATATTTCATGGTATATTTGAGTTTATTTGATGAATTTAGACTATTTGAATGTTGAATTATTTGTTATTTGTTAAGTAGGGTCAATAGTCATATAAATAAAGGAGATTAAGGCCATTTTTTTTAAAACTTACATTTTTTTTTTGTTGGGGAATGAATTTTTTTCCTTTTTGCAATTACATACTTTGAAATTTTTTGTTGTTTTGCAATTATCAGCGTGCCTTCAGGCACGGGCAAACCCTACTGTGTGTGTGTGTGTGTGTGTATATATATATATACAGTCATGCTCTTGTGCAGACTGGTCCGCATTTTAAGAGTGCGGAGCGGACATACGTCACCTGGCGGTGAGCCCAGAAAAGAGAGAGAGTGTGCCTATAATTTAGGCGATAATTTCTAGGCACACCGTGAGGTGACACATGTCAGATTCACATTCTTAAAATGCGGACTGGTCCGCATAAGAGCATTATTATATATATATATATATATATATATATATATATATATATATATATATATATATATATATATATATATATATATGTATATATATTAAGTCTTTCATGTCAGTTTTAATATAAACGTAAATATTTATATATTTATGCACCCTTTGAATTTATATTAATTTTAAATCAAGTTAATGATTCATAACTTTTAATATAAATTAAAAAAATTATTTATATAAAGTTACTGGATATAGCTATTACTATTTTATTTAATTTATAAACCAACAAAAAAATGTGTCAATGAAACGTGTTAACTAGATATTAGAATATCAATCCCCAAACAACCAATACATCCACTTGATCAACACAACCAAACATGACAAGCTCAATAAAAAACTAGTCAAGCTAAAGCTCTAATTTTTTTGTAGGTTTTGGCTTTTCAATAGCAGTTTCAGCACACTTAACATAATTGTTATTGAGATCACACTGTGATAGCCCCACATTACTCTTAGTATGTGCATGTTATGATACTTTCATGCTATGTATGTTGATAAATATCATTGATATTTGAATATGGATCATTTGGATCAATTTAAACCCTTCTTATCTAATAACTGATTTCATGAGGTTATTGTAATGATTGAATCATTTCACCCATGCACTTATGTGCTAACTGTCTTTGTTATAAGCATCAATATTAACTACGGAGTAGACTGTCGTGTTATCCCACGAAATTTTTCTACTTAGATTAAGGTCTCAGATGCTTCAGATCCTGGATTTATTGCTATATGCATATGAGTGCCACTATAGTTAGTGTAACTACCTCTTTATTTTTCCTCAAAGGTTATGGGTTGAAATTATTATTTGGTTATCGTGATCATACTTGATTTTACTTACGAATTAATAAACTGGTAAGTATGGGATTATAGGTTTAAAAATCATTGACTTTCTTTTGATCATAACTATTGCTTATGCTTACTTATCAACGTTTCTTCATTAAATGATTAAATCCATTCACATTGAAATGTCTTTCTATCTATGTTCGTTATAGAATTGGTTAAAATCTTCTCAGCAACTTTACGAATTCCTTTCCTCCCAGTTATTATGAACATGTACCTATAGGCAACGATGAATGCTTCTGGAGTCACTTGATGCATAGAGACAACGAAAGGTCTTATTAGAGGGAATGAAACATTGAGTAGTAGGAGAAATACATATATGAGTCTTATACAGGAATGAGTTTTTAAAGTACAGTTTTAAAACATTTATGCATCAATAAATCTCTCAATTTGTAAGCATTCATGTCTTATTTGTAGTTTAGCATTTTTTTTAAATACAACCCGCACTCGGGAAATTAGGGTGTGAAAATAGACATATATTATATGTTTCCACCAGGTAATACTCTATCGGTGGATTATTTTATAATCCCGATGAAGTAACAAATAAGTTAAATTCGAGAATCAAGGAAATTGATTAGATGTTAGTTAAAATTAATGAACAGTTGTGGAGTCCCATTTAATATGGACCCTGAAAGTAGCCGACCAACCTGTATTGCCCAAAGTGTTTTCCGACCCAAATCAGAATTTAATTTTCTCGCGTGTATTTGAAACACTAAAACACTCATGGATATATTCAAATTGGTTACCAATGATCTCAGAGGAGATAGCCAAGTACACCACAAACTATCCGCGTGTTAATTGAGTTCCTTATGCAACTCAATCTCTTACTTTTACGCAGCTATCAATTGTAAACCCTGACGCAGGGAAAATGGATGTAATATCGAACATTGAGAGATAATATAATAACACAAAAACCTCTTTATTGATTAGGAAAGTTACTGAACCACGTATATCATTGCAGTGTGTGTCATATTTTCATTATGTTCTTTGTGATTGTTTCATGGAATTCTATTGTGATTATTCTTGTACTCACAATTGGCATCGTCTATGTGGAGTGAATTTTATTCCTACGAAAACCTTCACAACCAAAAATCCCATGATATATCACCATAGCAGCAACATTCCTCGGGCGGGTGATGTACAAGAAAACCAAGTCCACCTAGGGCCAGGTAAGAGATTCGCCAGCATACAAATCCCAAGTTCTGCCAAGAAAGGCAACCATCTAAAGAAAGCTAAGGACCACCTAGTTTACCCATATTTCCTAGTTTGTTGACACTTATGAAGCCAGGTGATGCGAGGGAAACCGAGTGTTCATGTATACACGCTAGTCGTTGTCATCGGCTCCCAATAGTGATGCAAAAAAACCTAAACTCTAACTACACTCAAATGGAGTATAGCGGTAAGTTCGGGTGTAAAAAATTCATAGGGAATGTTGGACAGATTGTAATCAATTTATTACTTCAAGAATGAAAGTGTAAAAGTTGATGGGTGTAAAAAGGGAAAAAGAAAAAAATAAGAAGTTAACTATGCTAAATAAGAATAATAAAATGAGGGTACAGTCGCATCCTCGCCATGGGCTAAACACGTATAATTAGAATTTTCATTCAAAAACATTTAACGGAGCATATTCAATTAATTATAAACATCACCCATGAAGGAATTTAATAAAAAAATGCAAGATAAAACATTTAATAAAAAATGGCCACGTGTGAATTAATTTTGTAATATCGCTTTAAACACTAATGTTACGTGGCAAAGAAAGTTAAATGCATAATATTCCTACTTTAATACACGAGGTTTCAATTAAACGCAATTTTGCCCAAAACCTAACTTTCGGAGTTTTAATCCCATCAATGGCGGAGAAATGACCCCAACCCTTAAATTAAGGACTATACAATAATAAAACTAATTAAACAACAAATTACTAAAGTAAATAAGAAATAAATGAACTACAACTAATTAACAAGCATGGAAATGAAAGATAAAGAATGAAATAAAGGAAATAAAGCTTGGATTAAATAAAGAAGATGATGTATAGTATAATACTTACATAAAAATGGTGAAACCCTTAGAGAGAAGAAGTTTCCAAAGAGAAACCACCCAAAACAAACCTAAAATATGATCTACCAATTGTAAAAATGAAGTCTCCCACTTAAGGGAACGTTTTCCCATAAATACCCCACCAAAAACAAACTAAAAAATAGTGATTAGTGGACTTTTACTCTAGCCGAATCGATTCGAAAAAATTACGAAACGATTTGTCCCTAAAAGTGTTGATTCCTCTTCAATCCAATTCTAGCCACGTCGCACTGAAACAACTATAACTTCTTCATACGGAATCGGAATGATGCGTGGTCAGAACCGACGAGAAGATAATTCAATTATATACATGATTAGGCTTTAAAACCTTCCAAATTATCCAGAATGAAATTACTAAAATTCCCTTAAAGTAGAAGAAAATACTGAAACCTTATAGAAACGAGCATAACTTCCTCATTTGGGGTCAGAATGACGCACAGTGTAAAAACCCGCATAATTTTTGGGGTATTTTCAAAATAAAGAGGAAAAATAAATTTTGGGATAAAATTATTTTTATTTCTCAAATATGTTGGTTATGATTTTAGAAGAATAAAACTTCAAGCGAAATAGAAATCGGAGTTCAAATGGATTTTATATGAATTTTTTAATGTTTTGCCTAATGGAATTTTTAAGGGAAACTGTAAGATTTTAGGCATGATCTATCGATCGATGATTTTCATATATCGATCGATGGTCCTAGAAAACGTGAACAACAAGTATTTTTTAGGAGTTGTGGTTTAATTCAAACTCTTATATTTTTACCTTATAAAAAGGGATCATTGGCTATTGTTTTGGAACAACCTTATGGTACAAACATACCCAGAAAACATATTTTCTTTTCCTCTCTTTCATACACAAACAATACCCTTTATTTTATGCATTCAACCTTAGGTTTTTGGAGGTGTTCTTGGGGCTGTTTTGAGGTTGATCTTGGAGGAAGTTTTGATGATGTTTGGGGACTGATTTTGATAGTGTCATCTGCATTTCTGGGCTGATTAATCGTTGGTTTCTCATTGTGGTTTGATGTATGGTTTTTTACACAATATGCTCCTAAATCTCGTGAGTGTTTATTCTGTTGATTTCAGGTTTAATTGAACTCATATTTCAATTGATAAATTCTTGGAAATCTGGAAAAATAATTGTTGGAATTATCTTGATTCATGTGGTATTATTCATGTTGTTGTTGAGCACGTTTTCATGAGATTTTAATATGCCACGGACGTTGGGCACCCGCCAAAATTTCTGTTTCCCGAGTCTATGACTTGATAAAGCATATGCGGATGGGGTGAGGCCAGGTGACCCTGTTAATGTGTTGTTGAGAAATTTATTGATAAAATGCTATTGAGATTTGCATTATTTGATTTGAATATTCGAACTCGTGTTGTTACGCTTTAATCATCGCTAACGTATATTTCTTGAGCATATTTCCTGTCTTATTGTGTACTTCCCCATATTTTCTTTAGTTGGCAGGTTAGCGTGGATTTGGGGCGCTTCGGACCAATTGGGATGCATTTTAGCGTGGATGATTTGGGAAGGATTTTTAATACAAGATGAGAAGACTTGTATTTATTTTTGATGTATAGAGCATTTGGAGATTTATTTGTTTTGGGGATAGTTAGATTGTTGTAATTATTTCGAAAGAATTATTGTATTTATTTGAAGATTGAGATTAGTGGTTTTCTCTTTTTATTGTGGGATTTAGATGCTCTATACCTTGTGAAATGTGGATTTGGATTTAGTTTATCGAGTGGCACTCCGTTCGCTCTCCCCGGGAGGGCGGGATGTTACAGTATGGTATCAGAGCTTAGGTATACGAACACCCTCAGATCTTGGGTTTTGGGTTTTGGGTTTGTTGCATTTTTGTGGCGCGTATTTTTGGTGATAGAATTTTTAGATGATCATTTCGTATTAGGCATAAAGCTTAGATGTGAGGAATTTATTTTTTGTGACGAGTTTATTTTTGGAGATTGTTGGCCTGATTTTTTAGAGTTAGGCATTCAGCGAATTTCGAGGGCGAAATTCCATTGTTAGTGAGGAAGTGTAACAACCCGCGTAATTTTTGGGGCATTTTCAAAATAAAGAGGAAAAATAAATTTTGAGATAAAATTATTTTTATTGCTCAAATATGCGGGTTATGATATTAGAAGAATAAAACTTGAAGCCAAATTGAAATCGGAGTTCAAACGGATTTTATATGAATTTTTTAATATTTTGCCTTATGGAATTTTTAAGGGAAACAGTCAGATTTTAGGCATGATCGATCGATCGATCGATGATTTTCATAGATTGGTCCATGGTCCCAGAAAATGTGAACAACAAGTATTTTTTTAGGAGTTGTGGTTTGATTCAAACTCTTATATTTTTACCTTATAAAAAGGGATCGTTGGCTATTATTTTGGAACAACCTTATGGTACAAAAATATCCAGAAAACACATTTTCTTTTCCTCTCTTCTTTACACAAACAATACCCTTTATTTTATGCATTCAACCTTAGGTTTTTGGAGGTGTTCTTGGGGCTATTTTGAGGTTGACCTTGGAGGAAGTCTTGATGATGTTTGAGGACTGATTTTGATAGTGTTATCTGCATTTCTGGACAGATTTATCGTTGGTTTCTCATCGTGGTTTGATGTATGGGGTTTTAAACAATATTCTCCTAAATCTCGCAAGTGTTTATTCTGTTGATTTCATGTTTAATTGAACTCATATTTGAATTGATAAATTCTTGGAAATCTGGAAAAATAATTGTTGGAATTATTTTGATTCATGTGGTATTATTCATGCTGTTGTTGAGCACGTTTTCATGAGATTTAAATATGGCACGGACGTTGGGCACCCGCCAAAATTCCTGTTTCCTGAGGCTATGACTTGATAAAGCATATGCGGATGGGGTGAGGCCTGGTGACACGGTTAATGTGTTGTTGAGAAATTTATTGATAAAATTCTATTGAGATTTGCATTGTTTGATTTGAATATTCGTACTCATGTTGTTACGCTTTAATCATCGGTAACGTATATTTGTTGAGCATCTTTCCTGTCTTATTGTGTACTTCCCCATATTTTCTTTAGTTGGCAGGTTAGCGCGGATTCGGGGCGCTTTGGACCAATTGGGATGTATTTTAGCGTGGGTGATTTGGGAAGGGTTTTTAATACAAGATGAGAAGACTTGTATTTATTATTTATGTATAGAGCATTTGGAGATTTATTTGTTTTGGGGATGGTTAGATTGTTGTAATTATTTCAAAAGAATTATTGTATTTATTTGAAGATTGAGATTAGTGGTTTTCTCTTTTTATTGTGGGATTTAGATGCTCTATACCTTGTGAATTGTGGATTTGGATTTAGTTTATCGAGTGGCACTCCGTTCTCTCTCCCCGGGAGGGCGGGGTGTTACAGTATGGTATCAGAGCTTAGGTATACGACCACCCTCGGGTCTTGGGTTTGGGATTTTGGGTTTGTTGCATTTTTGTGGCGCGTATTTTTGGTTATAGAATTTTTAGATGATCGTTTCGTATTAGGCATAAAGCTTAGATGTGAGGAATTTATTTTTTGTGACGAGTTTATTTTTGGAGATTGTTGGCATGATTTTTTTAGAGTTAGGCATTCGGGGAATTTCGAGGGCGAAATTTCATTGTTAGTGGGGAAGTGTAACAACCCGCGTAATTTTTGGGGCATTTTCAAAATAAAGAGGAAAAATAAATTTTGAGATAAAATTATTTTTGCTCAAATATGTGGGTTATGATATTAGAAGAATAAAACTTCAAGCGGAATTGAAATCGGAGTTAAAATGGATTTTATATGAATTTTTTAATATTTTGCCTTATGGAATTTTTAAGGGAAAATGTCAGATTTTAAGCATGATCGATCGATCGATGATTTTCATAGATTGATCCATGGTCCCAAAAAATGTGAACAACAATTATTTTTTTAGGAGTTGTGGTTTGATTCAAACTCTAATATTTTTACCTTATAAGAAGGGATCGTTGGCTATTGTTTTGGAACAACCTTGTGGCAAAAAAATACCCAGAAAACATATTTTCTTTTTCTCTCTTTTATACACAAACAGTACCCTTTATTTTATGCATTCAACCTTAGGTTATTAGAGGTGTTCTTGGGGCTGTTTTGAGGTTGATCTTGGAGGGAGTTTTGATGATGTTTGAGGATTGATTTTGATGGTGTTATCTGCGTTTCTGGGCAGATTTATCATTACTTTCTCATCGTGGTTTGAGGTATGGGGTTTTACCCAATATGCTCCTAAATCTCGCGAGTGTTTATTTCGTTGATTTCATGTTTAATTGAACTCATATTTGAATTAATAAATTCTTGGAAATCTGGAAAAATAATTGTTGGAATTATTTTGATTCATGTGGTATTATTCATGTCGTTGTTGAGCACGTTGTCATGGGATTTTAATATGGCACGGACGTTGGGCAACCGCCAAAATTCCTTCTTCCTAGGGCTATGACTTGATAAAGTATATGCGGATGGGGTGAGGCTCGGTGACCCAGTTAATGTGTTTTTTGAGAAATTTATTGATAAAATGCTATTGAGATTTTCATTATTTGATTTGAATATTCGTACTCGTGTTTTTACGATTTAATCATAGATAACATATATTTGTTGAATATTTTTCATATCGTATTGTGTACTTCCCCATATTTTCTTTAGTTGGCAGGTTAGCGCGGATTTGGGGCGCTTTGGATCAATTGGGATGGATTTTAGCGTGGATGATTTGGGAAGGATTTTTTATTACAAGATGACAAGACTTGTATTTATTTTTGATGTATAGAGCATTCGGAGATTTTTTTTTTTGGGCGGGGGGATATATAGATTGTAGTAATTATTTCGAGAGAATTCTTGTATTTATTTGAAGATTGAGATTAGTAGTTTTCTCCTTTTATTGTGGGATTTAGATGCTCTATACGTTGTGAATTGTGGATTTGGAATTATTTTAACGAGTGGCTCTCCGTTCTCTCTCCCCGAGCGGGCGGGGTGTTACACACGGTCAGTGGCCATGCAAAGGTAATTTGATGACATACACGTTGGTAACTTAATTCCATACAAAATAGTGAGTTTCAAAAGACAAAAATTCCCTTAAAGTTTCCTTTCGCGACGAAGCAATCCCAAAATGCAACCAAACTTCACGCTAAGCACATTAATACCTACAAAAGCTCAATTATACCTTTAAAAGCATATAAACATATATAAAATAGTTTATGTGGTTAATGAGAATAAATATATTAATTAAGGTACATGAGGGGACGAAAATGCATAAGTAAAAGGGGTAAGTAAATGCAATATTTGAGAGGAATCACCAGTCTTCGAGATCAAGAGGAGGCTACATGCCTCTAGGTATAAGAGAATTATCTCCTTTAGAGGAGACTTGAAAGAATGGAGATATATGTCCATAGATAAACAAGTAAATTTTGTAACAAGTTCTTAGTCCTCAAGTGAGTAATACTTGCAGCCGAGGGAGGAGCTCCGCACATAAAAGTGTAGAATTGAACATGACAGATCAGAGAATGGTTGATCAGATTGTGGCCAACCTGAGGAACACCACATGACTAATGATCGATAGGATGACTATATTAGGATTATGGTCTGTAGGAAGATGGACCAACATCCAACTCATCGTGGGTCTAGATCCACCCGAGAGATAGCTAGAAGATCTCTCAATACACAGATGAAATCCCCTTTCTTAAGGGAAATCAAAGAGGATGATCCCCTAAAGAATTTTATTATTCCCGGGTTTAAAGTTTAAGACGAAAAGACTGACCCCATAGACCATGTTCGGCAATATCGACAAGCGATGACCTTATAGAGGCACAACGACACACTGATGTGCCAAATTTTCCGTTATAGCCTAGCCTTTCTGACGTAGCACATAAGTCGATCGAAACTTAAAAGATTTAGTAGAGGCTTTTACTACTCTCTTTATAACCAATAACTCCCACCCTAAACGGGTGGATGCACTACTCACGATGAAGAAAAATCTAAAAGGGAGCCTCCGTGATTATGCCAAGAGGTATATGGACACTACACCAAAATAGGTGACTTGTCACGGTCTTTGACTGTGATAAGTCTGGGGGTGACAACTTCTTTGTCACAGACTTGTCAGGGTCAATGACCGTGACAAGCCCTTGATAAAATCAAAAAAGTTGTCACGATCAAAAATCGTGACAAGTTTATTTGTCAAGGGCTTGTCACAGGTTTTGACCGCAATAATTTTGGGCAGAATTTAAAGAACACTGTTGGTCAGTATGGCCACTTCCAGTGCCCAGTAGTATATTTGTACCTGTTATAACAAAATTTTACCTGCCCAAACAGCATATATCCAAATAAAATAGAAATAATATACCAAATCAGGGCATATATAATCCATATCCAAATAAAATAGAAATGCAAATATCCATATGCAAACCAACATGTACTAAAATTAAAAAAATATAAATCCAATCCAATATCCAAATATCCAAATAAAAAGATAAAAATAATGTCATGAAGAAGGAGCAGGTCGTACGAGGAAGTAAGGACACACGAGATATGAATTGATACACTCCTTAATATGTTGAACGCTACATTGTTCACGCAACCACAAATGTGAGTTCTCCTTTTTTTCGACCACATGCGTGACGAGCAACCTTGCCTTAATATCTTGGAGGGGACATCCATAAATCACCGTACCCGGGAGGAAGCCCGGGTCCCTCAACCCCCTCACTATCGACTCCCCACAATATATGTCGAGTAGAAACATGCTCGACCAACCGATTGCTGACGTAGACTGCTCGACGGGGTCATAATGGGAAATGGATCATCATATGGCGCTGAGTCCGTGCATATGAACGATGAAGGAGTGGCATCCTCGTCCTCTCCCTCATCTACCTCCACCTCCTTCTCCTTCCCTCCCCCCTTGGCTTTACCCAACTAACGCTTCATGAAGGTGCACATATCTAGGATCGTCGCCTTCAACCTTGATACCTTATCATCATGATTTTCCACCTTATGTGCCAACCTGATGTTGTTCCTCTCCATTTGATGATCCTAGACTTCCCTGCTCATGAGCTCACCCCCTAGTGACCCGGCCCGAGCACTTGGTTGAGTGCGTCCGTATCCAAAGATGCTTTGTCGGTATCGGACTGCGACTCATGCACTTCCTTAAGCTTTGCCTGAAAAGACAAAAATTACATGATTAGTTTATTAAGTAAATAAAAAAATTATCACGTAATTAAAAAAAATAAACATTCATATCTTACAATGGTGGTTGCGACGCTCAGGGCCACCTCCTTGTCCATCCCCTTTTTCGTTTGAATTGTCACATACGCATCGAGATTTTGTGGCCTACCCCAGGGCCAATCACCGTGTCTTGAAAAAAATACAGAATTAGTAAGTAACGCGAAGTAATGCTAAATTAGAATAACTAAAATTAAATAAAAATAAAAACTTACCATCCTGTGATCCACCTCGGCTTAAGATATCTGCCCGAAGTACCGCACGTCCAACCTTTTCGCCCGGTTGTCCTTGCCCGATTGGCGAGATGCCAATTGCCGCTCATTGGTCTCATTGTCGATGAACTTTTGCCACTATGCCAATGAGATCTGCTCCTTCGGGGGGACGGTGTCACGTAGTCTCAGAATGGACTCATGGGTCTTCCCAAAGTACCATGCCCGTAAATTATTTTTCCACGTCTTATATTGATCCCTCAACTGTTCCAACGTGGAGTCGTGGAGATATGGGGGCATGCCGAATTATTCATGTTAAACAAATACAAACCAAAAATAAAGTAAGTGTTAGTGGCTTATAAATATAAATACACTACTTGTAGTATCCCCCCAGATGTTCAACTTGAGGTCAATAGGTACGATCCTCCAATCAGTGTACCCTGGGCCAACTATTTCCTTTAGTAACTCTAGTGCTATGTACAATAATGCCATCTTATTCTCAACGACAGACCACAATTTGCCCCACTTTGGGAGCCTACTGGCTGAGGAGCCCTCATCGCCTCTGCTACCGCGCCCCGATGAAATCATTTTCTGCAAAAATTGTTATTATTAGTATAAACATATATATGGACTTTGAATTAATGCTCAAATATGATAATAACAATACATACCAATACAAATATCAATTTATATCAATTTCAATTTATACAAATACCAAGACCAATTTATACCAATTTGTATAAATAGCAATTTCAATTTACACACACGCACACTCCCCCCCCCCCCCCCCCCCCCCCCCAATGCACACACACTCCCAGTTCATGGACTTTGAATTAATTCTTAAATGGATTAAAATTCTAATTAACATGTTCAGTTGTTTATTACAAGCATTAAAATGATCAAGTAGAAATGCATAAAAAGCATTAAATTGCCGTCCGATAATAATAAATCACTAGAATAATAAAGCCACTGGACATTATAGATAATTTGAATACTTATTACAAATTTAAAAATTGTTTCAAATTTGGGTTATCATTAAAAATGGAACGATATTCGGTAGGTGCATCCAAGTTATCCACACTACTATTTATATGCTTTGGCGTATGTAGTACGATTGACCACGGTTCGTTAATATACTCCGTGTAAAACACTTGCTTGAACTTTTGAAAAGCACAAACAAACGGATCATCGCTCACGTATTCGTTGATCTTCAACTTGGACAAGTCAACCATGACCAAATTGGTGCCAGGATAGACTTTACAAGTATTTTAATCCTCAACTCTTACCCAATCACAATAAAATTCAACCTCTCTGAAATTTACATAGTCCAATTCAAATATATTTTGAATTTCACCATAGTAATCCATTTCATCTTCAACGAGGTTTTTATCTTTCGCACTCGCTCAAAAGAAAATAAGAGCCTTATTTGAAAATTTTGAGTTCTATACATCAAAATTTTCCTCCTAGAGAATTGCACCGAATACGTAACCATTGAATCGATACTTTTGATACTCTTATGCCATGAACAAGGGTCCAATGGCTAGACGAGCAAGCCTTGATGTCGCATCACCCGTCTTTAAGAGCTGAGAATATAGATAAATTAGTTAGGTTAGTTGTAAAGATTTCTTGTAATGTGACATTTTATAACATCTATATTCATTATAATTACCTCGTGTGACAACCACAACCTAAATTCACTGTCTAATTACGCCATTATTTTTCGTCTTTTCTTGTTCTCACAGGCTTCATATTTTCTACATAGACCGTGACAAACATATTACAAAATTAATCATGTAAAAATTAAAATAATGTAAAAGTTATAATATTTAAACTTTCCTTTTCCATTCTTAGACATCTTCATGTGTGTCAAATAGATAACGAGCTACTTGTTCATGTTGCAAACTGGTTAATTTGACTCGTTTGCACATAACATGACCACCCTCATCGATGAACTCATCATTGTTATCCACGCTGGTCGAGTTAGGCCTATATTCTCGAGTGTATATTGATGACTCCACGGTGATGTATTACTCTACAATTGATCCTTGAGTGTATAGTGTATCATTGATGCAATCTTTGAAAACTTTCATTAATCTTTTAAACGGATACATCCACCGATATCTAACTGGGTCGCAAAGAAGTGCCTCGTCGTATAGGTGTACCAACAACTGAACACTTATGTCAAAGAAATATGGGGGAAAGTACTTATCCAAGACACAAATCGCTTCATTCACCGCCGATTTTGCGGCCACTATGTGATTTTTATTGACTACCTTCTCACATAAAAGTGAGAAGCAGATACTAATTTTCATAATAGCCCTCCGTAAATCCTTGTGCTTGGAGAAACAATGCTTAAATAATATGGTAACCAATTGCATGATCACATGACAATCGCGGGACTTACACTTATGTAAATCATGGGTATCATAATTCACAATCCTTTGCAAGTTACACGAAAAATTATATGGAACCTTTCAAATTATATATTGTGTCTAAAAGAACCTTCCTTGTCTCACTCGTCAAAGTAAACGCACCAGGGGAAATTATTGTCCTTCCTCTACTATCTTCTTTCAACCATAGTTGTGGCTTAAGTTTCAAAGATTTAAGCTCTTTTTCTGAATTTTTTCCATCCTTCGAATGACTCCCCCCAAGGCATGTGCTCGTAATATGTTCAGCGATGTTCTTCTCTGTGTGCATCATATCCAATACATGGCGCACAAGGTTATTCTTTCACTAAGACAAGTCAAATAAAATTAACCTCCTAGACCATAACTTTCTTGTCTTAGTTTCATTCCCAGTTGGGGTATTCTTATGCTTGACATTCTTAAATTTAGGATTCTTACCTGGCATATTAAGGCCACAATCAGAAGATTTACTTTCAATTTCTAAGCCTGAAAGTTTTCTCGATCGTAGCCTATTTCAACCCCGCACGGTAAAAAATTGGAAACTTTCTCAAATAAAAAACTATGAGGGGTTTAAAAACCTCCTATGGAAATGGTATACATTTTTTGAGCTAGCAGTGAGACGAAGAGATTCGATCCCTTCTCCAAAAATAGGACAACCTAAATAACCATGTACTACACAACCGAATAATGTCCCATAAGATGGAAAATCATAAATTTCCCACATCAACATAGCTTTTAGCGTAAACTCTTCTTTCTAAAAAAGTCAAATGCTTGAACACCTTATTCCCAAAACTCATTTAATTCTTCAACCAAAGGATCCAGGTAGACATCGATGTCCTCACTTGGTGTCTTTTGCCCAGGGATCAACAAAGACAGCATCAAAAATTTAGGTCTCGTACACTGTGAAGGAGGGAGGTTGAGTGGGTCTAGGATCACTGGACATACACTCTGATTGGCTCTTAGATTTCCAAATGGATTTAAACCATCAGTTGATATTGCCGAACAAATGTTACACCATTCTCGAGAAAAATTGGGATACTCAAAATTCATCCTCTTCTAAGATGTAGAATCAATAGTATGACGTATGAGATTTTCCTCAGCTTCTGCCCTAGGATGCCAAGTCATTGCCTCCAGTATCCATGGTATTGTGAAAAACCACTTTAATCTAGGCCCAACGGGAAAATATTTCAACACTTTTTGAGTCACTTTTGATCGTGTGCCTTCCTTTCCAGTAGATTGGACATATCTAGGTTCATCGCATACCGAACACCGATCGATATTTTCATACTCCTTTCGGTATAGCATGTAGTCATACACACAAGCATGAATTGATTTATACTTCATATTCAAACCTTTCAAACTATTTTTTATAGTAGGAAAGATGTTTGGAAGAGTATTCTGCTTGGGTATGAAGCCCTTCACCCAATTCAAAATTCTTGTCACGTTACTACTAGGCAAATCATATTGGGTCTTCAAACTATGCAAACTAACCATGACATGAAAACTTCTTTGATCTTTCTCACATCCAGAGTATAATGGTTGGCTCGCCTTAAATTTTAAACTTTGGTAGTCATCATCATGGTTTGTCCCGATATCTTTATGAGAACCTGAACCTTGTACATCATTAGTGACCTCATCCTCTTCTACTTTATGAACTCGATATGCATCATCAATTAAACCCTCTAGTATATTATGATCTACATCATCATCCTCCCCTTGTACATCTATCCTACTTGTTAAAGGTTGTTGTGAAGGTTGCTCGGGGACAAAGGAACTTTCTGTTCCTCGTGAAAAACTCAAATTTGATAACTATCTTGCATACCCCATATTAACAAATGTAGTTCAACTGTTTTCCACTCAAACACCTTATCATTCTTACAAATAGCACACGGACACGGAAACTCTTCATCATTATGACTTCTCTTTGCACATTTCACAAATTCATTAGCACCTCTGCGAAGCACATCCCCTAATCTATTTGTCTCACCCATCCACTCTTTGTATTTAGGATATCCCATCACAACTACGACAAACAATCACCTGTTATGGGTTAGAAGCGTATATTCGTGTATTAGCATAAAAAAGTGTGAATATTTAGTTCCCGTTATTATAAACAATCACTTATTGAATGCGTACGCATAAGAACTACAAGGCTAGTTTCTATGCGCAAATTTATATGTGCATTCAAATTCAAATTCAATTTTAATTTGAAATTGAAATTAAAATTTAATTTATAATATTAATTCCTATTTTCTCCATCTCCTCTAAAGGATGAGTGGTCCTATCCCATTCAAGACCACATATTTCTGTAATATACTTAACAACTCATGCACATTGTTCCAATTTAAGGAAATTCAGCAGCATATCCCAATAGTTCTCTAAGTACACGACATAGATTCACAAGTATGAGTGTTATTTTATTTTTCAATTGAAATAACACCTTACATCTCATCATCTAGTATGTACCCAGAGAACATTAAGATATGACTGCATAGCTTTCCCCAAAAGTAACAAGTTTTAGCCACTAAGAATATTATTATACAGAAACTATGCAGTCCATAACTATCCAAACGGGACAATTCGAGAGATCTCATTACATGGGTAATGTCTCTCGAATGTGTCTAAAGGCTATTGAATGTGTACGCATAAGAACTAGAAGGCTAATATCTATGCACACTATATGTAATTTAAAGTACTTATCATTTAAATATGTCTTATCACAATTCGAGAGATTTCATTTAATTATGTAATTTAAAGTATATTTCATTTAATTTAAAGTATGCATAAGAACTAAAACTTATACCAATTTATACAAATATCAATACCAATTCAAATTCAAATTCAATTTATACCAATATCAATACCAATTTAAATTCAATTTCAATTTAGAGAAATGGGCCCTATATAATTAGAATGTAAACAAATTAAAAAGGTTATTAATGTTTAGAGCATTTCTTTTGTTTTAGTCCATTTTATAAGGACGTAAGGGGAAGGTAACACTATGTGACTTCTCGTGAAATACGATACTACATTAAAAACATGTTAATTATATTAAAGGTATGAGTTGTCACTCTTTCCCATCACTAAACTTCGTGCGTGGAATGTCGAACCGAAGTGAAATCCAAACAATGACCCCCCTCCACGATACCCTTTCATTTAGATAAGGTAGATGTTAAGACAATTTAATTAGAATTTAATATGAGAGAGTAAGGCAAGTATTTAAATATCTATGTGTGCAATTAATCCAACTTTTCACACTCAATTCAATTCAATATAAAAATTTGAATACCAATGCAATTCAATTCAATAGAGATGCTGAATTTGTATGCCTTTTAAATATTTTTATAAAAGAAATTCTCTTCTTTGTATTTTAACTCTCATATCTTAACCTCGTTTCTTATTATGTTAAATCCAGTCATTGGTATAAAATAACTACTATTTGGGTAAAGTATAAAGTCCACAAACAACATTGAGACTATTTTCGAAATCATACACGCACATGTGACATTCCATTTATTGATCCCCAAATTGAAAACAACACACTAAAATCTCTTACACCAAAACCAAACACAATCAATTCTCTTTATCTCCCCATTTGCTCCCGCCTCTAAACTCCCAAAAAATGGATTCAAAACAAAAACTCATTGATTATCTCACCTCCTCCATCACTCCCCCTCCCCCCCCCCCCCACCCACTCACCCTTTGCCCCATAACTTCCACCCCCCCACACCTATACATACACATACACACACCTACCCCGCTGCCCCCCCCCCCCCACTCCCACTCCCCCTGCCCCACCGCAGCCACCCCCCACTTCCCCCACCCTCGCCCCCACCACTACCACCCCCACACACCTACACACACACATGCAGACACACCCGCACATACACCTGCGCGCACATGCATACACACGCACACACATATGTACACCTATAAACACATATACACAAAAGAGAGAGAGAGGGAGAGAGAGAGAGAGAGAGAGAGAGAGAGAGAGAGAGAGAGAGAGAAATGACCTGAAAGTAGAGAGAGAGAGAGAGAGAGAACCAGTGCTCGACCAAAGTGAGAGAAAATGGAGGGAAAGGAAATGGTGGGAAAAAGGCACCTGGGGTTTTAATTATAAGAGTTGTCACGGACCTATCAAGGTCTTGGATCATGAAAACTCAATAAAGTTGTCAATCTCACCGTGATAAGTTCGTGACAACTGTACTTGTCACGGACTTATCACGATCAATGACCGTGACAAACCATTGTCACGAACTTATCAAGGTCAATGACCGTGATAAAAATCCGTGTTTTTTTTGTCATAGTCAATGACCGTGATAAGGCTGGCCCGCTCAAAGGTGAAAATTTACCCTTTTTGGTGTAGTGGGAAGTCTTCAACAAAGTCAAGGATTTCATAAAGCAGGTTGTTGTTGCATCCTTCAAAATTTGTTTGCCAACCACTTTCTTGCTGCACCAGTCCCTGACTAAGAAGGAAGACAACACTTTTGATGACTCCATGGCTCATATTGAAAAATATGCCGAGGTGGAAGACATGCTTCATTCTAATGCAGAGGATAATGGTCGAGCAAAGGAAATCAAAGGAGAAAAAAAGAATGATACTCCAAAGAAGGGAAACAAGAATGGGGCCAAAAATGACTCCAAGAATGGAAACAAGTCTGATCCTTCTATGGTGTTCCAAGCTATTTACACAGTCTTCAAGGAGCCCATTGATAAGATATTGAGAAAGATCAAGGACCAACCGTTCATAAACTGGCACAAGAAGATGGGTGGCGACCCAACAAAAAGGAACAACGTGATGAGATATGCATTCCACAAGGAGGGCGACCACGACATTGAAAATTTCAAGGCTCTAAAATCACACTTGGAGGAGCTGGCCCAAGATGGGCACCTTAATGTGTATATAGAGAAGAACAAAGATAAGGTCACAACCAGTAGCAACCAAAATCCAGACAACGTCCTTGACGATGACACATGACATGAGTTGATGGTAATCCACGGGGTATCAGACCATAAGAAAATCCAAGGGAACGCTGCTAAGATGGAGCTAAAGAAGATTACTTCCATCATAGAGGCATTTCAGATTGACCCTGCCAATACCCAAGCTAGTAAGCACCGGCGACCAGAGGACGTCAACTATACCAAGCATATTCTTTTCATCGAGGAAGATTTGGTCGGAGTGACAACTCCACATCATGAAGCACTAGTGATTACCATCAGAATTACTAATTGGGACATTGATAAGCTGCTCGTTGACCAGGGGAGTGCATTATAAGTAATGTACCTGGTGTTATTCCACAAGATGATGTTGAATCTTGCCGACCTTAAAGAGGCCATAGTTCCATTGGCCGAATTCAAAGGAAAGATCACAATACCATCAGGAAAGAGGAGTCCAAGGTCCACCCCAATGATAGGGTCGATGAAAGCCTAGAAGAAGTTGGAGCCAATGATAACTTGCCAAAGAGTAAATTCTTGATCGAAGCCACGCTTGTCAATTAAGAGAAGAAAGAACTGATTGCCTTTTTGAAAAGAAATATAATTTTTTTCTTGGGAACCGTATGATTTTCCAGGGATTGATCCTAATGTAGTCTAGAATCACTTGAACGTCGATCCAGCCTTTAAGTCGATCACTCAAAAATCATGTCGAAGATCCCCTAAGAAGGCTAAAGCAGTAGATAATGAAATAAGGAAGCTACTGGATGCAGGATCCATTAGGAAAGTTCAGTTCCCTAAATATCTATACGACCTAGTAGTGGTAAGTAAACATAATGACAGTTTGAGGATCTATATTAACTTCACAGATCTTAATAGATCATGTCTTAAATATATCTTCCAACTTCCTAAAATATATCAGTTGGTTGACCCTACGGCAACACATGAAAGAATGAGTTTTCTGGATGCCTACTCTGGCTACCATCAGATTTTTTATTCGGACTTGACTAGGACAAAATGTCCTTTATAACCCCCATTGGGTTATACTGCTGCAAGGTCATGTCGTTCGTCTTAAAAAATGTAAGTGCAAATTATCAGAGTCTGCTCACCAAGATGTTTAAGAGACAGATGGGAGACACAATGGAGGTCTACATAAATGACATGTTAGTCAAAATCAAGAATAAGGGAGACCATCTCATGGACTTAGACAGGACCTTTGATATCCTCAGTAAATATCAGTTGAAACAGAATGCAAGTAAGTGTTCATTCGGTGTCCATTCAGGAGCGTTCCTGGGTTATCTAGTCAATAAAAGAAGAATTAAGGCCAACCCAGATGAAATCGATGCTATCACTAGGGTCCAACCTCCTCAGACATTATGAGATGTTCTGAAGCTCACTGGTATGCTCACGGATCTTAATCACTTCATCTTCAAATCTTTCGAATGCTTTCGATCATTTTTCCATCACGGGACGAAGGACAAAGGCCTCACATGGAATGATGACCGTTCAAAAGATTTGGAGGAAATCAAATCCGACCTTATCAAACATCCCTTACTAGTGATTCCGAAGAATGGAGACCCATTGTATCTCTACCTTGCATTATTAAACCACGTTGTCAGATCCTCTCTGGTGTGTGAGAAAGAGGGAGGGAAACACCCGATTTATTATGTGAGCAAGACACTTATAGATGCAGAACAATGCTACCTACCCTAGGAAAAGCTCGCCTATGAACTGGAGGTCACCTCAAGGCATATGAAACATTACTTTAAAGATCACTCAATAACAATAATCAATTTCTACCCCCATCAAAGATATTCTTCAGAAAACTCACCTCTCCAGACGACTCTCAAAGTTGTCAGTGGAGCTTGGAAGATTTGATAACCACTTTCAACCAAGGGAAACAATAAAGGGAAAATTCCTAGAAGACTTCATCACATATTTCACAGAGGACAAGCCAATCGACCAATAGTTAATGAAACAGTTAAAAGGTGAGGAAGAACAGTCTGAGGATTCGACCCCTTACATTTATGGATCATGTAATTCTTAGGGGGAATGAGTGGTAATTTTCCTCATCACTCCAGAAAACTCTATCATCGAGCAAGGAATCATATTATAATTTGAGGCCTCTAATAACGAAAATGAATATGAAGCATTGATTATTGGCTTATAGAAGGCCCAACTACTAGGGGTAAAGTTCCTTCATGTGTTCGGCGACACCAAAGTGGTATCCGAGAAAGTGAGTGGGGAATTTAATGCAAAAGATGGTATAATGGTAGCCTACCTCGTCTTGGTAAGAGAACTCATGGAAGGGTTCAAGTAAGTGGATATTCAACAGTTCCCTTGTGGGAAGAACAGTCTTGTAGATACCCTATCTGTCGCGAGCTCAGCAGTGGACTCTGACCAGGGAAGAACGATTCAGATAGAGTTCCTAGCCCAACCCACTGAGAAGGCTCCCAATTGGATGGATCCCATCATCACCTATCTATGGATCGATCTACTTCCCGACGATAAGAGGTCGGACCATCAGGTTAGGGTCAAGGCTACCCATTTTTACCTCACCCTAGAGGGAATCTATTTAAGAAGTCATTCACATGCCCCTATCTCTATTGCATTCACCCACATGACAGCGATAAAGTACTTAGTGAGCTTGATGAGGGAATTTATGGGATTCATGCAGGAGGGAGATCATTGGCCTTTTGACAAATTAAGGAAGGTTACTAGTGGACTCATATACAAAAGGACTCAGAAACTTACGTTCGCAAGTGTGAAAAATGTCAGAAGCACTCTCCTATGGCCCATCAGCCTGCTAGCGACTTAAAATCCCGAAAAGGCCATGACAATTCGCATAGTGGGGGATAGATATCGTGGGACCACTACCTACCACATCTGGAAAATATAAGTATCTACTGGTAGGCATGAATTACTTTACTAAATGGGTAGAGGCAGAACCACTAGAGAACATTTGCGATTCAGATATAACCAGGTTTATATGGAGAAGCATTATAACCTGCTTTGGGGTACTAAGGACTATCATCACTGACAATGGAAAAAAATTTACAAATAGCTTCTTTCAAGGTCTCTGTGATGAGAACGGTATCAAGCACCACGTTGGTTCTATTGAATATCCATAAAGTAATTGTTATAACAAGATTATAGCAAGACCATGCTCGATGGACTGAAAAAGAGGTTTGAAAGGGCCAAGGGTTCCTGTGTGGATGAGCTCCCTCATGTTCTATGGGATTATTGTACCACCCTTAGGCGACAAACTAGGAAACACCATTCTTGCTTGCTTATGAGGTGGAAACTGATATGACAAAAATGTACCCATGTCTCTTAGGATGACGGGCATCACATCTCATGGCCGAGTCGTCACAAGATCCTCACATATCATTGGCGGGGACTTCCAGATAAGGGTTGGCCTCAGTAGGGTCGGCCAAATCTTAATCATTGCAAGGGTGATACAGATAAGGGTCGGCCTCAGTATGGTCGGCCATGGATTAATCATTGGCGGGGTCATCGAGATAAGAGTCGGTCTCGGCTTAATCAATGGAAGGGTCGTCCAGATAAGGGTCGGCCTCAGTAGGGTCGGACACGGCTTAATTAACCTTGGCCTGATCACTACAGTCAACACTACATTTACACCTATCACCGTAAGATCATTGGTCTATTATTGGCAACCTCAGACATTATGGCATCAACCTCGGTCATCATGCAGTGAACTTAATACCTCGACTTAAGGGTCAGAACAGAAGACGTCAACCTCATCCATAACCTCATAGCTCTCATATAGTAACTCAGCCTCAGCCTCAGGGTGGGAACAGAAGACGTTAGCCTCGGTCACAACCTCATAGCTCTCATATAGCAGCTCAGCCTTGGCCTCAGCCTCATAGATCATCACATTGTTCCTCGGCCTAGACCTTCTCTAGCATCAAGGTTATCTCGACCTCATCCGGAACTAGGATGATAGACTTTAAGCCGAGACCCCCCAGATGACATCTAGTGTATGAGTAGTATAAAATCCCAACATGGCATATCCCACGTGGACTAATCGTTACGACCAAGTCTTCTTGGCACATGAGGAAATATTTCATCACCATCCTCTACATGTGCCAGTGATAGGTGGCTTCACTACATTGGCTAGATCATCCTACCCAGTCTCATTACATGCTTGGGGGTACACTACACCCTCCAGGCACTATATATACTTGTGTTTTCTTACCTTGTAGAGGGTCCTCAATTACAATCCCTAGCCAAACTCTGGTGGTGGAGTGATTGTGTTGCTAAGTCCATTAGAGCCCTCTTCTGATAGTGATACTTACACGCACTTGCACAGTGGACATAGGAAATTATCGAACCACTTGTATTGGTGTGTTTCTCCTCTTTTGCTCATCTCCTTCTACATATTTGTGTTGTTATTTATTGCCATTGTTATGCCTGTTTGAGCTCTACTACCTCTTTATCTGGTGGTGTTGTTTAAAGCATCATCATTTTGGTGCCGTTTGTGGGAACATAGATAGTCATCTGCTTCCAATTTTAGCTTACTCTTCATCGGATTCTCTGGTGGTGGTTCAACCCCACCGTCACTAGGCTTGAACCACCATTGAAAGAGCTCTTGTCGAGTTTTTAATCTCTCTTCAGTTTATAGCTCATCCACAATATGGTTAGACTATGGAATCAGAATACCCACCTCCTATTGGTGGATGTAGCACCAGCAACACTGCTCCTCAGTCAGAGATAGCTGAGGTGGCAGCAGCCTTGAAGTCCTTGGCTGTAACTCAAAAAGTGATGCATGAGCAATTTTCCCAACTAAGAGAAAACATAATAATTAGAACACTTGGGGTCTCATCGGAGACAATTACTCCAACGAATGCTCAGCCACAACATGAGGACGGAGGACCACCCCAGGCACCATGAAAGGACCAACCTGCTCCTCAACGGAGGAGGGATGTTGCTGACCCTAGGCATTAATATCTGGGGAGGAAAGGATACCCTTGCCTTGAGGATAGATACGATGACATTAAACTAGAGGATGCCTCGAAAGACTGTTGGGAGCCATATGAGGTCTCAAACAACACTGTACATCCTATACAATAGAGCCGAGGTCAGTGTGTAAGATGAGATGGTGATTCACAACAGAGAGGGTCAGGTTTTGACCTCTTAAGTAGAGGGTCAACATTTTAAAGGCTTGAACCATTTAATGATCTGAGGTAGAGGTTATCAAGGTAAAGAAGAATATTTGGCTCACAAAGGGAAGGTGGTGATCATTTTCCTCATTAAGGACAACCCCCATGTGGTCGAGACCGTGATCAGGGGACGTCAATAGACGACATTGCGTAGCAGCTGGAGAACCCCCAGTTCACCCTTTAGAAGTGGCTGGGGACAACCTCGATCAGGCCGAGGTTGCCAAACCATGGAATGATTCTATTCAGAGGCTGGAAGAGAAGAAAGGGGACCTCATAAAAATCCGAGACCCATTGCAGAGGGGGTACTCAGAGGACTCACCCTTTGTGCAAAGAATTGTTAACTTCCCAACCCTGCCTAATTTAAACGTCCGGTGGTGTCTCCCAAGTATGATGAGAGTACTAACTCGATCCATCATATTGAAATGTTTTAATCTGCAGTAGACATTTATTCAATCTCTGATGATATGAGGTGCCGAGGTTTCTCAAGCACTTTGACTGGGGCTGCACATATCTGGTTCACTTTTCTTCCTAAAAATTCAGTTGAAAATTTTAAAGGTCTAGCCAAGAGATTTATTCCTAACTTCTGTTTTGGAGTAATACCTCAAAAGAAGACTACCCACTTGCTTTATGTAAAGAAAGGGAAAAATGAAAGCCTCAAAGACTACATCGCGAGGTTCAATAAAGAAAAATTAAAGGTAGAAGATTATGAAGAGATCATAGCCATGACAACCCTTATTGGCGGGCTTCAGAATGGAAAGATACTTTGGAAGCTTGCTGAAGACCCTCCTAAGTCTATGGACGAGATGTTTGCAGCAGATGGAAAGGTCATGAGTGCAGAAGAAGCAATGGCTGCAAAGTATGAGGATGAGAATGGAAGCATTAGTGAGAAGTTTCAAAAAAAAAAGGATGGAAAGAAGAGGATTGCAGATGACAAGTTTGCATAATACATTCCTTTAACTATGAACTGTGAACACATTCTTAACGAAATAAATAATGATAGATCCCTGAGATGGACGGAGAAGCTGAAGGCTCCTCCCATAAGAGAAACAAGAATTTATGGTGCGATTTCCATTAAGTTCACGAGTAACTGACTAACAAGTGTTTTTCCCTGAGGCACGAGATTGAGAAAATGTTAAAGTCTGCAAAGCTTAGAAAGTATGTGGCTGGTAGAGCTTCCAAGGGGGAAGATACGACCCCAAAAAGAAAAAAAATGATAAATGCCAAGAAGATGCCCTGCCCGAAGAGTTGATGACTCAAATGATGATGACAATGACCCTGACCTCCCACCAAAAGACGATAATACCCCAGTGAAGAGGGTCGGTATGATCTCTTTCGGTGTAAACACTATATGTGGAGGACTAGCAGGGGGTGTCTCAGAGGTAGCAGATCGTAAGGCTCATATGGTAGAGGTTAAAGTAGTGATAAAAGCCAAGGTTGTGAACTTGGCATCTACAGAGGTTAAGCGTGAGAAAAGAAAGAAGGTAGATATGGACCCCCTCGCGGTCAGCTTCTCACGACTAAACTCCAAGGGTATCTTATCTCCCCACGATGACCCTTTAGTCATCACCACACGGGTGCATGTTCAGAGGATCCTCATTGATAGGGGTAGTTTTGCAAACGTTATGTTTTGACCCTATTTTAAGAGCCTGGGCCTAAGCAGAGCTAAGATTGTCCCTTATCATCATCCCTTGATTGGCTTCAGCAGTGAAAAGGTTCATCAATTGGATATGTATGAAATGGATGTTAGAATGGGAGATGAATGGCCTAATAGGTTCACTAGAAAAATCAATTTCTTTGTGATGGATGAAAACATCTTCTCATCTTACAACCTCATCGTAGGATGAGTAGCCCTCAAGGAATTTGAGGTCATGACTTTAACGATCCACCAAATGCTAAAATTCCCGACTCCCTATGGACTAGAGGAAGTGCAAGGTGACCAGACGTCGGCAAGGGAATTCTACTTCAACTCTGCAGAAGAGAGAGAGGCTCATAAGAGGGCAATAACCACATACAACATCGACACACTTGATCCTAGAGATGAAACAAAACTCAAAAAGGGGGAGGCCACGGAGGAGGTAGAATCCATCATTCTCAATCAGGACAAGTCGGAAAAAACCATCCAAGTCGGCAAAGCCCTAAGACCTGAGATCAAAGAGGAACTAGTAAAATCGTTAAGAAAGAGACAAAGTAATTTTTCCTGGAGCCATGCAGACATATCGGGTATTAACCCTGAGATTATGTGTCATAAACTCAATGCTATAAAAGATGCCAAGTCCATCAAACAGAGAATAAGAGTATACTCAAGGAAAAATATGAAGTCATTAGAGAGGAGGTTCAAAATATTGAAAAAGCTAAGTTCATCATAGAGGTCATATACCTTGAGTGGTTGTCTAACGATGTCATTGTTCATAAAAGCTAATGGGAAATGGAGGATGTGTGTAGATTTCACTGATTTAAACAAATCTTACCCAAAAGACAGTTTCCCCATACCTCGTATTGATCAGATGGTGTATACCACAGCAGGACATGAGCTCATGAGATTCATCGATGCATATTCCGGGTGTAATCATATATTCATGGACTCGACAGACTCAGAGAAGATAGCCTTCATTACAGACAAGGGGACCTATTTCTACAAGGTCATGCTCTTCGGCCTAAAGAATGCTGGGGATACATACCAATGTATTGTAAATAACATGTTCGAAGATTAGATAGGAAAGTCTATGGAAGTTTATGTGGATGACAAGCTGATGAAGAGTCTGAAGGCCGACACTTATGTGGACGACCTTGAAAGAACTTTTGACCCCATGGACAAATAATGAATGAAACTCTACCCCGCCAGATGTGTCTTCAGGGTAGGAGAAGGAAAGTTTTGGGGATTCATTGTCAACCAAAGGGTAATAGAGGCTTACCCTGAGCACATCAAGGCTTTGCTGGAAATGAAGACACCTAGAACTATCAAAGACGTTCAGAGGCTAACCGAAAGAGTTGTTGCACTTAACATGTTCGTCTCAAGAGCTACGGATAAGTGTCTTCTTTTTTTCAAAGTTCTTATAAAGTCCTTCGAATTGAATGAGTAATGTGACATTTATTTTAAAAACCTCAAGTCCTACCTCGGTTCTCCCCTACTACTATCCCGACCAATTCAGGGTGAGAGGCTATATGTATACTTAGCTATTTCAGAGTCAACCATCAGTGTTGTGATAGTAAGAGAAGAGGATGAAGTGCAGAGACCAGTTTACTTCAATAAAAGGGCACTTTAAGGGTCTGAGCAGAAGTACCCTCGTATTGAAAAGTTAGCCTATGCTCTGATACATTCTTCTAGGAAATTGAAGCCATACTTTCAAGCCCACTATATGGTCGTCCTCACTGATTCCTCACTTAGACAGGTCCTCCATAATCCTGATATTGTTTATCAACCCAGGGGGAGTATGATATTGTTTATCAACCCAGGGTTACCATCAAGGGATAAGAACTCGCAAACTTTGTGGCCAAGTTTACCTGGGAGGAAGACGAGATTGAGATTAATCAAGAGGTTGCACATGAGACTGAAGAGAGAAACGTCGGTTGAACATCAGATGAGGTCGAGACATGTATAACCAAGAAAATAATAGTTAAGAATGAGGAAGAGAGATACCTCTTCAAGTAGGGGGCCTATCAGAGGGAAACTTCTCTTCAAATACAACCGTTTGGAACCTCTTCGTTGATGGATCTTCTTATGAAAGTAGAGGTGGAGTAGGGATGAAAGTGCCAACACCGGATGGTATCGATATTGATGAGTCAGAGTATGAGGTATTAATAGCAGGTCTCTCTTTGGAAAAAGCCCTCAATGTCAGCCAACTCCTAGTCCACAGTGACTCCAGGTTCATCGTAAACCCAAACCTGGGGGCATATGAGGCCAAAGATGAAAGGATGGAAATATACCTGAAGAGGGTGAGAACGATGATAGGGAGCTTTAAGGAAGTTAAGATGAATAGGATACCTTGGATAGATAACAGCTGAGATGATGCACTCGCAAGGTTGTCCTCAGCAACAATGATAGACATAAGGAGAACAGTGCTAGTTGAGATTCTGCTCAAGCCGACCATCGAAGAGGAAGAGGTTTATAAACCTTGACTAAATCTGAGTATGGGAGCTTCATGGATGGATCCTCTCATCAGATACATCAGAGAGGGAGAGATGCTAGATTTGAAGTTAGAAAGGAGAAAATTGAGGTTCAAAGCTACTAAATTCTCAATTGTAGGAGATGTCTTGTATAAAAATGGATTCCTGCTCCCTCTCCTTAGATGTGTCCACCCTTCATAGGTTCCAAACATCTTATACGATGTACAGGAGGGGTCTTGTTCCAGTCACATAGGAGGAAGAACGTTGGCTAAGAGGATAATTACTCAGGGGTACTAGTGGCCGACCTTGGCTTAAGATGCAGTCGCGTATGTGAAGAGGTGTGATAAATGCCAAAGGTTCTCCACCATGCCTCATCATCCTCACCAACCTCTGACTTTAATCATATCCCCTTGGCCATTTATAGTGTGCGGAATTGATTTGGTAGGACCCCTGCCAAAAGCTGTAAACAACTATCGATTGTTAATAGTGGGAGTTGATTATTTCTCTAAGTGGGTAGAAGTTGAGCCAATGATCGCAATCACTGAACAGAAGACCTTACAGTTCATCTGGAAACCATCATATGCAGGTATGGTCTTCTAAACACCCTCATCTCAGACAATGGAACCCAATTCAATAATATATCCTTAGAAAAATACTGTGAAAGAGTGGGAATCAAGAAATTTTTCTCTTCTCCTGGCCGACCCCAAGAAAACAGACACACTGAGTTCAGAAATTGAATAATCCTTGATGGGATAAAAAAAGAGGTTGGAAGAGGCCAAAGAAATATGGATAGAAGAGGTATATGTTGTGCTTTGGGCCTACAGGACGACAACGAGGACACCAACTGGAGAAACTCCATTTATGTTAGCCTAAGGCTCAGAGGTTGTCATCCCCACAGACGTAGGACTTCCCACTGATAGAGTTCAGACATATGACCCTCAAAGGAATGGGGAAGAGAGAAGACTCGATCTTGATTTGATTGAGGAAATAAAAGACGATGAAGAGATAAGGCAGGCAACCTATCAGTAGAGAACTACGAGATTCTATAATCAGAGGGTAAAGTCAAGGACAATAGCTGTGGGGAACCTAGTCCCGAAGAAGACGTGTAAAAGAACAAACTAGTTCCACCCTAATTGGCATGGTCCTTATAGGGTAATTGATGAGGTTGTACCTGGTACCTACCGGCTAGAAAATCTGGAAGGAGAACCTTTCTCCAGCCCTTGGAATGCCGATCACTTAAAGAAATATTACTTATGATGTTTCAATTGTTATCTTTTTCTAATACATGTATCAACATAAAGAGATGATGTTAATGAAAAAGTAGCAACATGTTTTTAATGCTCTCGCTCCGATGTATGTGTATTTAACATCATTAAGTTCATGAAAATTGGAGGTTAAACATCATAATTTGGTGACCTCAGACCCTAAACATCATTTAGTTGATGAAAATATGAGGTGAAACATCATAATTTGGTGACCTTAAACATCATTATTTAGTGAATGTTTAAGAGGTAAAACACCATAATTTGGTGACCTAATACCTTTAAACATCATTAAGATGGTGAAAATATGAGGCTAAACATCATAATTTGGTGACCTCAAACCTTAAAACATCATTAAGTTGGTGAAAACTGGAGGTGAAACGTCATAGTTTGGTGACCTCACACCCTAAACATCATTTAGTTGATAAAAATATTAGGTGAAACATCATAATTTGGTGACCTCTGAACTTAAACATCATTAATTGGTGAAAGTTTAAGAGGTAAAACACCATAATTTGGTGACCTAAGACCTTTAAACATCATTGTGTTGGTGAAAATATGAGGTTAAACATCATAATTTGGTGACCTCGAACTTTTAAACATCATTAAGTTCGTGAAAATTGGAGGTGAAACATCATAATTTGGTGACCTCAGACCTTAAAACATCATTAAGTTGGTGAAAATATGAGGTGAAACATCATAATTTGGTGACCTCAGACCTTAAACGTCATTATTTGGTGAAAATATGAGGGTAAAACACCATAGTTTGATGACCTCATACCTTAAACATCATTATTTGGTGAAACTTTTAGAGGTAAAACA
This sequence comes from Sambucus nigra, assembly GCA_949130495.1. Lineage (NCBI taxonomy): Eukaryota > Viridiplantae > Streptophyta > Magnoliopsida > Dipsacales > Adoxaceae > Sambucus > Sambucus nigra. Next base: position 171,015,737 of record OX422217.1, read on the forward strand.
CCATAATTTGGTGACTTAAGACCATTATACATCATTAAGTTGATGAAAATATGAGGTTAAACATCATAATTTGGTGACCTCATCCCTTAAAACATCATTAAGTTGGTGAAAATTGGAGGTGAAACATCATAATTTGGTGACCTCGGACCTTAAAACATCATTAAGTTGGTGAAAATATGAGGTTAAACATCATATTTTGGTGACCTCAGACCTAAAAACATCATTAAGTTAGTGAAAATTGGAGGTGAAGCACCATAATTTGGTGACCCCAGGCCTTAAAACATCATTAAGTTAGTGAAAATTGGAGGTTAAACATCACAATTTGGCGACCTCAGGCCCTAAACATCATTTAGTTGATGAAAATATGAGGTGAAACATCATAATTTGATGACCTCATACCTTAAACGTCATTATTTGGTGAATATGAGGGTAAAATACCATAGTTTGGTGACATCAGACCTGAAACATCATTATCTTGGTGATATGAGGCAAACATCATTAACTTGGTGATCTCATACTTGGAACATCATTAACATGGTGATATAAGTCAAACATCATTAACTTGGTGATCTAATACTTGAAACACCATTAACTTGGTGATATAAGTCAAACATTATTAACTTGGTGATCTCATACTTGAAACATCATTAACTTGGTGATCTCATACTTGAAACATCATTAACTTGGTGATATGAGACAAACATCATTAACTTGGTGATCACATACTTGAAACATCATTAACTTGGTGATATGAGACAAACATCATTAACTTGGTGATCTCATACTTGAAACATCATTAACTTGGTGATGTAAGGCAAACATCATTAACTTGGTGATCTCATACTTGAATCATCATTAACTTGGTGATATGAGGCAAACATAATTAACTTAGTGATCTCATACATGAAACATCATTAACATGGTGACATGAAATAAACATCATTAACTTGGTGATCTCATATTTGAAAAACCATTGAATTGGTTAGAGATAAATATCATTGAGATATTCCCAATTATACCCTTATCCAAGCTTGGGACCCCTCGGCCAAGGATGACCATGACAAATCATCAGATAGAAAGATATTATGACTGGGCCTAGGGGTCGACACAAGAGGCCTCGGTCTCGTCCATGACAATACATCCGATGATCTCATTGCCAATAACTGTCCTATTAGATAACCGAATCATCGTCTCATCCCAAAGATACTTTTTTCTTCATCCTTGTATCTACATTGAAGACTAAGGGATAGGGGGTAATTGATATGACCAAAATGTATCCTCGTCTCTTAGGATGATGGGCATAACATCTCACGGCCAAGTCATCACAAGAGCCTCACATATCATTAGCGGGGTCATCTAGATAAGGGTCGACCTCAGTAGGGTCGACCATGGCCTAATCATTGGCAGGGTTATCCAGATAAGGGTCGACCCACTACACCAAATCTATTGAATTGTCATGGTCATTGAACTTGACAAGTTCGACTTGTCAAGGTCAATTACCGTGACAATTGTGGGGGTGACAACTTTTTTTATCACGGACTTGTCACGGTCATTGACCGTGACAAGTTCATTAGAATTATCACGGTCATAAACCGTGACACTATTTAAAACATTGTCACGGTCATTGAACATTACAAGTCCATGATAAGTTTCTTTGTCATGGTCATTGACCATGAAAATTCTGGGCAGAATTAAAAAAAATCTGCTGGGCAGTATGGCCACTGCCACTGCCCAGTAGTATATTTATGCCTGTTATAGCAACGTTCTACCTGTTCAAACATCACATATGCAAATAAAATAGAGATAATGCAAATATACATTCAAAACAATATGCGTCACGATATAATCCAAATATAATTCAAATGTAACAACTTAAAACAATTCAATTCAAATAATGTTATTACATGTATGGGGTAAGGTTAGCTCTGAGGAGGTGAGTAGGCCACATGATATACGAATTGACACACCCAGCAATATACATCTTGCCGCATTGTTCGTGCAACCACACGGGGGAGTTCTCCTTCCCGGGTATCACATGCATGACGAGCACCTTGGACTCGATGTCTTGAAGCAAACGTCCATGAACTGACATACCCTGGATGGTATTCGGGTCCCTCAACCCCTGCCCTATCCGCTGACCATTAAATATGTCCAGTATAAACATGCTCGGCCAACCAAGTGTACTCTGGTGCATTTATAGTAGAGAGAGAAAGTGGAGTGATTGTATTGCTAAGTCCATTAGAGCCCTCTTTTGATAGTGATACTTATACTCACTTGCACAATGGACATAAGTAATTGTCGAACCACTTATATTGGTGTGTTTATCCTCTTTTGCTCATCTCCTTCTCCATATTTATGTTGTTATTTTCTGCCATTATTATGCCTATTTGAGTTCTACTACCTCTTCATCTGGTGGTGCTGTTTACAGCATCATCAGAAGCTATCATCCGAATAGAATTATCTCTCCCTACTATGAGGACCACTTTCATCGACTAAGGCCTTAATGATTATGCATTACGCGATGAGCTTGACTTAGAAGATAAGCGAAGAGAACTGGACATGATCAAGTTGGCTTCCTATCAACAACAATTGGCCAAATAGTATAACAAGAAAGTCAATCCAAGGAAGTTTTTTATAAGGGACTATGTACTAAGGGAAGTCCTCAGCGGTGTTGTGAAACCATCTGATGGAAAGCTAGGACCAAACTAGAAGGGCCTTTTAAGGTGATAAGGGATGACCATCAAGGAGAGTATCACTTGAAACGTTGGAGAGCGGGGAGATACCAAGAGCTTGGAATAGAGCCAATCTCAAGAAGTTGTACTTTTAGTCTTATTTATATTCTGTTAGCACATTTCGTTTAAGCAAATTTTCATTTTCAAACTTATGTGGCTTACTAGTTATTTTCTAATAAATAAAGGCCAGTTGGCCCTCGCACTTTTATATTATACATTGGCTTCTAAATATTTCTTGATCGCATCTCAGTTATACGCACCTTTTCCAAATGATAACTCCATTGCACATAGCAGATCACCTGGGATTTCAATGAGTTTTTCAACTCGTTTCAATAAAGGAATCTCACATGTCGAGTAGGTTTACTAGTAGTTATGACAAATTAGTAAAAGTGTTTTAATAACTACAATCCTCAGGTCTTTATTGCAAACACAATAGACCTCACGAGTTGCCCCGACAACGACAAAAGCCCTACAAGGGATCCTTAGGCAACAAAGCCAAATCGGGTTGGTCACCAACTTTGTCGGTTTAAAAAATCCTACTCTAGAGGATGGCCCATCGACTAGGTGCATTCTCACCATCATCTTACTTAGTCATAAGGGAGTGTGACGAGACAACCTAAAAGGTAAAGTGGATGAAATGATACTTCGAAGGAATATTGGACTGGGAGATTATTCAAACATATAGTAAAAATGCCTAATATTTAATATCATTCAGTTAGTCGAGAAGCTCAAAATAATTATACCTAAGTACTAGTCCATTTTAATAATAAAGAGCCTAAGGCAGTGAATCAATAATGTTTAGTCGACAAAGATGTTAAGTGGTTGATGAGTAACAACTCTTTCCGGTTCAAAAACACAAGCGATAATTATTAACACATATTTAGTAAGCTCATGCTCAAAGTATAATAGTTAAAGGTCTTTAGTTACAAAAGTATGAAATTACAATTACAGTGAGGCAAAAAATGCACACGAACCTACGATGGCCCAGGGTGGTGAGCAAGATATTCTGCGACAAGCGCTCTCTGACCATCATTCGATTTCGGGACTAGCCCCTCCACGTGTTGATAAACATCTTGCTCCATAGGTTGAATAGGTATGGAGTCAGTCGGTATCCACTCATCATCCTTGAAGAAGGGTGTAATACCCAGTAATTTTATTGATTTTATTTAATTGGATTAATTAAATTAAATTGGATAATTATTTGGAAATTAATCCGGATTTAATTACTAGCGAGACGAAAGTTGGTATTTGATATGATAATTGTGTTGAATATTACTGAGTGAATATGGTAATAAATTATTACTAAATTTGTTAATATTTTCGCGAGTTATAAATACGACAATTTTGGAAATTTAGTTGGGATGCGCGTGTGAGTCGTGTCAGGAACCAATTTAATGAATTTAAAACTAAATTATTTCTATATTATCTGTATGGTCATTTTGAGGGCGCCAACGTGTCCGGAAGAGTCAAAATAATCAAAAAACACTAGCTAGGGATTTGGTTTGGGTCCCGCGGCATTTTTAGGCCTAACCGACAACCCGGGAGTGTATTTTAGTCATTTTGATTTTTAAGGAATATTAACCCACGAAATTTAAACTTAGTTTATCAGCCAAATCTTAGTACTCCTAGGGTTTTCACAATCAAAAATCACCAAGAGAATAGAGAAGGAAGTTCACAAAGGAGAAAAACCACCCTTAGAATCCGTTACACCACCACCACCACCACCGGTTAGATCGGAAAGAGGGGATACCTTTTGTACCATCCACTTCGAAGAATCAGAACATCGAAATTTCCAGGCAAGTGATTTATCTTGCAAATATTCAAGGCATATGTTTTACATGACAGTTTAGGTTTGATGATTTATCCTAAATAAATGAAATAATGGTGAAAAGGGAGAAGTAAACATTGAATATGGGTAGGTTTCATGTAGACAAACTTCTGGACATATACTAGTTAGGAAATCATGATCCATATGTAGAAAATCACAAAATCATGTTGAGTTATATGAAGATCTTGATGGAAACAGAGGAAATAGGGTTTTTATGAAAATTTGGAGATTTAATCCGAGAAACTGATGATCAATGATGATTTAATGATTCTAATACACTAAAGATTATGCAAATATATTAATATGATGATTAAAACACTTGTTTGAGACTTTGGGACGTTGTAATGGAGGATTTGGGTTGTAAAATTTGAAGAATCCGTAACTATTAAAGAAATTCTGGGCAGATAACTGCTTGATCGATCGATCGACCCAGGAATGTCAATCAATCGACTGATCAATCGATCGATCGATCTATTTCATCGATCGACCGACCCCTCTGGAAAAAATGAAATATTTCCCTTTAATATTGTAAGTTAAACACTTGATTCTTTTAAAATATTTTCACCTCGGGCTCTGACCCATTTTCTTTCAAATCTATTTTTTTTATAAAAACCTTTTAAGTACCCAGCCATAGGGACCCCAAGTTAGGAGTTCCATTCCATTGACGTGTTGCAGTTGCTGTGGAAGTTACAGGATTTCGTTACTAGACGCCTCCACATCTATCCTTGCTTCTTTAGGGAGTCATTTATTCCAGTTAGGGCCTTTTGCCCATTCTATTCAGTGACAGCAGTTTTAGACTTTCAGTTTATTTAAATCTTGGGATTTAGTTATTTCATTCAAACATTTGTATTGGGTTTATTTATATTGCTATTATTATTGAAGTGTTTACTCGAGACATCAGTTATTCAATTTTTTGATTAGCTTATGTGATTGTTCATGTGATGGTTGGATGATGATTTAGATTACTTTGTTGTTGGTTAAATAAGAATTTAAAACTTGACATTTCACTATTTTAAATATTAGGTGGTTAGTAATTAATTAAATGTTTTCGACAGTGATGCTATGAACTGAACAAATTTGACATTTTTCATTAATTTAAATAAAGGAGTAGCTACCTGGTATTTAATTAGTCGGGGTGTCACGGGTGGTATCAGAGCATCAGGTTCTAGAGTCTTTAGGATATCTATGGCTCGTTCTGTTTTCGCGTAGTGTCCTTTGATAAAGAGCCCTATATTTTAGGATTGTTGTACTTTTTTGTGTATCTTACGTTCTTCATCTATTTTGAGATATTAAATGTGGACTTAAAAAACTTCTCTCTCATTTCAGATGCCTCCTCGACGTGCACAATGAGTTCTGAGCACAAACCTTAGCCTGCACCAATTCAGGGTTCTATGAATGAAACTAAAGTTGCCTCCATTATAGCTCAGGCGGTAAATGCCTCATTAGTAGTTGTGTAGCAAGCACCACCTCAGGTACCAGTGGTAGACCCGATCTAGGCTCATGCATCCACGTCTTCTTGGGAACGTGTCCGTGATGCCTTTCAAAAGGCTCACCCTCTGGAGTATGCTGGAAGCTCCGACATTGTCGTGTCGAGCAGGTGGAAGAAGGACATCTAAAGACATTTGAGGATGTATGAGTGTACAGATGTGCATAGGCAGATACTAGCGACGTTTAATCTGGTAGGAGTAGTTTTGCAGTGGTGGGAGTCCATTACCACCGTCGAAGAGAGAAATGTTCTTTCAATTCAGGAGTTATGGGTGCCATTCGACAGTAAATATTTCCCATCAGCAGATCAGACAGAGATGAGGGAAAAATTGATAAACCTTAAGGAGGAAGGGAGGACGGTGGAAGAGTATGAGGCCGAGTTCACCAAACTTCTGAACATAGTTTTCGATAAGATCCCAACTGAAGAGAAGAAGATCCAGAAGTTTATGGATGGGCTGACGTGGGGGATTCGTCATCATGTGTTAGGTAATCACTCACTGGCCACCTATTTAGATGTAGTTAACGTAGCGCTACTTCACCGCCAGGACCACCGCTTTCATTTGGTGGAGGGTAAGTGAGTAGGAGAGTCCATCTAGTAGGGTAAGACAGATTGTAATGGTGCCAGCGGGCACAGTAGATCAGGGTCAACACAGGCAGGGTGATCACAGTTCCCAACAAGGGGATTCTAAGAGATTTAGATCATGATATTTCAGACAAGTCCATGGAGGTTTTAGGAATGTCCAGCAGGGTCAGCACGTCCACCAGGGCCATCAGGGCTAACAGTAATTTCACCAGGGCCAGCATGGCCAGGGTAGGGGAGGCAACGACCATCAGGGTCATGGGCAGCAGGGTCAGAGAGGGGGAAACTACGTAGGGAAAATTTTCATATGTGGCAATATTTGTCACAAATGCAAGAAGTGTCCTGAGAGGGGCAAGGCCTCGCAGTAGCAGCAACACTAGGGTGCTCGATTGGAGCCCTAGAGACCGATGTTTCCCGTCGTCGTCCCAGCATCACCATAGATGTCAGCACTTCCACCTATTCCAGCAATCCTAGTACAATAGGGACAACTTAACGTGACTAAGAATGTGTCTCAGAAGTGTGAACTTTATAGGCTCAAGTACAAGACTATCGCGTGAGTAATAAACCCGGTAAGTCAGGATCGTATCCTCAGGGAAATAGGACAACGGCGTTGTGACGACACTGGACAGATGAAGGAATCCTAACTTTGACTCTAAAAAGGAAAAGTAAAAGATGATTGGTGTTGAGAAATGACTACACTAAATGCAATTTTTGAAAATATTTATTTAATGCACTAAAGTATGAATGGAATGCAACTATTATAAATTATCAAAATTACTGATGATGATTGAACTGAGATTTGAACTATATGAGGAAAGAAAACATGGCGGGATTACAATCCCTCAACCATAGTGTATTACAGGTATAAAACTAATCATAAATTTAATTGATTAATTAGACTCAGAATTTAGTACTCCCAAGCATTACCTATATGAGGTTCAAGCCTGCACCATACTTAATCAGAGGACGAGTAAATCGGTACACGCGATAGCGACACTCGCATTGCATTCTAAATCATCCCGATTACCCGGAAGCAAACGGAATCCAATGATCTACAATGGTCGTGTTGCTACGCAAGACGGTCGTAATGAATCATTAAATTCAGAGGACTAATTTTGTACATATACAACTAATACATTAGGTGGAGTTCATGTGTCCCGACCCTTTTAAAACTAGCCAAACATGTGAAACTGAATGATGCATGAAATGATTACGTTGCATGTGGAAGAACTCATGATGAAACTAGATTAAAACATGAAAATAAGTATTTTGATCATAGAAATTAGTTGAATCAATTAAGGGAAATAACCATGCAAGAATAATAATAAAAGGAATGAAACCTGGATTAAAACCTTGAAAACAAACCCGAAATGTATCAATCTTGAAGAAAATAATCCAAAACTATGTTTCTAGGTGATCTTCTACTTTTTCTCTCTCTAAAAATATCAAAAACTATCAAGAAATTCCTTTTCTAACTCATTAGCTTAGTACAAATACGTTTTTGCATGAGTTTTAGTTTTTTGGAACTCTTTGGACCAATCAGAATAAAAGAGGATTTTTGCGCATCAGGACCCCTGAACCGGTTTGCAGGTACCCCGAACCAGTTCAACCCCAAACCGGTTCGGCTTGGGTTTGGGAACTTTCACTGGTTTTTGGCTGCCTTTTTTCCCTTTTCAACACTTAGAATTTTTTCATGTTTTCTTCTTTTCTTCTTGGATTTTTCCTCAACTTCAATTGATCATAACTCTTCAACCGTAACTCGTATTTGGATGTCATTTCTTCCATGGTTCTCATTGTTTCGATATTTTCAACTTTCCAGTTGACTCCTCCTCCGGGATCTGATTGCAAAATTACCAAAATGTCCTTGAACTTTCCTTCCTAACCTTTCTTTCATTGTTTCGATTTCTCTTTTGCTCCACTTGCATAATTAACCTGTAAAACACATAGGAGAAACATGAAATACTTGCCAATGAAAGTTAGTAGCATAAATTTTAGTTAAATTCATATCGATTGTATCCCTCGGGTTAACAAATATACCGAAATTAGGGGAATAAATATACAATATTTATGCCCAATCAAACCCCACTAACTTAGAACTTTGTGCGTCCCGAGAAAGGTAAAAGAGAAAGAATAAAGTCACAACCCTTCTAAACATATTATTGGGATATAATACCTTTTTCATGGGAAAGCGATTGTATTTGGTGTATGCAACAATCCGTTAAACCCCTAGGTTACCCTAGTAGGACGAGTGTTGTCTCGTGAGGGTTTGCAGTGAATATACCCACAAAATTCGACTCAAAGAAGATTCAAAACACGCAAAAATTGTATAATTCAAACTTTTTCTGAAAATAGTCATCATCAAATCATGTTCAAGAGTCTCAAATCATAGTGTGTGTGTGCGAAGCCGGAAATTTAACCGCAAATTACCACCGATTGACCATTACGTTACTTATCCGAAAATTCATTTTGATTTCAAAATCTCACGGAATGCTCTCACAAATGAATTACTTTAAATGTGGCTATTCTCTCGGTGTGCGTGATATAAAGAGTAAACATATTGGAACCAAGTTCGCGCACACAAGTAGAAAAACGAAAATTTTATAGTGATTAGATATCATCAATGGAATACGGTTTGAAAAACGGGAACATTGCCTCTAATTCACGTTTATTGATCTCTTTTATTATCTTTTGGGTGTTTTAGCTCTCCACACAGTAACCAATTTCGCAATTTGGACTCGGTTAGGACTTTTGCGGGTTATATGGTGTATTGGGTAAAATTGGGAAAGGTTAAGAGTTTCGGAATTGGAAATTTTTTCTTATGATGTCCGTTAGTGCTTTTTCAGGCTTTTGCTCATTTTCTTCTTCTTTTTCTATATTTTTCTATTTCTATTTTTCTTTTTGTTGCTATTTTTGTTAAGCATTTTTCTATTTTTTTCTTGCCCCTTTTTGTTGCACTTTTCGGACTTAAATTCTGACTTTTTCCATTTTTCACAATTCCGGGCTATTTGGGTTTTTCGGGTTGTCAAACGAAAGGAAAAATTATTCGGCTCAAATTTGGGTTACAAAAGGGATGATTTTTTCATGACTTTTTATGGCTAATCTTTTTGGGTAACAAACGATGGCCTACTTCATTGTCCAAAATACTAATTGCGTTGCCATATGCGTTTCGAGATTAATTTAATTTAGAGATTTCTTCAACACATTTTTCAAGGCAATATCACACACATTTCTCAAAACTGGTCAAAGTGAAAGACTTGAGATCCTCGACGACTTATTAGACAACTGAAAAGAACTTTGAGTTAACAATTAACTCAGATTGATTTATAGATTTCACAAAAATGAAAGGCTCGAATCTCACCGGGGTTATTAATCTCCACAATTATTCTTTAAGTCGTTAATTTTCGCACAATTTTCATCTTTGGTCAATTTCGGCTTTGTGCATTTTGAATTTTTATGACTTGAGACTTTAAACCGACTTTTAATGATATTTTTGAAAAATTTGAATTCCAATTTTCATTTATTTTGAAGAAAAATATTTTTGGTTTTTTTCAACATTTTATGATTTTTTTTTGAAATTTTTGGGCATTTTTGAAAATTTGTGAAGTTTTAGAAATACGCACTTGTGACCCCCCTAACTTAGACTTTTGCATTGTCCTCAAGCAAAAAGAACTAAAATCTAACTCAGAGCGAATGAAAAGTGCGAAAAAATAAAACAAACAAATTAAAACAAAAGTGCATCCTGGTATTATAACAATGTAGAAGCATGTGTTACATAAGAGATGGGAGAGCATACAAGTAGTGATTTTAAATCCACTTATGACAACACGTAACGAACAAACATATCAAAACAGTCATAGGCTTCACTGGGGAGGAGGATGTGAGGGCCCGGGTGCGCTTGGATCATAAGGATAATAAAAGAAAGATGGCGGGGGACCGCCGAAGTTCAGCTCGTAGAGGTGGGCTTAGATCTGGTGCATCATACTTGTGTCCCTCCGATAAGCTTCTTGGTCCCAGCGATAGGCGGCTTGATCTTGATTGTATTGGGTGATGAACTCGTCAAGCCGGGATTCGACCACCGAAAGGTGCCTATCGAAATTGGCCTCCGGTGGCTCAAAATCCGAATCATCATCTTCTTCATACTCCTCTTCTTTTTCCCCCGCACCCTCATCGAGAATGGAATGGTCGGGGAGAGCTACCCGTATTTGGTGTTCACTCTGAGTGGTGGAGGTGGCGCCAATTGGGCTGGGGAGTCGGATTTGCTGCCCGGGGTCTTTTATCCCGGCATCCATTAATAGTTTCATAATGAAGCAAGCATAAGGGAGCGTGGCCTTGCCCCACTCATTAGAGGCGGCATTGATGATATCCTTGTAGAAGAGTTAGGCCAAATTGTTTGTGCTCTCGGGGTCGAGGAAGTGGTAGATGAAGTTATCATGATGTAACCGGACCACCGAGTCATTGGTGGTTTGGTGGATTTCTCCACAAGTAATTACGTGCCTGAATCGCACCGTATCGGAAAGACTTCCAATGGGAAAACAGTCCCGAACCCATTCCTCCCCGGGTTCCATTATAACAATGCATTCATCTTTGGTGCGGAGGGCACCATTTGTCGGGTAATGGAAAGGAACGGGGAGGATAACCCCTTTGGCATGCATTTTTTGCGCGATGATGGCGGCCAAAAATGGAATTGAGATACCATCGAGGTAGGCCTCGTGAAGCGTGGAGGATTTTTAAATGAGTGTTTCATAAAATTAGCAGATGGTGACTTCAAACACATGATTTCTCTTAGGAGAGAGGAAAGAGCACAACCCCCGGCCGTCGAATAGGGAGGTGACATCGCCGGGAAGCTGGTCCCAAGTAACAAAACGCTCGATGTGGGTTGGGCGCGTGGCTGAGAAGTATTGCTCGTCCTAGTGGCATTCTTGGAGGCTTAGAAACATGCCCTTACCCTCTTCATCAAGGACGGTGGTGTCATCATATTTCTTAGGGCGGAAGTTGGCTCGGCAGGGACGCGGCATGGTGAGAAGGGGAGATATGTAGAGAATAAGGATATGAGATTGAGGAAAGGGAGAGTGAATTTTGGTGTGAGAAATGGATGAGGGGTGAGGGTGAATTTATAGGTGTTAGGTATGTATTTTTGGTGGGAAAGGGGAATGGGTTTGGTGGGAGTGGAAGGAGGGAAAGACTTGGGATTGAAAGTGGGAGGGGGAATGGTTTTGGAGGGTGAAAATTCGTGGTGAAATGAATGGAGGGAAAAGAGGAGGGAAGAGAATGAATTTGGAAAACAGGGGGGAATCTTCCAGGTACCCCTAATTAGTTCGCGTGTACCCCGAACCAGTTCTCCCCCGAACCGATTCGACCTGGGTTCGGGCAAATTTATTGGCGAGAAAAGTTTGGTTCTCTCTTCTCTTAAAATCTAAGTGTTCTCGCCGATCTCCTCTCGTGTGTATTGCCCCTAAAAATGTTTTAAACCTTCGAGTGCCCTAAAATTGCCTCGCCCATGCTCTCAAAATATGTGAAAAACTCTCTCGAAAAGTGTGCTACTCAATCCCTCTCATGAACCGTGCTCCGGACTCAAAAATACCATAACTCACACACGACTACTATACATAAGAATTCACCCCATACGCATCGGGGGTTCGACGACCTCTCTTTTTAAGCTCACTCTACCCCATAAACGGGGTTCGACAACCAAACGGTGTTGACTTCTTCCACACACACCTCTAAATATGGCTTTAGGTGGTGTCCATTTACCTTGAACATATTTCCCCCTTTTAAATCGTCTAATTCAGCAGCTCCGTGAGGGAAAACGTTCCTTACAAGGAATGGACCTAACCATCGTGACCACAACTTGCCTGGGAATAGGTGACGTCGAGAGTTATAGAGAAGCAATTTTTGTCCGGGAAGAAACTCTTTGCGTCGAATGATGTTATCGTAAGCGAGTTTCATCCTTTCTTTGGAAATTTTTGCGTTCTCGTATGCATCATTGCGTATCTCTTCTAACACATTTAATTGAAGCTTGCGAGCTTCACCGACCTTATCCATGGCGTATTTAAACTCCTTAATCTCCCAATATGCCTTGTGCTCTAATTCCACGGGAAGATGGCAAGGATTACCATACACAAAGCGGAATGGGGACATGACGAGCGGATTTTTGTATGTGGTACGATAGGCCCATAGCGAATCGTTCAATCTAAGTGACCAATCTTTCCAAGTAGGATTGACGTTCTTTTCAAGAATGTTCTTGATTTCCCGATTTGCTAGTTCGGCCTGCCCATTCATTTGTGGGTGATAAGTCGTTCAAACCTTGTGAACGACACCATACTTTCTCACGAGCTTTGCGAATGGCCTATTGCAAAAGTGCATGCCATTATCACTAATTATTTATTTTGGAGCACCGAAGAGGGAAAGTATGTGTTCCTGTAGGAACTTAATCACCATTTTGTTGTCATTTGTCTTGGTCGCTATGGCTTCCACCCATTTGGAAACGTAGTCGACTGCGACAAGGATGTATAGGAAACCAAAGCACGGGGGGAAAGGGACCATAAAGTCCATACCCCAGCAGTCGAAGATCTCAATAATGAGTATGGGGGTAAGAGGCATCATGTCTCATCGGGTAATAGCTCCCATCCTTTGGCACCTATTGCAATATTTACAAGCATTGTTCAAATCCCAGAATACTGTGGGCCAATAGAGGCTGCATTGTAGAATTTTAGCGACCGTCTGTTTTGTCAAAAAGTGGCCTCCACAAGCTTCCGAATGACAAAATTGGATGACTTTCGGGATCTCGTCATCCAGTACACAACATCAGATGATTTGGTCGGCGCAATATTTAAACAAAAATGGATCATCATAGAAAAACATGCACGACCAAGTAATAAACCTCTACTTATCTTGCGGTGTCCAATGGGGAGGGACAGCTCCCGTGACTAGATAGTTCACGATATCCGCAAACCAGGGAAAAGAAGAGGTAGCAAAGAGTTGCTAATTCGGAAAGTATTCGTCTATGGGTATTGGATCACTAGGTACGTCGGACGAAAGTCGTGATAAGTGGTCGGCAAGGACATTTTCTACTCCTTTCTTATATTTAATGGAGAGATTAAACTCTTGTAGGACTAAGATCCACCTTATGAGGTGCAGCTTTGCATCTTTCTTCACGAGTAGGTATTTCAATGCCGCGTGGTCGATGAAGCAAGTAATGGGAGAACCGATAAGGTAGGATCGAAATTTGTCAAGTACAAAGACTACCGCTAGCAACTCCTTCTCAGTAGTGGAGTAATTGAGTTGTGGTTGGGTAAGAGTCCGGCTAGCGTAGTAGATGACATGAGCCTGTTTGCCTTTTCTTCGGCCCAAAACAGCCCCTATCGCATGATCTCTAGAATCACACATAAGTTCGAATGGTTAAGACCAATCCAGAACTTGCATGATGGGAGCGGACACAAGCATGGTTTTCAGTTTTTAAAAAGCGCTTTGACATGCTTCCATCCACTCAAATGGGTTGTCCTTCATAATTAGGTTTCTTAAGGGTCTAGCGATGGCGCTAAAGTCCTTAATGAACCTTCGATAAAACCCCCCTTGGCCCAAGAAGGAGCAAACGACTTTGAGCGATTTTGGTGGGGGTAGATCGGCTATGACATCTATCTTAGCTCTATCAACTTCTATCCCCTTGGATGAAACTATGTGGCCAAGAACTATTCCCTCAGTGACCTTAAAATGGCATTTCTCCCAATTTAGCACCAAGTTCTTTTCCACACACCGGGCAAGTACTTTTTCCAGTTTTTCAAGACAAAGATCGAAAGAGGTGCCAAAAACGCTGAAATCGTCCACGAACACTTCAAGTCCTCTCTCGACCATGTCGCTAAATAGACTCAACATGCACCTTTGAAAGGTCACGTGTGTATTACACAAGCTAAATGGCATACGTTTGTAGGCAAACGTACCAAAAGGGCAAGTGAAGGTTATTTTCTCTTGGTCAAGTACATGTACCTCAATTTGCTTATATCCGGAATAACCATCAAGGAAGCAATAATAAGAGTGGCCCGCTACTCTTTCAATCATCTGATTTGTAAATGGCAAAGAGAAATGGTCTTTATTAGTTCCCACATTGAATTTTCGGTAATCAATGCAATTGCGCCACCCGGTGGTGGTACGTTGGGGGACTTGCTCTCCTTTGGAATTCTCAATCACTATCATGCCCGACTTCTTCGGGATAACTTTAATAGGGCTCACCCATTTGTTATCTGAGATTGGATAGTTAATCTCGGCATCCAATAGCTTAATGATCTCGGTCCTCACTACTTATTTCATATTAGGGTTTAGCCTTCTTTGCATTTCTCTCAAGGGGTTGACGTCCTCTTCGATATGGATCTTGTGGGTGCAAATCAAATGAATTATCCTTTTCAAATCAGTAATGCACCAACATACAGCACCTTGGTGCTTCCTCAGAATCTTTAGCAATTTACCCTCCTGCTCTTTGTTCAGGTTAGAGGAGACAACAACAGGAAATGTCTCATCCTCTCCTAGGTATGCATATTTAATATGGGAGGGTAGTTTCTTCAATTCAAGGGTCGTAAATTTGTCGCTGCAGGTAACCATGCGTGTTTCCCTCGGCGGTAACTCCTCGAATCGATAAACCCAATTCACATCTCTCACGTCCTCGTTCGACGCTCTCTCATCAAGTAACTCTCTCAACTCCTCAACCTCTCTCTCGAATTCGGTGTACGCCCACTCACTCTCATGGATCGACACTAAATAGGACCCTAGGGAATCTCCATAATAATTTTCCTCAAAATACTCCTCTACGATCTCGTCTATTAGGCTCACCGCGTGAAGATCATCTTCTTCCCCAGTCTGTTGGGCGATATGGAAGATGTTAGTCTCTAAAGTCATGTTCCCAAAAGTGAGTTGCATTTGCCCATTCCGAGTATTGATGATTGCATTAGCCAAAGCTAAGAACGGGCGCCTAAGTATGATAGGAAGATGATTGCTCGAGGCGAAGGAGGGCTCCGTGTCCCAAATGACAAAATCTACCGGGAAGTAGAAAGTGTCAACGTGGATAATCACGTCCTCAACTATACAACTTGGGATCTTCACGGTTCGATCCGCTAATTAGAGAGTGATCTTTGTGGGCTTGAGGTCGCCCAAATCAAGTTGCCTATATCTGGCGTAAGGGAGAATATTGACACTTGCTCCTAAGTCAAGTGAAGATTTCTCAATTTTATTTTCTCCAATGATACAGGAAATGGTGGGTGCAGTCAGATCTTTGAATTTTGGCGAAAGATCATTAAGTAGAATGGAGCTCAAGTTCTGTGCTAGAAAGACATTTTTCTTTACCTTCATCCTCCTCTTTACCGTCAACAAGTCTTTGATGACTTTTGCATAAGCTGGAATTTTCTTAATAGCATCGAGGAAAGGTAAATTTAGCTTCACTTACTTTAGTACGTCCAGCACGTCATCACAGGGATTTCCTTTGTGGGAAGGAATCAACCTTTGAGGAAATGGTGCCGCAGTGGGTGGTTTCACTACTACCTCAGGCTCACTAGTGTTCTCTTTATCACTCTCTTTCAAGGGGACATTTCAGCCTCTTTCGTGTCGGGCGAAATCTCCTTATCTTTGGTTGCATCGTGTGGGGGAGGTGTAAATCAACGACTCTACCACTACGAAGAGTGGTCGCATCTTGACCTTGGGGCGATCTTCGGCCCTGCGTAGGACACTTGACTTTCTCTTAGATACTCAATAATGATTGCAACTGTGAAATGTTTGCATTCATGTCGTTGATCATGCGCTCATGCCTAGCATTAGTTGCAGTCTGGGTATTGATAAAGTGGTTGATCGTATCCTCGAGATTTCTCCGCGGTCGAGTGATATATGCTCCTTGAGGTGGTGGTGCTTGCACATGTCCTTGCATTTGTGGAACTTGTTGAAAGTGCAGTGGTGGAGGAGGGACAACATGTGAATCAGGATTCATCGCAGCATGTTATTGCCCATAGCTAAGACCAGCGTGATTTTTCCATGATGGTTTGTAAGAATTATCGTGCGGTGCACCAAAATTACCCTTGAATCCTACTATACCACTAACTTGCTCTTGAAGCATCACTTTGTAGGCGGGTATAGTTGGGCATTCCTCAGTTGAATGACCAGCCTCACAAATCTCACACACCTTCTCGACGGGGTTTGGGATGGATCCAGTTGGTCCTCTTCCATATACCTCACGTAGGTCTCCCAGTCCTTTCTCAAGAATATCGAGTCGACTGTTCGCTATAGAATTATTTTCTACATGAAATAGGTCAGACGCCAGTGGAGTGGTGGTCACTTGACGATTTCGATTTTGAGAATTAGGGTCAGATGTATCCCAGGATTGGGTAGTCTCAGTGACATACCTCAGGTGAAGCTCAGCATCGTGGGCGTCTAAGTCGACAAACGGACCACTACCCATGGTTTCAACGAGTTGCTTGAAATTAATGTTCAGCCCATTATGGATAAAGGAAATGATTTACGTTTTATCAAAACCATGATGGGGACACGAAGCAATTAACTCATTGAAATGCTCATAGCATTGATAGAATGACTAATTTTCTAATTGTCGAAAAGTTTGAATTTGAGCCTTGATGGAGTTCGTTCGATGTGGAGGAAAGAACTTCTTGAGAAATTTGAATTGTAACTCGTTCCATGATGAAATCGAGTTTGGAGGTAAAGACCATAGCCATGTCTTAGCCTTATCCTTTAGCGAGAATGGAAAGAGTTTAAGGCGGAGCACATCTTTTGTGCAAGTTTGATCACTGAGAGTCTCGCACGCCTCCTCAAATTCCATGATGTGGGCATATGGATTTTCTGAATCCATTATATGGTAAGTGGGAAGTATCTGGATCATCCCATTCCTAAAGAGAAATTTCGCTGCATTGTACGGGAATAAAATGCATCCCAGAGTGACAGTACGCTCGGGATATAAGACGTCTTTCAAAGGGCGATACGGGGCCTCTCCCTCGTCGACGGCTGCACTACCGTGTTGTGACATGTCTCTCTCTCTCAAAGATTCTGTGTCCTCACTTGGAATACTCGGAGCGCGCTCTGAAGTGTGTCCTAAGAGTGAAAATGATGTGTTATTTAAGATTGAGTGTGACGGTGTGGAAGGTGGAACCCAAAACTGTGGAGCATTAGGAGTGTGAGGGTTATTAGGGTCATACTCAACAATCGGGTTTTCATGAATGTGGGTTGGAGTATTATGGAGAGTTGGAGTGAGTTCAGAATTTTGCATTAACAGCTTATGAGAGATGATGATGAATATTTTTGTGCTTTTCAATATTATTTTTTTTTATGTTTTTGGATTTTTGGAAATTTTTGGTCAAAGTTTGAGATTGACTCGATCTAATCCTAAGTTTACCCACTTCCCCAGAAACAGCGCCAAAAACTTGACGCGACTAAGAATTTGTCTCAAGAGTGCGTACTCTCTAGGCTCAAGTGCAAGCCTGTTGCGTTAGTAATAAACCCGGTAAGTCGGGATCGTATCCTCATGTAAATAGGACAACGGAGTTGTGACGATGTTTGACAGATGAAGGAATCCTAACTTTGACTCTAAAAAGGAAAAGGAAAAGATGATTGGTTTTGAGAACTCACTACACTAAATGCAATTTTAGAAAATATTTATTTAATGCACTAAAGTATGAATGGAATGCAACTATTCTAAATTATCTAAATTACTGATGATGATTGAACTGAGATTTGAACTATATGAGGAAAGAAAACAGGACGGGAATACAATCGCTCAACCCTAGTGTATTGAAGGTATAAAACTAATCGTAAATTTAATTGATTAATTAGACCCATAATTTAGTACTCCCAAGCATTATGTATATGAGGTTCAAGCCCACACCATACTTAATCAGATGACGAGTAAATCAGTAAACGCGATAGCGACACTCGCATTGCATTCTAAAGCATCCCGGTTACCCGGAAGCAAACGATATCCAAAGATATACAATGGTTGTGTTCCTACGTAAGATGGTCGTAATGAATCATTAAATTCAGAGGATTAATTTTATACACATACAACTAACACATCAGGTGGAGTTCATGCATCCCGACCCTTTTAAAACTAGCCGGACATGTTAAACTGAACGATGCATGAAATAATTATGTTGCATGTGGAAGAACTCATGATGAAACTAGATTAAAACATGCAAATAAGTATTTTGATCACAGAAATTGGTTGAAGCGATTAAGGGAAGTAACCATGCAATAACAATAATAAAAGGAATGAAACTTGGATTAAAACCTTGAAAACAAACCCAGAATGTATCAATCTTGAAGAAAATAATCAAAAACTGTGTTTCTAGGTGAACTTATACTTTTTCTCTCTCTAAATATATCAAAAACTATCAAGAACTTCCTTTTCTAACTCATTACCTTAGTACAAATACGTTTTTGCATGAGTTGTAGTTTTTTGGAACTCTTTGGACCAATCAGAATAAAAGAGGATTTTTGCGCATCAGGACCCCCGAACCTGTTCGCAGGTACCCCAAACCTGTTCGACCCCAAATCGATTCGGCCTGGGTTCGGGAACTTTTGCTGGTTTTGGCTCCCTTTTTCCTCTTTTCAACACTTAGAATTTTTTTCATGTTTTCTTCTTTTCTTCTTGGATTTTTCCTCAACTTCAATCGATCATAACTCTTCAACCGTAACTCGAATTTGGATGTTGTTTCTTCAATAGTCCTCATTGTTTTGAGATTTTCAACTTTCCAATTGACTCCTCCTCCAGGATCCGATTACAAAAATACCAAAATACCCTTGAACTTTCCTTCCTAGCCTTTCTTTCATGGTTTCGATTTCTCTTTTGCTCCACTTGCATAATTAACCTGTAAAACACATAGGAGAAACACAAAACATGAAATACTTGCCAACAAAGGTTAGTAGAATAAATTTGAGTTAAATTCATAACGATTGCATCCCTCAGGTTCACAAATGTACCGAAATTAGGGGAATAAATATACAATATTTATGCCCAATCACAGCTCCAGTATGGTTGGGTTTATAACCTCCAGCAGGCCACAGTCCCGTAGGATCCACCCACGATTGAGGGTATTTTTTCTATTCAGGGGACTATGGGGAATATTTTATTTGACACAGGAGCCACACACTATTTTATTGCAACGAGATTTGCACGCGCTATGGGGTTATTAGATACCGCGGAGAGCACTGTCACTTATGTAGATTCGCTGTTGAGTAGAGGTTTTGTCATTTCCTTTATATGTAGAGAAGTGGATGTAAAGATTAGGAGATTTACTTTACCTGCTGACATGGTTGTATTTGATATGTTCGAGTACGATACGATTATTAGTATGGATTGGTCGGTTACATATAGAGCCATGATCGATTATTTTAGTAGGATTATTTGTTTGCCATACCCAGTCAGGAGATGTTCCTAGTGTCAATGCCTCGTCCTGAGGGAGGATCGTCCACTCGCTTACACTATATAGAGGAGGAGACCTCTAAGGAGGTGGTGATACCAATTTATTCGATTTGTGTCATTAGAGAGTTCGCTGATGTATTCCAGGATTACCTCCTAGTAGAGAGATAGAATTTGTTATAGATTTGATGATGGGCACTCGATTGATAGCCCACGCACCTTACTGTATGGCTCCAGCGTAGATGAGAGACCTACGGGATCAGATAGAGCAACTGTTGGGTCAAGGGTTTATCCGTAGGAGTATTTCACCGTGGGGTGCTCCTGTGATGTTTGTTAAGAAGAGGGATGGATCTTTGAGGCTGTGTGTCAATTACCGGGAGTTGAATAAAGTCACGATATGGAATAAGTATCTATTGCACTTAATAGATGACTTATTCGACCGGTTGAGAGGAGCTGCCTTCTTCTCAAAGATTGACTTGAGATCGGGATACCATCAGTTGCGTATTAGGGAGCAGGTTGTCTCGAAGACTGCCTTCTGGATGAGATATGGTTCCTAAAAGTAAAGGGTTATGACTTTTGGCCTGAGCAATGCCCCAGCTGTGTTTATGGACTTGATGAAGAGGATTTTCAGAGAGTTCCTCAACTAATTCGTCATCGTCTTTATTGATGACAATCTGGTTTACTCCCAGACCGAGGAGGAGTATGTCGAGCACACGAGGAGGGTTTTTTAGACACTGTGTCAGCACCAGCTGTATGCAAAATATGAGAAGTGTGGGTTTTGGCTGAAGGAGGTTCAGTTTTTAGGGCACATCATTTCTAACAGAGGGATATCTGTTGACCCGGGGAAGGTATCAGCGATGAGGTACTAGGGACAGCCCACGATACCAATGGAGATACATAGTTTATTTGGCCTAATAGGATACTACAGGAGGTTTGTTCAGGGGTTCTCAAAGATAGCGGGTCCATTGACACATCTGACTCGCAAGGGGTGCCGTTTATCTAAAATAATGCATGTCAGTTAGCTTTTGACAAGCGGAAAGCCAAGTTGACCTCAGCACTAGTGTTAGCATTACCCAGGCCGAGAGTGGAGTATCTAGTCTAC
Source organism: Sambucus nigra (assembly GCA_949130495.1). Classification (NCBI taxonomy): domain Eukaryota; kingdom Viridiplantae; phylum Streptophyta; class Magnoliopsida; order Dipsacales; family Adoxaceae; genus Sambucus; species Sambucus nigra. Next base: position 171,036,863 of record OX422217.1, read on the forward strand.
ACTGATGCATCCTTACTAGGACTTGGGGGTGTACTGTAGTAGGAGAGTCAGTTATAGATTATCCTTCCCATAAGCTTAAGCCTCACGAGATGAACTACCCCACACATGACTTAGAGTTAGCAGCGGTCATATTTACACTTTAGATTTGGAGACACTACCTCCTAGGAGAGAAATTTTGCTTATTCACAGACCACAAGTCCCTACAGTACCTCTTCACACAAAAGGAGATAAATATACGTCAACGTCGGTGGCTCGAGTGTGTGAAGGATTATTAGTTTGATATCCAATACCACCCAGGGAAGGCTAACGTGGTAGCAGACACGTTGAGCCATAGGCTAGTAGGTGAGGTGGTCGAGGTGTGGAAAGTGAAGTGGAAGGATCCGGGACACCGAGATGTAATGGCCCGATCATTCATGTCTGTGATGACAGTTATGACCCAGATCATTACGAGAGTTATACAAGCGCACGCAGCAGACTCTTTCTATCAAGAGAAGAAAGTATGATTACTAGTAGAGGGGGCTGAGTCTTATACCGTTAGTTCAAACGAGGGCTTACGCTTAAATGGGAAATTAGTTATTCCCAAGGGGGAAGACTTACGACACGAGGTGATGACAGAGTCGCACGATTCAGGATTCGCGATACATCCCGGTGGGGATAAGATGTATCGGGATATGAGGAAACAATACTGATGGAGAGGGATGAAGAAGGATATTGATGAGTTCATTTCGAAATGTGCCACTTGTCAGCTAGTAAAAGTGGACCATCACAGATCGACAGGACTTCTAGAGCCATGAGAGTTCCCTATGTAAAAATGGGAAAGGATTTCCATGGACTTCATCATGGGATTTACTACATCGCAGAAGGGTCACGGCTCCATGTCGGTGATTATGGATTGGTTGACCAAGGATGCTCACTCTCTGCCATCCCGAACAGACTACACTACGGGACAGTACACCTTGATCTTCATAGTTGAGATAGTGAGACTCCATGAGGTGCCTCTAAATATCGTGTCTGACAAGGATAAGATCTTTGTGTCATGGTTTTGGTAGAGTTTCCAGGAAGCCATGGGTACGGAGTTGCGATTGAGTACAGCATATCACCCTTAGACAAATGGGAAGACTGAGCAGACAAATCAGATGTTATAGGACATGTTGCGTGTGTGCATCCTCAACTTTGGCGGAGGTTGGGAGAAGTATCTTCCACTGGTGGAGTTCGCATACAATAACTCCTACCAGATCACTATTGGTATGGCTCCATTCGAGGTGTTGTACGGTAGACCTTGTCGTTCCCCAGCATGTTGGCTAGAGGTGGGGGACAACTAGCTACTTAAGCCGGAAGTGATTCAGGATACTTTAGCAGGGATAGAGATAATACAAAGCCGTATTCAGTTTGCTTAAGACCGACAGAAGAGTTACGCTGATACCAAAAGGTTCTTCTGAGAGTTCAATGTGGGGGACCAAGTGCTGCTCAGAGTGTCTCCTATGAAAGGGATTATGCGTTTCGGGAAGAAGGGGAAGTTGGCGCATAGATATATGGGGCCTTTCCCTATCATTGAGTGGGTTAGGCCAGTTGCGTATAAACTTGTATTACCGGAATACTTGTGTAGGATCCATGACGTGTTCCATATTTCCTCACTGAGGAAATATCTTCGAGAAGATTTGGCCCATACCTCCATTTCTTTAGAGATTGTTCTACATCCTTATAGCTACTATGAGGAGGGGCCAATTTCTATCCTAGACCGTAGTGATAGGAAATTGAGGTCGAAGATAGTACCTTTAGTGCGTGTTCAGTGGCAGCATCATAATGCCGAGGAGTCTACCTGGGAGCACGAGGATAAGATGCACGAGCGTTATCCAGAGTTATTTTTTCCAGGTATATTTTATTTCTAAATTTTGGGATGAAATTCTGTCATTAGGGGGGAAGTATGTAATACCCCGTAATTTTATTGATTTTATTTAATGGGATTAATTAAGTTAAATGGGATAATTATTTGGAAATTAATCCGAATTTAAATACTAGCGAGACGAAAGTTGGTATTTGATATGATAATTGTGTTGAATATTAGAGAGTGAATATGGTAATATATGATTACTAAATTTATTAATTTTGTCGCGAGTTATAAATACGACAATTTGAAATTTTAGTTGGGATGCGCGTGTCAGTCGTGTCAAGAACCAATTTAATGAATTTTAAAGTAAATTATTTTTACATCATCCGCATGGTCATTTTTAGTGCGCCAACGTGTCCGGAAGAGTCAAAATAGTCAGAAAACACTAGCCAGGGGTTTGGTTTGTGTGGGCATTTTTAGGCCTAACCAACAACCCGAGAGGGTATTTTAGTCAGTTTGATTTTTAAGGAATATTAACCCACAAAATTTAGACTTGGTTTATCAGCCAACTCTTAGGACTCCTAGGGTTTTCACAATAAAAAATCACCAAGAGAATAGAGAAGGAAGTTCCCAAAAGAGAAAAACCACCCTTAGAGGCCATTATGCCACCACCACCACCACCGGTTAGATCGGAAAGAGAAGATACCTTCCATACCATCTGCTTGAAATGATCAGAAAATCGAAATTTCTATGCAAGTGATTTATCTTGCAAATATTCAAGTCATATGTTTTTCATGACAGTTTAGGTTTGATGATTTATCCTAAATAAACGAAATAATGGTGAAACTGGAGAATTAAACATTGAATATGGGTAGGCTTCATGTCGACAAACTTCTAGACATATACTAGTTACGAAATCATGATCCATATGTAGAAAATTACAAAATCATGTTGAGTTATTTGAAGATCTTGATGGAAATAGAGTAAATAGGGTTTTTATGAAAATTTGGTGATTTTCTCAAAGAAACCGATGATCCATGATGATTTAATGATTCTAATACGTTAAAGATTATGCAAATATGTTAACATGATGATTAGAACACTTGTTTGGGAGTTTGGGACTTTGTAATGGAGGATTTGGGGTGTGAAGTTTGAAGAAACCGTAACTGTTAAAGAAATTATGGGCAGATAACTGCTTGATCGATCGATCGACCTAAGAATGTCGATGGATCGACTGATCGATCGATCGACCCATTTCATCGATCGATCGACCCTTATGGAAAAAGTGAAATATTTCCCATTAAATAATTGAGTAACTTCCAACCTTTAGAACTCCTTAGTGATGATTGATTAAATATACTAGTACTTAGGGAAGACCGGTTAGAGGGTAATTGAAGCCCGAAAAATTATAGGACTTAATTAGGGTTAAGTTGTAAACTTACGAATATTCGACTAGTGGGATACAATTAGTATTTGTGAAAATATGAATATACTTTGCTCCAGTTATAATTTGAGGTTAAAGACTAAAAAGGGGAAACTATAATTAATGAGATAACCTTAGAGATGAGCGGGGGACGTAGTAACCTTATTGGTATAGGGTATGTTCTCGGAACTATACATCGAGAATTATCGCGCTAAACCTATTATGTAGAATAAATTATATGATATTATTATACGGATGAGACATACGATATAGGGCTCGAATATTCCTATACTAAAATGATGATTACCTAAGTTGTGTGAATACTTAGTATATGGATGATTATGTGAGTCACATTCCTCATACTTGCTATCACGAGAGGTTGATTTTCGAGAAAGGACCGTCTTATCTTTATGCGCCTTCGGGGGGATTTAGACCGGTACCTTAAGGACATAGGACTGTGAATGACTTATTTATGAATTTATAAGTTGGCTGACGATGGGAGCGTAGGTATGTGCGTGACCCACGGGTATGTGAACTATGTTTGCCTCCACTATGCGTGATTTGTATTGAAACGGTTCCTGAGTGATTCGGAACACGTGATCCTTAGGTACGTGATGTACCGGGATATGATAGAAGAGTATGCGTGCACCGCAGCTTAGCCTTGGGGTTCCATATATGTATATATGTAATGAGTGAGATATATACGTACATGTGAATGATTCACTACTACTTAATAGATGCGTATAACTAAGTGATTTAATTGAGTTAAGAATAATGTAGACTTAACCAATACTTGAGCTAAGTAATCTGATTAGTGAATATGTGCGTTATGAATATATTTTATTTAAATAAAATGGGTGGCATCTAAGGCAAGAACCGTCTAGATATGGGTAGAATAGACTAGTCAGGTAGTGGTGTAACTAGGTGGAAATAAAAGGATGTGTTAGGCGTTCACAATAGCTGAGGGGTGAGGATCTCAAGTGAGGGCACGTGACTAACATGTTTAATATATGTGTTGTTTAATATTGTAATTTAAACACATGATGCTTTTAAAATATTTTCACCTCGGGATCTGACCCGTTTGATTTCAAATCTATTTTATTTTGTAAAAACCTTTTAGGTGCCCAGCCACAGGGATGCCAAGCATAGGAGTTCCATTCCATTGATGTGTTGTAGCTGCCGTGGAAGTTATAGGATCTCGTTTCTAGATGCCTCCATATTTATCCTTGCTTCTTTTGGGAATCATTTATTCCAGTTAGGACCTGTTGCCCATTCTATTCAGGGACTACAGTTTTAGACTTTCAGTTTATTTTAGTCTTGGGATTTTTTTATTTCATTCAGACATTTGTATTGGGTTTATTTAGATTGATATTATTGAGTGTTTACTCGAGACATCAGTTATTCATTTTGTTGATTACCTTATGTCATTGTTCATGTGATGGTTGGATGATGATTTAGATTACTTTGTTGTTGGTTAAATAAGAATTTAAAACTTGACACTTCACTATTTTAAATATTAGGTGGTTAATAATTAATTAAATATTTTCGACAGTGATGCTATGAACTGAACCAACTTGACATTTTGCACTAATTTAAATAAAGGAGTAGTTATTCGGTATTTAATTAGTCAGGGTGTCACAAAGGGATTACACACTCGACCTGATACTTATACCACAATCTATACTCCTTGGGTGTCTTCACCTCCTTAAGGGCACTTAGAGAAGGAAATTTCCTTTGCCGCCTTAAGCGTTGATGGGAAATCCATGTAGTAAACATTGTAACCTTCTGTCCAGGATTCTCAAGGTCCCATTTTGAATGAATAACGCAACATCTTGACATCCTCTCTGAGCACAACCACAAGCGCTTTTAGCCCAATGACCTCCTTCCCCAGAGCGTCGTTCTCAGCCTGGAACATTTCACTCACTTGGATGACTTCTGTGGTGGTCTCCATGTGTTTGGCTCTTAGAGCATTAATTTCATCCTGGACAGAAGCTCCAATCTCCTCCATGGCCTGAAGATCATCCTTCATCTTGGTGACTAGCTCAGAATGATTCTTATACTTTTTTGTCCTCGCCCTCAGAGACTTCCAAATCTTCACAAATACAATGTGAGCTTACGCACTATTGTGACATCCAAGAATCATCCCTAAATTTGAGTTTGGGGGGATTCAGTTCATATCAAACTACAAACAAACATAAACCAAACAACGAGAAAACATATCAGTATATGGTAAAGGAGCAAATGAGTTATAATAAGAATAAAATTCCACTTTCATTGATATATAAGGTGGCCGAAGACCAATACAATCAGAGCAATCAGAAAATTACAAGGCTATGAGGTTACAATATATTAGTGTAGAAGGAAAAAAGAATTTTTTAGTCTACATTCCTTGCTCCTTCACCTAGTCAACTTCAACAATATCCTTCCCCTAGTTGACAACCCCTGCTCCAGACAACATCCATACTGACCTAGGTTGGCTCACCCTCATCATGATTGGATAGCTGACCATAACCCTCTTATTTTTCTCCTTCAAAAGGGACAGGCCTAAGAGAATAGAGGTCGAACAAATCAGATCCAGTAGGGGACCCCGCCGCTTTTAAAGTCTAGTCCTAGACTTTATTAACACCACCTTCCTACCATAGGAGACCTGAAGCTCGACATATTCACATTCTTTATTGACTCCATTAAGATAGCTAGCGTCCTTCTCTTTAGGGATCCCCTTCTCTAGCTTCTGGATTTTCCCAAACAAGGTTGTAATTCTCTTTACTCAGCTCCTCCTTTTGGGCAACCACCACCATCTGGGATACCTCAAGGTCAACAAGGTCCTTAGCTAACTTATCCCTCTCTTTGTCTCATGATAAGAGAGAAGTAACAAAGGCCTTATTCTCCTTTTCCAGATAATCTTTTAACTCTCGGGAACTCTGGACTTATTGGCATGATCGTTCAAAAGGGTGGTGAAATCAGAAAAAAACTGAATGGCCAGAGAAAATAACAAGTCAGTATAAAGAAGAAAAAATGTATAAAGCACCGAAAATCATAAGAAATCCATAAGATACTTACAAAGGAAGTCATTGGGGCTGACTTATAGGGCAAGCCAAGGTGGCCCCAACCTCTTAGAATGCTCGCGATTAGCCACGAGCACTTCCCCTTTAGCAAATTAGGGGAAAGGGAGGGTAAATCACCCACGCTAACCCCCTCAGACTCAGTAGCACTAGAGGGGACAGTGGAAGGCCTGAAAATCAACTCTTTTTGGACTCTTCCCTCTTTTTTTTCTCTTTTTCTCTTCCTATTTCTTTTTCTCTCTCTCCTTTCTCCTCTCTTCCTCTTCTTCTATCTTCTTTTATTTCTACTTTTCCTTCCCCTTGCCAGATGAGCTAGAACCGCTAGCCCGAGGGGAGCCAATCTCAAAAGTTTTCAAATTTTTTATCCGACTAGACAAGGTTATTTGATCTTTATTATCATCCATCCTCAGCTTCCTCCTCTTACTAAAGAGAGATATGTCTTCTTCTTCTTCTTCTTCTTTTCTTCTGCTTCCCCTTCCTCCTCTTCTGATTCTTTTTCTTCATCCTCTATCATGATTGTGTCAAATGTACCAACCTTAGGAGATTTAAAGTTTGGAACCTTGTCGATCGAGAGTGCAATAAAATGGGTGCTCATATTTTTCTATTGAAATAGATAGGCTATCAACCTTGGGAGTTCGATGTCAAGTAGCCTTTCCTTAATGTTCTAAGCCTTCAGAAGCTCATTAAAATTGATCTCACTTATGTCAGGCTCCTAATTTTATATGTGAGATAAAAATTAAAGGAAGGAGAACATTAGTTAGAGGACAAGAAACAAGAACATATCAACACAATAAACGAAATAAAATCATAAGTGATATATATGGTCCTCCCCAAAGTCTCGAATTGAAGGGCCTCGGTTCCAGTTTCTGGAAATAAAATCGTGGTCCTAGTAATCTTTGTGAGAATATGGGAGGTTCACTACAATGACCCTATCAGCCTTCCTGGTTTTTAAATAAATAAGGCCATCATTTGTTTGCAACCATACATAGCAGTAGCGGATCTGAGCAAGGCCCGATTTTTTCCTATAGAGGGTGTTTATTTTATCTACCCCCATTTGAGTATTTTCCGAATGTTAGGGGCGCATTGAGTTGGAACTATTTCAAAAAATTTGAAGAATATAAGGAAGATACAATTTAGGGGAAATGTAAAACCCCTTAGGTTACTTGAAGGGTATGAATCTAGTGCCCCCTTTAATATCGCGGACATTTTAGGGAAAGGGGGTATAGTCGATCTCTACCTAATTAAGAATATTGTACGATTTTCTAAACTCAACAATTGACTTGTTATAAAGTCTCTCCATCAGCACAGTAAGAGAAAAAGAACCCTATCTAGAGTTACAGTGTAATTTGAAGAAGAAGAAGAAAATGGAGAAAGTAATAACTAGACTTACATGGATTGACAAAGAACTGAGGACAAAGGATACTGAAGTAGAAAAGCTCTGGAATGCCTAGTGAAGAGGAAAGAGAATGCTGAAGTGACAAAGGAGATGAACCCCTAGTTTGAAACCCAATGTTAATGATCAACACGGTATCCTAGGATAATTTTGGCACTTCATATTGCTGCTCGGACAACGGTACCCTCACACATTCATAAAAATTACTAGTATGCCATGGTGTTTGGCTCAGGACGAGCGTACCCCTATGATTTCAGGAAATCTACAAAAATGCCACTCCAGTTGTAAAGATCAATGTTTAAATTCATTGGCCTTTAATTAATTATAATTTGTTGGCCCAAAGTTCAAAAGGCCCGTTGATGCCTATACTCAGGACTTTAGGGTAACCTCACAGACCAAAAGAGTGACAAAAACCTAATTCAGAGAGTCGAGGCAAATTCTACGGACCTAAGGAGTTGATAGTGACCTAATTTAGAGGGTTGAAACCAATTCTCCTGACCTAAAGATCAAAACTGACCTAATTATTAGGGTCGAGCCTAATTCTGTAGACCTAAAGAAAGAAAAATGAGAAAAAAACATGAGCTATATGGATTCACTTGTATATTAGGTCACACAAACAAATTCACTAATTATCATATTTTGTCATGAATTAATTTAAAGTGAACATGCAAGATAAGTTGAGAAGCCAAATTCCAAACCAGACAAAATCGAAAGAAAATACAGGAAAAATTGCTTTTGGGAAAAAACTTAATTTCAACATTGTTTAAGACTCAAAAGAGAATGAAAAACTTACATAAAACTCAGAGATCCACTAAATATAACACAGTAATGTCTTTGAATCTTCAACAAAAAATGGTATAGTCCAACACTGCCCACAACAAGCAGATCTTGCCTAGATATCCAACGATCTGCCTCATGAATTGCAATTCTATTATTTTTCATCTGTAGAGCCTCGATTCCATAATTCATCAGTGGAGAAAATCTCTACAAGGGTTTAGAACTTTTTGAATGCGTTCTTCGTGATTTTGAAAAGTTATCCTGGAAGATCCATGGGATGTGGATGAAATATGTACATTTTGATCACAAAAGAACTCTAAAACATCTTGTGGAATCTAATCCTGCATCTCTATTTAAAAAGAAAGTTGTTGCAAATAGATAGGGATTAAAGATTTGAAAAGGAGTTGTTTAAAAAATAAAAAAACATGCTTACTCATTCTAACAAACTGTTACCTCATTTGAACGATGTACCTGATATCATTTGAATGGCTTCTAATGAAACTCCAAAATGATATCCCAGTGAGAACCCAAAATGATACATTCTAGATCTCGTTCAAACTTGGGAACCTTGATCTAATGACCTATTGAATCTCGTTCGAACGACATGTTAGTTGGTTATAAAAAGCCAGTGAGATTTTCTAAAATTCTTTAGATATCATTTTAAAAATATTTTGAAAACTTTTAAATGCAAACACTTTTAAAAATGACCCCTATAACTTTAAAGCTTTACCCACTCACCTTATAACTCTTCTTAAGTAAAGTTGTGACATGTGATCTTCAATCTTACAAATGTCATCAACGAATCCTTTCATTGCATACTTAAGAACGGTCCTGAAGGTGTAGTGGGGTGTAATAGGATAAGACAAATAAAAATAAAATGAGCAAATATAACTTTTTCTCTTATAAAATACCCCATTTGGCTATTTTGTTACAAAACACAAGCCGAAGCCAAATTGACCCCTAAGACTAATACAACTAATGATCTCCCTAACCAAGAAATGAAAAGACATAAAATGTACAAGTCAATAGCAGAAACTCTTCATCTTGTGTGGTCCATGAAATCACGATCAATGCGAAATGACCTACACACATGAGACAAAATAAATATCGTGACGCGTACGAGTTTAAAGGAATAAATAAACTCCCCCTGAGTTTATTCTCCCCTTTTTTTCTTTAATATAAAAATAGTCAGACACTAATTATGAATAACAAGTATCACATAAATCCAAATGAAATAATATCACAAAAATAATCAACAAAGCAGAGATTCCGAAGAAGCACACCACCTATTTTTTAAAATTTTCAATTTTTTCAAGTATAAAAAGTATATGTATAAGATGCACAAATAGGTACAAATGCATCACACCATGAAATAACAGTAAAATTTCTGAATAGTGAAAGTGGAATGTAATTGTGTGAACATTTTCCATAGGGAAATCAACATATACATTCATAATATATGCGTACAAATTCAATGAGATACTTCTAAAGAAAGGGCTTAATTTCAACCTTAGGTGTAAGTATGTTGAATAAGATGAAATAAACTTGATTTATACAACATGCCATGAATTGGAATGATTCTCAAACCGAAAGAACAAAACTATTTAATGCTTTTCAAAAGTTCATTGTACAAACCCATTGATCTTCTAGTTTATAACACCCTAAAAGTCTCACATATTTAACAATTCACTCTCAAATTTGTAAAGATGTCATAATGCTCATGTGTAGCGAAGTGTTAATGAAATAAAAATGGCCTTGACACTTCTATTTTTATATGTCATTAATATTTTAGGATCTTTTTGAAAATGGTGGCTTTTAACACAAAGATAATTTGCTCTTTCCTAGCCCATTTCCATTGCTTAACGTATAACAAATTTCCGGGAAACAAAATTCGGAGAATGATTTTTACAAGAACAACTTATCTTTAGTACATTTGGTTCGTTATTCAACACTATTGATATGAGAACACAGTATTTGACATATGATAAGAAAGCACAATATTCACAAAGTCCATAAATTTGTGCATAAAGGTGATAAAAAGTCTAGCTTGAAGAAAGCAATCATCAATTAACAAAGAAAGGCTAACCATGCATTACTTAGAACACTAAAGAAATGAAGCAATGCATCAAAACACCATGAAAAAGTCACATAAATGGATGGAATGAAGGGGTGATATGACCATCTTAAATGCACATCAATATATCTTGAAAAACAAAATATAAAAATATTTTTGTCTTTATCAAAAATAATATCCTTTTGGAAATTTTCCACGTTTTTCTTAAAAACATAAAATCTTTTTGGACTTTTCATGATTTGTGAAAATAAAAGCATATATAAACATAGAAATACATAGAAATATAATCTAATATCAGGGACAAATGATATGAACAGGATAACCACCGTACACTAAATAAAGTACCCGAACTCAATCAATGGAAAAAATACCCAAAGACTTACTAAGATTCTCAAATGTAAGTGGATCTAAAGGTTTCATGAAAATACCATCTAATTGATGTTCGGTGCTGACAAATCTCATGGACACGACCTTCTCCTCAATGAGATCATGAATTAAATGCTCGTGTATCCTAATGTGTTTTGTTCGGGAATATTAGACCGCATTTATGGGATATATGAATTGCACTTGTATTATCACGCGAATTAGTCATTGTGCCTTGGGAAATCTCATAATCTACCAACATTTTCTTCATCCATAAGAGTTTTTTTATTCAACTCCTAGTGTCTATATACTCGGCATCCACCGTAGACAAAGAAATTGAGTTTTTCTTCTTTCTCAACTAAGAGATAGGAGAACTCCCAGAGTAAAAACACTCATCCAAGGTGCTCCTATAACTATCAATATCCCCGAAACAATCGACATCCGAATAGGCGGAGAAACGGTCATCGGTATCAAAGGAATACCAAATACCATAGGAAAGAGTTCCACTCGCATATTTGATGATACGTTTAAGTACAAGCACGTAAGACTCTTTTGGGGATGCTTACTAATGCGCATAAACTCCAACGCTAAAAGAAATATATGGAAAACTAGAGGTCAAGTAGAGATGACTACCTATCATGATCCTATAAAGGGTTTTCTCTATGCCCTTACTTGAAGTGTATTTGCAAAGCTTAGTCAATTTACTCATAGGGAATCATGAGTGCTTAGATGAGTCTAATACAAAATTCTTCACTAGGTCCCTAGCGTATCTGTGTTGTGATATGAATATCCCATCCTCAATTTGATGCACGTGGAGACCAAAAAAGAACGTAATCACACCACCCATGCTCATCTCAAACTCACTTTTCACCTCCACCTCAGACTTGTGAGCATATTGGCAGCAGTGGATCCAAATACTATATCATCCACATAGACTAGGGAAACCAATATCGCAGCACTGTCTCTCCTCATAAATAATGTCTTATCCACTCCCCCGATTTTTAAGCCACGAGCTACGAGATAATAGGTGACCATGTCATACCAAGCACGGGGTTCTTACTTCAAAACATACAAGGACTTCTAAAGATAAATATGTGTATCAGGTGCTTTAGGTATCTGAACCCCTTTGGTTGTTCCATGTACACTTTCTCCTATAGAATGCCATTAAGGAAGGAACTCGTGGCATCCACTTGGTATACATTGAACTGTAGATGATATGTTATGGTGAGTAATAAATGAGCAAGCTCAAGACTAGTAATAGGATTGAATGTCTCATCAATGTAATACCCACACCCTTCAAATTTAATCAATTGTGTTATTATATTTTTTGTACAAAGAAAAACCTATGTCGCTTTTATTCTATAGATGAAAAAGCTCTATAATTATCACTTAATCGGAGCATTACTCAGGAAAGTTACATGGAATGAGAATTCATGGTCATGCATTATTGTTACTTAGGTGAATAGGAATATTTCAAAAAGATGCGACTAGTACTAGTCTAGTGGTTCCCTAGTTATGATCCTAAGCGCATTAAAAGTGCCTTCTGCACCAAATGTACACCTTAAGCGATTTTTGTAGGATTCCTAAAATGGAGTAAAAATCATACGACAATATTTTTTAGCTTTTAAAATAAGGTCCTTAAGGGCTTTGGGATCAAAAATCTAATTCGGAATAACTTTTGTAAGACCGTCGATCGATCGACTAAATTAAACCTAAGGTGATCGATCGATCGATCGATACATGAGAAGAACGAAAATCTTTTTCTTTCTTTTCTTCTGATTAAACCACAACCAACTAATATTGGAGACACCTATTCTACCTTAATCTTAGACCTTAATGAATATGTTTTGCATCATTGAACGGATGAGATATTTCTTGTTTAGACAAATGTATTAATTAATGCTTTGTGGGGTTATAAGAGGGGGAGTTCATTGAGTGTTGGGAGAGATATCCCATCAGAAATTCTACACCATTTTCCACTCTCTAAGGCATATAAGGCATCAAACTCTCTGTCCAAATTCGTACTAAGGCATTTACACCATCAAATCAACACTTTACAACTATTATAGGATCTTAAACCACTGTTGAAAACACATAACAAACCCTTGCAGCTTTGTGGGTTAGGAAAGAGGAGTTTCTTGGTTTTGAAAGATGATCTTGGTGTGGAATTCTATCTATTCATCATCTTTCCCTAGAGGTTTTCAAGAATCTTATTGAGGTATGGTTTTCTTCACAATGTTTTCAAAGGTTAAAACTAAGTAGTATATTAGGATGCATGCTAGAATATAATCATTTCAAGAAAATATATTTTCTAGTATGATTAATTGTGTTTTCCTGAGAAAAAGAGAATTTCAAGGAAACTAAACTTTATACATGTTTGGAATAACAAATATTATTCCAAGGTGAAATACGGTGGATTTGTGCATAAAATGTAATTTCATGTTAATATCATGTTTAGAACTTACATTGATGAATTTCTAGTCTTGAAATTCATCCTCACATGTGTATAAACTTGTAGTATGTTAGTAGAAAATATATGAACCTAAAAAATGAAGATTATAGTAAGTTTCAAGATGAAGTATGAAAGTTGATAATTTCATCCCCTAAAGTGACTAAGAAAGGTAAATAAGGCTCAAAATGGAATGGAAAGATTAAAACTCGTGTGTTTAAAAATCCATTCTTGGACATGTGTAAATTTAAGGCTGAAATGATACTAAATGGGTAAAAAAATGTTGGTACAAATATCCAAACCACAAGCATGGAATAAATAACCATTAAAGAGACTATTTAAGGAATAACGGTTTTTGACATAGAATGATAAAAAGGGAAATAATTGGTAGTAAATTACCCTTCACTTTGAATATGGAAAAATAGAATTAATGAGTATAAATTGTCGCAAAATACTTTGAGAAAAGTAAAGGAAAGTACAAAAATGTGTGTATTCAATTAGAGTCGATGTACTCTGAATTTGGCCTCCTCACTTGGGATTAATAAAATAAGTTTTAAAAGGGAAATGATGTGAAAATAGAAGTAATGTGGACATGGGAAAAGATGTTAAACAGAAAAGAATTAAGGAATACTCAGATGATGCTGAAAAATAATTAAGGAGATAATGAAATCCCTAGTGGTGAAAGATCTTAAACCCACTGAGTAGCATATGATGAGTGGAGACGGCCATGTGGAGCTCATTGAAGTCCGTGGTAATTGGTGGTTCTAAAATAAAAAGTGATAAGTAAATAACCTTCGTAATTAATAATGAATGAGAATATTCATAGATTAATACTAAAAATGTCCAAGATTCGGTTAATGTTAATGAAATTAACAAGATTAAAGTCTACAATGGGAAAGTCCCTAGCATGGGACATAAATAATTAAGCGTGAGTATGGGAACCTCACTCGGGAACATTGCATGTAGTTGCATCAATACTCGTCAAAAGAACTTGCTTTTAAAAATTATAAAAGATATTGAATATGTATATTATGTTCTTATAAAATTGTATTGCTTAGTACTCTCTCACCCTACTAGGCATTCGCTCATACCGTTAATTTTGTAAAAAAAAACCACCCCCAGGTACACCAGGTAAAGATAGAGGGATGAATAACGATAAGGCCCCGAAGAGTTTAGGACATCATTAAAGCTCTCGTGTTATTCTAATCATATGTTGTCACATTGTTTCATTTAACTTTGGACATTTAAATAAGTTGTATATTCAAACTTTAGACTTACGAAATATTGTAATAAGACAGGGTGGTTTTACTCTTTTAAATATTTTAAGTGTGGTAATGAATGACTTTTTGAATATGCTCATCAGTGGTCACAATTTTTCCTTAAAAAATATACTCTATAGTAAGTTTTACTTCAAGTAATGTGAAAAAAGAATGATTTCTTTAAATAAATCTAATTGGTTTCCCCCTTCCCCTTAACACCTTGACTGAGACACGTGTTGACCCAATAGTGACCCTAAATCTGGGTCAGGGCGTTACAGTAAATTTCTGCACCCTCAATTTGTATGTTGACTTGAGCTACCAACGCAGCCTTATTACGAATTATGTACCATTCTCATCCATCTTGTTTTTTTAAATCCACTTGGTACCAATCACATTAGTCTCGCTAGGTCGGGGGACTAACACCCAAACATCATCTTGCATAACGGATTTCCAATACTCATCCTTAAGTGCTTTTTTCACATTATTGGGCTCAACTAAGGAGGTATAGAAAACATAGCTAACCACAATCTCAAGTTGAGAGCCAGTTTTGACACCTAATGTGGGATCACTAAGTTTAGTAAGAGGGTCATGACTCTTTCAAAGCTAAGAGAGTGGATCCTCTAAATTAAGAGCAGGGTCCACCGGAGTAACATGAGTAATAATGGGATATTCATCGGTGGGTGCATCATTGTCACACTAGAGGTCAGGGTCAATAAACGCCACCGGCTCATTATATCTAATCATGATGTTTATTGACTCCATAACCTTAGATCTTGCAAGGTTAAGTACTCTGCAAGCCCTACTCGATGATGAATATCCTAAAAGTATCCCCTTATCACTTTGGGAGTCCAACTATTCTAAATGCTCTCTATCTCTCAAAATGTAGCAAGGACTCCTAAAGACTCGAAAATACGATAGGTTGGTTTTCTTCTCTATACACAATTCATATGATGTAACATGTGTGGGCAAAGATATAACCTATTCACCATATGTAATGTGTTATTAACAACATCTTCCAAAAAACATCTAGGCATGTTTCTCCTAAGAATCATGGATATATCCAACTCTCAAATAGTATGGTTCTTCCTCTCAATAATCCCATTTTGTTGTGGAGCATGAATGGCTGAAAACTCGTGTTTGATGACCACTCCATCATAATTGATATCCACTCTGACTTATTTAAATTCAATGTGATTCTCACTACGCATCTGATTCATAGTGACACTATGATTGTTTTGTAGGACACGATATTTGGTTGTTAAGAACTCAATCGCATCGTACTTTTCTCAAAGAAACCCCATAATAGAGTATCTTGAAAAGTCATCAACCATCACAAGAATGCATCTCTTTCCACCCATTCTCTCTGTATGAGTAGGACCCATGCAATCCATGTGTATTAACTCCAACATACGAAAGGTTGTAATGGTATTTAATTTCTGATGGGGACTTCAAATTTTTTTTCGTTATTGGCAAGGACCACGAACTAAGGAAGTTGGTTTTCTAAGTGATGGTAAGACATGAACTAGGTTTTTCTTCACTAATATCTCAATATTTCTAAAGATCACATGACCTATTCGTTGATGATAAAGGTCCATAGACGATATGGTGTCATTCTTTCACATAAAGGAAGACTTAGTAAGGAACCCATAAAAGTTATTATTGGTCCTCACTCTTTGTAGTAATAGTTCATCGGATTGATCATACATGTCTAGCTTAGGAAATTCAGGTATCTCAACACAACCATGTCCTAAAATGCTAAACCTACTCCCATCTCTAAAGTTCACTTTTCCTTCCTTGCAGTCCACAAGGTTAGTAAAAATTAACTTGTGACCAGTCATGTGCCTGGATCACCCACTATCAAAATACCATTAGGAAGTATCTTGAACCTTAAGAGTAACGTGACTAGCAAGGGCTTTATCGTCTTCCTTAGGTACCCAAGTGGAGATAACTTTTTATTTGCCTTTATTGTTATTGGCTCTAGTTGTAGAATTAGAAGTTATCTTTAAAGTCATAGACATCCTCAGAAATTCTTCCATTAAGGTTTGAAAAGTCGGAAGTAGGAACTCAACTTGCCCTCTTAGACTAGCGATTTCACTATAGCAGTGTACGAGAGTATGTGTAAATTTAATTCTTCCTAATTAAAGAAAAAATCCCTAACGTGGCATATCCCTTTGCAATGTGTTCAAATATAGACTTATTTAGGTCTACCTTTGTTATCTCGTTTAGGTTGAACTCTCTTTGGTAAGTTGGGTCGAGGCCTATATAGATCCACCATAAACTTTTGAACCAGTTCTGGTGTGGCATGGGAAGTCGATGCAACGTGATAACCTATTCATTGCCTCTCCCTAAAACCTAAAGTGAAACCGAGGAACATGTTCCATACATTCTTTAATATATCCTCTATAGTAACTTTGACCTCCTAGGCACGTTCGATATCTTTATCAATTTGAGATACATGGCCATCAAGTTTCTCATAAGTATCAAATGACACTTGAAGATAGCTCATAAGACTTGACAATTTGTTGGTCAAGTCACCATTTTCCCTCTCCACTAAAATTACTCTCTCATAAAGAAACTCTCATCGAGGACTCACTCTCTCTCTCTCTCGCAGCTCTTTCTTCAAAGCTAATACCTTAAGCGCCAAATTTTTATTTTAGTCTTTTTGTTTTAAAGGACTCGATGTAAGAACGTTGAAGGCCACTTTATCCCTCACTCAATAGGTCATCTCCCTCGTTCTCTCCGGAATGACTAGACTCTCTATCGATGTCATCATGTTTAGAAACATCCTCATCAGTGTGAGATGTACTATATATGCTAACATAACTGGACATGAACGCGATGAAGATACATTCATGTTGTGATTTATCCTCGAAATCCATAAATTTTACATCGTTATCACTAAAGGTGCCATTGTAGCCAGCTTTGCCCTTGTCATGTCTCTTTAACTTCATATCACACTCGTGAGCTTTATGATCCTTAACCTCGCACTCATAACATCTCTCTTCATATTTCTTAGGTTATTGTCCTCTCACTTTTTTAAAACCTTTCTTGCCCAACTTAAAAATTTTATCCATCTCACAACCTTTTTTTTCTTTATAAGAATTTTCCTTCCTTAGTTTGAGAAATGTGTTGAACTTTTTCGCAAAAAAGGCAAGATCATCAAGATCAAAATCAAATCCGTAGAGGCTCTTTATCTATCTTCTTGTTGATCAACAATATGTGTGGGGGTTTCGACCCCCTTCTCTAAAAAATCTAATTCAGAATCAGAAGGAACCTTATCTTTATTTTTAGATTTGGCTTTCAATTCTATCCCTTTTTCCATATGCTTTTGACTTTCGAAAACATATCAATTTCACAAGTTTTAAGGTCTCCTACGAGTTCTTCTAACCTTAGCATATTTAAAATTCCCAACTAACTAAACACCGTAACTTTAGGGATAAAATGGGAGGGTAGGAATCTCAAAATATTTTTCACAACTCTCGTCTCATGAATTATCTCACCCAAATTAGAACTAGAAGTGACTATATCTAATAATCTAGCATAAAATTCATCGTAAGTCTCAGATTATAGCATAATGATTGTTTCAAAATGTGTGGTGAGATTTTATAGATTAGAATCTTTCATAGTGTTGGTACCATCGTGAGTGAGTTAGAGAGTATTCTACGCTTCCTTAGATGTGGTATGCATCATAATCCCATGAAAATCATCGGGAGTGACTTCACCAGATGTTGTGACCAAGACATGGGAGTCAAAATGACTCCTTTTAAAATCATACTCTGTCTATCCATTGACAGTTTTAAGACATGCGACATTGTCATTAATCATAATGGGTGGTTTCCACACTCTTTCATAAACAAGTAAGACTCTCTCGTCAATCGACTTCAGTGCCGACCTCATTCAAGCTTTCCAATATTCATAATGTAACTCATTAAAAATAGGTAGCCTATTCTACAAATTGTCCATATAATCCCAAAATATAGATTACACAATAAATTGCTGTAACCTACTGTGATACCAATTTGACAAAGAAGCAGGGGCTATGTGGATTCAATTCTATATTAGGTCACACACACAAATTCACTAATTAGCAAAAAAATTCTTGATTTAATTTAAAGTGAACATGCAAGATAAATTGAGAAGCCAAATTCCAAACAAAATAGAATGTGAAGAAGATAGAGTAAAAATCCCTTCTGAGCAAAACCTTTAATTCAACATTGTTTAAGACTCAACAGATAATGGCAAACTTAAAGATAACATAGAGCTCCAATAAGTTTAACATAGTAGTGTCTTTAAATCTTCAACAGAAAATGATACAGTCCATCACCTACCATGGAAAGTAGATCTTGCATCAGTTTCCACTGATAAGCCTTAGGAATCGCAATTCCTTTCTTCTTCATCTGTACGGCCTCGACTCCATAAATCAGCAGTATAAAAAATCTCTACAAGGGTTTGGAACTTTTGAATGTGTTCTTCTTCATTTGAAAAGTGATCATAAAATATATAGGGAATTTGGATGAAAAAATTATAGATTTTGATCATAAAATGAACTTAAAAGGGCTTTTGGAAAAGTTTAATCTCGCATCTCTATTTATATGGAAAGTTATTGCAAAGAGATAGGGATTAAAGATTTGAAAAATACTTATTTAAAAAACAAAAAAATGTGTATTCATTCGAACGAACTTCCACCTCATTCAAACGATGTACCTGATCTCGCACGAATGGCTTCTAACGAAACTTCGAGCGACATTCTAGAGCAAACCCAAAAGCAGATGTTCCAAATCTCATTTGAATGTGGGAACCTCATTCTAACGACCAATTGAATCTGGTTTCAATGACATGTTAGTTCATTCTAACGAGGCAACAAGATTTTTAAATGTCTCTAAAAATCATTTTCAAAACATTTTGACAAGTTTTAAATGCAAAATCTTTATAAAAATGATCCCAGAAACTTTAAATATTTACCCAACCACCTTATAACTCATCGCATGTAAAATTGTAATGTACAATCTTCAATCTTGCAAATGTCATCAACGAATATATTCCTTGAAGACTTGAGAATGGTTATGAAACTGTAGTGGGGTGTAAAGGGATAAGACAAATTAAAAATGAGAAATTATAAATTTTATTCTTACAAAAGGGATCTTATTCAGAGGGTTGAGGCCAATTATGCAGACATAGAGTGTGATAGAGACCCAATTCATAGGGTGTACGTCAATTCTGCTGACCTCATGTCAAAAGCGACCTAATTCAGAGGGGCGAGACCAGTTCTGAAGAACAAAAGAGTGAAATCGATCTAATTGAAATGCTCAAGGCCAAATTTGTGCAGCTAATATTGAAGCCGACCTAATTAAGAGGGTAGAGGCCATTTCTCTTGACCTAAAGAGTGAAAGCGGCCTAGTTCAGAGGTTTGATACCAATTTTGCGAAGCTAAAAAGTGAAAGGAACTAATTTAGAGGGTCAAGGAAAATTTTATGGACATAAAGAGTGAAGGTGACCTAGTTCAGAGGGTCGAGGCCAATTTTGCGGACCTAAAAAGTGAAAGCAACCTAGTTCAAAGGGTCGAGGCCAACTATAGACACTTAAAGAGTGAAAGTGACCTAATTCAGAGGGTCAAGGCCAATTCTTCTGACCTAAAGAGATATGAGGTTCGATAAATGCGATAGATAATCAATGTTTGCAACACGCAGTACACTTTTTATTCCATTTCTGTAGAGGAGTGCGGATTATAATGCTGGATTATTTTGATTAGAGATTTTTATAGATTTTTCTTTAATCTTTATAGGATTTTGTATTCTTGAACTTTATAAAAATAGGGTTTTTGATGAATTTGGAAGGTTTTTGGCTTTGGGAGATCTTTGGGGATTTTTTTTATAAATTTTCTAAGTAATTTTTGGAGTTTGGGGGGAATTTTTGTGACAGGGGTGTGCCTATCAACACAAGGCACAGACTCTGAGGATCCTCTGGGAAAGTGAAAGGTCACTATCGATGGACATGAATATGGTACTTTCAATTGACATACCCGCTGGTCCTTTATAATAGGGGGTGTGGGATTCTCACTTCATATACTTTAAAAAAGAGAACTATCTTCCCTCTCTCTCTCTCTAGCAATCAATTTTAGACTTTTTTCTTCTAAAAAACTCATGGAAGGCATGAGGAACAACCCTTTTATGACCACCAATGATTGGTCCACATTAAAGTAGAGTGATGCAAAGGCGCTAGTGATTAGGAATAAGAGTACTTATGTTAACTTTGAGACAGTGCTTGATGAGAGGGTTTTGTTAAGGTATCTTGGGAATCATCTCTCTTCGAGGGTAAAGAATACAATTGGTTACGTGAGTGTTTGTTCTTTAATTTTGAGTTTATTACTTACTTGATATATTTTTTTTTGTGTGGGGGGTGAAGACTTCTTTCTTGTGTGAAGGTGAACGTTTCTTTGTTAGGTATCTTCTCTCAGGGTTCGACGGGGATTAGGAAGGTGTGGGAGAAGCTCCTTGAGATGGTGCAGTTGATGGTAGAGCCTATCGATTTTGGTACTTTGGAAAGTCCTTTGATGAGATGTCTCTCTCTTCAGCGGTGTTGTGTGCTTTGAGTGAAAGGTGGTGGGACACTACCCATATGTTCCATTTGGGCATGGGAGAGATGATGGTCACTCTTATAGATGTGCTTCAGTTAACAGGGTATGCGTGCAAGGGTCAATAAATCATAGTGGACCAGACGATGTGCATTTCAGAGGTTACGATTCAAGCTGCACTAGGGATTTGGGTGAATTATTTATGGGGATTCGATCATGTTATCAGTGCTCATGGACACCTCAATGGCCAGACAGATTAATGTGAGGAGGTAGGTGAGGCAGGCGAGTTGTTTATTTATTTTTCTCTTGCTGGGGGAATTAGTGGCGCGACGAGAAGTGATGTCATAGTTTCTTCCTTTTTTGCGATTTATTTATGAGATTTATCTATATGATTGTGGGATATTTGTTCCGGTGTCGCTTTGTTCTTCTCTTGATGCCTTCAGTCGGTGTCATCGATAGACTATTATAGGGCCCACATACTTTCTGGAGGTAAACTTTAGATACCTCTTCTTTATTTTTCATGTTTTTCTTCTTATTCTTTGACATCTTGTGTTGCCTTCTGCAGACGTTGTTTTATGAGGTGATTGGGCACAACGTCAGGTTCGTGTAACTAAAGTTGAGTGAGGTAGGAGAGTTCTCAAGGATGTACCAATAAAGTGTAACACACCGTAATTTTGAGTAATTTCATTTAGAGATTAAATTGCATGAGATGTAATTTAATTTAAATGGGAGATAATGAGATATTAGTAAATATTAATTTGTGAGCATATGATTAATATATATGTGGTAAATTTACTAGCATGTTTAAGTAAATTTAACTAAGTCAATTGCATTGCGTCGTATGTGAATAGAAACAGCGGGAATTGATAGTATCGTAATCGGGGCATTTGTGTCGGATATTTCTTAGGATGGAATAGGTTAATTAGGTTTAGTGACTCGAATGGTGATTTTGAGTGCACGGTTGATTCGGAATAGGTGGAAATAGTTAGAATTGAGTACCCAGGGTTAGTAATTAGGTTCCGGGGCTTTTTAGACTAGCCTGGGCTCACGTAGGGGTATTTTAGTCATTTTAATGTGGGCTAATATCCTAATTTATGGATTTTTTTGAATTAAAATATAAGGGTTAGAGATATGATTTAGCCATAATATTTATTCTAAACCCTAAGAGAAAAGGGAGAGAGGAAGAAGAAGAGAAATAAATGGAGAAAGCTATAAATAACTTGATTTAAATCAAATTGAGTTGTATTCATGTTCATATCATGGTAGGTGTAGAACAAAAGAAATTTTGGGAAGGGTTATCACATGTAAATGGGGGATTTGATGAAATTAATATTATGGGTTGTTTTAATGATCTATTGATGAAGTAAACCAATTTATGATTGGTAGAATTAGATTATATTTTGAAATTTGATTTTCAAGACAAATAAATATGTAATCTTGTTGGGTTCTTCATTGAAGAACATGAATCTTGAATAACTTATGGTTTAATTGAGGAACATAAGATGACAACATACCAGAATTTTTTATGTTATTTTAAACTTATGCAATTTTAATTATACTTAGGATTAGATTGTATGCCATAGATGTATAGAAAGTTCCAGGTCTTATATTTCCAATTAGTTTTGAATGAGGTCATTTTTAGTTCTGTAGAGAGAGAAATCGCAATTTTACTATAGTTTGTTTATTCTACCAACATATCAATCTTCCATAATTTTTTATGTTAATTTAAACTTATTTCATTTAAATTTTACTTAGAATTAGATAGCATGCCATATATTTATGTAAAATTCTATGTCGTAGATTTCCAATGATCTTTGAATGAGGTAATTTGGAGTTCTGTAGAGGGAGAAATCGCAATTTTACTATTCGTTGTTTAATCTACCAACATATCAATCTTCCATAATTTCTTACGTTAATTTAAACTTACGTCATTTTAATTTTACTTAGAATTAGATTACTTGCCATATATATACATAAATTTGTAAGTCGTAGCTTTCCAATGATATTTGAATGAGGTCATTTGGAGTTCGGTAGAGGGATAAATCGCAATTTTACTACATGATGTTTAATCTGCTAGAAAATTTACGACCCAACTCGATTGCTTAGAAAATGGAAATTTTATGAGTTTAGGTGTAAAAATTGAAATAAATTATTGAAAACATAACTTGACTAGTTTCAAATTATCGATCGATCGATAAAATCTATTTTTTGGAGAATTTTGGGGCTTAGTTATTGGGTAAATTACGGGGAGTTCCAAATGAATTTTGGGGTTTGGTTATTGGGTATGTTTCCCCTTTTATTTAGACTTTTTAATTGGTTGGATTTATTGTATTAGATTCTTACCCAATGTTTTATTAGGGAATCTTAATTTTTTATCTCAGTTATAAACTTTATCTGATGCTTCATTTATATTGTCACTGCGTATGGATTTATTGTGTATTAGTTAATCTTATTATACGTTAATGAAATATAAAAGTTGACACTGTGTGTTAAAATAATTAGGTGGTTAGTAATTAATCATGTTTCGACAGTGATGCTAAGAATAACTGTAAGAAAACTAACATTCAGTGAAAGACCAATAGTGATAGACCAGACATAAGTTTCTACAGTAGACAAGATGTCAATGATAACTTCTGTCTAGTTTTCACTCCAGGTTTGTCAGTGAATGTCAATTTTCTTATAGTGAATGAGCCATATGAGAAAAAAGTTTTATTTTGATAGAGGGATGTCCACCCATTATTTTAATAGGCGGGGTGTCACATAGAGGAGGTTGAATAGGAAGTAGAAGTATTTTCTATCTTTGAAGGATGTGAGGGAAGTGTTCAATACGTGACCTCGGTCTGACCGTTTGCCTGAGGTAGGTCAGGAGATGAGAAGAACTACTTTATCCCAACTCTTACACAATACTTCTCTAAAGAAGAGTTCTTGAACTGGGTCCCATTGTCCGAGATGAGAGTGTTTGGGAGGCCATGTCTGCATATGATGTTCCTCCAAATAAATTGGAAGGTCTTCTGCTCTGTGATCGTTATCATCGGCTCTGCCTCCACCCACTTTGAGAAGTAGTCAATGGCAACTATCAGGAATCGATAACTGTTGGCAGCTCTTGGTAGAGGTCCCACTAAGTCAATCCCCCATACTGAAAATGGCCATGGTGAGGTGATTGACGTCATAGGTTGATGAGGTTGATGTGGAATAATGGAGAATCTCTGACATTTATCACACCTCTTTACGTAAGCTGCAGCATCTTTGGCCAAGGTTGTCCACTAGTATCCCTGCGTAATGATTTTCTTGGCCAAGGGTCTTCCTCCTATGTGGATGGAGCAAGAACTCTCATGAACTTCCTGTAAGACCCGGGGAACTTCGGCGGGATGCACACATCTGAGAAGAGGGAACAGAAATCCCTTCTTGTAAAAGACGTCTCCTATTATCGAAAACTTAGCAGCCCTGTATCTCAATTTCCTCCTCTCTAACTTGGATTCGGGTAGCTCTCCCTCTCTGATATACCTGACGAGGGGGTCCATCCATGAGTCTCCTACGTTCAAATTGAGACAAGGGTTACATACCTCTTCTTCCTCAATGGTCGCTTTTCCTAAGACCTCGACCGGAACTGTCCTTCTAATGTTTGTCTTCGTTGTCGAGACCAACCTTTCCAATGCGTCTTCATGACTATTACTTTGTCGAGGTACTCTCTTCAGTTTTGTCTCTTCGAAATATTCTAACATAGTTCTCACCTTCTTCAGATACTTGTCCATCCTTTCATCTTTGGCCTTATAGACTCCCAATACTTGATTGACAACCAACCTTGAGTCGCTATGAAGTAGGAGTCATTTTACACCCATAGTCTTTGCCAGCGAGAGACCTGCTATCATAGCTTCATATTCCGACTCGTTGTTAGATGCCTTGAAGTTGACCCTCAATGCGTATTCGATGTTGGCACCATCTGGAGCTGAAAGTATCAACCCTATACCGCTTCCATTATCACAGGAAGAACCATTAATGAAGAGGTTCCAAATGTCTGTATCCGTTGAGAAGGCCCCTTCTGACATGATTCCTTTCTGGAAGAGGTGCCGATCCTCTTCGTTGCTCACTAATTTGTTCCTGATCTTTTTGGACGCGACCTCCTCCTGATCTCGGGAGACGTTCGGTGCCATCTCTTCTTGCTCTCGGAAGACGTTGGGTGTCATCTCTTCCTGGTCCCGGAAGACGCTGTTGTTTGACCCTTCAGCACCCTCTAGGTCATTCTTTGCCTCTTCCTCTTCCCATGTGAACTCAGTAATAAAGTCTCCGAGGGCCTTCCCTTGACGACTGTCCTAGGTTGGTAGATAAGGTCATACTCCCCCAATTCAATGGCCCAAGTCATCAACCTTCCAGATTTCTCAGGTTTATGCAGGACCTGTCTTAGTGGGGAGTCAGTAAGGACAACCATGGAGTGGGCTTGGAAGTATGGCTTCATCTTCCTTGAAGCATGAATGAGGGCATAGGCCAGCTTTTCCATACGAGGGTAGTTTTGTTCAGAACCTTGAAGGGCTTTACTGTTGAAATACACAAGCCTTTGGATTCCAACGTCTTCTCGCACTATGGCTGCACTGACAGACGATTTAGAGATTGCTAGATACATATATAATTTCTCTCCTACTATGGGCCAAGATAGTAGCAAGGGAGACCCAAGGTAAGACTTGAGTTGGTTGAATGCTTCTTCGCACTCTTCATCCCACTGGAAGGCCTTTCTAAGCACTTTAAAGAACGGAAGACACTTGTCCGTTGCCCTGGAAATAAATCTATTAAGTGTAGCCACTCTCCCCGTGAGTCTTTGGACATATTTGATACTCCTCGGTGTCTTCATATCAAGCAAAGCCTTGATTTTCTTAGGGTTTGCTTCAATTCCTCTTTGATTGACAATGAATCCCAGAAACTTCCCAGCTCCTACCCTGAAGACACACTTCACTTTGTTGAGCTTCATCTTGTATAAGTCCATAGTATCGAAGGTCTTTTCGAGGTCTGCCACATGAGTGCAAGCTTTTAAGCTCTTCGTTAGCATATCGTCTACATACACCTCCATAGTCTTGCCTATTTGATCTTCGAACATCTTATTCACAAGACATTGGTATGTTGCCCCTGCATTTTTCAGACTGAAGGGAATCACTTTGTAACAGTACGTCCCTTTGTCGGTGATGAAGGCTGTCTTCTCTGAGTCTTTCGCATCCATAAAGATCTGGTTATAGCCTGAACATGCGTCCATGAAGCTCATGAGCTCATGTCCTACAGTAGCATCCACCATCTGATCTATCCGAGGTAAGGAATAGCTGTCTTTTGGGTAAGACATGTTCAGGTCAGTGAAATCAACACACATCCTCCACTTCCCATTGGCTTGGGCACGATGACTGCATTTGATAACCACTCCGGATATATGACTTCTCTTATAAACTCAGCCTCTTCCAATTTTTTGACCTCTTCCCGGATGACTTCGTACTTCTCCCTGGAGTAAACTCTTCGTCTCTGTTTGATAGGCCTGGCATCTTTGGTCACGTTGAGCTTGTGACTCATAACCTCAGGGTTGATGCCGGGCATGTCCGCGTGACTCCAAGCGAAGACACTTTGCCTCTTCCTGAGGAAGTTTATCATCTTTTCCTTGATTTATGTCTTTAGGGTTTTACCGACCTGGATGGTTTTTTCCGGCTCGTCCTCATTGAAGACGATGGATTCTACCTCTTCAGCGGCCTCTCCCTTCTTCAATTTTGTTTCAACTCTCGGGTATAATGTATCAATGCTATAGGTGGTGGTTGCCCTCTTATAGGCCTCTCTCTCTTCGGCCGAGTTGAAGTAACATTCTCGCGCTATGGTCTGGTCACCTTGCACTTCTCCTACCCCATAGGGGGTCAGGAATTTTAGCATCTGGTGGACCGTCGATGGCACAGCTTCAAACTCCTTAAGGGCCACTCTTCCTATGATAAGGTAATAGGCCGATAAGACATTCTCGTCCATCACGAAAAAATTTATCTTTCGGGCCAACCTCTTGGGCCACTCGTCACCCATCCGAACGTCCATCTCATACATGCCCAATGGGTGGACGTTTTCGTCGCTGAATCCCATCAAAGGATGATGATAGGGTACCAACCTAGCTCTGCTAAGACCTAGGCTCTTGAAGCAAGGACAAAACATCACGTTTGCTAAACTCCCCCCGTCCATAAGGATCCTCTGCACCTCGCACCCATGCACCCTTATTTTTATTACCAAAGGGTCATCATGGGGGGATAAGATACCTTTAAAGTTGAGTCGGGAGAACCCAACTATAAGGTTGTCCATGTCCACCTTCTTTCTCTTCTGCACTGCATTGGAAGACGTTGGATTGACAACCCCATGTTTGGCCGCTGACTTGGCCTCTGCCACATGAGCTTTCCTGTCAGCCACTTCAGAGCCACCTCCTGCAAGTCCTCTGCATATGGTGTCAACACCAAAGGAGATCATACCAACCCTCTTCACTGGGTGTTGTCATCTTTCGATGAGAGGTCCGGATCATCCTCATCATCACATTCTGAATCATTGTCTCTTCTAACTGGGACATCGTCATGGCATCTGTCATTTCTCCTCTTCCTAGGGTCATCTCTTCCTCCTTTAGGTGTCTTACCATCAACATACTTCCTCAATTTTCCGGATTCTAACATTGTTTCAATCTTATCCTTCAAGGCAAAGCATCTCTCTGTGACATGGCCATGGTCCTGGTGGAACTCACACCACAAGTTTTTGTTCCTCTTATATGGCGGAGCCTTCAATTTTTCTGTCCACCTCAGAGTCCTGTCATTCTTGATCTCGTTGAGGATATGCTCACAGCTCACAGTTAGAGGAGTATAGTGAGCGAACTTGTCATCGGCTGACCTCTTCTTTCCATATTTCTTTCTCTGGGACTTTTTGCTACTACCGTGATTCTCATCCTCGTACTTGGCAGCCATTGCCTCTTCGGCATTCATGACTTTCCCCACAGTTTCCAGTAGCTCGACCATGGACTTGGGAGGGTCTTTCGCAAGTTTCCACAACAACTTTCCTTTTTGAAGCCCTTTTATGAGGGCGGTCATGGCTATATTCTCTTCGTAGTCTTCAACCTCAAGTTTCTCTTTGTTGAACCTGGCGATGTAGTTTCTTAGGCTCTCGTCCTTTCCCTGCTTGACATACAGTAGGTGAGTGGTCTTCTTTTGAGGTATTAACCCAAAGCAGAAGTTGTGAATGAATCGTTCAGCCAAGCCTTTGAAGTTCTCAATTGAATTCTTCGAAAGAGAAGTAAACCAACTGTGTGCTGCTCTTGTCAAAGTACCAGAGAAGGCCCGACACTTCATCTCATCAGATATTGAGTAGATGTCTACTGCTGACTGATATATCTCAATGTGATGTACAGGGTTGGTGCTACCATCATACTTGGGAGACACCACGGGAGGTTTGAACTTAGCAGGATTCGGGAAGCTCACTATCCTATCCACAAATGGAGTGCCCTCCGAGTAACCCCTTTGCAATAGGTCCCTACTTTTGATGAGGTCTCCTATCTTCTCCTCAAGACGTTGGATAGAGTCATTCCACGGTCTCCTGCCATCGGCGTGGCCGAGGTTGTCCTCAGCCACCTCTAAGGGATGGACTGAGGGTTCCCCCGCCGCAGCACAACGTCGGTTGTTGACCTCTTCCTGGTCTCTGCCCCTTATTTCACGGGGGTCGGCCTTGGTCAGGACGACCTGGTATGTCCCATCTTTGCGAGCCGACAACACTTCTTGACCTGGATAACCTCTGTCTTAGGTCATTCATTGGGCCCAACCTCTCAAAGGCTGACCCTCTGCTCAATCGATCAAAAGCTGATCCTCGTTGTTTGGACTCTTCAGCTCTTCGGCCAACACATCCTCGGCTCTTCTGAAGAGGATGAACCATATTATTCGAAACCTCATACGTCTCCCAACAATCTTCCAGAACCTCTTCCGCCTCTAGATCGTCATACATGTCCTCCGAGCAAGGGTTTCCTTGCCTCCCCAGGTGTAAGCGCCTAGGGTCAGTAATGTCCCTCCTCCGCTGGGGTGCAGGATGGTCCTTCATTGGTTCTTGGGGTGGTCCCCTGGCGTCAGGATGAGGCTGGATGGCCGTCGGAGCGATCATATCCAGTGAGACTCCAGGTGGCCTCATCATAGTTTGGCTGAGCTATGAAATTTTTTCTTGCATAGCTTGTTGCGTTGCAGCCAAAGACCTCAAGGTTGCAGCTACCTCCGCCATTTCGTACTGAGGCGGTGCCTGGCTGGAGCTTGGCCCTCCCCCACTTGGCAGTGAAAGAGGTGGTGGTAATTACGGTGCCATGTGTTAGTTAATAAAGAGCTTACGTAGCAGGTGAGCTTGATACCTTAAAGGACCTCTTTCAATGGTGAAACCGTTCCACGCAAGGGGTGGTGCCTGGTTCACCACCAGAGTCTCCGGTGAGGTTAAGCTGAAGAAGAGGAAGAAACAGCTTCTCTTCCCACAGACGGTGCCAAAATGATGATGGTGGAAACAGCGCCACCCTTCAAGGTGTTTGTAAGCTCAATTCAATGTTAACAATGGAAGTATAAGGGTATATAAATACACAGTAGAGAGAGAAAGTTTGAGGGCTTGTTTCTATGGCCATTAGATCCCTCATACAGTGATATTAATCACACACTTGCACAGTGGACGTAGGCCTGATTGTCTGAACCACTTATATTTCGGTGTAAATCTTCTTCTCCTCACCTCCCTCTACTATGTGTGTATATACCCTTATACTGCCATTGTTAACATTGAATTGAGCTTACAAACAGCTTGAAGGGTGGTGCTATTTCCAGCATCATCACTTTGGTTTTATCTTTTTTTTTTATTTTGTGTTCTTTTCCTTCATTTTTTAGATTTTTGATGACTAACTTTATTTGAGAACAGGTGACAGTTTGTCCTTGGTGATGGAAAACTTTTTAGCATATCGTTCTAGAATAAGCCTTTTTTCCAATCAAAATCCTTCAACCTACAAACATAATAAGAACTTGTATAATAATAAGTAAGGATGTCAAATAAACTTTCAAGAGTAAGAGATTTAAAATGAGAAGATAAATGCAATTCAATTTCAAATGTGTGACTATATATATATTTATGTTTTTTTTCTATTTTCTTTGAAAAACGAGTTTCAAGTGGTGAATGAGACTCGATCTAGGTGAATACAAATCAAAGGTAATATATGTAATAAAATGATGAGAAATAAAACAAGTGATTAAATTAATATGAGAAAGAAACAAGTAATGAAATCCACACCCACTTCACACAACTAAAACTAATTTGACTATTTTAATTTTGTTGATTTCCAAAATATTCATTTAATTCAAAAATTAATTCTCATTACTCTAATGAATGAATTAAATATTATTTTAAAAAAGTAATTTTAATTCATATAACACTACTCAAAATGAAATAAACGAATCAAATGAATCACCCTCTAGGAAAAATTGACCAAACTAATTTCAATTAAATAATATAGAGCATGAGTAGATGAAAATTATATTATAATTTTCACCGTTTTGAAAACCTTATCTCTAATTTGAATCAAAATGATAAAATTATAACACAAACTTTCAATCATTTCTCAAAGATGATTTCCCATTTCTCAATGAAAAAACAAGTGTAGGAATGAAAATAACTAATCAAAGGAATCAAACAAGAATAAAATTAGCAAGCTAGCTAAGTTAGATCCATGGGAGCTTCATTTCATCCCTTCAAGTGAGATTAGCCCTCCATTATGGGATTCCGTGACATAAAATAAACTATTGAATTCATATGAGAGAAGAGAATAAACCAATAAATATATAACACAAAATTTCTTTTGATGCTACAATTTGTTGTCACTCTTTTCTCTCACTAAAGTAAGAAAAAATTTCTCTTCAAATTTTTCTCTCCAACTATGCTATTAAAATACCCGATAATCCTCTCTAGCTTCCCTTCAAATGGGCCTTCCTTGTTTTTATAATGGAAAAAGGAGATAAGGGATAAAATAGGTAGGCTAAGATGTTCATGGTAATGGTGAGGAGTGAGAGGATTGCATAAATGTGCAGAGTTTATTATTGTGTGGAGAATGTTAAGGGTATTTAGTAGAATTAGGTAAATGTTTAACAAATGGGAATTGGGTCTACTATGGGTTATGGAAAATGAGTTGGTGGGTTAAAGGTTAAGCTATTGTGGGTCTGAACTAGGAGATTGGCTCTGAATTTCATCGAATTCAGACATGCCTGAGTTGTTGTTGGAAACCCGAATTTGGAGTTTGAATGGGAGAGCAGCCAGGTATGGATATAGTAGAGCTGGGGTTTTAGAGGGTGTAGTAGTGAGGTTAAATATGGAGGTAGCGAATGGATATCACTGGAGGTCATTTTTTTTTGTTTTTACGGGCTCCAGAATTGGGGGTATAGATAAGATTTCCAGCGGGGCAGTAGGTGGGTTAGGAGCCACAGGGTAAGGTCGGTCGAAATAGGGTTTCGGGTATTGGATTCGTTGAATTAGCGGCGGGTTAGCTAGGGACGTGAGTGCAAGTTCGAAATGGGTTTTGGGAGTTAGTATGGGTTTAGGCTAGGTGGAAGGTCTGGGGTTATGAGTTTTAGAGCAGGACTGGAAATTTGGGCTGGAGATAGATGTGGCCATCCCCGATCCCCGCCGCGGAGGAGAAGGATCCTTCGGGTCCCGCACATCCCTCTTAGGAATGCTTCCGCCGGCGTCGTTTGAGATGTGGTGTAAAAATGTAGAGAGATTCAGAGTCGCCAGTCTATTTTACTCAAAACAGACAAAAAAAAAATGGGAAGGCACCCCGAAGGATGGCTTCCAAAGACATACTGGTGCGTGCGAAATCAAGATGATTCGAGAAGGCTTCGGAGGCTTAGTTACGAAATGGGAATGTGTTAGGCACCCATTCCGGCCTTTCGGTCTCTCATGAATATTTGTTAATTTTCTTTTGCTTCCCCCCGTGATATGTGTGCACGTGTATATATAGAATGGAGGTAGGAATCCTCGACCTATATCATGGAAAAGATAAAGCGAGTCATCCGTAGGATATAAAGGTAATATTAGAAAAATAAGATTTACGCGATTACCCCTACGTTGATCGTTATAAGGGAACGATAATGCATATGGAGTAATGCGTTATTAAGGGCATGTATATAGGATATAAGGAAAATGGATTTAGAGAAAATAGAAAAAAAGAGAAAAAAGTGAGAAAAAGGACTCGAGTCTCGAGTTTTACCCCGAGACGCCTACGTAGTCTATAAAGGCATCAAAGTCCACGTAGTTCGCATACAAAACGAGGGGTGGGGTTTATCCCATAAATACAAATGGGGGATCTCTTATTTGTAAGTGTGTGTGTGTGTGTGTGTGTGTAGAAAAAGGTGTTTTAGTTGTGAGAAAAGTGTGGAAAAAGTATGAGAATCCCAACTTGGAATTTATGAGCAAATCCTCTTTTTCTTATTTTTTTGGTTTTATGAAAATAAAATAGGTACAATAATACTAAATAAAAAGTATATTAGGATGTGTGAGATGAGATAATAAAAAGCTAAATAAGAAAACAAGTTATGGGAATTTAAGAGAATTCAAGAGAGAGTTTGAGAAAGTTGGACCATCTTGAAGATCTTGACCTTGATCTTGAGTGTTGAATAGTAGCCCTTGAGCTTGGATGATGGTGGAGAGTTGTTAATTGACCAAGTTTGATGAAAAGGATGATGAAAAGTGGAAGTAAAAAAGGGATTTGGGAGTTGAAATCACACTGCCTTCGAGAGAGGTTTCTGGGATTCGTTGAGAAAGATTTTTATCAGATCTGAGCTCCTCTTGCAAATGAGGTGAAGGCCTCCTTTTATATGCCCAGGTGGGTGCCGATCGGCATAGACCTGTTCCTGCCTATCGGCAGGTGCCGATAGGCAGGGTCGGGAACCCGCCATTTGGCAGTGCGCTTCAGGATTTTTTGAAAAATTGACTGCCGAGGGAAAACTGTTGGTCAGAATCACGCACGTGGAATACCATTGGAAAGGTAATTTAGAGACCTTTGAAATTACTTGGACCTTACCCTGGTTCGGGAGTTGATGTTGGGTCAAATATGGCTCGGAAGCATTTATGGGTCCATTGGACGGGGAATCTCTCGGACGCAAACGGATCTTTTGTCTGCATGGTAAGTCCGAATTGCACACGGGGTGGACTGTTGGAAAGGTTAGGAGATATACTTCGACATTCCAAAGAGTTTGACCCAGTTTGGAGAATTGACTTTGGTCAACATGGCCCGAGAAGCGCACGGTGGCCTCCTAGAGTCAAACGGATCATTCATCCACATGGAAAGTCAAAATCGCGCACGGGATGGACCGTTGGAAAGGGTATTCAGTGCCCTTCAAAGATTCATTCAGCCTCGGTCAATCTGAAGAGCTGACTTAGGTCAAATAGAGCCTGAGAGCGCCCGGTGGCCTCTCGGTTAGGTTTCGGACGCAAACGGATCGTTCGTCCGCATAGTAAGTCAGAATCGTGCACGGGGTGGACCGTTGGAAAGGGTATTCAGTGCCCTTTGAATATTCATTGAGTCTCGATCGAGATGAAGAGTTTTACTTTTGGGTCAAACTGAGTCGACGAGTGCCTGATGGCCTTCAAGTCAGTAGTCGGGACGTGACCTGGGTTTACAGTGATGAAGGGAGGTACGAGAGACCTGAGGAGAGTTAGGGGGTAACATAATGGGGTGTCTACAGAGCCCCTCGATGGGCGAGTTTGGAATAAATGATGATCGTCGAATGGACACCACATAATGCTCTTGAGGAAGAATGACCGATTCAGTGGGTCGAGGTCGATTCTAAGGACCTAAGGAGTGTGCTGGGGATGACCAATTTTGCGGGTCAAGGCCGAATCTACGGGCTTAAGGTAAAGATCTACCGAGGTCAATTCTAACCAAAAGAGTGGTGACGATCGAGGACCGAGGTCAATTCTGACCTAACTCAGGTGACGATCCAAGACCGGAGCCAATTCTGACCCATGAGTGGTGACGATCGAGGGCCGAGGTCAATTTTGACCTAACTCAGGTGACGATCCAATATCGGGGCCAATTATGACCCAAGAGTGGTGACGACCAAGGACCGAGGTCAATTCTGACCTAACTCGGGTGATGATCCAAGACCGGGGCCAATTCTGACCCAAGAGTGGTGACGATCGAGGATCGAGGTCAATTCTGACCTAACTCAGGTAACAATCCAAAATCGGGGCCAATTCTGACCCAAGAGTGGTGATGATCGAGGACCGAGGTCAATTTTGACCTAACTCAGGTGACGATCTAAGACCGGGGCCAAATATGACCAAAAAGTGGTGACGACCGAGGATTAAGGTCAATTTTGACCTAACTCAGGTGACGATCCAAGACCTGGGCCAATTCTGACCCAAGAGTGGTGACGACCGAGGACCGAGGTCAATTCTAACCTAACTCTGGTGAAGATCCAAGATCGGGGCTAATTTTGACCCAAGAGTGGCGACGACCGAGGACTAAGGTCAATTCTGACCTAACTCAGGTGATGATCCAAGACCGGGGCCAATTCAGACCCAAGAGTGGTGACGATCGAGGACCGAGGTCAATTCTGACCTAACTCAGGTGACGATCCAAGACCAGGGCCAATTCTGACCCAAGAGTGGTGATGATCGAGGATCGAGGTCAATTCTGACCTAACTCAGGTGATGATCCAAGACCGGGGCCAAATATGACCCAAAAGTGGTGACGACCGAGGATTGAGGTCAATTCTGACCTAACTCAGGTGAAGATCCAAGACCTGGGCCAATTTTGACCCAAGAGTGGTGACGACCGAGGACCGAGGTCAATTCTGACCTAACTCAGGTGACGATCTAATACCGGGGCCAAATCTGACCCAAGAGTGGATACCGATTGGATTTTGATTCTGCTGGAGGAAGAGCTTTGTGATTTTGACCTGAGCTAGGGAGCTGATAGCTGGGGAAGCTTTTAGGATACCTCGTAGGGAGAATCACCTATTTTTGATGTTGTAAGAGAATTCTGTTGGGGAAGTGATCAGGTGATCCTTAGGGATCCTCCGGAGCTTTGCCGGGAGGATTTTTCACTTGGTTTTTGAGGATTCCGCTAGGAAAAAGGGGTTCTGCTAGAGGGAATGCAAAATTTTCTTGGTAAAAAGGCTTTAGATCCTTCCTAGGATTTTTAGGAATTTTTCGGGGATTTTTCGAGGCTTTCTGGTATTTTTTGGGAATTTATGTATGAAGTTTAAGGGGGGTGTCAGTCGTCATAGTATGAAGGGCGCCATTCGGCAGTGACATGGACTTTTGGGCTACCTCGGGAAGGCAAGGGGTCAGTGCCGATCAGTATGGTAGGGGGAGATGCCGATCGGCATGGCGCTTGGCATCCTATATGAAGGGGGCGAATCCCCTCATTTTTCATAACTTCTTTTTCTTTCTCTCTCTCTGCGATTCTTCTGCAAATCGTTCTAGTATTCCGATCTTCAAGAAATGACTGCTTTCATGAGCACTGTAGTCCTCCGGGAGTGGTTGACCGTTGATGATTGGGGGAATGTGGAGTGGAGGGTTAGGGCGCCTCTTGCTTTGGGGAGTGAGAACTCCTTTGATGCGTTTGAGCCTGTTACGAATGATTGAACCTTTCTATGGGAGCCATCGCGTCATCGCTCTTCGAGAGTGATCCCCATTGGTTTTGTAAGTAACCCGACCTTTGGCATTCTTCTCTTTTTGGTGATCTTTCTTTCTTGATCTTTTATGAGACTTTTCTTTTTGCCAGTCTGATATTTCTTTGAAGAACATGCGTGCCCGTGGGACAACGGGGCTCAAGGATGTCTGGGAGCATCTCCTGCCTGTGGTGCACTGGGTGGTATCATCAGCGGGTTTTGGGCGGTTGGCATCTACGTTGGATGAGACACCTCGTTCGACAACGGTCTTGTGCACTTTTGGAGAGAGGTGGTGGGACACTACCCATACCTTTCATTTTGGATTCGGGGAGATGACAGTGTCTCCCATAGACGTGCAGCAACTGCTGGGGCTGGATTGTGATGGAGAGCAGATAGAGGTGGATCACTCTTTATGGGTGAGACCGGAGGCAGTGCGAGCGGCACTTGGTGATGTAGGGAGGATAGTTTCTGGGGATTCTATCCGGTTGTCCCTGCTGATGGATGTTCTGTTGGGTAGGGAGATCTTTGAGGAGGACGAGCTACAAGTGATGCAGATGGCCTGGTTATTCATTCTTCTGGTGCTGGGAGGTTTCATGGTGGCGTCGAGCGGCGACGTCGTTCATTTGTGGTGTCTGCCGTACTTGAGGATGTTTTCGAACATCCATTTCTATGATTGGGGGAGTCTGACCTTGGCGACCCTTTACTTTTCTCCGGATGCATTCAGTCGGTGCTTCCGGCAGACCTTTACTGGGGCCATAT
Source organism: Sambucus nigra (assembly GCA_949130495.1). NCBI lineage: Eukaryota > Viridiplantae > Streptophyta > Magnoliopsida > Dipsacales > Adoxaceae > Sambucus > Sambucus nigra. The sequence goes on from OX422217.1 coordinate 171,073,478, forward strand.
ACCTTCTTGAGGTATTCTTTAATTCGTGCATTTTCTTTTCATGCATTCGCATTTTCCTTATGCCTCTCTTTTTTTCTTGTGAATTTATACGTGGTTCTATGAGGTGATTGGGTGCAACACCCCGCTGATTGCTTTGAAGGACGAAACTGTTGGGGATTTCTGTCAATTGTATTGATGGCGTAAGTCCAATCGACAATCGAAGGGATCTCTTCCCCTGGAGGTGGTGCGTCAGGTCTTGAATGACCTGACTAGTGGTAGGGTAAGACTCTTTCCATTTCAGTCTTGGTTTTTGTTCTTTCTCATCTTGTATTGATTTATGCTCACTTGAAGATTTTCTGGTGACTTTTTATCCGTGGGGGACAACCACTCAGGATGCGGGGGCGACTGAGGTGAATGCGCGGATGAGACGTTTGCTGGCGCATGAGTTCGACCATTCCTGGTATCTTAGGGAGAGGGTGACTGGACAGATTATTGAGGAGGAGGTGGTGGTGCCACCCGCGCAGCCTCCTACATCTATGAGGCGGGAGAGACTGATGTTGGAGGATAAGAGGATCGCGGCGATGATCGGTGAGTCCTACTTTCTATACATCGATACGCCTGCGTTGTATGACTATATGGATTTCGTGACGAGGGGGTTGATGGCGTCCAGCATATAGGATTCACTACCCATCCCTTCGGCGGGTTTGAATCGGGCGGTGGTATCTTCTCACAGCGGTGGTGGCCCGTCGGCATCTGCGGTGGCGACGACCTCGGAGGTCCCTTTTGTATGGTTGCATACCCCTTCATACAACATTCGGCTGGCTGATGGAGGGATGGTGCTTATGTTGCACCGTCCTCATGCGATGGATCCGGAGGAGTTGGGTTTGACAGAGGAGGTCCTTCGACCTGAAGTATACCTTTCTGCTCCTTTCTTTTTCTCTTTCTTTTCTGTTTTGGTCATTTCTGCTTTGATACTGATTTCATCTTTTCTTGCAACAAGTCCGGGTGTCGACCACTTGGCTAAGGGACATCAGAGACTGGATATCTTCGGCGACTTCCCATATTCGGGATGAGGTTCCTGTTCCTTATTTCTTGGTTCCGTTTGCTTTGTCCGGAGAGGACTCTGGTTCGGGAAGTGGTGGTGCGTCATCTTACCATAGGGGGAAGAGAGCGCATCACAGGGGTGGAAGCTCTTGAGAGAGAGAGAATGAAATGGGAGTTCGGGATGAGTCCCGTTGTTTTTGTCTTTTCTTTTTATTTCCTGCAAAACTAATGTAATACAGAACACAAATATATGCAATGCAATGGAGTTTTTTTATTATCTTTTATTAATGATGAATGAATGCATGCACATGCGCTTTTTACTTGGCTGCTGAGACCGTAAAAAGGAATAAAAATATATATATTTTAAGGAAAGTTTTTTTATTAAAAAGGGAGAATTAAAAGGATTTTGAAATTCTGTTGAGAATATCAATTTACATTTATTTGAGTTTTTCGATTTGACAAAAGATAAAAAAAAGGCAAATTTCTAAAAATGGGGGGGGGGGGTGCCGATCGGCAAGCACCCTGACCTGCCTATCGGCAGTTCAGTCCAGTCCCCTTAATTGAAGGCTTTGATTGGTACCCTCTTCAGCCTTTGGTACCTTGTGGGGTAGGATTCTCTCCGATTTCTGCAGGACCTATGTCCCTTGTGAGGATTTTTAAGTATAAAAAGGGGGGAAGGGTGGAGTGTTTTCATCACACTTTTGCATTTTCACCTACTTGCCCACCATCTTTTAGCCTTGTAAGATGGCTCTCCCTGCTAGCACCGAGTTTGCCAACTACCTCGAAGCCTTGTAAGCTATGTGCTCTTATAATATCGACTACGATGCTTTCAATATGCGTCGAGTCTCTTTGTGGCGCAATCGGCCTATTGAGTGGAATATGCTGATGGCGGTGGTACAATTCTGGTACCCCGAAGACCATGTATTCTGCTTTGGGTTGGAAGAGGTTTTCCCTACCTACGAGGAATTTTCTACCATACTGGGTGTAAATCCCAGTGTTGTTGCAGCTTTGCCCGATTTTTCTCGCTCTCCTAAGGATTTGTTGGTCGGGCTTCTTCATATTTCGCCTTCGACGGCTAGATCATTAATAGTTGGAGGAATGATCTCCCTCCGGCAGTGCTGCAGTCCGTGCATTTGTGGGAAGTAGGTGATGTTGGCTACGTTGGAGCCGTTATTCTGAGTCTGGTTTCAAAATTGCTGCTGGTGACTGTGGAATTGCAGGTGGACCCACAACTTGCAGCCAATACTTCATGGATGTCCCACCATCGCAATCCCGTGGTGGTGATATTGGCAGAGACTCTAAATGGCCTGGATGCCTGGAGAGAAGGTCGTTCTGACTTTTTGAGGGGTAGCCCTGTTATGATGTTTATGTGGTTGTCTGAAAAATTCTACTTGTCGACTCCTCCAGAATATCCCTTGTCGGCCGTACCCAACTTCTTTTCGCGCTACTTAATCCGCGTTGGCCTGTATGTTGAGAACGGGAAGAATTAGCTTGTGGAGCATGGGGCTTGTGGGTTGTATTGGTCAGTGCCTTGGTGGGGGTCGTGCAGCCCATTCTAGAGCTAGGAGAGTATTGATATGTACGGCTGGTTGGTCTCAGACATACCTCTTTTTATATCCCTTGGCGGCTTTTGCGCCAATTCGGCTGGGTGCAGGTCATGCCCCCTCGGACCCCAAATTTCTTTTCGGTAATAGATTTTACTGAGCGCATGTGTCTGTTGCTTGGGTCTCTGTGGGAAAATCGGCGTCCATCAACCCGTCCTTCTCAGTCTGTCGGGAAGGTTTTCCATGTCCCCAAAGATTATATGAAGTGGTTGTGGAGGAAAATAGTCAACAAGATGTCGGCAGTAGAGACTGGACAAAGATTGTTTATTTTATCTGACACCATGGAAGGAGGTGTTGTGGTATTTTCGAAGATAGTTAAGGCTCATCGATCCATGGAGTGTTTAAGGCACTCTATTCAAGCAGGGGAAACTTAGGGACCTCAGGATGTAGATGATGAGGGTGCAGGCTCCTCTGGTAGCTGTGGGTAGGACTCCTGGGGAGTTTATGTGTGATAGGTGTGGGGATTTTATTTATCTTTTTATGGTAGCGGGGAAGGGAGTTATCCGTTCCTTTTTCTTATGTAATCCGTACTGTAATTTCTTATTAATGAAATAAACAAGTTTCTGATCATCCAGCTATGCCTCTCGATGAATTTTGTATTTTTGAATTATCTATACTGATCGCTAAGGCATACATAATCCTTTTGTTCAAATAATTTTAGAATGAACCTCCGTTCTCGGAGGTAAGAAATGAATAGTATTTTGTGAAAAAGAAAGTGGTCGCACTCATGTGAGGTGCATGAGTTGCCTACGTACCTCTGGGGTTTTTTGAAAATGTTTTAAAATAGTTTTTGTAGAGGATCAGGCCCACGTAGTTCTGGGTAGAGGGAAATTAAGACTTTTTTTAGAATAAAAGGGGGATGAGAAGAGTCATAGCGCGCCGAGATTTTGGACTAGGGGTAGAATTTCTTGATACGGTACAGATTGACTGGACGAGCCATCTCTTCCCCATCCAGGTCAGTGAGCATGGCGGCACCACCGGATAAGATTTTCTTCATAATGTAGGGGCCACTCCAATTGGGCTTGAATTTCCCTCTGGGGTCCCACATGGGTTCTATTATCTCTTTGAGGGCTAAATCCCCCTCCCGGACACCGCGGTCCTTGACTCTCTTACTGAATGATCGCGTTATTCAGCGATGGCACCCATGTACGTGGTAAAGAGCTTTTAATATTCTTTCATCTAGGAGAGCTAGCTCAGCAAAACGGCTTTGGCACTAGTCTTCTTCACTAACTTTTGTTTCGAGCATGACGCGTAAAGAGTGTATTTCCAGCTTCACAGGTAGGACTGCTTCCATGCCATAGACCAGGGAGTAAGGGGTAGCCCCAGTAGAAGTTCGGATTGAGGTTCGATAGCCCCAGAGGGTGTACGAGATCCAACCGGCCCAATCCCTACAACTTTCGGTCCTCTTGCTGATGATGGCTTTCAGGTTCTTGTTGGCGGCTTCAACTGCACCATTGGTCTAAGGTCGATAAGGAGAAGATTTGTGTCTCTGAATACCGTACTCGTTGACTACTTCTGTGACTTCTACTTGGAAATGAAATCCATTATCTGACACTAGCTCATACGGGAACCCATATCCGCAGATGATATTCTTCTTGAGGAATTTGGCCACTTTCTTGGCGTTCAACACTGTGTATGACTCAGCTTCAACCCATTTGGTGAAGTAATCAATGGCGACCAAGATGAACTCATATTCGTTTGAAGACTTTGGTGTAACCTTCCCTCTGATTTCGATACCCCAGGTGGAGAACGGTCAGGGAGAGGTCATGTTGTATAATTATCGCGGAGGCAGGTGTTGAAAATTGGAGAATTATTGGCATTTGAGGCACCTCCGAACATAGGCGGCACAGTCCTGGATCATGGTGGTCCAGTAGTAGCCCTGTTTGATGATCTTCTTGGCGAGCATGTGACCATTCATGTTGGGTCCGCATTCCCCGCTGTGGATTTTCTGCATTATTTTCTCAATCTCAGCCCCTGCGATGCAGTGTAGATGAGTTCCATCGAAATTCCTCTTGAGTAGAGCTTTATGACAGATGATGTACTGGGTGGCCAGTCTTTGAAGGGTTATTCGATCTTTCTTGTTGGAACCCTCGGGATACCTACCATGTTTGAGGAGGCACCAGATATCATAGTACCAACTAGTTCGGGATCTTCGATGGATATAAGCTCCACGTGGTAGCAATGGGTCAGTTTGTCTTGCTTTTGAACTAGGAAGGGGGTCATTGTTATTCCTTCAGGCATGTCGACCATGGAGGCCAAGGTAGCGAGAGCATCAGCTAGGTTATTCTTTGCTCAGGGTAGGTAATGGAAGGTGATATCTCGGAATCGGGAGGCTAACTTTTCTAATTGGGCATAAAAGGGTTGGAACTTTTTGTCTTTGACTTTCCATTTTCTTAGCACTTGACCGATGATAAGGGCAGAATCCCCGTAGACATTAAGGTATTGAATACCTTTGTCGAGAGCAACCTTGAGGCCCACTGTGCATGCCTCGTATTCCATCATGTTGTTGGTGCAAGGGAAATCCAATTTAATGGCGATGGGAGTGTGGGAGTCATCTGGGGCGATCAGAAGGATCCCAATGCCGTATCCCTTTTTATTGGCAGCACCATCAAAGAATATTTTCCATTGAAGGTGGTCTTGAGTGGTGCAGAGGATATTTTCATCTGGGAATTCAGAAATCCGAACATCCGCTTCGTCTACAGGGTAATCAGCGATGTAGTCAGAGATGGCTCTTCCTTTAATACCTTTTTGTGTGACGTACACGATATCGAACTCGGTTAGGAGCATCAACCATCGAGTCATTCGACTGGATAAGGTGGGTTTTTCAAGCAGGTATTTGATGGGGTTCACTCGGGATACAAGTTTGATGGGGAAGGCGAGCATGTAGTGTCGCAACTTTTGGGTGACCGAGACAACTGCGACACATGCCTTTTCTAAAGCAGTGTAGTTGACCTCGTACCCGGCTAATTTGCGACTGGCGTAATAGATGGCTCTTTCTTTGCAGGAGTCTTTAAGATATTGGCCTAGCAAAGCCCCGGCTGCAGTGTCGGTTATGGTTAGGTATAGTAGCAAAGGGAGACCAGATTGTGGTGGCATGAGCACTGGAGATTGGGTCAGGTATTGTTTGATTCGATCAAAAGCTTCTTGGCAGGCCTCGTCCCAAACCTTGGTTGAATCCTTTTGGAGGAGCTTGAAGATTGGTTCACAAATGGAGGTGAGCTGGCTGATGAACCGGTTGATGTATTGCAATTTCCCAAGAAAACCTCAAACTTCTTTCTCTGTTCGGGGTGGTGGCATCTCAAGTATGGCCTTCAGCTTTGCAGGATCTGCTTCTATCCCTTTTTCGCTGACCATGAATCCTAATAGTTTTGCCTTTCTAACGCCGAAGACACACTTTTGTGGATTAAGTCGCATCTGATACCATCGGAGTCGTTTGAAGAACTTTTGGAGAGCGGGAACATGACGTTCTCTAGTTTTGGACTTGATAATCATATCATCCACATAAACCTCGACCTCTTTGTGGATCAGATCGTACCGGATGGTTGTGGCATCCCTTTGGTAGGTAGCCCCATCATTCTTGAGACCGAATGGCATAACGGTGTAGCAAAAGGTTCCCCATGGGGTGATGAATGCGGTTTTTTCTTAGTGGTCGTGGTTCATCTTGATTTGGTTGTATCCGTCAAATCCATCGACGAACGACTTGAGAGCATGACTAGCTGTGTTGTCCACGATCATGTCGATATTGGGTATCGGATAATCATCCTTCGAAGAAGCTTTGTTTAAATCTCGGTAATCTACACACATTCGAACCTTCCCTCCTGATTTCGGTACAGGTACAATGTTGGCAAGCCATGTGGGATATTCGATCACCCGAATGAAGCCTACGTTTAACTATTTGACCACCTCTTCTTTGACCTTGAGCGACCATTCGGTGCGGAGTTTTTGCAATTTTTGTTTAACTGGCTTGTAATCTGGGAGAGTGGGGATCTCGTGCTGAGATATTTCAGGATCGATGCCCGGCATATCATCATAGGACCATACGAAGACATCTATGAACTCCTTCAGCAATTCTTCGAGTTTTGCACGCTCATGCTCGTCAAGGGTGGCCCCTATCCTAATCTCGCACAGTTGGCTACTAGAACCGAGATTAATAACAACAGTCTCTTCTTCATTAACTTGAACGTGGTTATGTTATTTATTATTAACCTTATTTTGATCATCTAAGAATTGCTCATTTGCAAAATCATCATCATCAAAAGTTCGATTAGAATCTAAACAATTAATGTAAGGCACAGCAAGATACTCAAAATCTTCGTTTATTTCATTGATAGGAAAAACAGCATTGAGAACCTCATCAAAAGAGGTCTCGATTACATTTGAGCAAGGATAAATAACAGAAGAAGAAATAGGGTAAACATTGGGGTTAGGGGAGATTTCAAGGGGTAGAACTGGCGCAGCATGCCAGTTGAGGAGAGGAGTATCAGCAGCTTTAATCAGACGGGATGGGTCCATTGATGTAGTGCCTGAATGAACCATGCAGAGTGCCAGCCCCAGTGTCTGTAAGTTGAATTAATCTTCGGAATCGCTTTCCTCAGTCTCTTCGGCATCTTTGATGAGCGATTGTACTTGGTGTGGGAAAATTTCGGCCCATGGGTAGTTGTCTTGGAAAAAGATGTCCATTCCAGGCTTCATCTTCTTATCTGTGTGGTCATACCATGGTTCTGGAAAACCACAAAAGGGGAAATCTTCACCTTCTTTGATGAATCGTCCATTCAAGGAGTCTCCTGAGATAGTTCGGATGCAGTCTAATATTCTCTTTTCTCGAGATTGGTGGATCATTCTGAGCTCTTGTTCTGATGGTTGATACCCAAAGCCACAAGGAGGGAAAGCTTTCTTCAGTTCGATGGGCTCAAGTATCCCTTGTTGCCTTCGCCCTAGCCCCAGTCCGAGCATGAAGTGCATTTTTCTGAACATTTGAATCACATTGACATTGCCATAAGGGTCATATTCTGGACAAACTCTCTCTTTGAAACCTTCCCCTGTCGGGAGTAGGAGTGGCTGGACTCGAAATCCTAATAGGAGCATATCATTTGACTCGTGTTGTATCTCAAGGATTGGACTGCTAGTGCTTGCACCCTCGGTATTTTTGTTGTCCCCCAAAATGGTGATGACTCGCCCGTCGACAAAGAACTTCAAGTTTTGATGGAGTGAGGAAGACATACCCTTGATATTGTGGAGTCAGTGGCGTCCGAGCAATAGGTTGAAACAAGCTGGGATGTCTATGACTTGGAATTCGACGACAGGGTTTATAGGGACAACCCCTATCGGAAGTTTTATGGACCCCATCACCTCACGACGGGTATTATCGTAATCACGCACAGCAGCGAATATTGGAGCAAGGTCTCTTTCTTTCAGGCCTAAACACTTGAAGGTTCTCAGAGGGCGAATGTTCAAGGCGGATCCATTATCAGCAAGAGAGAGTGGCACGGCCTTTCCCATAACTTCGATGGAGATGTTGAGTGCATGATTGTGATTTAGCCCAATTCTGCGGATTTTTTCTTCATAATATGATAGCATTCGGGTAGAGGTCAAGGATCCGACCAGATTTATCGCTTCTTCTGGTGTGGTAGAGGGGGGAACTGTGGGTCCAGTGAGTAATTTGATTAAAGCATTTCTGTGTAGCTGGGAAGACACGAAAAGTCCCCATAGAGTGATGTTATCTTGAGTTTTCTTCAGTTAATCAAGGATATTGCTCTCCTCGATGTTCATCTCTGGTATAGGAAAGTTTCCAAAGCCCTTCCCCTAGTCATTTGCTGGTAGTGAGCTGGGAACCTGGTAATGTCTCCCTGATCTAGTCATGTGATTTACTGAAGAAGGAAAGAACATGAATCCCGTTTCCTCGTCAATATCAGGTTGTTCTGCCACCCTATTTATTTCTCTGAGGAGTTCTTCAAATGAGATCATCCCACATATGTCGGCTAATGGTCCAGTTCTTCCTGAAGCTTGTTCTTCACTCGAATCTCTGAATTCTTCCCCACATCTGGTGGCAATAATTCTGTCTTTCCATGTAAAGTCGATGCATTCCACAACTTCAACGGCTTCTTCATACAATTTCTCCCATTCTGTGGGGATATGTGTGATTGAAAGGACTAAGCGCCCTTGTAGCTTCAAAGTGTCAAGTAACCCGGTGATACTCCAAATGCTGTTGGTTTGCTCGAATAATTTTGCCATAGTCTGGACAACATCATCTAAGCTGACTTCGTCGGTTGGTACCACCCATTTGTCTGAATCTCGGGCCCATTTCCGTGCCTCCAAGATCAGTTTGCTGAACTTCTGGCAATCGATGACCATCTGTGAGGGCAATTTTAGCCCGAACTCTAGGAGTTGGTTTAACACCTCTGACAATTCCATACTTCCATTTTCAGAACGGGTATGGACAGCGATGCATGCTCTGGTAAGGAGTGACAGTGCCAGATATGCGAGGCTAGTAGGGTGTAGGAGGAAATATGGGCAAATTTGAAGAGGTTTAGGAGAGTATATGGGTGTGATTTGAGTTGAGGGATCGAAATCTGGGTTTTCTTCTAAGAAGATGGCATTGGTGTGATTCGGAAGTGGATTGTGAGTAGTGTTTGTCTTAGGATTGGCTGGTGGGGCGATGGTACCCCGGTTAATGAGATCTTGGATTATATTCCGTAGGTGAAAGCATTGGTCGGTGGTATGACTGGCAGTTTGGTGAAAGGCACAGTGAGCATCGGTTTTGAAGTTTCTTGGGAGTGGATTTGGCAATGGACATGAATCCAAGGGTTTGATGTGGTTTCGTCTTAGCAGGGCTTGGTAAACTTTAGAGAGGGGAGCATGGAGCTCAGTGTATTCCCTTCGGATGGGAGTAGGACGGCTTTCTGTTGCCCATGATGTGGATGGTTGAGAGATGTTGTTGATGGTCGAGACGGTAGCACTAGCAGGCTTGTCATACTTTCTAGGAGTGAACTGTCCAGACACCTTCTTTGGTTCAATCTCTGTTTTAACGAGGCTTTCCTCCATTTTCACTCCTGCTTCTTTGAGAGCTTGAAAGTGGGGATAGTATTATCCTCCCATCGTCGCTCGGACATGGGGCAAGAAGTTCTTCTTCACTATGTTGACATGTTCTTCATCGGATGGCCGATTAGTCATGGTAGCTGCTTGCTCCCTCCACCGGGTTATGAAGTTACTGACTAATTCTCTAGGATTCTGTTTGAGCAGCTCTAAATCACGACGGGTGACCTCAAGCTCTTCGTTGTATTTGTATTGTGACATGAATTCTCGGGATACATCCTCCCAGCTACGGATTCTGGATTCCTCAAGAAATAAAAACCATTAGAGGGCACTATTCTTCAAAGTTTACTGAAACAATTGGGCCATCACCTCCTTAGAAGCCCCTAGTAATGTCATGGAACGATGATAACTTCGAAGATGAACAATTGTGGGTCCACTCCCTCCAAACTTCTCGATATTTGGCATCTTGAACTTCTCGGGTAACCTTGCTTTATGATAAGGAGACATGTGGGTGTAGTCCATGTAATTCCCAGAGATGCTGACTTGGTCAAACTTCTTAGAGAGCATCCTAAGGTCCTCCTTGACTTTATTCTACTCCTCCTCTTTTGGATCAGCGACCACAGGCAGGTTAGCCATAGGGTGGGCAATGTTTGGCATTGGAAGCTGGGCAGGTGGCGGCCCATTGGCAGGAGGGGCATGTGGAGCGTGATGATATTATTTCGGAACCCAGATAGGCTCGGGTGGACACATAGCACTAGGGAATAGGGCATCGGGCTCTTGAGGAATAGGAACTTAGTTTCGTTGCATCTATCGGACCTCGGTTTGGAGGTTGTCAATCTTGGACACGAGCTGAGCTAGGACTATCGTCAGATCTGGCTGCATGACTGGTGTTTGATCTGTATTCTCCATAGAAGATGGATGGATTCCAGACTCGAAAGAAGTAGTAGAAGAACGGAAGAAACTTCGGGGTGATTTGACTGAAGACCGAAGCCAATAGGGAGCCAGGCCAAGGGCTTGCGATCGACCTGAGAAGGAGTAGGATGAGATTTATTTTTGAGAAAAAAGGAAGAACTATTTTTGGATTTTTTATAAAGAAGGGAGAAATATTTTTGGATTTTTGGTAAAGAAGGGAGAAATGTTTTTGGATTTTTGATAAAGAAGGGAGAAATGTTTTTGGAGACGGAACTCAGCATGATTATTATGATTGCTATGTTTTCACTTGTATTTAATTCTCCTAAATGCAATGCCTGACGGGACCCGAGCCTAGAAAAGTGGGGGTCTTAACATATGCAAAGCTACGATTTGGACTTGTAACCAGGCTCATGGACAAGGCCCCGTTTTAAAAATGCGTGAAAATTGGGTGGCAGGCCGACCCAGAATTTTGGCAGAGTTTCGGGTTGAAATCGACAATCTAAAGTGCGTGTCCTAGGTCTGACACCTATATGCGGGTATGCAGTTGGTTGGGTGAATCGGCATGGGTTCCCTCCTTTGGCGTGACTTCCACGATATATGTCTTGCTCTTGTGGGCAATCGGTACG